>OY755241.1:10320130-10987630 GCA_963576725.1 Azorinus chamasolen | reverse complement strand
CTGGCGGTGGTGCTGGTGGTGCTGGAATGGGTACAGCAGCAGGTGGCGCCGGGGCTGGAGCCGGGGAGATGGAAGGAGGATATATGGTCGACAAAGATGGTATGTTGGTAGGTGCTGAAGTGAACGGAGGTTACATCGTGGACAAGTCTGGAGCAGAAGGGGGATATGTTGTGGACAAGGACATGTCTGGACAGGCCGTATATGTAAGTTTAAATATACAGTTATGTTTATTAAAATTAACATTTATTATTGTTAGAGTGGGTAAATGTGCCTTATGAGACATGCTTTTGTGTTTTCTGTTGGTTCAGACTCACTAATAATTCACATGAGAAGTTCTGTTTATGTCTCAACCAGCTGAATGCAGAATTATGTACCTTTACTCCATGAATGTTCATTTATGAAATGATGTGGGCATGTCAGTATGTATGTACATGTATGTATAGTAATTGCCTATATATTTTGCCTGACATATTTACCCCTTTACCCCGTGAATATTCATGAATATCAATTAGATTAATTGATATAATAGCACACGGACAAATGAATTCTTGGCAATGGAAGAAACCATGGAATCATATCTATATCATACGCAAACACAACAGACAATGAAGCATTATCTACAACAAGTAAAACCGTTTATCACATAACCTTGTGGGAGTGCCGTAACAGAGTGTTGTAAATCGCCATAATGCACTAGTGCATGTTTATGCAAATTAGCAATCGTTAGCCTATCGTAGCTCTCATTTAAGCGTTAGCCAATTGTAGCGCTTCATGTGCGTCGTCCGTTGTATTATTACGCTGTTCGTAAGCAATGGCCGAAACAGCTATCAGTTATAGCCCGTTTCATTTTCAATGGCATTTTTAAGGCATATGTGATAAAAATAATCTTACATTCGTGTTCATTACAAATTGTTTTCATGAAACTCGTTTAACACACTGAAGCTCGTGTCATATTATTATACTAAACTCGTTTCATAAAAACAATTTATAATGAACACTCATGTAAGAACCTCTATTTACGTGATGAATATTTATAAAAGATCTAATGATATCATGCATGTTAAGTATATAAATTTTATTAATGACATGTGAACACAGGATGTTTTTGTTGCATCAGCATTGAAAGGGTTGAATCTAGAGTCATTTATTTCCAGTCTTGTTTACAGACTCAATGGTAATGGGGAATTCCTACGTGGACCTAGGAAAGAATGCACTTTATACAACCTCATATGACATACAACATTTCTGAACACTTTACCAGACACCATGTAACACCTTTACAAACAGAGTAGAACCAGAACAGACAGTTTCTTTAGGGACTGCATGATCATGATCTGCTCTGTTTGCTTACGAAATAAGAAAGATCTTATTCTACAGTTTTTGCCATGCCCAAACATTCCTTTGTTTATATGCCAATACAGTAAAACCCCTCTAAACCGGACGTTAAATTTGGTATACATACCGGTCTTGGAGACAGGTGGAAGCTTCATGAAGGGTGAAAGTCATGCAGAAAGCTCCTAGAGGAGCTTTCTGCATGACTTTCACCCTGCATGAAGCAGCCACCTGCCTAAAAGTATCTAAATTCTTCTCTACTAGAATTCCGGTTTAGAGGGGTTTTACTAAATTTAAATCTTCAACTAATAGATATTAATGAGGTCATTATTTCCTACATGAATATTCATCATATAAAGGGTAAATTGACTACCCAAACAGGTTTTAGTTGAAGTAATTAATAAGTGTGGAAATGTACTGGAAGATAAAATCAGTTAAGGTAAGCTGGGGCGTAGCTAGCGATATGCACTTACGCACATGCACAACATCAGTCTGAAAGGTGAAAGCATTATTATGGCCAAAATTGAGCGAAATTAAAGGCTGAGTGTTTGACTTTGATCAACGTTCTGTCTTGTCGTGTAAGCGTTAACCCTTTCCCTCATATTGACACCATTTGGTGAATCTGTAAAGTCAACTTTTGAAACCATTGTGATAAATAGAGCATTTGTTCCTATATGAGAAAATGCTCTATTTGTCACAATGGTTTTAAAATTACACAACAATGCCCCCTATAGCAATGGTGCTTACATTGCATTTGAATTCAGCTACGCTCCTGGTAAGATTTATTTAACCCTTCTCTTGCTGAATTCTAAAACACATGTCTCCTTGTTTACCCATGCCCTGTTGTAAAATTACATATATCTTCACTGTGTACAAGTATTTCGCTGTGCAATCATTGCTCTCGAGTGCATTGGTTGCACAATCAACTTGTAAATAGTGCAGACCCTGATGAGACAGCTCCTGCTGGAGCTGTCTCATCTGGGTCTTCACTATCTACTGTACAAGTAGGTATATTGACGTGAACATCAAGCGAATGGTTAAAGTCAACAAGACAGCACAAAGCCCCACAGTGGTACTTGAACAGACAAGTTGCTGCAGTCAGCAAACAGTCAAACGTGACTTATATTTATTACAGAACACTTTTTTTTATATACTTTGGACTTGCTAGCCCTTTACTCCATGGATATTCATGTAAGAAATATTGACAAGATAAATATGGATTAGCACATGAAGACCGGAATGTTTGACCATGGTAGAAACTCTAGATTCGGATCAGTATATCAAATCATAAACAGAGATCCTGATTAAACATCCCTTCAGGAATCATCTCATCCGGGCGTACTCTATTTGCAAAGTTATAAATTATCTTATCTTATGGGCGTACTCTATTTACAAATTTATAAATTGGCTTATCTTATGAGAGTACGCTATTTGCAAAGTCATAAATGGGCTTATCGTCTGCTGTTGGACATTCCTGTATCATCTCCTGCCTCACTTCTGTCTTATTTTTAATGTTTTTATATATTTTTCTCAACAGCATGTAGAAAAGTATGACTCAGCAGTGCAAGGTGCAATGGCCCTGGGTGTCCCTTACGTAAGTTCAAACAATCCAGATAATATAGAGTAAAAACTCTCCAAATTGACATTTTAGTAAAACAGAATTTAGTAGGCCTATATAAATATTACATGTACTGACGGGTTACAGTAAAATTGTCAACTGGAGGAAGCCTTGGTCGAGAGAATGTTTCCGAACGTTGAAAATTTTAGTCACCCTGTCAGACATTTAACAATCATTTTATTATACCGAAAAACTATTCAAACCATGAACAAATTTTACATTCAATAATGATAGTTAATTGCAGTAATGAACAATTAATAACAATAATAACAGTAAACTGGTTATCACAGTCAGTTTAACCCTGCATTAAGCTGCTGGCTGTCGTACAGACCGGCCTTGATACTCATTTGAACGTCTGATCTAGGAGGGTTTACTGTACAGCAAATAAACTCTACAATGAGTATAGAAAATAGTAGATGTAATAGAGCATGTTTATTTTTTCATGTCAGAGTAATAGATATCTACCAATAAACTCTATTTCCATACCAATAAACTATATTTCTTTATCAATAAACCCTATTTTGTAACCACTCTTTAGAACTGTCTCGAAGAGACAATTCTTAAGAGTGGTTACAAAACAGGGTTTGTTGGAGATATAAAGGATCTAGTCTGCATGCCGTCTGATCTGAGTCTACTCTGTTCGCAAAGGTGTCAAAATGAATTTCAAGGAATGAAAGGATAATACCTCTATGAATGTAAGAATGACATTCCCATTAAATCTACCAGGTATTTATTAGGTAGGGTTTACGTTCCACCATGTAAAGAATACACCTCTATCACGAGGCATGAACGTTGCTATTTCTAAAGAAAGCACATCTGCCACGTGGCACGAAAGTTGCTATTTCTAAAGAATGCACTTCTGCCACGAAGCATAAAAGTTGCAATTTCTAAAGAATGCACCTCTGCCACATGGCACGAATGTTGCTATTTCTAAAGAATGCACATCTGCTATGTGGCATGAACGTTGCGATTTCTAATGAATGCACCTCTGCCATATGGCATGAACATTGCTATTTCTAAAGAATGCACCTCTGTCACGTGGCATGAAAGCTGCTATTTCTAAATAATTTACCCCTGCCATGTGATATGAAAACTGCTATTTCGAAAGAATGCACCCCTGCCACGTGGCATGAAGGCTACTATTTCGAAAGAATGCACCTCTGCCATGTGCTTCAAAAATTGCTATTTCTTAAGATCAAAGTGAATCAGGATGTTATCTACAATAGAACGCCTCTGTAGTGATGGGTTAGGGTTAGTAGTGATTGGTTAGGGTTAGGGTTAGGGTCAGGGCTAGTAGTGATGACATTTGTGTCATTATAGAGTCATTCTACTGTACCTGGTAACAGGTAAGGACATGAATTGACCAAAGACTTAATAGATTTTGTCTTCTTCAAATGAATAGGTATTTGTCTCTAATTACTAGCCAGGGAAATATTATCTTTCTGAGTTATGGAAGACTTTACCTTTTTATTTTGCATTTGTCTAACAGTTGTTTTTAATTTCTATTTTTTCAGGGACCACCAGGTCCCCCTGGACTAAGGGGCCCAATGGGACCGCCAGGCCCAAAGGGAGTGCAGGTTCGTATCGTTAGTCCACAAATAAAGTGATAGCATGCAAACAAACTGTGTCTGAAAAAAGTCTTGGCGAAAACATGTTTACACGAATTTAAACAGTTAACGCTTTGTCATTTAGTAGCAATTTGTATGTAGGTAAGAAAATTGTTAGAATAGTTCTCTGTATATTTTGTTTCAATATTTCAAAACGGAATCAAACTAAATTTATTGAATTTTCATAGAACTATCCCAATGTCTCTTCAAATCTGAGACCAATTTGCCATTTTTATTTACTTGTAAATAAACAAAATAGCACCACATCAAATAAACAAATAGTGATAAAAAGATTTTGGTTTTGATTTCACGAATCTGTTCTATTATGCAAATCGAGTCCCTTGCTAACCCTATATTATAATCGTACTATTTCCTATTCCAGGGTATGATAGGACGAGATGGACTAAACGGTGCCGATGGAAACCCTGGTGCACCCGGAAATGTTCTGGTTATTCCTGTAAGTATGCCGTCATATTACCATTAAATAACTGTTACATAGAATGTGTATCACTGGCGCTTAAATATACTATCTTTGCTCTTATAAATGTGGTATACTACTACTAATAATAACTGTTTGCACGGTCATAATTGTTTCGCCCTATAGATTTTAGTTACAACAGTTTTGCACCAAGTTCTCAGTGTAGAGTGACAGAAGGTCAAAGGTCATCACTGTGTCGCTATATAGAGTGTAGTTGCAACAGTTTTGCACCAAGTTTTCAGTGTAGAGCAACAGAAGGTCAAAGGTCATCAATGTGTCGCCCTATAGATTGTCGTTACATATACATTATACATGTAGAATACATTGACTGTTAACTGAGGTTTTCAGTAACATAATTTGGAATGCATGTGTTTTTATCAGATGTTTTGGATATTAATACATTGTATATACAATAGATATATCAATCTTATTTTTTATGGCTTTGCAGTTACCTGGTGACGGTAAACATCGTGATCAGAATGAGGCCCTTTCCTTTGCCCTCTCACAACACATGGTAAGCACATATCAGCTCTACCCTTTGTCCTCTCAGAACACATGGTGAGCACATATCAGCTCTATCCTTTGCCCTCTGACAACACATGGTAAGTACATATCAGCTCTACCCTTTGCCCTCTCGCAACACATGGTAAGCACATATCAGCTCTATCCTTTGCCCTCTGATAACACATGGTAAGCACATATCAGCTCTACCCTTTGCCCTCTCGCAACACGTGGTAAGCACATATCAGTACTAGCATTTGCCCTCTTACAACATATGGTAAGCACATATCTGTTCTATCCTTTGCCCTCTTACAACAGATGGTAAGAACATATCAACACTATCATTTGCCCTCCAACAACACATGGTAAGCACATATCAGTTTTATCCTTTGCCCTCCCACAACACATGGTAAGCACATATCAGCAATATCCTTTGCCCTCTCGCAACACATGGTAAGCACATATCAGCTCTATCCTTTGCCCTCTCAAAACACACGGTAAGCACATATCAGTACTAGTATTTGCCCTCTTACAACACATGGTAAGCACATATCAGTTCTATCCTTTGCCCTCTTACAACAGATGGTAAGCACATATCAGCAATATCCTTTGCCCTCTCGCAACACATGGTAAGCACATATCAGTTCTATCCTTTGCCCTCTCAGAACACATGGTAAGCACATATCAGCTCTATCCTTTGCCCTCTCAGAACACATGGTAAGCACATATCAGCTCTATCCTTTGCCCTCTCAGAACACATGGTAAGCACATATCAGCTCTATCCTTTGCCCTCTGACAACACATGGTAATCACATATCAGCTCTATCCTTTGCCCTCTCAGAACACATGGTAAGCACATATCAGCTCTATCCTTTGCCCTCTCAGAACACATGGTAAGCACATATCAGCTCTATCCTTTGCCCTCTGACAACACATGGTAAGCACATATCAACACTATCCTTTGCCCTCTCACAACACGTGGTACGCACATATCAGCACTATCCTTTGGCCTCACATAACGCATGGTAAGCCCATATCAGTGCTATTATTTGCCCTCGAACAACACGTAGTAAGCACATATCAGCAGTATCAGGTGATAAATCTGATTGAACTACCTTATTATCTGTTATAAATTTCAAGGGGCATTACATTTGTTTAAAGAGAGCTTCTTGTACACAGGTGTTTGCTTATCGCAGTATGAAAGCAATGCAGAAAGCTCTAGGGGAGTTTTCAGCATTGCCTTTAGTCAGAATAGAGATACTATTTGTATTTTGAAGAATTATTTTTCTTTATTTAATGGATATTATATAGGGTTTATGTTACCAGAAGTAAGCGAGTGTTTATTAGAGTGGGATATGTATTAGGGAGACTAGGTAACGGCATGGTCTGAGTTCGTTCTCAAGTTTTTGATTGGTCAGATTTGAGCCTTTGGCTCAAATCTGACCAATCAAAAGCTTGAGAACAAAATTAATATGACCATAAACTGAAGGAGGAAATTAATATGAAAAACGTTATATATCTTACAACAGATTATACAGCTTAAGTTATATCAAGTTCTAACATAAGAGGATCGTAACTTCGTGTTAGAAATTACAATACGTTATGTGGTATGAAATTAGCCCTAGTTGTTGAATGATAGAATATGTGATTAAACTGATGATTATGTTTTGTCGAAAGACATATTGTAATACAAGATCTAAGGTCCAATTTGACAAAAGATCATGTGAGCAAACTAATCTGAACTCCTGCTTAATGACAGTTATGACTTGTCACATAGACATATTTTCACATATCTAATAAATTAGGTTAATTGCGAACAACAGACATTATCGTACTTTCTAACATACGACTATCACAACTATTTTAGACGATTACCTCATAGGCTATTTTTAGACCATTACCTCATAGACTATTTTTAGATACAACTATCACAACTGGGATTGCGATCGTCATATGTTTAAACACACTATTTCTTCTTGTAACGCTTTAATTGATTCTCTCATATACTATTTTCAGACCCAACCTCTTTGAATTAATCTACTGGAAAGGAGCATTAACTATAGAAAAGGAGAATTTTAGAATTGCATAATTTTGAAACCACTGTGATAAATAGAGCATTTGCTCCTATGGAGCAAATGCTCCATTATCACATCGGTTTCAAATAATGAGTTTTACAGAGGCGCAAAAAAGCGTCAGCAGGAGAGAATGGGTTAATTCATATAAATGTTTTTTCATGCCTTTGAAATTTATGTGAATATTTGGCATATATCTCAGTTAAACTTTATCTTGCTACTCTTAATAAGAATCCCTTCTTTGAGGCAGTTCTACTAAGGAACAGCAAGCCGGGGCTTGACAGTGATGCCAATCACTTGACCAGTACTCATCAAGTCTACGGCTTTGGAAGTTTTTACTGTGAGTTATGATTGATTGTATTTATTATTCTAGCAATCAATGCGCGGGGCTCCTGGAGCACAGGGATTCACAGGACTTCCAGGGGCTGCTGTAAGTATAAAAGGACTTTCTTACAAGTACAGTAAAACTCCGCTAATGCGACCACCAAAAAGGGGCATACTTCTGGGTGGCAGAGGCAGGTGGTAGCTTAATGCAGGACGAAAGTTATGCAGAAAGCTCCTATAGGAGCTTTCTGCATAACTTTCGTCCTGCATTAAGCAACCACCTGATTTAAACGACACCAGTGGTTGTTTATTAAGTGGTCGCATTAGCGGGGTTTTACTGTATATCGTATTGTCTGTTGCAATATGCCCCTTTACTCCATAAATATCCTTTGTATGTCTTTGCAAACAGAGTAGACCCAGATCAGACAGCTCCTGTGTGAGCTGTCTGATCAGGGTCTGCTCTGTTTGCTTATGATGTTACATTGTATATAGATCTGAATCTACAGTTTCTGTTATGAAAAAATATTCCTTTGTTCATGGTACAATTATAAAGAAAAAAGTTAATATTCATGGTGTAATTATTTCTTGCATGCATATTCATGGAGTAAAGGGTTACTACATGGTATTTATGTTCTACCCAGGTATTTATGCATTACCCATGGTTCATTTGGTCACATGGTATTTATATTCTGTTTGTGGTGTTCGGTGATCTACCAATCCGGTGGTCCAGGGTTCAAATCCCGGTCCCTCCCCGAAATTTCAGAGTCACTTTAGTGTCTCCCATCCGCACCTCCTCTCCACACAGGGGTTAAACTGGGTACCTGTGAGGGTTACTAGTCGGTACTTTAGCTGTATGATTGCACCATATGTTAGCAGTGCTAAAATTGTAGGCAAATGACTCAATGATCAGTGGTGTAAATGTGCATATGTATTACAAGCATGGCTATAAAGATATTTATGTTTCAATGGTAGTTTAAGTTAGACATAATATCTCAACAAACGTAATAGAAACAAATGTATTATAATATGTCATGTTTACATAGTCCTTTGATTGTTTGATCAAAATACAAATTGATGAAAACTCTTACTGTTATAGTTAAATAAATAAAAATGAAATTAATACATGTAATATATATAGAATTGAAGATGACAGAAATAGGTTAGATTGTTAGACTTGAAAGACTGGAATATAGAATGTGTGTCTTTATTTTAGGGACCTCCAGGTGATCCCGGTCTGAAGGGAGACGAAGGCCATCCTGGTGATCAGGTGAGATATCTGGGTCGTATTGCTTTCATTGTCCGTTACGTACGGTACCTATGGTACCCGGAATCCAATCAGAACCTTTTCTTAATCCTTCACGTCATGAAAATTAATTAAATTACTTTTTACTATGGAACAAGACACAGGAATGTTTGGCCAATGTTACTTGTTACTATGGCCCAAGCCACAGGAATGTTTGGCCAGGGCAGAAACTGCAGAATAGCATTTATAGTACTTCAGCAACAAACAGAGCCGACCCTGATCAGAAGGTTTCTTCAGGAGCCATCTGATCTGGGTGTTCTCTGTTGGCAAATGCATAGAAGGGCATATTTATGGAGAAAATGTTAATTGTCTTAACCCTATACCTCATATAGTTACAATCTGCACATAACCAGAACAGATGGTTAACCCCTTTACCTCATATAATCTATACGTACAGCACAGAACCTGAACAGATGGATAACATTATATCTCATATAGATACAAACAGCACAGAACCAGAACAGATGCTTAACACTATACCTAATATAGATACAAACAGCACAGAACCCGAACATATTCTTAACGCTATACCTCTTACAGATACAAACAGCACAGAACCAGAACAGATGCTTAACTCTATACCTCATATAGATGCAAAGAGCACAAAACCAGAACAGATGCTTAATGCTATACTTGATATAGATACAAAGAGCACAGAACTAGAACAGATGCTTAATGCTTTACCTCATATAGATACAAAGAGCACAGAACCAGAACAGACGCTTAATGTTATTCCTCATATAGATACAAAGAGAAGAGAACCAGAACAGATGCTTAATGCTATACCTCATATAGATACATACAGCACAGAACCAGAACAGATGTTTAACCCATTACCTCATATAGATATAACGATCACAGAACAAGAACAGATGATTCCTGTAGGAGACTTCCTATCAGTGTCTGCTCTGCTTGTTGGTGGAAGTGTGTAGATCTTATCCTACAGATTTTGATATGGCCAATATGAAAATTTTCATTTGTACTTATAAATATTAAACTGAATGATTTCCATACACAGATTATTTCATACATGCATATTTATTGAGTTGATGGTTAAGCAATTAAGCAGGGATAGTGGTTTATGTACTGGAAGAGTGTATAACTAAACTTGAAAGTTGTCAGATATTTGTTCAGTATAATTAACGTAGCTCTAGGCATAAACAGGCATGTTTTAGAGTAAAGGGTTGATCCTTTCTTCATATAAATTCCTTTATCACACGTTTGCAAAAGGATTAGGCTCTGATCTGATCATGGTTGGCTCTGTTTGCTTAAGAAATTCATATATTTGACACGTCTTCACTTTTAAATTTTTACTGTGTAAAAAATAAGTTCATGAATATTTATTAAGAGATAAATTCAGCCAGAAATGTTCATGAAGGAAAGGGTTAAACATCCTCTGGTTTGACCTGCCAATAGCTGCAGCTTTAACATCCAGTACTTTCAATCTGTTGAGAAATTATTGACTGAGGTCTAAGCAGTTTGGATCCTGGTGAGAGGTCGAGCAAGTCATGAGTCTCACCAGGACCCAAGCTGTTTGCAGATACCACACAGGTGTTTAAAATGAAACGGGCTAAATGTATTTGTTTGCTCCCCCTCTTCCAAATGTATATGTTTCATTTCCCCTCCTCAAGTTGTATTAGTTTGGTCCCCCTACTCCAGATGTATTTGTTTGGTTCCCCTCCTTCAGATGTATTGGTTTGGTTACCCCCTTCACCAGATGTAGTGGTGCAGTAATGTTGCTATAAAATTCCTGTAAAATATTTCATTGAATGATAGGCAGTTTGTTTTTTCTTTATTCATTTAGGGTGCGCCTGGGCAAATGGGTATGCCTGGACCAGCCGGACCAAATGGCAGGCGAGTAAGTATTTTGATTTTAACCCTTTCATTGCGGGAAATGAGTCACTGATATTATTACATTTGCAGACAGTATAGACCGAGATGAGAGGACTTCTGGAAGAGCCCTCCGTTAGGATTTGCACTGTTTGTTATGTTACATTTGTCTTTAAAACATCCCTAAATATTCACAATAAGCTTTATTTGTTTGAATTTTGGAGCAGTTGATTCGAAAATTCAGTTTTGAAAGAGTTAACATCACAGTTACATGTTTCAAAACTTTGTAATGATCATTACAAACAGTCTGGATCCAGAAAATATACTGAACATCTGTGCTACTCATTATAATCCAAACTGTGAATCTGTAATTATTGTCAAATTACTGGTTTTCTTATCAAATATCCCCAATAATTCACAATAGATATAAACTTTTTTTTTAAATTTTGGAATAATCCGTTTGAGACATTAATGTTGAAAGGGTTAAACTATCACCTGACATATAGCTAAAGATGGTTGGTTTTCTTTTCCTCTCTTGATTGGTTTCTATACAGAAGTTTTATAGTATACAAACCTATTTATGTTTGTAGGGACGCAATGGTCAAGACGGTGAGAGAGGACCTACAGGACCTATGGGTGACAAGGTAATTCTGTTTTACACTTGATTACAACACATGAAGGACACTAACCAAAATGCCACAATGGCTAATGCTACTAAACTGAAATTCCAACCTTTAAGTCATGCCAAAAATGGTTAATGCTACTAAACTGAAGTCTTGCCACACAAGGCTAATGCTACTTGTAGGTCATGCAACACATGGCTAATGCCACTGGACTGAATTCCAACCTATAAGTCATTCCACCCATGGCTAATGCCACCAGACTGAATTCGAGCCATACGTCAAGCAAAACATGGCTAATGCCACTTATTTGTCGTGCCACATATGGCTAATGCCACTAGACTGAAGTCATGCCACATATGGCTGATGCCACTAGACTGAGGTCATGTCATACATGGCTAATGCCAATTATAAGTCATGCCACACATGGCTAATGTCACTAGACTAAAGTCATGCCACACATGGCTAATGTCACTTATAAATCATGTCACACATGGCTAATGTCACTTATAAATCATGTCACACATGGCTCCTATAGGAGCTTTCTGCAATACTTTTAACCTGCATTTAGCTAGGACATCATGTGTTGATGTCAGTCTGCATTTGCACTTGTTCTAAATATACCCTAATAGTGCTTAAAGGCCGACACACTTGTTCTAAATATACCCTGATAGTACTGAAAGGCTGACACACTTGTTCTAAATATACCCTGATAGTTTGGAAAGGCAGACATACTTGTGTTAAATACACCCGGATAGTGCTGAAAGTCAGTGATTCTTGTTTTAAATATATCCTGATAGTGCTGATAGGCAGACAGTTTGTGGGTATTGCACTCTCTCTTTATATGTTTATGTAATTAGTTTTGCCAACAAGTCATTGTTTATTTCAGGGTGAAACAGGTTACCCTGGAATGCCAGGATCCCCAGGAGAGAAAGGACACAGGGTAAACATTGAAAGATTACTTATATCCCTTTCCACCATGAATGTTCATGCAAGAAGTAATGACATCATGAATATTAATTAGATTGATTAGTCATAATAGCACATAAACACAGACATTTTTGGCGATGGCAGAAACTGAAGAGCCATATCTATATTATATCTATATTATATCATAAGCAAACAGAGCAGGCCCAGATCAGACGGCTCCTATAGGAGCCGTCTGATCTGGGTCTACTCTGTTTGCAAAGGCATAGAAAGGCGTATCGATTTCTCAAAAGGAGTAAACCAAGACCAGATGGTTGCTACAGGGTCTGCTCTGTTTGCTTATAGAATATTGCAGATCTGGGTCCATGCTTATAAAGCTTTTAGTTGAGTCTGAGTTTTGTTCTCAAGCTTTTGATTGGTCAGATTTGAGTTTTCAAGCTTTTGATTGGTCAGATTTGAGCCAAAGGCTCAAATCTGACCAATCAAAAACTTGAGAACGATCTCAGACTCAACTAAAAGTTTTATAAGCATGGACCCAGATTCTACAGCGTCTGGACAACTATTCTTGTATCCATTTGCCAGAGCCATTTGGCCAACCGAGCTGCCCTCGTTAAATAAAGTATTTCATTCATTCATTCATTCATATTAATGAATCAATGACGCAATTAGTTTGGATGCAGATTACTCTAGTAACTTTTAGCCCAAGTAACTTTTAACAGAGGACTTCTTGATCATCTGATTATGTCTTTTAAATAATTAGGAACAGTCTGCTCCCAAATCTGAATAGTAGAAGATATTTCCTGTAAATGAAAACCATTTTGCCTTTTCAGTTCAGAATTTTATTTTAACCCTTTACTCCATGAATATTAATGCTAGAAATGATGAGATTATTTTTGTTATACTGGCACATGAACACAGGAAGTTTTGGCCCTGGCGGAAACTATGGAGTCCTATCTAAGTTACTCCATAAGCAAACAGGGCAGACACTGATCAGACAGCTCATATAGGAGCCATTTAATCTGGGTCTAATGTTTGCAAAGGCGTAGAAAGGTATTTCTATAGAGTGTTAAGAAACAAGCTGACAGCATCAACAGTCTGGCACTGAATGAATTAAATGTGCAATACAGCCGTCTGATAAGGGTCTACTCTGTTTGCTGATGGTATATCCTTTACTCCATAAATACGCCTTTCTATACCTTTGCAAATAGAGTAGACCCAGATCAGTTTGCTCCTATAGGAGCCGCCTGATCATGATCTGCTATGTTTCTTTATGCTATAGTATTGATATGATTCTGTAGTTTCTGCCATGGCCAAACATTCCTGTGTTCATGTGCCTTGATAAAAAGAAAACAATCTAATTAATATTCAAGGTGTCATTATTTCTTATATGAATATTCATAGAGTAAAGGGTTAATATAGATCTGATTTTGTACACAGGTGATTGCTAAATGCAGAATAGTTATTATATAGGGTTTTAGATTTGTTCTATGTATTAATTGGACACCCTCCCCTGTTGTTAGAGATTTTTATTAGAGATGGCACATTTGTTAGGGAGAATATGGTACTTTAGAGATGTTTATTAGATAGGGAACATTTATTAGGGAGAATATGGTACTTTACAAAATCCTCTCTTAGGAAAAACAGCCATCAATTTCTTTGTCTTTCTAATATTTGAATTTATGTCTTGTTATTTTTCTGTTGCTAGGGTTACACGGGCACTGTTGGACCAATTGGAGCTCCAGGCCATGATGGAGAGTCAGTAAGTATTTAAGTTTCACTATCATCACTTAGAAATCTGGGTCCATGCTTATAAAACCTTTTCGTTGAATCTGAGTTCGTTCTCAAGCTGTTGATTGGTCAGATGTGAGTTCTCAAGCCAAAGGCTCAAATCTGACCAATCAAAAACTTGAGAACGAACTCAGACTCAACTAAAAGTTTTATAAGCATGAATAAAAGAGCCTGCTTTAGGAAAACTCATACGTTTGATATCGATAAGTTTTAACATACAATGATCGCAACTGGTCGTATGTTAGAATGTTCGACAATTTCTGTCGTACAAATTTAAACAACTTGTTTCATGCTAGAAATTGTGATAATTTAGGAAATGTGAATACCAGACGTTTAGACTGTCATAAATTAGAACATCTGATAAGTTTGGTTTTATGATCTTTCATAAAATGGCGACCTGAAATACGAAAAAAGGATGTTCAACTTAGTATAAATGTCAGTCTTGGAGACATGTGGCAGCTTAATGCTGGTAGGAAACCATGGAGAAACCTCCTATAGGAGCTGTCGTTATGACTTCCATCCTGCATTAAGCAGCCACCTGCCCAGAAGGTTTCTAAATTCTTCTCTGCAAGATTTCCGGTTTAGATGTAACTTAGAACTACTTTAACTGTTACAATGCTGAGTTTTTTATGCTGATTCTGGAAGCGTAATGTTTCTATAAATTGTAAATGTGGCAAACGGTGCAGTCATACATGCATTAGAAAAATTAGCGATGTATAATATATTGTTTCAGACTTTCAAAGATGAACAACATTGACATAAAGAATTCCAGCGTTGATAATTTTATTAATTTATGAGATAAGGACAGTCAGATTAATGATAGCAGTGTAGATTGGGATTGGCCACTAAATTGAAAATACACTATCTGGAATTGGTCTGCTGTGATTAAACCTTTCCTCTATAAATACTCTTTCCTACGCCTCGATAAAAGTCAACATATTGAAACCATTGTAATAAATAGAGCATTTGCTCACAGTGGTTTCAAAACTACACAATTTAAAAAAAACCTATAGGAAATGCTTCTTTTTGGTAGATTCATTCAAAGAGGTTGGGTCTAAAAATAGCCTATGTGGGAATGGGTTAAATATATAGCAGAACGTCTCTATTGCGATCAAGTAATCAGACGGGTGACTTTAACCCCTCTCCTACATGAATAATCAGGTTACGAAATAATGACCTCATACATATTAATTAGATTAATTGTTATAATAACAAAAGGACATTTGGATCATGGCATCATATCTATATTATACCATAAGCAAACACAACAGACTGATCAGAACGCTCCTACATGAGCCATCTGATCTTGGTCTTCTCTGTTTACAAAGGTGCAATAAGGCATATACATGTATATGAAATAAATTAAATGCACACGACTGCTCAAAGAAGAGCGAAAAAAATGTTGAAAGCTCATAACATTATGAGCATTTTCTGTAGAACTGTTAATCCATATTAAACATAACTACCACTTGCCTTAACCTTGTGCCTGATAGAGGTGGTTTTTGCTGATGGTAAACAGAGAAGACCAAGGGCAGATATGGCTCCTGTAGGAGCTGTCTGATCAGTGTCTAGTCTGTTTGATTATGTTATAATATAGATATAATTTTACAGTGTTTGCCATGGCCAAAGCATGCCCGTGTCTATGTGCTATTGATATAACAATTGATATAGTTAATATTGGTGATGTCATTATTTCTCACAGGAATATTCATGGAGTAAAGAGTTAATGCTGAATGAATCAATTACCCTTTACTCTATTTGGACACCAGTTGTATCTAATAAATTACCCTTTACTCTATAGGGACACCTGTTGGTATCTAATACATTACCCTTTACTCTATATGGACACCAGTTGGTATCTAATACATTACCCTTTACTCTATAGGGACACCATTTGGTATCTAATAAATTACCCTTTACTCTATGGTGACACCAATTTGTATCTAATAAATTACCCTTTACTCTATAGGGACACCAGTTGGTATCTAATACATTACCCTTTACTCTATAGGGACACCATTTGGTATCTAATAAATTACCCTTTACTCTATAGGGACACCAGTTGGTATCTAATACATTACCATTTACTCTATAGGGACACCATTTGGTATCTAATAAATTAACCTTTACTCTATAAGGACACCATTTGGTATCTTGCAAACAGAGTAGACCCAGATTATATGACATCTGTAGGAGCTGTTTGACCAATGTCTCACTTGTTTGATTATACAATAACATAAATATGTTCTTACAGTTTCTACCATAATAAGCATTCATTTGTTCATCATGTCATTATAAAACATCAGCTAACTAATATCCATACAGTCACATTTCATGTAGTAAAGGGTTAATAAATCCATTAACCACTCAATCACATGTAGTAAAGGGTTAATAAATCCAGTAACCACTCAATCACATGTAGTAAAGGGTTAATAAATCCATTAACAACTCAATCACATGTAGTAAAGGGTTAATAAATCCATTAACAACTCTATCATATGTAGTAAAGGGTTAATAAATCCATTAACAACTCAATCACATGTAGTAAAGGGTTAATAAATACATTAACCACTCAATCACATGTAGTAAATGGTTAATAAATCCATTAACCACTCAATCACATATATTTATTATGATCGAAATGGCAGACCACAGAAACAAATTGAATCGTAATTAACCGTTTCGCTGCCAAACTCTGTTGTCTGCTAACTTTGTCGTCTGCTACAATTTTTTATTCTTTTGATTTTCTTCATTTTTGTTTCAAAAACATAGTAACAGTAACACACAGTTTGGATCCTGATGAGACGCCGAGTTACAATCTGTCCTAAGTGGCCATTAATTTATTAAATATAGTAGTGTTAAAAAGTAGGTGGATGCTTAATGCAGGGTAAAAGTAATGAAAGCTCCTATAAGCAACCACCTGCCTTACAGGCCTATAATTATACTTCTTTTTGATGGTCGCTTAAGACAGGTTCTACCGAAATTTCATACATTGCATTCTGTAAACTTCTTATTCTTTGACAACAGGGTGACCAAGGAGAGCCAGGACCCATTGGACCACCCGGTGAACAGGTAAACTGCTTAAATTCACTTTTAAATTCTGTACCTGATGTTGACATATACATGAATGTATTCACGTGTAAACAGAGTAAACGTAGATCAGAAACTCATATATGGGTTGCCTGGTCAGGGTCCATTTTGTTTGCTTAAGCCTTACAAGGCTGGATTTTCAATTGGACTTTTCAAATATTCAAACAGGTCAAGCTTATGGTGAATATTTAAAGGGTCGTTCTTAAGAAAAGTATAGCATGACAAACAGACCCTGATGCCAACGGCATGACTGGCCATGGTTGACCGATCAGTTGCCTTACTGTCAAAGTGATGACTGGTCATGGCTGACCAATCAGCTTTCAAACTGTCAAAGTGATGACTGTAGTTGACCGATCAGTTAAGATGCTGTCCAAGTGATGACTGGCTGTAGTTGACCGATCAGTTGAGATGCTGTCAAAGTGATGACTGACTGTAGTTGACCGATCAGTTGAGGACTGGCTGTAGTTGACCGATCAGTTGAGATGCTGTCAAAGTGATGACTGGCTGTAGTTGACCGATCAGTTGAGATGCTGTCAAAATCTAGCATGCGCACTGAGTTTATGCCATCTGCAGATTTATCTATGCTCCATTGCTGTAACCTTTCAACTCTAAATTATCAGAACGGAAAGACTGTCAGTTTTTAATTATAATAGACTCTACTAAGTCTGAAATATTTAAACTCACCAGAGGATTTTGAATAACAAGCAGTGCCAATCCTGATCTGGGTCTACATTGTTTATAAATGACAGTACATGTGTGTACTGTGCTGAAAGGGTAAAATTATATTTTATTTCTTTCATTGCTCTTTAAAACAGCCAAAAGCATGTCTATGATAAGCGTGTCGAGGAGAGACTATGATAAGCGTGTCATGTCTATGATGAGTGTGTCTATGATAAGCTTGCCATGTCTATGATAAGTGTCTATAATAAGCGTGTCATGTCTATGATAAGTGTGTCTATAATAAGCGTGTCATGGCTATGATAAGTGTGTTCATGATAAGCGTGTCTATGATAAATTGATATCTCGAACTCCGATAATTTGAACTTCATGATAACTGGCATTAAAGAGTTTGGTCCTTCTAAAATGTATGTATTTGCATAGGAAATCTCAAATATACTGCTCACATGCAATCAAAGTTTCTTGCAAATTCAGCTTATTACATTGTAAAACATTATTCTAAATAGAACTAGATCATTTGTCTTGTTTAGAACTAGGTCATTTGTCTTGGTTAGAACTAGATCATTTGTCCTTTTTAGCTTGTTACTCCTTCAATATTCAGGTAAGAAATGTTTGCAGGAATCTTGGTTCTGGTTCTCGTTCTTTTAACCTTTTACTCCACAGTGTAGACCCTGATCAGATAGTTCCTATGGGAGCTGTCTTATCAGGCTCTGAACTGTTTGCATTCAAGATCTTTTAGACCTGAATTTATTCTCCCTATCATGGAAATAATTGCACTTATATACATATACATATGAAATCTTTAATAAATATTCTTTAGAGAAAAAATGGTTATTGATTAATAAACACAATTTAGCACTGTTGGCAGGAGATACCTAATTTGCTTTTAATCAATTTCCCAATCATTCTCTTCTTATATAAACGGCTTCACGCGCGTTTGCAAATAGAGTAGATCCAGATCGGACAGTTCCTGTAAGAGCTGTCTGATCAGGTTCTGCTCTGTTTGCTTATGAAAATTTGTTGATCTAATCCTAATTGATCTGTCAGAGCCAATGATCCATTTGAAAAGTTTAAGTTAACATTGTGAAGAAAAAGCCTTTAGATCTTCTTTATGAATATTTGTGTAAGAAATAATTATTTCATGGAGAGTTAATGATATATGAGCACAGGCTATGGCAGTAATTGTACAACCAGACCTACCGGTATATTATTTCATAAGCAAATCGACAAGAACCTGATCAGCGAGCTACAAGAGAAGCTCTCAGATCTGGATCTACTATGTTTGTAAATTTGTTTCAATACGTTTGATCTGGGTCTACTATGTTTGCATTGGCATAAACAGGCACGTGGAATGAAGGGTTTATATTCGTGAAGTGATTTACTCACACTTAATTTTTCATCAGGGAAATAGTTTATCATAAATATGATCCTTTTTGCAATTTTGGAACTTGGACAATTTTGACCATAAATCCATAGAAAAAAGTCATTCTGGATTACTGTAATTTACGGAATTGTTCATTGGGTGCGTTTTACAGTGTTACTGATTATTACCTACATAATGCCCAACTAACTTTGAGTCAACATGACCGCAATGATTGATTCTTTTGATACTTTACCACAGCTACATATAAGAATGCAACAATACGTAATATACAGGAAGCGGGGTTTATGGCCATGTACTAATCATTGTCCCCTGGTGGGTATTTAATAAACGGCCACTGTGATAACTGACATCTGGAGACAATTGACCCTGCATGGGGCATTCGTGTGTAATATGGCTTAGTACAATATACTACAATTTGGCCTAAGGCCATTTAACACATGCATTCATAGAGAAATTCTAATGGCTAAGTTTACTGTTGTTTGAATACAAAACATAATTAAATTGCACATACGAGTATACTGTAACATTATGATAAAAAAAAAAATTAGTAACAGTTTTAATGTGTTGACCATATATTTATAGACATTTTTTGTAGTGCGTCCAGTTATTTAAACATAATTCACAAGCTTTAGAAACATGAACATATTAATAAAAAAAATAGTAATTCTTCAAGACTGACAACCATTTGTTATCAAGAGCCACCTTTTTCTCATTTTCACAACAAAATACATATTTTGGTATTTCAACGTTTACTCGATTTTGTGAAAGTAATGCATCATTTTTGTATTGCAAATATTATAGTAAAATAAATAAATAAATTATTTTCTATTTTTCTGTATTTTGGTGGAATTTCTTTCTTTTTCGAAAGCATGTACATTTATACATAGTAATGAGAACGTCCAATTTCATCTGAACCCACTTTGCCTAAATACTAAATTCATCAAAAGTTGTCCGGTTCTGTCTAAAAGTTGTTTGGACCCAACTCATGGGCGGAACCCAAATGGTCCCTCTGATCTGAATCTACACTATTTGCTAATGGTCTTGGTTCTAACTTCATCCTATTTTAAAATTATAGTTTATGAATAGTGTAAATTCACTGACAGGTAAAGTAAGTTATAACTCTTCGCTTGCTATTCACGTCAATACACCTACCTGTAATTAAATAGTGAAAACCCAGACGAGACAGCTCCTGCAGGAGCTGTCTCATCAGGGTCTGCACTATTTACAAGTTGATTGTGCAACAAGTGCATTCCATAGCAGTGATTGCACAGAGAAATACGTGTACACAGTGAAGATATATGTAATTTTACAACAGGGCATGGGTAAAGAAGGAGAAATGTATTTTAAAATTCAGCAAGAGAAGGGTTAAAATTAACAAAATTAAAATACATATGTTTAATATTAAGTATCATTGTATTTCACACCTAAAATAAACATCACACCCCATAAATAGTTTCCCCTACTCGATAAAGTGTCACTTTCTATGGTTAATCCATGGACGTAATGTCTGGAAAAGTGTGAAAATAATTTGGGTATTTATAGAAACAGTGGAGTTGGATTTTATCTAATTTTGTAAGCAAACAGAACAAACCCTAATTAGACGGTTCCTGTATGCTCTGATCTGGATCTACTATGTTTGCAGAGGCGTTAATTTTAAGGAAAAGGTTGAGTTTCTGTGTACATTCCTCCCTGTCAATGGGATCCCTGACTGGCATGTACACAAATGACGTCACAACGCAAGGAAGATAATCATGTATCTATTTTCAAAATGCACGGTAAGCGGTACAATAAAAACTCGATTTAAATCAAAACCAGATAAGAACGGTAAGAATTTTTTACAGATTGGTGTTTAACTAACTGTATACTATCAGAATTTGACGAAAACCAAATCTGTGTACTTGACCTTTAAGATAACGGATATGTCACGGGAGTGTAATTAACCCATTGCCTCATAGGCTAATTTTAGATCCAGCCTCTTTGAATAAATCTACCGAAAAGGAGCATTAACAAGAGAAATGGAAAATTTTAGAATTTTGTAGTTTGAAACCATTGTGATAAATAGAGCCTTTGGTCAGGATGGATAGGAGCTAATGCTCTACTTATTACAATGGTTTCTACAGGTGACTTTTACAGAGGCGTTAAAAGGTGTCAATATGAGGGAATGGGTTAATTAATAGATATATAAATATCCTTGGAGTAAAGGGTAAAGTATTAAGTACACACATACTTTGTCTTTTTACAGGGTCTCAGAGGCTTCCTTGGCCCAAGAGGAAGACCTGGACCAGCTGGCGCTCCAGTAAGTACTTAGTATTGACATTGTTTTCTAGGGTTCGTGTTGTCTTAATCCACTGTAGAATCAGTATACACCAAACAACAAAGTTAAGAGGAGTTTGGAGGATTCAAAATGTTGGTCGCTCTGTCTGTCTGTCGGAAAATATGGTTGATCTAGTGATTTTGTTCTTGGCACTATTTCTCAACAACTACAATCAGTATTTCGATGGAACTAAATAAAAAGCTACATCATCAAAATGATATACTTTTATAATCTCTAATACATGCTTCCAGGGGTGTCACATGTTTTAAACAAATATTAGTGCATTTTTACACAGGTGCTTGCTTCATGCAGATTGAAAACAATGTAGAAAGCTCCTGGGAGAGATTTCTACATTGTTTTCAGTCTGTATAAAGCTACCACACGTATGTTGAAAAACAAACCTTTTCTTTATTAAATGGTTATTATATAGAGTTTTAGCTGTTTGATTAATAGTTTCCCATCTAGATGTAAGGGTTCATTTATTATAGTGGGGGCATTGTTTAGGGAAAATATGGTAAGTTTTGGACACATTATTTATGTCATAGTTATGGCTTCTTGATTATGAAGGAAACTCTCATTCTTTCCGTTATCTTTCATTTTCCATACAAGTTTAGCAAACATTCAGCGTCAATATCACGTCAAAGATAAGGCAACATAAAAATGTACAGTAAAACCACCCTATAACGGCAACTAAATTACATCAAATAGTTTGTGTTAAAGGCAGGTGGCTGCTTAAAGTGAGGTGAAAGTAAAACAGAACGCTCCTACAGGAGCGTTCTGATTTACTTTCACATTGCTTTAAGCAACCACATGCCCTAAATACCAACTAATTAACACAATTTAGTGGTCGTTATAGAGCGGTTGTACTGTATAATGCATGTGTAAAACACGTTGAGATCTAGTGAGACCAAATTTTCCATCTGGATTCCATGTGTGTACCATAGCAATTACAATGTTACACGTACCAGTAATGATGCTGTAACCAGAATACCTATATCTAAAATTGGTTAGCATCTTATCACTGCTGACCATGTTTGTGAAGAAAAAACTACCAGCTGTTGTCTGGCGTCTGCATTGTTATCGTTGTTGTCTGGAAACGTTAATGTTAGCTATCACTACTTTATTATTTAGCAAATCTTATGAAACTTCACATACTTGTTCACCATCACAGGAGCTACACTCTGACTAAGTACCATAACTCTGTAAGGCTGTTTTTGCAAAAGTATGCCCCTTTTTGGACTTGGGAAATAAAAATTAAAATATCTGAGATCTAAGACAGGCTTACCACCCTGCTTCTCATGAGATTGACATTCCATCACAATTTGAATTCACTCTACCATTCCTTCTTTGAAATCTCAATGATGTTCATATGCTATTAATTTTATATGCTTCTTTTCTTAACTCTTTTTTGCACGCTAACGGTAAAATTGTGATTATCTATGCAAACAGTTTTAATCCAGATGAGGCATCGCATAATGCGGCGTCTCATCAGGATCCAAACTGTTTGTCATCTTGGCCATATGTTTGCAAAAAATGAAAGTTTATTTTAAGAATTGAAGCAGATGACAATTGTTGCAGACGAAAACATACTTAGCGTGCAAAGAGTTAAAATATATTATTTCCATTTATTTAACATACAAAAAGGGCCAGATTTCCAGCATAATGAATTTGAATCTCATCTGGATATAACAATAATATGTAATAATTTGCAAAGATGTGTGAAAAATGTCTGAAGCTTTTAAAAAATTGCCTTTTCAGGGAATTCCAGGAGCTGAGGGATTAACAGGACCGAAAGGAAACCGGGTAAATATTTTAAATAAACCCCTTTTGCCATGCCATTGCAAACAATGCTGTAGGAGCAGATAGATTAGAACATTCTCTGTTGCCTTATAAAAGTATAAGAGATCTGAATCTAAGTTAATACCAATACCAAAACAAGCTTGTGTGCATACCGGTATGCCATTAAAACAAGCTTGTGTGCATACCGGTATGCCATTAAAACAAGCTCGTGTGCATATCGGTATGCCACCAAAACAAGGTATGGGTGCATACCGGTATGCCGTTAAAACAAGCTTGTGTGCATACCGGTATGCCATTAAAGGTCAGCTAATAATCATTCACGATTTCATTAGTTTTACATTAATAGTCTCCACTGAATGGATTAAATAAAGAGCCCCAGATAAGATGCGTAAATTAAAACATTTTCAACAATAACTACTTTATTTCTCCACCAAACCGTATAGGCCCTACTGTGACCACTTTAAAGAGTGGTCACAGTATACGGTTTGGTGGAGAAATGACAATTTTAATATTTTGGTATGCACGTTTATCTGTAGCTCCGATGCATAGTTTGGTATGCATGTTTATCAGTAGCTCTTAAATAGACCCTACTTTCACAGAATAGCATTTCAAGGCCGGTTAAAACAAAAGTTTAGACAGCTCCTGTTGGAGCCATCTGATCACGGTCTGTTCTGTTTGGTTATGGAATTAAAATAAATATGATTTTATACATTTTACTGGGGTCAAAACATTTCTTGTCTATTTGCCTATATAAATATTAAATTAATCAAACTCCGTACATACATTCTTTCTTACATGAATAATCAAGAGGTAAAGGATGAAATACCGACTGCCAGATCACATAACCCTTCTGTCTCATATAAGTACCGACTGCCAGATCATTTAACCCTTCTGTCACATATAAATACCGACTGCCAGATCACATAACCCTTCTGTCTCATATAAATACCTACTGTCAAATCACATAACTCTTCTGTTCTGTCTCATATAAATACCTACTGCCAGATCAAATAACCCTTCTGTCTCGTATAAATACCTACTGTCAAATCACATAACCCTTCTGTCTCATATAAATACCTACTGTCAAATCACATAACCCTTCTGTCTCATATAAATGCTTTTTCTCAAATTCGCAAACAGAGTAGACCCAGATTAGATGGCTATAATCAGAACCATCTGGGTCCATGCTTATAAAGCTTTTAGTTGAGTCTGAGATCGTTCTCAAGCTTTTGATTGGTCAGATTAGAGTTCTCAAGCTTTTGATTGGTCAGATTTGAGTTCTCAAGCTTTTGATTGGTCAGATTTGAGCCAAAGGCTCAAATCTGACCAATCAAAAGCTTGAGAACGATCTCGGACTCAACTAAAAGCTTTATAAGCATGGACCCATATCAGGCTCTGCTCTGTTTGGAATTTGAAAGATCTGTTTCTTTAATTTCTAAAATGGCTACAATGTTGCAACTTCCATATATTGTTGTAACTATTCTGTTCAGTAGGTATTGAAATTTGAAATAAACATAGAACAGGGAAAGGGTTAATAGAATATTTATTGTGATATGTAACTTTTCCAGGGTGCAGTTGGTGCCCCGGGTGCCCCAGGACAGGCCGGCGCTCCAGGACCAGTGGTATATATTTATTTTCCCTCTTTACAACTTTTCTGCATTCCTCTGAATTCTTTCTCCATGATTCCGCTTTGTCTCCATCTTTACATTTTTATTTCTTCATTTCTCTATTTTCCTATAATTTCTCTCTCTCTATCTCAATGTTCGATTCTCTATTACTTTCTCTATTTCCATTTCTACTTCTCTGTATCTCCATTTCCCTATTATCTGAAGTTTTATAATGTAAACATTTCAAGGGATGTTTCTGTTTTTGGTTTTGCTCTCCAAATCTTTATATTTCCCATTACTTCGTCTTTCTCTCTCTCTCTCTCTCTCTCTCTCTCTCTCTCTCTCTCTCTATCTTTACCTCTATCTTTCCATTTTCCTATTATTTTCAATTTTTTCAAAGGTTTTCAATCTAGCTTCTGTCCATAGGTACATGTATTTTGGTACATACAGCTGACCCCTCCCCCTTAATCAGATATTTAGATCAAGTAGATGCAGAAAGCTTGCCTCCTGTTACATTGTATGAAGATTAGAATTGATACTGCAGTAAACCTCCTCTCAACGGGACGTTCAATTTAGTATAAAATATCGGTCTTGGAAACCGGTGACAGCTTAATGCAGGGTGCAAGTCATGCAGAAAGCTCCTAGAGGAGCTTTCTGCATGACTTTCACCCTGCATTAAGCAGCCATCTGCCTAAATTTGTCTAAATTCGTCTCTACTAGAATTCCGGTTTAGACAGGTTTTACTGTAATTGGAAATTCCAGTTCAGGTGAATTCTATTGCTATATTTTATACATGTAATATCAGATCATGTCCCAAAGAAAACTTAGAATTTTAATAAATGCTGACAATACAGCCATGTATGCCACTCTTCCTAAGAGAACTAAACCATGCTAGGAAGTGTTCAATGTGGCCCTCTGCACTTTAAGTAATCAAATCGATAAACCTAGGCAAATAATGCAGCCCCAGATCAGTTTGATCAGGTCGTCACTATTTGCTACGATGTGAGTCTATATCTAATAAATTGTACAATACCGAGTTACTATAGAACCTGTCTTAGGTGGCCATCAAAAACAGATCTAATTATGGGTATGAAATGCAGGCAATAACTTAATGCAGGTCAAGGGTAATGCAGAAAGCTCCTGTGGTAGCTTTCTGTATTCCTTATGACCTGCAATAAGCTACAATTTTCTTTTTAAGACTCCAGTGTTCAGTACATGACAGATTTTACTGTAGTCACTTTTACAGACATATGGAAAGAGTAGACTGTGTATCTGGGTATAGTCTGGGTGTCTGAATAGTAGTCAGGATATCTGAATAGTAGTATGGATGTCTGAAGAGAACACTGGGTGTCTGAATAGTAGCCTGGTGTCTGAGTAGTATGTGTGTCTGAGTAGTAGTTTGTGTTTCTGAATAACAGTCTGGGTGTCTGAAAAGTAGACTGGATGGATGAATAGAAGTCTTGGTGGCTGAGTAGTAGTCTGGGTGACTGAGTAGCAGTATGGTTGTCTGAGTATTAGAATGGGTGTCTGAATAGTTGTCTGAATAAATAGTCTGGGTGTCTGAATACTTTGGATGATTTGGTTATATTGCAAATGTAAACAGCTATTACATTGTTACAGGGATCACCAGGACCACCGGGCAACCTTGGACCAATGGGAATCCCAGGAGCACAAGGCAAGCCCGGGCTCCCCGGACTACCAGGACCAATTGGAATACCAGTAAGTTGACAAGAACTACATGTTTAATGAAATATTGAATAATACAAACTTATGAAGCAATTAGTAAACCCTTAACCTCTGAATATTCATGTAAAAAATAATGGCTGGATTTCTATAATAGTGTATGGACACATGATGATTTGTTTTACTGTGGCAGAAACTGTAGTATAAGATCTATATAATAATGACATCAGCAAACAGAACAGACTCTGATCAGAATGTTCCTGTAGTAGTCATCTGATCTGGGTCTACTCTACTTGCAAAAGCATGCAAAAGTCTGTTTATGAAGGATTTATAGTTTTACAATGTTTTAATGAAGACGATTTAGTAGCTTATTGTACATAAATATTGCCTCTGATTTGGCATCTAGTTTGACCTCTTGTCTGACCTCTAGATGGAGCTCTAGTCTGACCTCTAGTCTGAACTCTAGTCTGAACTCTAGTGGAATACTACACAATATAACCTCTATATCCCTTTATCTGATGAATGTACATGTAAGACATAATGACATCATGAATATTTATTGGCAGTTTTTATAATGATATATGAACACTGGATATTTCGCATGGCGGAAACTGTAGAATCGGACCTACATTAGTTCATAAGCAAACAAAACAGACACTGTTAAGACGGCTCATACAGGAGTCATCTGATCTGGGTTTAACCCTTTACTCCATAAATACGCCTTTCTAAGCCTTTGCAGACAGAATAGATCCAAATCAGATGGCTCCTATAGGAACCGTCTGACCAGGGTCTGCTCTGTTTGCTTATGGTATAGTATATATATGATTGCTGCCATGGCCAATTCCTGTGTCACATTGCTGTTATAGTAAATTAATCTAATAAATATTCATGACATCATTATTTCTTACATGTGTATTCATTGAGGAAAGGGTTACTATGTTTTCAGTCATCAAAATGTATTAATGTTATCTTTAAGATAAAGGTCATTCCTCTTAGTCAATAAGTGTTAGTAATATTTGCCGAAAGGAAGTTATGTAGAGAAATATATTTTCATCATTTATTAAGTATTTCCCTCATGAATATACATGTAAGAAAGAATGACATCATGAATATTGATTTTCATAATGGCTAATGAATACATGAACAAAGTAAACAGAGTAGACCTTGATCAGATGACTCCTACAGGAACTTTCTGCTCTGCGCCTACTTTGTTTGCAGAAACATGACAAGTTGTCTCTGTCATGTAAAGGATTAACACTTTTCCACATATAAACAAACACTTTCCCACATATAAACAAAGACTTTCAAACAAATAAACAAACACGTTCCCATTTATAAGCACATTTTGATGCATATAAACACATTTTCACGCATATACAAACAGAGTAGATCCAGATCAGAATGACGTCTCCTTTAAGAGCCGTCTGTCTGATCAGGGTCTACTCTGTTTTTTGTGACATGATACAATTTTTGTCAAAAGCAAAACCTTCGTTTGAAAAGTTTACATTATAAAATTTCAGCTAATAAATAATCATTATGCCATTATTTCTTACATGAAAATTGAAACGGGAAAAAGTTAAAATACTATACAAATAATAAGTTTTTTTTCTAAAAGACTTTTACGAGAGTGTACCCTAACAATATTGAAGGTTGTATGTTTGTCTTTTTCCTTAGGGTATTGATGGTCTAAAAGGATCATCTGGACCGAAGGGAGATGTTGGACCATCTGGAGAACAAGGAATACTTGGCTATCCCGGACCTAGAGGCACTAAGGTACATTCTCAATTTGCTCCTCATATTGCCCTCTCTACGAACCTTTTGTATCCCTTCTTAACTCTTCTTTTGATTAATTTTAAATTACATTTCTCCTTCTTTACCCATGCCCTATTGTATAATTACATATATCTTCACTGTGTACACGTATTTCGCTGTGCAATCACTGCTGTGGAGTACACTGGTTGCACAATCAACTTGTAAATAGTGCAGACCCTGATGAGACAGCTCCTGCAGGAGCTGTCTCATCTGGGTCTTCACCATTTACAGGTAGGTTTATTGACGTGAATAGCAAGCGAAGATTTAACTCTTTGCATGTCAGTGTCAAATTCTGCTGCCATTTATCACATCAAACAGTTTGGATCGAGAATAGGTCCCACAAAATGTAAAGCATGATCTGAGATCAAAACTATTTGTCACTCATGCTCTACGTCTGCAAGCCAAACATCTGAAAGCAAATTAACTGTTTTGAAAATGTTGCAGACGACAATTGAGCAGTAGCTGACAATTGAACAAAAACATAATTACGTAGTATGTAAATAGTTCACATCCACTTTGAAATAATATATTTAAAAATGCCATCTTTAATGTAAATTTTGAGTTTTTCAGTTTTGAGTTTCGGACAAGATGCATAATTACCTGGTATGCCATGAACTTTAAATTTCTGAATTTGAATCTGGGTTCATGTTGGTGTATCTGACTTGTCAGGTTTTGAATTACAGTACAACCCCTCTAAATCAGAATTCTAGAAGAGCGGAATTTAGATACTATTCGGCAGGTGCCTGCTTAATGCAGGGTGAACCCCAGAGGAGCTTTCTGCATGACATTCACCCTGCATTAAGCTGCCACCTGTCTTCAAGACAGATATTTATACTAAATTGAACAGTTGTCTGGGGGGGGGGGGGGTTACTGTAGATTTAAAATCTGACCAACAAGATGGTTGAGAATGAAATCAGGCGGAAGAAGTTTTTATTCATTATTTCGAGTTCAACTCAAATCTGACCAATTTTATAACACTTAATATACTCCAAAATAGATTCATACTCAAATCAGAAACTCCGTTAAATTGGCATCTGTCTATTATTTCAGGGAGATCTTGGAGCCCGTGGACTTTCTGGCAACAAAGGAGTGCAGGTAGGTTGTACTGGAAACTGTCTTAACCCTTTACTTGATTTTACCTATAATACATAAACATTGATTAACACTTTCCTTCATATAAACATATTTTCACGAATTTGAAAACAGATTAGACCCACATCAGATGGCTCCTGTTGGAGACGATTTCATATTTTATGATAACTACATGTGTTTTGTCCATGAATATTCAGCAGGTATTAAAATCTGTAATACATATGGAACAGGGAAAGGGTTAAATTCCTGTAATTAAACATGAGTTAATGTAATTTATTTCCATGGCAATTAGTAGCGACTTAGATCTGCAATCTGTAAAATAATATCATGATACAGCACCTACTGCTCTGATGACATACCTATTGCCCTATTATTATACCTACTGTAGTACTGTTCTGGTGACATACCTATTGCCCTATTGTTATACCCAGTACTGCTCTGGTGATATACCTATTGACCTATTATTATACCTAGTACTGTTCTGATGACATACCTATTGCCCTATTATTATACCCAGTAATGCACTGATGATATACCTATTGCCCTATTATTATACCCAGTATTACTCAGATGGTATGCCTATTGCCCTATTATTATACCCAGTATTGCTCAGATGGTATGCCTATTGCCCTATTATTATACCCAGTATTGCTCAGATGGTATGCCTATTGCCCTATTATTATACCCAGTATTGCTCAGATGGTATGCCTATTGTCCTATTATTATACCCAGTATTGCTCAGATGGTATGCCTATTGCCCTATTATTATACCCAGTATTGCTCAGATGGTATGCATATTGACCTATTATTATACCCAGTATTGCTCAGATGGTATGCCTATATATTGACCTATTATTATACCCAGTATTGCTCAGATGATATACCTTTTTTGACCTATTAGTATACCCAGTATTGCTCTGATACTGCACTTATCAGGGCTAATTGTATACACTTTTCACTGATAGTATGACTAGTTTTCTACTACTACACCTTCTGTTCTATTACCAAGTACAGCAGAAACTGTCTTAAGTGACTATGAAAAAAGGTCTAATTATGGTTCACGGTTCACTGTACTACCTTTTCTTTCTGTAAGGCAGGTGGTAGCTTAAAAGTTCTGGTTAAAAGTAATGCAGAAAGGTTTTACATTAATACAGAGTTTTACCTTGTATGAAGCAACCATCTGCTTTTTATTATTCCTATGTCCTATATATATAAGGTCGTATATGTTCTACTATATGTTTCTGATATTACATTCATAAGGGGTTATAGCATACTGTTCACACTGATAATATGACTAATTTTCTACTACTATACCTTCTGTTCTAATACCAAGTACAGCAGAACCTATCTTAAGTGACTTTGAAAAAAGGTCTAATTATGGTTCAGTAAAGCAGGTGGTAGCTTAAACCTTAGGTTAAATATTATGTAAAGCTTTACCCTGTATTAAGTAACCATCTGGTATTTATAATTCCCATGTCCAATATATATAAGTTTGTCTAACCCTTTCTTTCATATAATGCCTTTTCACGTATATGCAAGCAGAGGAGACACAGAACAGATATCTCGTATAGGAGCCGTCTGATCAGGGTCTGCTCTATTTGCTAATAAAATTTGATGGATCTGTTTCTTTACTTTTTAAAATGGCTACTATGTTTCACCTTCCATATTTCATTATAACTATTTCCCCCATGAATATTCAGTAAGTATTTAAATGTGGAATATATATAGAACAGGGAAAGAGTTAAGACAGGATATAGTGTATTGTTCTGATACTGCACTTATTAGGACTTCTACCATACACATTGCTCTAATAATATACCTATTATTATACTAGGACTATACCTTCCGTTCTATTACCAGATACTATCTTATATTACAACTGCCTAACAGCATGCTAATTCTTCTTTAGTAAATTTCTGGTTTAGAGTGTTTTGCTATATGTCTACACTTCTGCTATAATCATTGTTCATTACCGTTCTACTCCTATGCTTACTTATTTATATGTAATATTGTTTGCTCTGATACTATACATTGTTTGCTCTACACTATACATTGTTTGCTCTGACACTATACATTGTTTGCTCTGACACTATACAATGTTTTCTCTGACACAATACATTGTTTGCTGTGACATTATACAATGTTTTCTCTGACACTATACAATGTTTGCTCTGACACAATACATTGTTTGCTCTGACATTATACAATGTTTTCTCTGACACTATACAATGTTTGCTCTGACACAATACATTGTTTGCTCTGACATTATACAATGTTTGCTCTGACACTATACCATGTTTGCCCTGACACTATTATATTGTTAGCTCTATATATTCTGTAGGGATTGGCTGGGATAGCTGGCGAACGAGGGAGCATTGGTTTGAAAGGAGACAAGGGATTTAAAGGTGATAATGGACCACTAGGGCCAGAGGGAATCGAAGGGCCAAAGGTAACTTTTCTGTAACTATGCTTTAAGCTCAGTTAGCATGCAGTGGTAATTTTCTATGACTATTTTTTAAACTCACCTGACAAGCAGTTGAAAGGTGAACATTGGCATAATGTTGTGGCACTTGTTTGTTAATCATGTGTCTTGCAGAATCAATAATTAGTTTGAAGAATGCCCCTCCTAAACTCTTAACACATTTATTCCATATTATTAAAAAATATACAAAAATCTGCCAGGATACCAGCCGTATGGGGCACAACAAACAAAATACCAGCCGTATGGAGCACAACACACAAAATACCAGAGGTCACAACAAACAAAATCAATGATTAGTTTGAAGAATGTCCATTTTCATGTTGATGGGGCACTACAAACAAGATACCAGCTGTATGGGGCACAGCAAGCAAAATGCCAGCTGTATGGGCCACGCCAAACAAAATACCAGCTGTATGGGGCACATTAAACAAAATACCAGCTGTATGGGTCACAACAAACAAAATACTAGCTGTATGGGTCACAACAGTAAACAAAATACCAGCTGTATGGGGCACAACAAACAAAATACTAGCTGTATGGGGCACCGCAAACAAAATACCAGCTGTATGGGGCACAGTAAACAAAATACCAGCTGGTATAGGTGGCGGTGGTCTAGTGGTAACGCGCTTGACTATCAGTCCGGAGGTCCGGGGTTCAAATCCCGGTCCCACCCGGAAATTTCAGAGACGCTTTTCCGTGTCTCCCACCCGCACATACTCTCCACCCAGGGGTTAAAATGGGTACCTGTGAGGGTCACTCGCCGGTACTGCGGCTGCATGATTGCGCCATATGTTAGCAGTGCTCAATATTGTAGGCCAATGACTCAATGACCAGGGGAGTAAATGTACAGTCGGCTGAGCGGTCATTCGGACTGAAAGTAGACTATAACTAGGTACTTTCAGCGCTTTTGAACGCACATATCCCGTGTGAAAAGAGCGCTATATAAATGTGGTATAATAATAATAATAAGCCATTGCCAAGGATGCGTTCAGCAAACAATGCATGCTGACCTTTATCAGAGGGCTTCTTCCGTAGCCCTAAATCTGACCCTTATTCGGTAGCCCATTAATTTGGGACTACAAAGTTTGTCTATGTCCTGTTTAAGGGGCCATGACCTCAAATGGGTTGAACTAATATCAGTAAAACTTCACATTCATGATTGATGACTGATTCGTGACTCCCTGACCTCAAATGGGTTGAACCAATATCAGTAAAACTTCACATTCATGATTGATGACTGATTCGTGACTGATTTTCAAGTACATTTGTAGAAGCGTTCAAGTGTAAGTTATCCAGGCAGAATTTTCATAGCCATAACAACCAGATGAAAAGTATCTAAATAATATTCTAAAATACAAAATAAATCAAAGTAGTACTACAGAAATTGATGGTTTACCAAATACCTTGAAATTAACTTTTGTTGGAATTATTTTCCATGTGTTGCTAAAGTGCAACTTGACAATGTTTTCATCTTGCCTGTCTGATTTTAAAATAAAACAAGATGCGTTTGTGAAAAACTATGCCCCCGATATAACCTTTGACCCTGAAGGATGACCTTAACATGTCAAAAATATGCAGCTTCATAAGATACACATGCATGCCAAATATCAAGTCTCTATCTACAATGGTTCAAAATTTATGGCCTTTGTTAAAGTCGGTGATTTGACCTATGTATTTGACTTCTGACCTTGAACTTGAAATGTCACCCTGCAAAGTGTGCGGCTTTATGAGATACATATGCATGCCAAATATCAAGTCTCTATCTGTACTGTTTCAAAAGTCATTACCAATGTTAAAGTTGGTGACAAACAAACAGACAAACAAACAAACAGACAGGGCGAAAACAATATGCCCCCAGATCTGATATGGGGGCATAAAAAGAAAATGTTTTGGGTTGATACTTATCCTATCTAATCATACAACTGCTTCTCTATTCTTTTGCAAACAGAGTAGATCCTAATCAGATGACTATTGAAGGAGTCATCTGATCAAGGTCTGTTCTGTTTGCTTATGACATTTTCATAGATCTGACTCCAAATTTTCTACCAATACCAGACATTGATGTAGACATATGAAATTCTAAAAATGCAGCTAATAAATATTCTTGATGTCATTATTTCTAACATGTATATTCAACAGGGAAAGGGTGAATGTAATACCTCATGTGTAAAACATGTGACCCCAAGGGTATATTCAGTCACAATATTACCGCCATGTTTATTCTTTTTCAAGGGAGAGAGAGGACAACAAGGAGAACGGGGAAATCCAGGCTTCCATGGTGAAAAGGTGTGATATGCATGCTCATTTTTAACCCTTTCCCTCTTCTATGTTTATTCCAAATGTCAATACCACCTGAATAAACATTAATAAAATAGTTGTAAAGAAATGTGGAAGGTAGAACATGGTAGGCATTTCAGAAAGCAAAGAAACAGATCTATCAAATTTTATAAGCAAACAGAGCAGATCCTGATCAGACGCCTCCTATAGGAGCCGTCTGATGTGGGTCTACCCTGTTTGCAAGTGAAAGCACGTTTATATGAGGGAAGGGTTAATTAACCCATCCCCCCCACTGACGGATTTTGGTGCCTTTGTAAAAGTCATGTTTGAAGCCATTCTGATAAATAGAATGCTGCTATGGGGCAAATTCTCTATTTATCACATAGGTTTCAAATCTACACAATTCTAAAATGTTCCTTTTCTCTTGTAAATGCTCCTTTTCGGTAGATTTATTCAAAGATGTTGGATCTAAAAATAGCCAAGGAGTTAATTAAACCACCTATTCCTATAGTTTAACTGCTATCACCAGAGTCTTTACACTCTAATAAACACCCCACTCTATCAAACCATTTCCCTCATTTATAGTATTTCACGCATTTGCAAACAGAGTAGACCCGGATCAGATGGATCCTATAGGAGCCGTCTGATCAGGATCTGCTCTGTTTGCTTTTGACATGATATAGAATTTAATCTACATATTTAATCAAAGCAAAATATTACCTTGAAAAGTTAACATTATAAAAACTCAGCTAATAAATATTCATGATGTCATTATTTCTTACATGAATATTTAACAGGGACAGGGTTAAACCCTCTCTTACTTCAGCGAAGAAAATATTGATAAAAAACACATTAACTAAATATATTTTTCAAAATACAGGTGGTAGCTGAATGAAAACTGAAAGCAATACAGAAAGCTCCCTAGGAGCTTTTTGCATTGTGTTCATTCTGCATTACGCATTCACACGTGTTTCCTTTAGAAAAATGTACAAACACTTATTAATAATAGTACGGCAATTTAAACTTTGTAAAGTGCCCAACTTGCTGTGTATATACAGATTCATAACATTTTAACAATCCTTAACGCTCTCCCTTATGTAAGCGCATTTTTACGCATTTGCAAACAGAGTAGACCGAGATCAAACGGCTCATATAGGAGCCGTTTGATCAGGGTCTGCTCTGTTTGCTTATGGTATAATATAGATATGATTTTGCAGCTTCTGTCTGAGCCAAAATGCCCTGTGTTCATATGTCATTATAAACAATAATCTAATTGATATTCATGACGTCATTATTTCTTACAGTACCTATGCAAACATAGTGGACCCAGATCAGTGGCTCCTGTAGGAGCCGCCTGATCAGGGTCCGTTCTGTTTGCTTATGGAATTATGTAGCTTTGAATCTACAGTTTCTGCATTAGCAAAATTATCTGTGTTCATATGTCATTACAAAAATATCTACTTGATATTCATGATGTCATTAATTCTTACAGGAATATTCATGGAGTAAAGGGTTGATAATGGTGTTTTTGATTCATATCCACCGGTTCCTATTGATGGTCTACAGCGGAATCGCGTATCTCGAACTTGGATAACTCGAACTTCGAGATAAACCGAACTAAAAGTTCGGTTCTTCCAAAATGAACAATAGATTATTGCTTGAAAAGAAATCCATGTGACATCTTAATGTAATGTACGTGTAAAGTAATGGTGAGAGCCACTAGATGAGTTTCCAGTATTACTTTAGACCTGCATTAAGCTGTGAACTTGAGAAATTGTTTAGATTAGAAATTGGATAACTCGAAATTCTCTTATCTTAAAGTAATTTGTATGGTCCCTTGACGTTTGAGATATCACATTTCAGCTTATGACAATATTTACAGAAAAAGATAAATGCACTTTAGCATAACAAAAAATAGTTCAATAGCAGGTTCAATTCAAATTTTCAAGCCTACTGATTTTAATCGAGTATTATTTTATAAAATCTCCTAAAATGTTAATTTAGCAAAACATAGACTGACAGTTGAAGTGAAATATATTAAATGTATTCATGCCAAGTAATGACACACACGTGAAAGTTGAACCTGTTTTTATGGGCTCTTACCTGATTCTAGACTTAAATCATACACTTGTGTACTACGAAATTTAACCCTTTTCTCCATAAGTATGCCTTTCTATGCCTTTGCAAACAGAGGAGATCTAGATTAGATTGGTACTGTAGGAGCAATCTGATCAGGGTCATCTCTGTTTGCTTATGATATAATATACATACGATTCTACTGTGTCTGCCATGAACGAAAAGTCCTGTGTCCATGTACATGAATATTCATGGAGTAGATGGTTAACCCTTCGCTTGCTATTCACGTCAATATACCTACCTGTAAATAGTGAAGACCCAGATGAGACAGCTCCTGCAGGAGCTGTCTTATCAGGGTCTGCACTATTTACAAGTTGGTTGTGCAACCAATGCACTCCACAACAGTGATTGCACAGCGAAGGGTTAAAACATCTAAACATACTGCTGGCAATTTGTTACTGTGTTGTACATTTTTATTACAGGGTAGGCAAGGAAACGCTGGTCTTCAAGGTTATCCAGGTCCACCAGGTGCAAAGGTAGATATTTCTACATTTATCATTATGTCTACATTGGCGAATGTACTGCTGCAGTACATTAGACATGCAAATGCATGAAAATATGTTTATATATGATGGTCTAGTGGCAGGCTAACTTGCTATACTGCAAATAAAACAGATTATCTTCTTTGATTCAATTTGCCAGTTTTCAATGCAATTTTGCAAAAAATAGCTTTGTCGAATGCTTACCTATGCCTGACTTAAACTGATCCTATACATTTGCATAAACATGATCATAATTGTTTTATTGTATCTTATACTGACTTCATGTCGTGCATATTGTATAATTAATTTTATTTTATTCACAGGGAGAATCAGGTGCTCGGGGTAGGCGTGGACGCAAAGGAAAAAATGGGAAAATTGTAAGCACTTAAATCTTTATGCTAGACACTTAGACATTTTGTACCAATTCTCTTGGGCATTCTATATATAAGTATTTCTAGTATTTTTTCTATATTCTGATAGGGACGACTGAGAGATTTGATTTTTGAACTTATTACTCCTACAGAGCTACAGATAAAGTTGCGTACCTAAATACTGGTAATTACAATTGTCAATTCTCCTCCAAACCCAAGACTGTGACCTCTCCGAATTGATTCTAAAGAGGGATTACAGTATAGGGTTTGGTGGAGAAATAAAGGAGTTATTCTTTGTCTCGACCTCTGGCTCCTAGGAATTGATCTGTTCTTACTGAAGATGGTATGATCAAAATTATCATGAGTCCCATGTTACAATACTGGTTACTACTTGTACACTGGAAGTCATTACACATTCTAGCATGTAACTATTTAGACTACATTCTTAACCCTTCTCTTACTGAATTTTAAAATACATTTCTCCCTCTTTACCCATGCCCTGTTGTATAATTACATATATCTTCACTGTGTACAAGTGTATCGCTGTGCAATCACTGCTGTGGAGTGCACTGGTTGCACAATCAACTTGTAAATAGTGCAGACCCTGATGAGACAGCTCTTGCAGGAGCTGTCTCATCTGGGACTTCACTATTTACAGGTAGGTATATTGACGTGAATAGCAAGCGAAGGGTTAAGACAGACGTATCTTTTATTAGTTTAACATATGATGATGACGGCAAACTCTAAATATAGTTTCAGTTGTATGATCTTTAGTAAGAATGGCCACAGACTGACAGAAACAGGACACCATAAAACATGCTTGAGAACTTTCAACAGTTTCAAGCTTGAGTATAAATGCATGCAGATTTGTTCGGTGTAATATAGACGAACCTATCTTAAGCGGCCATTCATTCATTGAACATCGGTGTCTTGAAAAGCAGGTGGTTGACTAATGCAGAGCAAAAGTAATACAGAAATACAGTACTAATTTTGACCTGCTACCACCTACCCTACAGACTCATAATTAGACCTCTCTTTGGTGGTCGCTTAAGACTGGCTGCACTGTACTTTGAATTGGACTTAAAGCGTTTTTCCCTGACAACATTTGTTTTCTGTAAACTTTGCAATCTACAGCAATTTTCATTTCTTATCTTGCTTTTTTTGTTGAAAAACAACAACAATCACAGTAACAAATAGTTTGGATCCTGATAAGTTACTCGGTGTCTGATAAGTTACTCGGTGTCTCATCTCATCTAAGAAGTGAAATAGTTAACCCATTACCTCATAGGCTATTATTAGAACCAACCTATTTGAATAAATCTTTCGAAAAGGAGCATTTTCTAGAGAAAAGGAAAGTTTTAGAATTGTGTTGCAGTTTTGAAACTATTGTGATAAATAGAGCATTTGCTCCAAATACCTATGATCCTATAGGAGCAAATGCTGTATTTATCACAATGTTTTGAAACTACAATCTTCTATTTTTTCCTTTTCTCTAGTTAATGCTCCTTTTCGGTAGATTTATTTAAAGTGGTTGGATCTAAAAATAGCCTATGAGGTAATGGGTTAATGATGATTTATTGGGATTTTTATAAAATTATGTATACAGGGTTTAACCCTTTACTCAACAAATAAACCTTTATAAATACACCTTTCTATCCCTTTGCAAACAGAGTAGACCCAGATCAGATCGCACCTGTAAGAGCCGTCTGATCAGGGTCTGATCTGTTTAGTTATGATATAATATAGATATGATTCTACAGTTTATGTCTTGGCAATTTTTTTTAATGATTTCGCTATGCCATTTTAAAAAATCAGATGCTTGATATTCATAATGTCATTTTTTGGTTATGAAATAATATAGATATGATTCTACATTTTCTGTCATGGCCAAAATATCCAGATTTCATTATGCCATTTTAATAATCAGATAATTAATATTCATGATGCCATTATTTCCTTCATTAATGTCCATGGAGTAATGAAGAATGGGAGCATTACAGGGTTTATTAACTCTCTGCAATACTTTTATTCTGCATGAGACTGATGGACTGATAACTAGAGACTTTTACATGCTTATTACAGGCAGGGTTAAGGCTATGTTCATTTATTGCAGGGACGAGTAGGCCCAGTTGGTGACCGTGGGGAACCAGGACCTCAAGTAAGTATACTGTTTTTCAGATAAAGGTGTGTACTCAAATACTTAAATCGTCATTTCTCCACCAAACCCTAGGTTGCAACTACTTTTAGGAATATTCTCTTTGAGATGATTTTGAAACATGGTCACAGCATAGGGTTTGGTGGAGATATAAGGAAGTAGTTCTTGAATATGTTTTAATTTACGGATAGTATCTGGATCTCTGGTTTTTACTTTCTCCGTTTAGAAATCTAGGTGTAACTAACTATGATCTGTCCCAAGATTTGTTTTAATAACAGCATCAAAACCTTTCCCCTTTTAAACCTTTCCATGTTCCGTACTTTTTCCATATTTCAATACCTACTGAATATTCATAGACAACATAGCTATAGTGAAATATGGAAGGTGGAATATTGTAGCCAGTTTAGAAAGTAAACCCCCCAGATCTATCCAATTGTATTAGCAAGTAGAGCAGAGCCTGATCAGACAGCTCCTATTGAAGCTGTTTGATCTGAGTCTACTCTGTTTGCAAATGCGTGAAAATGTGTTTATATGAGGATAGGGTTAATTTTCGTTTGCAAACAGTATAAACACAGATTAGATTGCTCCCAGAGGTCTGCATCGTATTTCATTCCGAACCCCCTGGCAACCTTTCATACTAAATGGACTCTCTCAGCTCATACTTATGGACTATTCCACTTAGAATATTTAGCATTCAAGGGTTGAAGTTTTATTTTGATTTGACTGCACCGGGATTATGCTAATGGAATTATTAAGCCGTATCTGCTTGGAGAGATTTTTTAATTGATCCCAGCAAGGTTGTTCGTTTATTATAACAAACAATACTCTTTCCCTTTTAAATACCCATGTCAGTAGTATTGAGATCATAGGTACCATTTTATTAGCTGAATTGTCATAAAGTAAACCTTTAAAAGGAAGTGTATTACTTTACGACAAAACCTGTAGAATTAGATCAATATATGTCATAAGCAAGTAGAGCAGACGCTGATCAGACATCTCCTACATAAGCCGTCTTGCCTGGGTCTACCCTATTTGCAAATGTGTAAAATAGCGTTCATATGAGGGAAAGGGTTATCGGTAATATGACAATAAGCTCATGAGGTTTTATTTTACAAAACACAGGGTCAACCAGGAGAGCGTGGAAAGCAGGGGATCACTGGACCAATCGGACCTAAGGGTGATCACGGAGAGCCTGGACCACCGGGTATCCAGGGGGAGCAGGGCATTGCTGGACCTCCAGGAATGCAAGGACCCAATGGCCCTATTGGACCTCCAGTGAGTATGATAGCAAAATGAATACAATGATAATGTAAGATATATCCAGTGAGTATGGTGGCAAAAGAAATACAATGAATGTGTAACATACATGAAAACTGTGATGTCAGAACTTGGTCTTGTAGAGAACTTTCACAACAAAGCTGTTATAAACCTATCCCATATTGTTTTGATTGTCGATATCAGCAACTATTATGGCAATATATAGTCTCACGAACTTCAACATATATAGAAGCTTAAAACTTACAGACTGTTTAAAACTGCTTTTCACTGCGAGGACTATGTAAGACTTAACCTTAGCAGAAACGGAAGGACAGTATTAAGTCAATTTAGGTCAGACGTTTTACCGCTTTGAATAGAAACAGGTCGCTACACCATGTTTTCAGATACTATGCAGACTGTAATATCAAACTGTGGAGCACGAAATACACTTTATACTCAAGATGGGCAAATAGAAACATTTTCAAGAATAATTTCGTTTTTTCTCCACCAAACCCTGTATTGTGACCATTCTTTAGAGTCATCGCATAAAGACGATTCAAAAGAGTGGTCGCAGCATAAGGTTTAGTGGAGAAATGACAATTTCAGTATGTAGGTATGCACCTTTATCTGTAGCTCAGAACGGTATACAGTAAAACCTCTCTATAACGGCCACTAAATTGTGTTAATTAGTTGGTATTTAGGGCAGGTGGCTGCTTAAAGCAAGGTGAAAGTAAAACAGAACGCTCATATAGGAACGTTCTGTTTTTCTTTCACATTGATTAAGCAGCCACCTGCCTTTAACACAAAATACGTGATGTAATTTAGTGGTCGTAAGAGAGAGGGTTTACTGTAAATTAAGGAAAGTTTACTACAATTGCAAACAGTAGAGAAATTGCAATAAAACTTGTGCAATACATGTATATGAGTGAATATAGCAGACCCTGATCAGATGGCTCCAACAGGGTCAGCTTGATCTTGTTCTACTCTAATTGCAAAGTTATCAAAAGACGTCTTTATCAAGTGAAGTTAATGAAATAACAGAGGCTGATATCAATATAACAGTTTGGTTACCTCAATGACCTTACACAGACCCTAAAGGTTTGCTACCCATATGACCCAAGCGGATGTCTTCAAGGTCAATGGTAACAATAGTCTGATACTTATATTAACCCTTTCCTCCATAAATATGCCTTTCTACGCCTCTCTAAAAATCACTTTTTGAAACCATTGTGATAAATAGAGTATTTGCTCCTAAGGAGCAAATGCTCTAAAAATCACAATGGTTTCAGAACTACAAAATTCTAAAATTTTCATTTTCTCTAGTTAATGCTCCTTTTTGGTAAATTAATTCAAAGAGGTTGGATCTAAACATAGCTTATTGGGGGAATGGGTTAACCTTTACCTGCTGTCAGAAAGTATTGCTTGCTCAGAATATCATCAGCTGAAATTTCGACTGTATTTTGACTGTATTTTGACTGTATCCTATTCAGGTCTGAGGTTATAAATCATTTTGCTTGAGCCTGAGATCATTCTCAAGCATTCAGATACTTAAGAATGATCTCACACTCAGGCTCAGAACTATTAGAACCGCAGGCCCAGGGTAAATGTTTGAAAAACTATTGACTTAGTGTCAAACACTTGGGATCTTGATTACACATAAACTTTACTAAGCATCTGATCTGGATCCAGGTTGTGTGTAAGTGCGAATCAAGTTGCAGATGTTGAGATAAGTGTACTTTTGTCTGCATTCCACAAATGTTTGACTTTTAAATAAGTTCACATCAATGTCAATGTTATGGCAGAGGTTGGTGAGTCAAGGTCATGACAGAGGTTGATGAGTCAAGGTCATGACAGAGGTTGGTGAGTCAAGGTCATGGCAGAGGTTGGTAAGTCAAGGTCATGACAGAGGTTGGTCAGTCAAGGTCATGACAGAGGTTGGTGACAGTTTTAATGATGGGTAGTTACAGTCTAGAAAAGATGTTTTCACACAATTGTTCATCTTAACCTGAATATATGTCATGTACACAACACTGGTTGAAACTGCCAAGGACAAGGTTACAGCAAATGCTAGAATTAGTAATTTCATTCAAAATAAGTATCACTGTCTGCGTGTGTATGTCTTATTATAATCCAATGTATTGTTCATTTCAGGGCTTGAGAGGACAAGACGGTTTACGCGGATCTTCTGGAGAGAGAGGCGAGCCTGTAAGCATTAGTTATTATTCATTTCATTTGTTAGTTGAAATGAAATATGTGGGTACTTGCTATGTAAATCTGTATACCAAATTTCGTCATAGTATATTAAGATTTATGTTCTTTCTGAAGTTGTATTCAAATTTCTTCTTTGATGATTTGATAACCATATTGTGTGATCTTATTGATGAATATTCGTGTGAGAAATAATAACTAATGAATATTAATTAGATTATATTTTATGTAACGCATGACCACAGAAATAGTTGGCCATGGCAGAAACTGTAGAATTATATCTATATTTGTTCATAAGCAAACGGAGCAGACCCTGTTCAGATGGCTCCTACTTGAACCATCTCATCTGGCTCTACTCTGTTTGCAAAGACGTAGAAAGGCGTATTGATTTAGTAAAGGGTTAATGCCTTTTCAAACATAGTAGACCCAGAATAGATGGCACCTGTCGGGACCATTTGATCATGGTCTGTTTTGTTTGTTTATGGTATAATATATAGACTATGACTAAAGATTACTGTGTTCAAATTCATCCGGTATACACACGTATATTCATGATGTTGCTATTTCTTACATGAATAGTCATGGTTAACCCTTTACTCTATAAATATACCTTATAACACCTTTGCGAACTGGGTAGACCCAGATCTGTCAGAGTCTGTTTGCTTATGGTGTTTTATAGATATGGTTCTACAGTTTCTGTCATAGTCATAGTCAAAGATGGACTGATTTCTCCATTTGCAAATCGAGGGCTTGGTGCAAAACTATTGTTTTATATGTTTATAAGTGTTTATATGAGGGGAGGGCTTAACCCATTTGCTCCCAGTGGATTCTTCCATGCTTATATATATTAGATTAGTCTATCTTTTATCTAAGAGATGTCTGGTCTAGATTTGCATTTTTGTTTTGTTTTTATCATACCATCTACCGTGTGGGAATGTCGTAACAGAGTGCAGTATTTCGCAGAATTGCACTGGTGCATTTTTTATGCAAATTAGCAAGTTAGCCAATCGTAGCTCTCATTTAAAAAGCGTTAGCCAATCAGAGCACTCCATGCGAGTCGTCCGTTGTATTACTGTTTTATTTTCTATGGAATTTTAAGGATTATGTGATAAAAAAGAATCTTACATTCGTGTTCGTTATACATTGTCTTTATGAAACTCGACTATAATGAATATGACACTCGCTAAAGCTCGTGACTGTCATATTATTATAGTAAACTCGTTTCATAAAAACAATGTGTAATGAACACTCATGTAAGATCCTCTATATATTGAATTCCCTATCAGCAAACAGTGTAGACTCTGATCAGAAGCCACATTATGCGACGTCAGATTAGAGTCTACACTGTTTGCCTACGTCCCATATATGGGATCATAGGAGCAAATGGATTGAAGACATTCAACATCCATTGTGTCACAGTTTTAAACTATCTTGAGAAAAAATAATTATATTGCTGTCTTTTATGACTCTTTTCCTTCTCTTATAGGGTCAACCAGGTGTCGCTGGAATGCCAGGGCCTCCCGGAGTCATGGGACCTAGTGTAAGTGTTGTACACGTAAATTAAGTTAATTGACCCTTAATCTGCTGAATAACTAAAACTGACCCCTCGCTTCCTAAATACAGTAAAAATCTCTAAACTGGACAGTCAGTTTAGTATAATTATCTATATTTGAGACAGTTGACAGCTTAGTGCAGGATGAAAGTCATACAGTAAGATCCTACAGAACTAAATACTTCTGTACTAGATCTCTGGTTTCGCGTAGTTTGCTGTATTATTTAACAAGAAAATATATCAAAATTAATCACTGAAGAAAATGATTTATATTACAAACAGCACAAACCCAGATGAAAGGACTCCCTACTGGAATCCTTTCAGCAGGGCCGACACTGTTTGTAAAGTTCTTACATATATGGCTGACACATTAACCCTTCGCTTGCTGAATTTTAAAATACATTTCTCCTTCTTTATCCATGCCCTGTTGTATAATTACATATATCTTCACTGTATACAAGTATTTCGCTATGCAATCACTTCTGTGGAGTGCACTGGTTGCACAATCAACTTGTAAATAGTGCAGACCCTGATGAGACAGCTCCTGCAGTCTCATCTTGGTCTTCACTATTTACAGGTAGGTATATTGACGTAAATAGCAAAAGATGGGTTAAGTGTTGTGTTATCTACTACAATATTTCCATTGCATTTACTGTATGTATACAAGGACATGTGTGATGAGAATGTTAGGGTGTTTAGACCCTGTTGATACTGTGAGTCATACAGCATCGTATATGGACATAAAGATTTTCTCTTGGTCATCATAAATGTATTGCTAGCATGCAAGCAGTGAGTTCAGCTGAAGAGAGGCCTTCAGCTAGCATGCAAGCAGTGAGTACCGCTGAGGAGAGGCTAACGTGCAAGCAGTGAGTACGGCTGAGGAGAGGTTAGCATGCAAGCAGTGAGTACAGCTGAGGAGATGCTAGCATGCAAGCAGTGAGTACCACTGAGGAGAGGCTAGCATGCAGGCAGTGAGTACTGCTGAGGAGAGGCTAGCATGCAGGCAGTGAGTACTGCTGAGGAGAGGCTAGCATGCAAGCAGTGAGTACTGCTGAGGAGAGGCTAGCATGCAGGCAGTGAGTACTTCTGAGGAGAAGCCTTCAGCTAGCATGCAAACAGTGAGTACTGCTGAGAGTAGAGGCCTTCAGAATCATAGCCATTTCTAATCATCTGTTCACCCTAATAATAAGACATCAAGATACCAAGTTCCTCATATTGCACACATATACATACAAACAGGCATATACAAATTAAGTGTGCGCAAATATACAATCATACAGACAGAAACGTACAAATGAAGTATGCACATATATACATATAGACAGGCATAATAATACAAAGTGTGCACACATATACATACAGAAGGGCACTTACAGATCTAGTATGCACATATTTACATACAGACACTCACATACAATTGAAGTATGCACATATATACATACAGACAGGCACACACAATGAAGTATGCGCACACATACATCCAGACAGGCACTTACAAATGAAGTATGCACACATATACAGACAGACAGGCACAACACTTGTATTTACCCTTTACTCCATTAATACTAATGTAAGAAATAAAAATGTCAGGAATAAGAGTTAGATTAAGTTGTTATAATAGCAAATGGACACAGGATTTTTTGGCCATGGCAGAAAGTGTATAATCACATATATATTATATCATAAGCAAATGTAGCAGACCCTCTTATAGGTTCCATCTGATCAGGGTCTTCTCTGTTTGCAAAGGCATTGAAAAAGCATATTTATGGAGTAAAGGTTAATCTTTACTTCAAGGATACACCTTTCAATGCCTTTGCACACAGAGTAGACCCAGGTCAGACAGTTTCTATAGGAGACATCTGATCAGGGTCTGCTCTGTTTGCCTATGAAGTAATATACATCTGATTTTCTGTCATAGCCAAAAAATATTGGTTTCAGGTCTCATTATAAAGATTCAGTTAATATATATTCATTATGTCATTATTTGTTTCATAAATATTCATGGAGTAAAGTGCTTAATTCATAGTATAATTATGTATATAATTACTGTACATGTATATTGTTAATGTTTTTTACTCTAACAGGGACCTCCAGGAGAGCCTGGTCCATCTGGAAATCGCGGACCACCTGGTATGACAGTAAGTATTGTATACACATTAACTTTTGTATGCTAGAGGCAGGTTCTCCTTCCATTTTTACCTATGCACACATATTGAATCCAGATCAGTCACCACAAAATTTGGGGCCTGATCTCAGATCTAAACAGTTTTCCACTCAGGCGCAACTCCTGCAAATAAAAAATTCAGAAAGAAAGTTAATAGTGTTTAAAATGTGGCAGATGACAATTGAACATAACAGAACAGATATTGTATTGGCATAAACACATGTCCATTGCCATGGTACATATAAACATAAATGGCGGAATATACTAAAACTTGAAATGAAAGTTATTGAAACAAGTATGGAAAGCTTTTTAATTGCTGGGAGATGGTAATAACCAAGTCTACAGTTTAATGTATAATTTAAACATACAACTCACTCTATCTGGCTGGTGACAAAATTACTAAATATGCAAAGAGTTAACAGAACGTCAGGTTTTAAGAAATAGAAGATGCAAAGTAATCATTTTATGACAATATTCTCACTTCTCACTATACCCATTACTGTGACTGTTCACTAGACTTGTCTCCTTTAGCTATAATACGTGGTTGTCTGGGCATCTCTTTCTCTTACATATAGACTTGTGTGAGCACCTCATTCATACATGGTTGTCTGGGCATCTGTTTCTAACTCTTACATACAGGCTTGTGTGGGCACCTCATACATACATGGTTAATTAGGCATATCTTACTCTTGAATACAGGGTGGCCAGAGTACCTTTTACTCTTGCATACACTGTTTTCTGGGCACCTCTAACACAGGTACATCTAAATATCGAAAAAAAAACCCAGTCAAACAGAGAGAGCAACATACGAAAGGACACAGCACCAAAACCATCAAACAAGAATCGGCAAAGCCACAAGACAAAACCTAACGGGACGCATATCAAGACATAAAACATTAAACATTGAGAATATTAAATAACAATGTTGACCATAGGGTGAAAGTAGGTGTACCGCCTTGGAACGGTCATTAGCAAAAATATGGCTACTGGGGACTAGTCCATATATGATATCATTTCAAATTAACACAAGAAACTTCTTCATGTGTTTGAGTTGTTCTGTAGTTTAACCCTTTACTACATGATATATTCTTGTGTTGAAGTTGTTCTGTAGTTTAATACCTTAATACATGATATTTTTATGTGAGAAATAATAACTGTCAGAATTTATGTCACCATGAACAAGGGAAGTTTAGTAGGACAAATGTATTTCATAAGAAAACAGAGCTGATCCTGATCAAATGGCTCCTGTGGGATATCTATAGAGCAGACCCCGATCAAATGGCTCCTACAGGATATAAATTATATGAGCAGACTGATCTGATGGCTCCTACAGAATACCTATGGAGTAAAAGATTAATCTGACCCAACAGGCACACACGTTTGTTTCAATGGTAAAATGATGTTAAATTATGGTTTGATGTCAATAAACTTGACACAGTGATCAGGATATTCACTGGTTGTCATTGAAAGTCCTGAAGCAAATTTAATCTTCTGCTATACTGAATAGGCACTAATATCTAACACTGATAAACTTCCAATTTTGAATCAGTTGAATTCGGTACAGATAAAGGTAGAAATTATGTTTAATTGAAAAACTTACTTTTCAGGGTTTGCCAGGAGACACTGGTTTACATGGACCACCAGGAAATGTTGGAGAAAGGGTAAGACAATAAAGTATTACAAAATCGTCTAACATCACAGGTAGGGGTAGCCTAGCAACATACAGAGACAAATTTCACCAATCTGGTCAAATGTATCCTAGTGACCTATGGAGAAAGAAATCATCAATCTTATGAAATGTAGCATATGGACCTGGAAAGAAACATGGACTAATCTGCTCAAATGGGGCCCAGCAAACTAGGGGTGGGGGCAATCTTATGAAATGTAACTTTGCGATATAGGAAGATGAATTGGCCAATATGGTTAAATGTGGCCTAGCATTCTAGGGAGAAAAAATGACTAATTTGGTTAGATGTGGTCAAGCCACCTACATGACCAATGGGTGATGCATCGAAAGCAAAAGAAGAAATGCAAACAGAGAAAATTGCAGACTCGGTTTTATTGATTCTGTTCATGAGTAGTAATTAAATGTGCAACACTACAGTTGCAGAATGCTTTATTGGTGTTGTATGTAAAATATCATGCGTTTTCTATTTGTAACAGGGACCCCCGGGAGTTCCAGGTGAAATAGGACTGCCCGGTGCACCAGGACCTCAGGGTTTCATCGGTGACAGGGGCTTCCCAGGACCCCAGGTAATATCCTTATGAAAGAATGTATGGAAGCCAATGATGACCATAAATATTTTTTTATGAAATATGTTGGTGTTTTCAGTTCAGACATTGATAAGCTACCATAACGTTCCTTACTGTAATATAATTGCATTTACGTGTATTTATATGTAAGCTCTTTGTTTTATCGTCCTTGTATTAACATCGTATTCAGGTGTAAGATCTTTGCTAATTTAATGTAATTGTTGATGTTTTTGTAGGGTGTTGACTTTTACATGTATTTAGTTTTATGCGAACTTTCTTCATAATAATGTTTGGAATTTTTCATGTATTTAGTTGTACATTTTACATGTATTTTCTTCTGTACTATGTATTTGACTTTTAAATGTATTTAGGTATATGTGTGTTTTCTTTTTAGTAGGGTCTTGACTTTTACATGTAGTTAGTTGTATGTGTATTTATTTGTGGTCGTACTGTGACTTTCATATGTACTTAATTAGTTGTGCGTTTAGTTCCGTTGTGGTATGGTTTTGACTTTTATATGTACTTAATTAGGTGTGCACATATTTCCGTTTTGGTAGGGTTTTGACTTTTATATGTACTTAGTTGTACATGTATTTCCTTTGTGGTAGTGCTGTGACTTTTACATGCACTTAGTTGTGCATGTATTCCCTTAGTGGTAGGGTTTTGACTTTTATATGCACTTAATTAGTTGAGCATGTAGTTCCTTTGTGGTAGGGTTTTGACTTTTATATGTACTTAGTTGTGCATCTATTTCCGTTATGGTAGGGTTTAGACTTTTAAATGTGTTTAAAATGTATGTTTACCTCTAATTTCTTTTTTAAATAGTTTATGTACTTTCTCTGAGGTAGGGTGTTGATTTTTATATTCATTTTGTTATATATGTATTTACACATATTTAGTTGTAATTATGGTGGATATCGTATGTCAATTTACATTTTTATGTAGCAAATCAACTGCTATACACATTGAGATAACTTGTACATTCTTTATTGTGTGGAAGTAACTACAAGTCTTTAGACTTATTTTATTTTCATTGTGTAAGTCTTCACTCCATAAATACTCCTTTCTATTCCTTTGCAAAACAATAGACCCAGATCAGATGTCTCCTGTTGGAGCCGACTGGTCAGGGTCTGCTCTGTTTGGTTATGTAACAATATAGATCTGATTCTACAGTTTCTGCAATGGCAAAAATATCCTGTCTTAATTAGTTATCTAAAAAAGTCTAATATTCATGATGTCAGTATTTCTTACATGAATATTCATGGAGTAAAGATTTAAAGAGGCATTGAAAACTATACATATTTAGATTTGTGTTTGATGTTTCCTTATGTATTTAGATATGTGTGTGTTGTTTCTATACATATTTAGATTATGTTTTTGCTGTGAGTCTCTGGTATATATGTATTTTGATTTACTTTGTTGCAGTAGCAGTTTTACTTCTTTATGTATTTCAATATATACTTTTTGTTGCTGTAGGGTCGTGATGGAATGCCAGGGGACGATGGACCTCCAGGACCTACAGGTCCAGTGGTAAGTTTGTTAAAATCTTACACTCGTTACTGTTTAATTTACCATTTATCGGATTATTTGACGTCAATGCGGATTATCCAGTGATTCAAGAAAATTATATTCTCATAATGTGACTTCACTTGTATACAACCAGGCCTTAATATAATTACAAGTAGATGACTTATAAATATGCTCCTTAATTCTAAGGCAACGTAGGCAGAGGGCCCTTTTGGGATATTTCAAGGCAGAGAACTCCTTTTGGAGATTTCTGCATTACTTTTGTGCTCACGTTTAACTCATGTACTGTTTCCGTGATGAATATTTACGAAAACAATAATGTTGCCATTACTATTACTGAGATTTGTTTTATAATAGCATATGAACATAGGACATGTTGGCTCAGGCAAAAACTGTAGAATCAGATCTATATTCTACTATAAGCAAATAGAATAGACCCCATTTGACCTGGGTTCTGCTCTGTTTACAAATACATTAAAACCCTTTATCTGATAGCAGTTTGGAGCATTTGCAAACAGAGTAGTACTTGATCCAATGTCTTATGTAGGAGCAATCTGTTGAGGGTCTGCTATGTTTGCTAGGTATGATATTGCAATTTCATCAATGGCCAAAAAGTTCATATGTCAGTGGCATAATAAAAGTAAAAGTAACTTAAGGTCCTTTGCGAACAGTATAGATCCAGATGAAAGATCTCCTAGAAGAGCTGTCTGATCAGGGTCTTTGCTGTTTGTCAAGTTATAATTTTCTTTAAAAAGAACACCTGAATATTCACACATAGCTGGACCTGTTTGAATTTTGGAATCGTCCATTTGACAATTCAGCATTGGAAGGATTAAACAATATTGGTGGTCATTATGATGTATGGATTTCTGAGACCGTCTTTGTTTAACAGTTTTATTTTTTTTCTAGGGAGAGAAAGGTGCTGAAGGTATGCCAGGAGAGGCTGGACCAACAGGAACAATGGTATAGCTTTAGTCTACTATAATTTACTATTTACTGTTAACCCATTACCTCATAGGCTATTTTTAGATACAACTTCTTTGAATAAATCTACCGATACGGAGCATAAGCTAGAGAAAACAGACAATTTAAGAATTCTGTAGTTTCAAACCATTGTGATAAATAGAGCATTGCTCCTATTTATCACAATGATTTCACAAAGTGACTTTTACAGAGTCGTCAAAAGGCGTCAATATGAGGGAATGGTTTAAATATGTTTTTTTAACCAGACCGACAATGCTAATCTATATATTGTTAAACATCCATTATTCTGTAAGAGGAATACATGCAAAACATGTATATAATTGTAATTTTACACAAGGGCAACGCTAACGGTTGCTGAAAATAATATTGCAGACATATAGAAAAGTTATAATAGAGGTCCAGATAAGATGCGTAAATTAAAACATGTTCAAGTATATATTTTTATTTCTCCATCAAACCCAATGTTTTGACCACTCTTCAAGACGATTCTTAACTTAAGGTTTGATGGTTCCAATGAGCTACTAAATATTACTCGTTGTTTAAATTTGCTACTAAATTTTACTCATTGTTCAAATGAGCTACTAAATATTACTCATTGTTCGAATGAGCTACTAAATATTACTCAATCTCAAATGAGCTACTTAATATTACTCGCGTTTCAAATGAGCTACTCAATATTACTCAAGTTCAAAATGGGCTACAAAAAACTCAAAATTGTTCATTATACTAACGGTGTTTTTGAAAATAAAATAAAGAAACAATATGTACCCTAATTATTGTATATTTTAGGACAGAAATAGTGCAGACCCAGATCAAATTGGTCTTGAACAGCCAGTTTGACCAGAGTCTACAGTTTGCTGCATTGTTTAATTAATCTAATTCAAAGTTGTCAAATATATCCTAAATTGACTCATTCAGCTTTTCAAACCCCTGGAGAGGGTAATGGCTGTCCAGATACTTAGAATAATTTGGGTATTGAGAATTTCTAACTATTTCCTTCATGTAAACGCATTTTCATACATTTGCAAACAGAGTAGACCAAGATCAGACAGCTCCTATAGGAACTATCTGATCAGGGTCTGCAATGTTTGCTAATGGATTTCGATAGATCTGTTTCTCTACTTTTTAAAATGGCTACAATGTTCCCCCTTCCATATTTCATTCTAACTATTTTGTCCATGAGAATTCAGTACATATTGGATTTTGGAAAAAAATATAGAACAGGGAAATGGTTAAATTCTGATGACATCTAGAACAGGGAATGGATTAAATAATGATGAAATATAGAATAGGGAAAGGGTTAAATGCTGAAAAAATATAGAACAGGGAAAGGGTTATATGCTGAAAAAGAATAGAACAGGGAAATGGTTAAATGCTGATGAAATATAGAACTGGGAAAGGGTTAAATGCTGATTAAATATAGACCAGGGAACGGGTAAAATACTGCAAAACTATAGAATAGGGAAGGGAAAGGGTTAAATTCTAATGAAATATAGAACAGGAAAAGGGTTATATGCTGATGAAATATAGAACAGGGAAATGGTTAAATGCTGGGGAAAAACAGGGAAAGGGTTAAATGTTGAAAATATAGAACAGGGAAAGGGTTAAATGCTGGAAAAAATAGAACAGGAATAGGGTTAAATGCTAAATATAGAACAGGGAAAGGGTTAAATGCGGATTATGTCAATGTAATATTTTAGACAAAGGTGACATTGGAATGATAGGTATAAAATTATCTATTTTGTTGCTCATTGATGTGATTCCCTACTTTCAGGGACCTCAAGGACCCCCTGGACACCAAGGACCACGTGGCACAAAGGGAGATATGGTAAGTGGCCCTTGGGTTTGTTGTAACTTGCGATCATGTTATGGTAAATGGCCCTTGGATTTTGTTGTAACCTGTGATCATGGCCATTTTGGATTTTGTTGTTATCCGTGATCATGTTATGTTAAACGTTTTCATAATATCTGTCACATGAACTTGTTGAATTCTTGAATCTGTGATAATTTAGGCGTTAATAGAAAGAATGATACTGAATTAGGGGTTATGATAGTTTGGGTAGCACACTCTTTCGCAAGATAGGTCCATAGAAAATCAGTGTGAAGATGAACGTGTGGGAATGTGGTTTTTCTTTCGTCTACTGTTGGCTGTCATTCAGAATCTGTCATCTTCTCATAAACTACTCAAATTACTTTTATTGGTTCTCTACCACATTCCTTCAAATATATTCCATACATGCTGAATCCTAGTTGCCATGGCAACTTGGTTAAACTGTTTGAAAATAACAAATATTAAAATACTTTTTTTACAATATATATATATACCCAATGCCCTAGAAGTTACTTTCATTTATAAACCCTTTAAATTATGGAAATGAGTTGTCCGCCACTTGCAAATAGTTTACACTGAGATCAGAGGTCTCTCTGATGTTTACTTTCACCTTGGTTTAAGCATCCACCTGCCTTTAACACACATACTTGATGTAATTTAGTGGTCGTTATAGAGAGGTTTTACTGTATATGGAGTAAAATAATTAGGTTATTAGTTTGCTTGTTTCATTCATTTTCATATTAAAACATTGCCACAGGAGAGCCTGTCCTAAGCAGCCATACACAAAGTGGTCTAAATATAGGTCTGTAAGGCAGGCTGGTAGTTAAATGCAGGCCAAAAGTAATGCAGAAAGCTCCAATAGAAGTACATGCATGTGTGTATGAGTGCAGGTGATGGGACAGAGGAGGAGACAAAGAGATTTTGCGGTGTTGTTGATTATGGATTTCTATGTTTAACGTAAATGTCTTGTATTTTTAGGGTATTGAAGGCCAGTCTGGATTAGCAGGCCCACCAGGAACTGAGGGACCAAGAGTGAGTATGAAGTTGAACACCTTATTCTGTCAAAGTCATTTTCATAGCCTCTCAGTAGCCATGGGCACAATGGTACTATAGTTTGGACCCATTTATCTGTTTCATTTAGCCAAATGATTCCTTGCATAGACATTCCATCCATTATTACTTAACCTGCTTACCAGAAATTTTCTGGAGCATATACACCTAACACAGAACTAAGCTGTACCTATACACCTTATACCCCCATTCCACTGAGCGGCGATTCCACTACGCTTCGAAATGTTTGTAAAAACGCCGCGAATCGTAGCAGGAGCGGTAACAGCGCAGTAGAAGCGCCCTGATCGTAGTAGAAGCATAACAGAAGCTTCTTGATCGCCACTTCGCGGCGATTGTTTTGACCTTGCTCAAAACAGTCGTACTGACATCGCTGTGGACTCGAATCGCCGCAGAAGCGTACTAAGAAATTCATGAACGCAGCAGTATCGTAGCCGCAGCGTGAGCAACGTAGCGCAATCGCAATCGCATCGCAACTAAAGCGTCGATATATTTGTCCGCATACAAATGCTTTTTCACACATTTGCAAACAGAGTAGACCCAGATCAGACAGCTCCTATTGGAGCCGTCTGATCAGGGTATGCTCCGTTTGCTTATAACATGATATAGATATGATTCTACAATTTTTGTCAAAAGCAAAAACTTTTCTTAAAAAGGTTCAATTTTTAGAAATGCAGCTAATAAATATTCATAAGATCATTATTTCTTACATGGATATTGAACAGGGAAAAGGTTAATGCTTGAGTCACGCCATAGGAAGACTTAAATCAGGCCCAACACTGTTTTTCTTGATCTGGGTCTTCAAAACAATTTGATCCATTTTCTTCGAAGGATGATGGTCAACTGCTTCGAAATCAGTTTAATCACCCATTTTATATGGAAACATTCCAAAAGCGTAACATAAGCGCAGCTCCTGCGCCTAGGTCGAAGCAAGGTCGTAACAGCAACGTATTAAGCGTAGACGAAGCTGAAATCCTGTGTCGTAGTGGAAACGTAGTAGAAGCGTCTTGGAGAGACCTCAAGCGCCGTAGAAGCGCAGCAACATCGCGACAGGATCGTAAACAGCGCAGCGAGATCGTTATTGAAGCGTACTATAAGCGTACTGGAAACGCCAAGGTCTCAAAATTAGGCACATGACGGCGCTTCTGCGGCGATTTGAAAGATTTTGGAGAAGCGCCATGATCGCCATGAGCGCAGTGGAAGCGCCGTCCAGTGGAATGGGGGTATAACACAGAACTAGGCTGTACCTGTTATACACCGAAAACAGAACTAGGCTGTACCTGTTATTAACTAATTACCTATAGGAGCCTTCTGATTAGGGGCTGCACTGTTTACGTACGGAGTTATATAGATGTGATTCTACAATTTCTACAGAGGTAAACATTAAGGTCTTGTTTTCATTTATATTCAGCATATAGATATTCATGAGGTCATTATTTCTTACATGAATATAATATTCATGTGAGGAAGGGTTAATGACACCAAAAATACATTAGAATGTCTTTGAACAAATCACTGCTTTATGCAGATGGAAGATACGGAAAACCTATCAGATAATTCAAGAAATCTAAGAAAGATACCTAACCCTATTTTAACCCTTTACTCCATACCTTTTTCGGCATTTGCAAACAGAGCCGAGTCGGATCACATGTGCGTAACATCAATACACAATTACACGTGTGCGTAACATCAAAACTCACTTACACATGTGCGTACCATCAATACACACTTACACGTGTGCGTAACATCAATACTCATTTACACATGTGCGTAACATCAATACACACTTACACGTGTGCGTAACATCAATACTCACTTACACGTGTGCGTAAAATCAATGCACACTTACGCATGTGCGTAACATCAATATACACTTACACATGTGCGTAACATCAATACACACTTACACGTGTGCGTAACATCAATACACACTTACACATGTGCGTAACATCAATACACACTTACACGTGTGTGTAACATCAATACACAATTACACATGTGCGTAACATCAATACACACTTACACATGTGCGTAACATCAATACACACTTACACGTGTGCGTAACATCAATACTCACTTACACGTGTGCCTAACATCAATACACACTTACACATGTGCGTAACATCAATATACACTTACACATGTGCGTAACATCAACACACACTTACACGTGTGCATAACATCAATACACACTTACACATATGCGTAACATTAATACACACTTACATGTGTGCGTAACATCAATACCCACTTACACGTGTGCGTAACATCAAAACACTTACACATGTACGTAACATCGATATATACTTACACATGTGCGTAACATCAACACATACTTACACGTGTGCGTAAAATCAATACACACTTACACATGTGCGTAACATCAATACACACTTACACGTGTGTGTAACATCAATACACACATGCACATGTGCGTAACATCAATACACACTTACACATGTGCGTAACATCAATATACACTTACACGTGTGCGTAACATCAATACACACTTACACATGTGCGTAACATCAATACACACTTACACATGTGCGTAACATCAATACACACTTACACATGTGCGTAACATTAATCTGAAAGGTCAAAATATTTTTATGGCCAACATGGAACAAAAAATCAAAGGCTAAGGAGGGGATACACTTTGATAAACGTTCTGTCTTGTAATGCAAGCTTTTACGCATTCTCTCCCGGGGGCAAGCTCCTGGGCCCTATAGCCACGGTGTGTACATTACATTTGGATTCAGCTACGCTCTTGCCTTGGATATATGATTCTAATGAGTAGCAGCATGATAGAGTTTGACTGTGAAATAGAAAGTCAGCTAACAGACATTCATGATGTCATAATTTCTTACATAAATACTCAGGAGGGAAAGGGGGAATTTCATTCAAACTCTAACAAATCATATGCTTTGGGATGAACCTTGACCAATCAGATGCTCTGGAATAAATTGAGACTCAAATACCTTGGATACAGATAATAAAATTTCAGTGAAATAATGTTTGCCTACAATAATTATTAGAATTGATTGTATTCAATATTTCATTTCTGTGTTGATCATGGTTTAATTAAGAGAGTTGTTTACCTTTTCAGGGACACCAAGGCCCTCTAGGACCAGCTGGCTCCCCAGGCATGGAGGGTGACAAGGTATGTGAAGTGATATTATAGAGAGCTGATATTGTTAATGACAAAGAGAAGGAGAAAGATATGGAGTGGGACAGAGAGGGTAGAGAGATACGTAGAGGGAGAGAGATGATAGAAGAGATATGTAGAGGGAGAGAGAAGATAGAAGAGATATGTAGAGGGAGATAGAGGATAGAAGATATATATATATATATAGAGAGAGAGGAAGAGATGGTAGGAGAGAGATATGTCGAGGGACAGAGAGAGTATGAGAGATATGTAGAGGGACTGAGATGATAATGGAAATATATAGAGGGACAGAGAGGATAAAGGGATATATAGAGGGACAGAAAGGATAGGAGAAATATGTAGAGGAACAGAGAGGATAGGAAAGAGATATATAGACGATATGAGAGATATACGTAGATGGTCAGAGGGGATAGGGGAGATACAAATGTATGTAGAGGGACAGGCAGGATATGAGAGATATATGTGGAGGAACAGAGAGGACAGGAGAGATATAGAGAGGGACAGAGAGGGTGGGAGAGGAGAGATATGTAGAGGAACAGAGAGGATAGGTGAGATAAGGAGAGGGACGGGGAGGATATGGGAGAGAAGGAGAGAGACAGAGAGGATAGGGGAGACATGGAGTTGGACAGAGAGGATAGGAGAGATATGGAGTTGGACAGGGAGGATAGGAGATATGGAGAGTGATAGAGAGGATAGGGGATATATGTAGAGGGACAGAGAGGATAAAATGTGTATATTATTTAACCTTTAACCCTTCGCTTGCTATTCACGTCAATATACCTACCTGTAAATAGTGAAGACCCAGATGAGACAGCTCCTGCTTGAGCTGTCTCATCAGGGTCTACACTATTTACGAGTTGATTGTGCAACCAGTGCACTCCACAGCAGTGATTGCACAGCGAAATACTTGTACACAGTGAAGATATATGTAATTATACAACAAGGCATGGGTACAGAAGGAGAAATGTATTTTAAAATTCAGCTTGCGAAGGGTTAACATGCTCCAGATGGATGAGTAAGGTTATGCAAACAGGTTAGGAGATGTAGGAGAGATATGGAAAGGGACACACAGGGTATAGGAGATATGGAGATGGACAGAGATGATAGGAGATATATGTAGAGTGACATATATGATAGCGGATATATGTAGAGGCACATAAAGGGTAGAAGGGAGGTATGTTAAGGGACAGAGAGAGTAGGAGAGATATAATATGGATAGGGAGAGAGATTATAGGACAGATGTGTAGAAGTACAGAGAAGATAGTTGAGATATGCAGAGGGACTGGGAGTGTAGAAGAGATATGACGAGGGACAGAGAGGATAGGAGAGATAATTGTGTAGAGGGACAGAGATGATGTGGAGATATGAAGAGGAACAGAGAGGACAGAATCTGTATCTTATTAAACTTTTAGCATGCTCCAGATCGATGAGTAACGTTAGGCAAACAGGTTAGATTGAGACGAGATATTATCCCTTCTCTTGCTGAATTCTAAAATACATTTCTCCTTCTTTACCCATGCCCTGTTGTATAATTTCATATATCTTCACTGTGTACAAGTATTTCGCTGTGCAATCACTGCTGTGGAGTGTACTGGTTGCACAATCAACTCGTAAATAGTGCAGACCCTGATGAGACAGCTCCTGCAGGAGCTGTCTCATCTGGGTCTTCACTATTTACAGGTAGGTATATTGACGTGAATAGCAAGCGAAGGTTTAAGTAACCCTGTATCTGGTCACTATGGCTATGTTTTTGAAAGAAATACAAGATAAATACATTTTCAAAACTGACCATGCATATTAGTTATCTGTATTCGTGAACACTGGAATATTTAACCAAGACACAAATTGTAGAACTAGATGTATATCATGCCAGAAGCAAACAGAGCAGACCCTGATAAGACAACTCCTATAGGGGCCATCTGAGTTGGGTCTACTCTGGTTCGAAAGGAATAGAAAACCATATTTATGGAGTAAAGGTTAAACAAGTTCTTTGTTGATCCCTGAACATTAAGTGTAGTAAGGTGAGAATTGTGTGTCTATGATTGATCAAAAGACGATAATTTCCATTACCTAATGCTTTAGCTCATTTATTTGCTTTAATTTTTCACATACCATAATAATTTATGTACAGAACATATGTCACAGAAAGAGTATTGTCGAGTTAACAAATTTTCACATACCATCATCATGTTTGTACAGAACATATGTAACAGAAAGTATTGTCGAGTTAACACTTTTTTTCACATGCCATCATCATGTTTGTACAGAACATAATTATTATGTAACAGGAAGAGCATTGTTGAGTACACATTTTACTTCGTGAGTATTCATGTAGGAAATAATTACAGTATGAATATTTATAAGCTAAATTATTATAATGATATTTTAACACAGGCTTTCCTGACCATGACAAAAACTATATAAAATACAAAAAGCAAACAGAGCAGACTCTGATCAGATGACTGACATAGGACAGTGGTCCAGATACTATGCTTCAATATGACCATTTTCAACAACATGTTCTTTATTTCTCCACCAAACCCTATACTGTGACCACTCTTTAGAATCATCTCGAAGAGATGATTTTAAAGAGTGGTCACAGTATAAGGTTTGGTGGAGAACTGACGATTGTAGTATTTGGGTACGCACCCTTATCTGCATCTCTGGTATGAGCATTCTTATCTGGATGTATACTATGGAAAATGCATCAAACAGTAAAGCTCGAGTAGAACAAGACAGTGGGCAGTTGTATGTCCTTGATTTATCCAAAATCTTTCTAACACTTGTTTGTTTGTTACTTTTCAGGGTGAAATGGGACCTCCAGGTGCACGTGGACCAAAAGGAGAATACGGACCGATGGTAAGAATTGTGCTTCTTTGAGCAGTCAAATTCGTCCATGTTGATATTTTTTGTAAACTCTGTATTAAAATTCTGGTTTAGGTTTAAATGTATAAGTACATGGAAGCTGGGTAATTATGCAAATACTATAGGGATTGGTTACAAAGTTTGAGAAAAGCGATTGATATATTATGCTATATCTATAAATGCATACAATTGTAGTACATGCATCAAGTTTGTTTTGTCAAAGTGTGTTACCAATCAGTATGAATACTAGGACATGTCCATGTTTAGTAACTGTTTATTTAAATACTACACGTACACGTGAAATGATTATTTATGCAAATACTAGTATATCTATACACATTCAGTGGTTATTTATGTACATACTTATACATGTATGATACTATTATACGTACACGTGAAATCATTATTTATGCACATACTAGTACATCTATACATATTCAGTGGTTATTTATGTACATACTTATACATGTATGATACTATTATGCGTACACGTGAAATCATTATTTATGCACATACTAGTACATCTATACATATTCAGTGGTTATTTATGTACATACTTATACATGTATGTCTACGGTATATCTACATATGCAGTGGTTATTTATTATTTATGCAGGTACTAGTATATCTACACATACAGTGGTTATTTATGTACATAATTATACATGTATGACTACTAGTATATCTACACATACTGTGGTTATTCATGTACATAATTATACATGTATGACTACTAGTATATCTACACATACAGTGGTTATTCATGTACATAATTATACATGTATGACTACTAGTATATCTACACATACAGTGGTTATTCATGTACATAATTATACATGTATGACTACTAGTATATCTACACATACAGTGATTATTCATGTACATAATTATACATGTATGACTTAACTAGTATATCTTCACATACAGTGGTTATTTATATACATAATTATACATGTATGACTTAACTAGTATATCTACACATGCAATGGTTATTTATGTACATAATTATACATGTATGGCTACTTTGACATATTTCAGGGACCCCCTGGTCCTACTGGAATCTCAGGTCCCCAGGGAGCTACAGGCCCAACCGTAAGTACTTGGGGTTATATTTATGTATGTTATTTACATACATGTTTAGTTTAGTTTAATAATATTACATTGCTTGCCTTTTCACACAATTACATATTCATACATAAATATAAAGCAAAAGCCAAAGTTATTACAACATAAGAAACAGTCCTTCCCATTTAGAAAACGGCCCTTCCACATGTTTAGTATGATATTTATGAGTAAATATTTCTGAAACGTTTAGATACAGATTGTAAACAAATGCACATTTCGATAATGATAACAAAGGAGGCTTTACTGAAAGTTTTTGTTGTTTTGAAAGATGTTTTTAAGACGCATGTAAATTGTTAAAAGGATTCATGAAATTCATTGTGTATCATTTATTTCATTGTTTATGAACAACATCTGTAGTGTTTTGTACCATTCCAGGGCGCAATTGGTGAACCAGGTATACAAGGTGTACAGGGACCTACAGGAAGTAAGGTATGCCTATCTGTGTGTGTCTGTGTGTGTGTCTGTGTCTATGTGCCTGTGTGTTTTATCTCTGTGTGTGTCTGTGTCTATGTGCCTGTGTGTTTTGTCTCTGTGTGTGTGTCTGTGTCTATGTGCCTGTGTGTTTGTATATATGTGTGTGTGTGTCTCTCTCTCTCTGTCTGTGTTTCTGTCTGTGCGTGTCTGTGTTTCTGTCTGTGTGTTGTCTTTTTGTCTGTATGTCCGTGTGTCTGTATGTGGTTCTGTCTGTGTGTGTGTCTGTCGTGCGAATTCTCTGATGTGTGTGTGTATCTGTGCGTTGTGTTGTGTTTTGTCTGTATCAGTGTGTATTCATGTTAGTCTGTGTATGTATGTGTATGTCTGTGCATGTCTATGCGTGTCTGTGTATGTGTGCGTAATATGTGTGTCTGTCTCTGTCAGTTCATTCTACTTTTCATCCAGATTCGTCTACTGTATGACTATTTCATTAATATAGTTTGACCTTTCGTTTATATGGAAATTAACAGATAGCTGATAGCTAAGAAGCATTCATCCGTTGCTGTTTCTTTTGTTTAACCATTTACGTTTCAAAACTCCACAATTTTAAAATTATCCATTTTGCTAGTAAATGCTCTTTTTCAATATATTTGTTCAAAGTGGTCGGATCTAAAAATAGCCTATGAGGTAATGGTCTCAAAATAGCATATGAGGTAATGGATCTAAAAAGCCTATGAGGTGATGGGTTAAAGTGTTTCACTACTACATTGTAATGTTTATGTTTGAAGGGATCACAAGGAGGGCGTGGTTTGCCAGGACCATTTGGGCTCACAGGTCTACAGGGCCCACCAGGACCTCTAGGACCAAAAGGTGAATATGGTGATGCTGGAATGACTGGACCACCAGGAGCCCCTGGACCTCAAGGACCCCCAGGCACTTCTGGGGCAGCAGGTGCTATTGGTCTGCCAGGATCACCAGGGCCAGAGGGGAGACAGGGGCCAAAGGGAGAGCAAGGGCCTGGAGGACCACCCGGAAACCTAGGAAATGATGGAGTAGATGTGAGTAATTATTAGGAACATTGGTTTATTATGGTTTCTTAATCGATAACTCCATAAATATGCCTTTCTATGCCTTTGCAAACAGAGAGACCCATATCAGAAGATCTGTCTGATCAGGGTCTGGTCTATTAGCTAATAGAATAATATACATGTGTTTCTTTGGTGTCTGGTTTTGCATTGTGTTAACCCTTTCGCTGCCAAACTCTGACGTCTGCTAACTTTGTCGTCTGCTACAAAATTTCATTCTTTTGATTTTCTTCATTTTTGTTTCAAAAACATAGTAACAGTAACAAACAGTTTGGATCCTGATGAGACGCCGAGTTACTCGGCGTATCATCTGGATTCAAACTGTTTGCATAGGTAATCACAGATCCGGCATTGGCAGCGAAAGGGTTAATGTGTTAATATGCATTTTTATACTTCCCTTTTGAAAACAAAATTGGGTATATTGCTTTGCACATGTCGGTCGGTCGGTTGATCGGTATGCCTGTCGGTCGGTAGATGAAACGGTTTCAGATCAATAACTGATAAACAGTTTGGCGTAGAATCTTCAATCTTGCTTGCTGCGGTGGTTGGTCATGATGACTAGAGGACACCTATTGTTTTTCAATTCACTTTGTCAAAGGTTAAGGTCACCATGACCTTAACCCTTTCCCTCATATAAACGTGTTTTCGCGCATTTGCAAACAGAGTATACCCAGATCAGACGGCTCCTAGAGGAGCTGTCTGATCAGGGTCTGCTCTGTTTGCTAATAAAAATTGATAGAGCTGTTTCTTTGCTTTCTAAAATGTCTACAATGTTCCACCTTCCATATTTCTTTATAACTAGTTTGTTAATGAATATTCAGTAGTTATTGAAATTTTGGACTAAATACAGAACAGGGGTAAAAGGTTAACTGGTGAAATGGTTTCGGACCAGTAACTGCTCAAGCGTCTGACTTAGGATCTGGTGATACGTCATGAACAATAGATGACCCTATTGTTTTAAGTCATTAGGTCAAAGGTCAAGGTTACCATGTCCCTGAATGGTGAAATGGTTTTCGATCAATAACTGCTCAAGGGTTTGGCTTAGGATTTTCAAACTTGCTGTGGTGATTAGTCATGACTACTAGATGATCCCTATTTGTTTGAGGTCACTAGGTCAAAAGTCAGGGGGTTTTACAAACATCTCTTGTTAAAAAAATGATCTGAATTATATTCATCACATCATTATTTCTTAAGTTAACTGAATACCAGTAGTAGCATCCATGCATTGTATCGAACACTAATAGACAGCCAATAGTAGTACCCATGCATTGTATCGAACACTATTAGACAGCCAGTAGTAGCATCCATGCGTATGTTTACTATTGCTTCATGTAAAACTAAGCAAAAACTAAAACTATCAACATACTTTTTTAGTACGAATAACATTCTTTCCTTCATGTAACAACTTTTTATGCATTTGCAAACAGAGTAGACTTAGATTAGACGGCTCTTATAGGAGCCGTCTGATCAGGTTCTGCTCTGTTTGCTTATGACATGATATAAATCTGATTATACAGTTTTTGACTAAGCAAACACTTCATTGAAACATTACATTATAAACATTTGACAAATAATCATATCACTTTACCTTACATGAATATTGAACAAGAGAAGGTTTAACCATTCGCTTGCTCTTCACATCAATATACCTACCTGTAAATAGTGAAGACCCAGATGAGACATCTCCTGCAGGAGCTGTCTCATCAGGGTATGCACTATTTACAAATTGATTGTGCAACCAGTGCACTCCACAGCAGTGATTGCACAGAGAAATAATTGTAGACAGTGAAGATATATGTGTCGCAGACGGATAATTATGGGGTAGGCCTTTGTCGCCTGTCTGCTTATTTCCCATCAAGGGTTCTCCAACCAGGAGTAAACATAAACCCAGAGACTGAAATATATAGATGAATATATTTACTAAGTAGTAATGTCTATGTCTTTATGTAAAGCACAGAACTTTACAAGCCAACGGCAGATTGGTGAATGCCTCTCAACACATAACAATCATTACTTATAAAACATAATTAACAACATTAACAATGAAATATTACTTATACTCTGAATTACTAAATAGACAAATAATTCAATATAACAAACCTGAAATATATAGATGAATATATTTACTAGGTAGTAATGTCTATGTCTTTATGTAAAGCACAGAACTTTACAAGCCAACGGCAGATTGGTGAATGCCTCTCAACACATAACAATCATTACTTATAAAACATAATTAACAACATTAACAATGAAATATTACTTATACTCTGAATTACTAAATAGACAAATAATTCAATATAACAAACCTGAAATATATAGATGAATATATTTACTAAGTAGTAATGTCTATGTCTTTATGTAAAGCACAGAACGTTACAAGCCAACGGCAGATTGGTGAATGCGCCGAAGCAAAGCAGAACACGTGCACGTGAAGTGTTAGTAATGTTAAAGGGACAGTCATGAAATTGAAGCTAACCCATGCTTTTAAAGGATATTACACCTACTATAACAGGTCTAGGTGGAAAATAATAGTTATAAAGTAAGGTCGGGTCACATGCTTCCCCTCTTCGGAAAATGTCGTCCCGACATCACTAGATCCTAGATCCTGTAATGAAAGAAATACAACGAAATATACCACGTAGGACGTGTCCGCCGATCTCGCACTCCTTCGCTTTCTCGGGTTCATTTAGATGCTCAGTGTATATAGCACTGATACATATTAATGAATAAAATAGTTATAATTAAATGTGGAAGGTGGAACATTGTATCCATATTGACGACTTTTGGCGACTCTGTAAAAATCACTTTGTGAAACCATTGTGATAAATAGAGCATTTGCTCCTATAGGAGCAAAACAATGCTCTATTTAGCACAATGGTTTCAAACTACAAAAATTCTAAACTTTTCCTTTCCTCTAGTTAATGCTCCTTTTCGGTAGATTTATTCAAAGAGGTTGGATCTAAAATGGCCTATGAGGTAATGGGTTAATAGTACAGAAACGGAACTGTCAAATTCCACTAGGAACCATCTGATTTGGGTTTACTCTGTTTGCAAATGTGTGACAATGCATCTGTATGAAGGATAGGGTTAACTCTTCTAGTGTTGTTAGACAGTTTGGATGAGACAATGAGTTACTCCAGACATATTATCAGGACCAATGCGACTCAAGACATGATTATCAGTATGCAGTAAAACCTCTGTATAACAACCACTAAATTGTGTTTACTAGTTGGTATTTAGAGCAGGTGGCTGCTTAAAGCAGGGTGGAAGTAAAACAGAACGTTCTAGAGCGTTCTGTTTTACTTTCACCTTGCTTTAAGCAGTCACCTGCATTTAACACAAAATAATTGATGTGGTCGTTATTGAGAGGGTTCCTGTATATAAATGCCCATTTTTCTTTGAAATTGGAAATCGTTAGCATGCCAAGTTGTTTTCAAGCTCTTGCCAAATGGAATGTATATTGTTATAACATACTGCCCTTAATACAAATACACACACTGACTTTAACGTAATATCTCTACCAAGCCGTATATATGTTGTGACCACTCATTAAAATCGTCTCTTCAAGACTTAAATTTATGCATCTTATCTGGACCTCTGATATATAGACAAAGCATCTGCAATAAACACAGGCTTTAATATAGACAAAGCATCTGCAATAAACACAGTCTTTAATATAGTATCTAGTGTCATTAATAAACATTGTATCTTTAATCAACGTTGCATCATCATTAAAGATAGTGTCAAATATAAATAGCATCTTCAATAAATGTTGTGTATTTAACTCATTCTCTCCTACTGATGCATTTTTACGCCTCTGTAGAAGTCATTTTTTTTAAACCAGTGTGATAGATAGAGCGTTTGTTCCATAGGAGCAAATGCTCTATTTATCACAATGGTTCCAACACTAAACAATTCTAAAAGTTTTCTTTTTTCTAGTAAATGCTCCTTTTCGGTAGATTTATTCAAAGAGGTTAGGTCTAAAAGTAGTCTAGGAGAGAATATCTAAGCAACTACTAACAGAATTCCATTGAGACTTTGTGGAAGCTTGATAATAAAGAGGAGAAGGTTACAGCGTGGCAGCATTTCGGTCAGATGATAAATACCACACATTCTAATAAACACCTTTTATGTCTTGGTATTAATAACCATTAGTCATAAGTCTTATTTATACTTGCAGGGACCCCCAGGTCCACCCGGTGCCTCGGGTGAGGAAGGTCGCCAGGGAGTGCAGGGAGAGCCAGGATCACGAGGACAACCAGGTGTCATTGGTCCAAAGGGACATGCGGTAAGATCCTCTAGAAAGAATAAGATCACCCTATCTAATCTAAATACATGTATGCTTGTATCCTGTCTACCGGCTTTTAAGGCTGAACAGGTCAAGTCGGTGCCCTTTTAATAACTTTAAATGAAAATATAATGCCTTTTTATGCCTTTACAAACAGAGTAGACCCAGTTCCATGGCCTGCTCTGTTTGTTCATGGAATAATATAGATCTGATTCTATAATATAATTTCTACTTTCTTTAAAACTTACTTTAAATAATATTCACGATATGTTAGCATTTCTTAGATGACTATTCGCCAAGTAATTTGATTTAAGTCTACACATTTCACGTCTGCCCCGGTTACCATGAATACTTCGGGATTGTCTCTATGTCTGTCCATCACACATATTGAATCCGGGGCATCTCCAATAGAGAGTCGTGAAACGTTTCAGGAATATTAGTTAGTATGTGAAGCTGTGCACTAAGGTCTTCATCTTGTATGACCTTTAATAACCCTTTACTCCATAAGTGTGCCTTTTAATGCCTTTGCAAACAGAGTAGACCCAGATCAGACTACTGAAGGAGCCATCCGATGAGGGTCTGATCACTTTGCTTACAGTATTATATAGAGTTGATTCTCCAGTTTCTGCTATGGTCAAAGTTTCCTGTGCCATTATACAAATTAATTCAATTGATATTCATGGTGTCATTATGTCTTATATAACTATTTATTAACCCTTTCCCTGTTCTGTATTTAGGCCAAATTTCAATACCTACTGAATATTCGCCAGCAAAATAGATATAAAGAAATACGTAAAGTGGAACATTGTAGACATTTAAGAAAGCAAAGAAACATATCTATTGAATTCTCTAAGCAAACAGAGCAGACCCTGATCAGACGGCTCCTCTAGGAGCCGTCTGATCTGGGTATACTCTGTTTATAAATGCGTTGAAACACGTTTATATGAGGGAATTGGTTAGGTAATGGGGTAAAGAAATAAAAGGCTTATAATTAACATAAACTGTGTGCAACTATTGTCACACATATCTTCAGACGAATTTAAATTTGAGTCTTGAAATGTTATCTATTTACTCCATAATTACGCCTTTCTATGTCTGTGCAAACAGAGTAGACCCAGAGCAGATAGTTCATATAGGAACTCTGATCAGGGTCTGCTCTGTTTGCTTTATGGACTTATATATACCAAATTCTACAGGTTCGGTCTTGGCCAAAATTTGATGTGTTCATATACTATAAAAAATGCATCTAGTTAATATTTATGATACCATTATTTCTTACGGGAATATTCATGATGCAATTAATTCATGATGCCATTTTTATATTTTACTGAATATTCATGATGCCATTATTTCTTTCGTGAATATTCATAATGTCATTATTTCTTACGTGAATATTCATGATGTCATTATTTCTTACGTGAATATTCACGAAGGCAACGGTTAAGATAGGATTAAACAGTTCAGATTCTGAGGAGGCACCAATTAAATTTCAACTCCATAAATACGCTTTTCTACGACCTTGCAAACGGAGTAGACCCAGATCAGAAGCTCCTATAAGAGTTCAGACATCTCCTATAGGAGATCAGACAGATCCTATAGGAGCTGACTGATCAGGGTCTGCTCTGTTTGCTTATGCTATAGTACATATATAATTCTACAGTTTCTGCCAATACCAAAATATCCATATATATGCCATATATAAAAATTAGGTAATAAATATTCACCATGTCCAGGGCTATAGATAAAGGTGCGTACTCAAATACATGTACTAAAATCACCATTTCTCAACCAAACCCTATACTGTGACCACTCTTCAATTGTACTTTCAGGGTGTTACTGGCCCACCAGGAAATCCAGGAGCACCGGGACCATCAGGCGAAAAGGTAAACAAAACTTTAAACAATTACCTACGATATTTCCTGAACACATATTGATTTCAGAAGCATATTTGGAAAATTCATGGTGAAAGTCTTCTTTGCCAAACCTTACTTTGTGGTTCTGTTTGGATTTGCCTCAAAGAATGGGCGGGTATTGACTTTGAAAAATGAAGTTGAACAGCATGTCCTTTATATTAAATTCTGGTTTTATCTCAATGATTCGACCGTAGAAGTACAACTCTTTTTTTCCAATCTGGAACATCAAAGCTTGCAAATTGTCAGAGCAAATGTTTCCTTTATGACAAATTTCATATCTTTATTTCATACAGCTTATTCTATCACATAGTTTGAATGAGGTCGGCATACATGCGAAATAATGGAGATCAAGATCAAATGCATTTACTCAAATGACCAAACCTCCTTATTTCCATTGCCATTTGATAACAAAACGTTTCAGTAGGTTAATACCTAAATGCCATTTATTTCAAATCGAAATATTTATAACTTAACTTAATACAGCAAATCTCTCTACTGCAACTATTTTATCAATAAATATGGATGATTTTAAAGGCAGCTGTATCCATGCTTATAAAACTTTTATGCGAGTCTGAGTTCGTTCTCAAGTTTTTGATTGGTTAGATTTGAACTTTTGGCTCAAATCTGACCAATCAAAAGCTTGAGAACTCAAATTTGACCAATCAAAAGCTTTAGAACGAACTCAGACTCAATTAAAAAGCTTTATAAGCATGGACCCTGGTTGCTTTTTACAGCACAGAAGTAATGCACAAAGCTTTCATGGGAATTTTCTGTATAACTTTTGTCCTGCATTAAACTACCACATGCACTGAAGACCAATACTTATAATACCTATTTTTTGGTTGCATTAGACAAATATTCTGAAAATGGGTGATCCTTCGAAAGCAAAAGTAGAAATGCAAAAAGAGAAAATTGCAGACTCGGTTTTATTGAGTCTGAGTAGTAATTAAAAGTGCAACATTACTCACGCTCCTAGCACCGGCTTAAGCAGTATTCAATTTTCAAAACTAATAACATGAAAACTAATGATCCCGAAGGACCAGAAAATATAACAACACTGAGAAGTTATGTTGTATTTTTTCTAGACATAAATCAGATGATTAGGTTGAACTGTAAGCACCCCATCCAAGGGCTGTAAGCACACATTCCAGGGCCTTAAAGTACCCCACCCCAGGGCTGTAAGCAACCCACCCCGGGGCTGTAAACACCCATCCCAGGGTCTTAAGCACCCCACCCAAGGGCTGTAAGCACCCCACCCAGGACTGTAAGCACCCCATCCCAGGGATGTAAAAACCCATCCCAAACCTTAAGCACCCCATCCCAGGGGTGTAAGCACCAAACCTAGGGTCATAGTGTTTTGGAAAAGGAGCTTCTTGTATTTTGCACACAGGTCTTTGCTTAATGCATAATAGAAATAATGCAGAAGGCGAGCAATGCTTTCAGTCTGCCTTAAGCTATTACCTTTACTTTGAGAAACTAGAATTCTTTCTTTAATAGCTATTATGCAGGGATTTAGTTGTTTTAGTTACTCCCAGAAGTGCAAATGTGTTTATTAGAGTGGGACTTGTACTAGCGAGAATACATACAAACAAGAAGAGTTGACCTGTACTTCACGCTACGTATACTAAAGTGTAGTTCTCCGTAGAAATTTACCTGGTAGAAACACCATTTGACACTTTAAACATTCTCTTGCTGAATTTTAAAATACATTTCTCCTTCTTTACCCATGCTCTGTGGTATAATTACAAATGTACATATATCTTTACTGTGTACAAGTATTTCTCTGTGCAATCACTGCTGTGGTGTGTACTGGTTGCACAATTAATTTGTAAATAGTGCAGACCCTGATGAGACAGATCCTGCAGGAGCTGTCTCATCTGGGTCTTCACTATTTACAGGGAGGTATATTGACGTGAATAGCAAGCGAATTGTTAAAGAGATTCGCCCATGCTCAGATGACTGCTATAAGAAACCATCTGATCAGGTTCTGGTCTGTTTGTAAGAAACCATCTGATCAGGGTCTGCTCTGTTTGCTTATGTAGTAAAGTAGATCTGTTTCTACAGTTTCTGCCATGGCCGACAATTCCTGCATCCATATGCCATTGCAAAATCGGGTAATTAATACTCATTTTGTATGTAATTTATCAATTATTCTTACATTGATATTCATGAAATAAAGAGTTAAATACCGGCATAGTGCTTGATTAAATAAGTACATATATAGGTCATGCAGGAAACACCGCATTCAAAAACGCACAGCCACCCGAACAGCACCACGACGAAAAACAGCAAATGTACATGTATATGTTCTGTGCTTTGTTGGAATACGGACAATTCTAGAATTGTCCTGCGCGTTTTAGGAATTCCAATAATGGCGGACCATTCCAGAATTCTAGAATCGCGCAAGGCAAAATTACAGTTGGTTCTGTGCTTAGCATTGTTGTTATGATTGTTCGGCGAGAAAAAAAAGATAATTTGATTGTGGGTGCACTTGATTCTAGAATCGCGCAAGGCAAAATTACATTAGGTTCTGTGACTAGCACTTTTTTATTATCTACTATTGGTCAGCGAGAAAAAGGGAATTCTAGAATGGTCCGTGCGCATTTCTGGAATAGTGGACCAAGTTAGAATTCTCCATTTACATACATTTATAGATTTCAATCAAAGTCTATTTTATTCATCTCCTATATGAATTCTATTGTACGACTCTCGGACAGATTCCAGTAGAATATTGAAGGCCTGATGTAAACAATAATCGTTCATATAGTAACACAAACAAATGGCATTATCTTCATATCATTTTAAATGCAAAGTAATAATGTATTTAGTTCAATAATTTAATTCTACTGGAGAATTCCAACTGTGTCCACTATTACAAAAACGCGCACGGACAATTCTAGAATCGTCCTGCGCGTTTTAGGAATTCCAATACTGTCCGCCATTATTGGAATAACTGAAAACGCGCAGGGCGATTCTAAAATTTTATATATTCCAATAATGCACAGAACATATATAAAAAACACAAAGTGATGCACAAAGACATATCAAACAAACAAAAGTGGGAAGATGGAAGTACCGCCTAGGCACGGTCAGTGACAAATGTCACTGGGAGTTTAAACCGGTTTAAGGGCGCCCAACCTCACACTTATTCCATCCCCACCCTAAAAGATGAACAGTGTAAATAAACGCACCCCTCTTCGACTAATCTACAACAACCAAATACAACTTGGTAAAGTACATGTAAAAAGAAAACATATTTAAGTGAAACAACTGTATCCACCTTTCGCTAGTGTACTCAATGATTGAGCTGCAAACAGAGTAACTGTAGAAAAGTAAAAAGAGTACGATACGAACGAGATGGAAAAACGAGAAATATCCGACATCCTCCTTCCGTTTCCGGTTTTAAGAGGTCGCCTTCATAGAGTACTAATATTCTGAAAATGGGTGATCCCTCGAAAGCAGAAGTAGAAATGCAAAAAGAGAAAATTGCAGACTAAACCTTTCTTGTCGGCGTACATGCAAATAGACCAGCATGATTGCCAACTGTAAAAGGGTTGACAACCAGACATGCAGTATGTTGTAGTACCATAGGATTATGTCCCTTTTTAATGAATTTTCTAATGTTTTTAGTGAACAAAGTGAGAAAATGGGCATGTGCAATAATTTTACGAAGTTTGTAAATCACATCACCATGAAATTCAGGATTAGAAATACCATGTCACAGATGCGCCTTGAGATTACATTTGTACTTGCCAATATGTGAGATTTAGAGAATGTTGATTTAGTTGTGGTGTACATAGGTAAAGGCAGTAAGATGAAAAACTAGACTTATAAACCAATTATGGAGTCCATTCTTACATTGTATAATAATACTTATTCTACATTTTAGGGTGACCCAGGTCTTGATGGTAACGAGGGAAAACAGGGCCCAGCTGGTCCACCTGTAAGTATGATATAGTATAGAAATCAGCCATTGAAGCTAAGATCTTTACTTGTACACAGAATTCCAGATTTGATGCGCAAATCAAAATATTTTTAACAATAACTTAGTCACAACATACAGCTTGGTTGAGAAATGACGAGTATTTGAGTATGCAACTTTATCTGTAGTACTATGTACAGTAAACCTACTCGGTAGCTCTGTACAGTAAACCTCCTCTGTAGCTTTGTGACCAGTAGACCTCCTCTGTAGCTCTGTGAACAGTAAACATCATATGTAGCTCTATGTACACTACACCTCATATGTAGCTCTGTGAACAGTAAACATCATATGTAGCTCTATGTACAGTAGACCTCCTCTGTAGATCTGTGTACAGTAAACCTCCTCTGTAGCTCTGTGTACAGTAAACCTCCTATGTAGCTATGTGTACAGTAAACCTCCTCTGTAGTTCTGTGTACAGTAGACCCCCTCTGTAGCTCTGTCTACAGTAAACCTCCTCTGTAACTTTGTGAACAGTAAACCTGCTCTGTAGCTTTGTGTACAGTAAACCTTCTATGTAGCTCTGTGTACAGTAAACCTCATCTGTAGCTCTGTGTGCAGTAAATCTCCTCTGTAGCTCTGTGTACAGTAAACCCCCTCTGTAGCTCTGTGCACAGTAAACCTCCTCTGTAGTTCTGTGTACAGTAAACCTCCTCTGTAGCTCTGTGTACAGTAAACCTCCTCTGTAGCTGTGTGTACAGTAAACATCATCTGTAGCTTTGTGTACATTAAACCTCCTATGTAGCTCTGTGTACAGTAAACCTCCTCTGTAGCTGTGTGTACAGTAATCATCCTCTGTAGCTTTGTGTACATTAAACCTCCTCTGTAGCTCTGTGTACAGTAAAACTCCTCTGTAGTTCTGTGTACAGTAAACCTCCTCTGTAGCTCTGTGTCCAGTAAACCTACTCGGTAGCTCTGTACAGTAAACCTCCTTTGTAGCTCTGTGTACAGTAGACCTCCTCTGTAGGTCTGTGTACAGTAAAACTCCTCTGTAGCTCTGTGTACAGTAAACCTCCTCTGTAGCTTTGTGTACAGTAAACCTCCTCTGTAGCTCTGTGTACAGTAGACCCCGCTGTAGCTCTGTGTACAGTAGACCTCCTCTGTAGTTCTGTGTACACTAAACATTCTCTGTAGCTCTGTGTACAGTAAACCTCCTCTGTAGCTTTGTGTACAGTAGACCTCCTATGTAGCTGTGTGTACAGTAAACCTCCTATGTAGCTTTGTGTACAGTAAACCTCCTCTGTAGCTCTGTGTACATTAAACCTCCTCTGTAGCTATGTGTACAGTAAACCTCCTCTATAGCTCTGTGTACAGTAAACCTCCTATGAAGCTTTGTGTACAGTAAAACTCCTCTGTAGCTTTGTGTCCAGTAAACCTCCTCTGTAGCTCTGTGTACAGTAAACCTCCTCTGTAGCTCTGTGTACAGTAGACCTCCTCTGTAGCTCTGTGTACACTACACCTCATATGTAGCTATGTGAACAGTAAACCTCCTCTGTAGCTCTGTGTACAGTAAACCTCCTCTGTAGCTCTGTGTACACTACACCTCATATGTAGCTCTGTGAACAGTAAACCTCCTCTGTAAGCTCTGTGTACACTAAACCTCCTCTGTTGCTCTGTGTACAGTAAACCTCCTCTGTAGCTCTGTGTACAGTAGACCCCCTCTGTAGCTCTGTCTACAGTAAACCTCCTCTATAGCTATGTGTACAGTAAACCTCCTCTGTAGCTCTGTCTACACTAAACCTCCTCTATAGCTCTGTGTACAGTAAACCTCCTCTGTAGCTATGTATACAGTAAACCTCCTCTGTAGCTCTGTGTGCAGTAAACCTCCTCTGTAGCTCTGTGTACAGTACACCTCCCCTGTAGCTCTGTGTACAGTAAACCTCCTCTGTAGTTCTGTGTACAGTAGACCCCCTCTGTAGCTCTGTCTACTTTAAACCTCCTCTGTAATTTTGTGAACAGTAAACCTGCTCTGTAGCTTTGTGTACAGTAAACCTTCTATGTAGCTCTGTGTACAGTAAACCTCCTCTGTAGCTCTGTGTACAGTAAACCTCCTCTGTAGCTCTGTGTACAGTAAACCCCCTCGTAGCTCTGTGTACAGTAAACCTCCTATGTAGCTTTGTGTACAGTAAAACTCCTCTGTAGCTTTGTGTCCAGTAAACCTCCTCTGTAGCTCTGTGTACAGTAAACCTCCTCTGTAGCTCTGTGTACAGTAGACCTCCTCTGTAGCTCTGTCTACAGTAGACCTCCTCTGTAGCTCTGTGTACAGTAAACCTCCTCTGTAGCTCTGTGTACACTAAACCTCATATGTAGCTCTGTGAACAGTAAACCTCCTCTGTAAGCTCTGTGTACACTAAACCTCCTCTGTTGCTCTGTGTACAGTAAACCTCCTCTGTAGCTCTGTGTACAGTAGACCCCCTCTGTAGCTCTGTCTACAGTAAACCTCCTCTATAGCTCTGTGTACAGTAAACCTCCTCTGTAGCTCTGTCTACACTAAACCTCCTCTATAGCTCTGTGTACAGTAAACCTCCTCTATAGCTATGTATACAGTAAACCTCCTCTGTAGCTCTGTGTGCAGTAAACCTCCTCTGTAGCTCTGTGTACAGTAGACCTCCCCTGTAGCTCTGTGTACAGTAAACCTCCTCTGTAGCTCTGTGTACAGTAAACCTCCTATGTAGCTCTGTGTACAGTAAACCTCCTCTGTAGTTCTGTGTACGGTAGACCCCCTCTGTAGCTCTGTCTACTTTAAACCTCCTCTGTAACTTTGTGAACAGTAAACCTGCTCTGTAGCTTTGTGTACAGTAAACCTTCTATGTAGCTCTGTGTACAGTAAACCTCCTCTGTAGCTATGTGTACAGGAAACCTCCTCTGTAGCTCTGTGTACAGTAAACCTCCTCTGTAGCTCTGTGTACAGTAAACCTTCTATGTAGCTCTGTGTGCAGTAAACCTCCTCTGTAGCTCTGTGTACAGTAAACCCCCTCGTAGCTCTGTGTACAGTAAACCTCCTCTGTAGTTCTGTGTACAGTAAACCTCCTATGTAGCTCTGTGTACAGTAAACCTCCTCTGTAGCTCTGTGTACAGTAAACCTCCTCTGTAGCTCTGTGTACAGTAGACCTCCTCTGTAGCTGTGTGTACAGTAAACCTCCTCTGTAGCTGTGTGTACAGTAAACCTCCTCTGTAGCTCTGTGTACAGTAAACCTCCTCTGTAGCTGTGTGTACAGTAAACATCATCTGTAGCTTTGTGTACATTAAACCTCCTATGTAGCTCTGTGTACAGTAAACCTCCTCTGTAGCTTTGTGAACAGTAAACCTCCTCTGTAGCTGTGTGTACAGTAATCATCCTCTGTAGCTTTGTGTACATTAAACCTCCTCTGTAGCTCTGTGTACAGTAAACATCCTCTGTAGTTCTGTGTACAGTAAACCTCCTCTGTAGCTCTGTGTCCAGTAAACCTACTCGGTAGCTCTGTACAGTAAACCTCCTCTGTAGATCTGTGTACAGTAAACCTCCACTGTAGATCTGTGTACAGTAAACCTCCTCTGTAGCTCTGTGTACAGTAAACCTCCTCTGTAGATCTGTGTACAGTAAACCTCCTCTGTAGCTTTGTGTACAGTAGACCTCCTCTGTAGCTCTGTGTACAGTAAACCTCCTCTGTAGCTATGTGTACAGTAAACCTCCTCTGTAGCTCTGTGAACATTAAACCTCCTCTGTAGCTTTGTGTCCAGTAAATCTCCTCTGTAGCTCTGTGTACAGTAAATCTCCTCTGTAGCTTTGTGAACAGTAAACATTCTCTGTAGCTCTGTGTACAGTAGACCTCCTCTGTAGCTCTGTGTACAGTAAAACTCCTCTGTAGCTCTGTGTACAGTAAACCTCCTCTGTAGCTCTGTGTACAGTAAGCCTCATATGTAGCTCTGTGTACAGTAAACCTCCTCTGTAGCTCTGTGTCCAGTAAGCCTCATATGTAGCTCTGTGTACAGTAAACCTCCTCTGTAGCCCTGTACAGTAAACCTACTCTGTAGCTCTGTACAGTAAAACTCCTCTGTAGCTCTGTGTACAGTAAACCTCCGCTGAAGCTCTGTGTACAGTAGACCTCCTCTGTGGCTCTGTGTACAGTAAACCTCCTCTGTAGCTCTGTGTACAGTAGACCTCCTCTGTAGCTCTGTGTACAGTAAAACTCCTCTGTAGCTTTGTGTCCAGTAAACCTCCTCTGTAGCTCTGTATACAGTAAAACTCCTTTGTAGCTCTGTGTACAGTAAACCTCTTCTAAATCAAATAAGTATCAATGATGGCATGTAAGACATGTGGCAACTTAATGCAGAGTGACAGTAATGCAGAAAAGCTCCCTATGGAGATTTTGTTGTGACTTTCATCCTGCATTAAGAAGAAACCTGCCTAAAGACATAAATTCTTCTTTACTAAAATTCCAGTTTTTGAAAGAGTTTACAGTAGTAACAAGTATTTTGCAAATTACAGTCAGGCCTCTCCTAGCAAGCAGCAGGTTAAAATTCATAGTATAAAAACCTTGTATAAAGCTTTAACAGCAACTCTAAAAATATAGCATTTGCATAACTAAAAAGTATAACAATTCATAGAACCACCACTTTACTGTTTAACCCTTTCACACTTCTATATTTAGTCAAGTTTTCAATATCTACTAAATGTTCATGAACAAAACAGTTGTAATGAAATATGGAAGGTGTAACATTGGAACCATTTTAGAAACTAAGGAAAACGATCTATTAAATTCCATTAGCAAACAGATCAGACCCTAATCAGCCGGATCCTATAGGAGCCGTCTGATCTGGGTCTGCTATGTTTGCAAATGCGTGAAAAAGGCATTTATATGAAGGAAAGGGTTAACATATGGACAAATTACTCAACCCATAGAGTTGACTTTAAACCTTTGCAAAAAGAGTAGATCCACATCAGGTGGTCCCAGTTTATAGATAGTTATTTTGTTAGTGCAGCTTACATACAGTTATTTTGTTAGTGCTGGATACAGAAATTAAGTTATTTGGTTAGTGCTGCTTACAGAAAGTTATTTTGTTAGCGCTGCTTACAGAAAGTTATTTTACTTAAATACTTGAATTGGTCTAATCTAATATTTCGACCACTAAGGGCCTTTTTCAAAGATTATCGTGTCAAAATACACGTCACATTTTTGTTACATACATTCAGCCATAAAAATCAAAGAGAATAATGTTGATCCAGCGTCATGGTGGCATGAAAATTGTGACGTGTATTTTGACACAATTAGCTTGTTTGCAGATCCCCAGATAAGGTGTATTTCGAGAACTAAAACCGTAATGCCTCTATCAAACCCTATGCTGTGACCACTCTTTAGAATCGTCACAAAGTGACGATTCTAAAGTGTGGTCACAACATAGGGTTTGATGGAGGCATAAAGAAAATACGATGGAAAAAAGTTGTTTTTGAAGTCTTGTTGTTTCGGAAACAGTGACATGCGTTGTTGTAAGGAGGGAATAGTTATTGAGAGGGCCGTTGTAGGGAGGGAGCACTGTACATGAGAGAAAGGGTTATACATGTATTAGTAATAATGGCATCATGCATGTTAATTAGATTATTTTTTTTATAATTTTACATGAACACATGGAATTTTGTCATGACAGAAACTGTAAAATCACATCTGTATTATTCCATAAGCAAACATAGCAGACCCTGATCATACGGCTCCTACAGGAACCTTCTGATCGTGGTCTCCTCTGTTTGCAAAATGCTTAGAAAGGCGTATTCATGGAGTAAAGGGGTATAGTAAATTAACTAGAATTTTCTGCTGGAACTGTACACGTGTACACGTATTTATAGTCATTCTGTTGCCAATACATGTATACAGTGAAACTTCTCTAAACCGGAATTCTAGATAAGAAATAGTACAGCCCACTGAGGGCCCTATTGCATTATAGTAGGTCACTATAATGCAATTAGGCCCGAAGTGGGCTGTACTATTTCTTATAGTATACCGCATTCCTTTGTTCACGTAAGTATTTTAGCAGTTCTGTGTCGCTCCGTGATTACCTCAGTTAAATAACTTTTTCCTTCAGCGGTATTAATCTGCAAATCAAATTACAATTAGATCTATTTCCTTTACTAAAGTTAAACAACATTTTAGTATCAATTTATTCAAGCTGAATAATAATCATTATTTTACACAGAATTTATTTTCGAAAAATGCATTGTTTAAATACATTTCTTGGATTGAAATGTGCAAAACCCAGTAGATCTATCTTTTCAATCTAGAGCGTGGTCGGGTAGTTAACTCATTACTGTCCAGAGTCGGTGGTCATAGCAGTGATGATGTTAGATTTATAGTTTTGAAACCGATGTTCAATGCATGTAGAATTGAAAGACAGATCCATCAAACTGAATGGATATGGAGAACTTACAGATCATTTGGCAGTAGGCTACTTAACACCAAGGAGGATAACGCGCTAATGTATGCATGATGTCGTTGCGCTAATGACGTCATTTGATGACGTCATGACATCTGTTAAAACACCACGACGCTGGATCAACATTATTTTCTTTGTGGCTGAATGCATGTAACAAGAATGTGACGTGTATTTCGACACGATAATCTTTGAAAAGGACCCTTAGTGATCGAAATATTAGATCATGCTATTCAAGTATTTATGTATTAATTAATATATAATTTAGAATGACGTAATACATCAACGTGCGTTTCCGTATGCGCGGAAATTACCGAGCACCGGAAATTACCGAGCGCAGCGGTCCATATAGTGTCCCAGTGGGCACAGTTGCAATTTAAGGATCGGTACGTTTAACATAAGTAAAGAAGGAGCGTATGTGGATAGGTAGAGCCATTTGTATATGTACATGTATTTATATGTCTCTGGGATAAGGTATACTATTTATACTATAAATAATACAATTCATTTACCGGTACGTGCGTTTCCGTGTGCGCGGAAACTATCGGAACTTACCGAGCGTAGCGGGCACTATATAATGTTCCAGCGGGCACTATCGTAATTTAGTGACCGGTACAGTTTACATAAGTAAAGAAGGAGCGTATTTGAATAAGGTATACTATTAGAAAATAATTTAGATACTTTTAGGCAGGTGGCTGCTTCATACAGGGTGAAAGCCATGCAGAAGGAGCTTTCTGCATGACTTTCACCCTGCATTAAGCTGCAACCTGTCTCCAAGGCCGATATTTATACCAAATTTAACATCTAGTTTAGAGAGGTTTTACTGTACATAATACTTCCACTTCCTGTTACAACTGCACGTGTACACTCAATTACAGCAATTCTGTTACCAATACATGTATAATATTTCCACTTCTGTTTTCAACATAATATTTCCACATCCTGTTACAACTCTATATCCAGTTAGAACAATTTTACTTCCTCTACAGTAATTTTATTTTAATGCAAAATGATTCTACTTCCACGCACAATAATTCTACTTCCAGTTATTATATCAATACGTATACTACAATGGCATTAGTTTTTAATGGGCCCGTCCTTTTTCAGCAATAGTTTGCACTGCTACAATTCTACTTCCAATTGTAGGGACCTGTGGGTATTCCTGGTGAACCAGGACTTACAGGACAGAATGGCAAACAGGGACCACCTGGTAACCCAGGACCACAGGGATCATCAGGAGAACAGGGGCCAAAGGGAGAGCGTGGAGGGCCAGGACATTTGGGTCAGAGAGGAGCACCAGGCCCATCAGTATGTAAAATACTACACATTTATCTAATAATGAAATGCAAAATAAAGATGTTACAAAGCTAAACAATAACATTTGACACCATTTTCATAATTTTGAATTAGAATGAAAGAGCAGCACATTGTGCAAATTTTGATCAAATGATGGATTCCTTCATGAACCTATTGATTTGGGTCTGCACTATTTGCCTAAGTTTGTCAGTCCAAATATACTTACAATAATATAGGAAAATGTAGGCACCAAGTTTACTCTTTTACCCTTTCTACGCCTTTATAAACAGAGTAGACCCAGATCAGACGGCTCCTATAGGAGCCGTCCGATCATGGTCTGCTCTGTTTGCTTACAGATAAAATATAGACTTTCTCCTAGATGAATGATAACATCATTTTTTCTCACGAATATTCATGAAGGAAAGGGTTAGCCTGTCTTTATCTTTATTTACTCAAGTTTCATTTTTTTTTCAAAGTAATTTTTACAGTTATTATAAGATTTGTTAGTTTTTTATGAACCTTTGACTTGTTGTTTTCAGGGACCCCAGGGTCAACCCGGCCCCCCTGGTCCACCAGGCCAGTCAGGACAAAACGTAAGTTTGTGTTACTCAATAAACAAAATTAATTGTCATTCAACACATTTAACTCTTATCTTCATATAAACACCTTTTCAACTGAGTAGACCCAGATCAGATTGCTTCTACAGGCGTCATCTGATCCAGATCTACCCTGTCTGTGTATGAAATGATATAGTTTTGATTTTACAGTTTCTGCCAAAGCCAAAATCTCTCCTGTGTTCAAGTGCAATTATGAAAATTCAGCTACTAGCTATTCATGCTTTCATATTTTTCCTACATGAATATTCATGAGGAACAGGATTAACTCAAACCCTCTTAGGTTATTTTTAGACCAAACCACTTTGTAGAGTTGGATCAAGCAAACAGAGTTGACACTGATCAGATAGCTCATACAGGAGCCATCTGCTCTGGGTCAACTCTGTTTGCAAATGTGTGAAAAAGTTTTTACATGAAGGAAAGGGTTAACCCTTTCAAAGCTGAATTAATGGAGTGGACTAGCCCATCACTGTTTAAAGGTAGCCTACCAATGTAAACACTGTATATGTTGTTATTGTAAAACAAAACAGTCTACTGGTGTAAACATTGTGTAGATACAGTCTACCATTGTAAACATTGTATGTGTAGAAACCTGATACAGTCTACTAGTGTAAACATTGATTATGTAGATACAGTCTACAAGTGTAAACATTGTTTATGTAAATACAGTCTACCAGTGCAAACATTGTTTATGTAAAAACAGCCTACCAGTGTAAATATTGTATATGTAAATACGGTCTACCAGTGTAAACATTGATTATGTAGTTAGAGTCTACCAGTGTAAACATTGATTATGTAGATACAGCCTACCAGTGTAAACAATGTTTATGTTAATACAGTCTACCAGTGTAAACATTGATTATGTAGATACAGTCTACCAGTGTAAATATTGTATATGTAGTTACAATCTACTGGTGTAAACATTGTATATGTAGATACAGTCTACTGGTGTAAACATTGTATATGTAGATACAGTCTACCGGTGTAAACATTGTATATGTAGATACAGTCTACCGGTGTTAACATTGTATATGTAGATACAGTCTACCGGTGTGAACATTGTATATGTAGATAAGAGTACCAGTGTAAACAGTGTATTATTATGTAGATACAGTCTACCAGTGTAAATATTGTATATATATACAGTCTACCAGTGTAAACATTGTATATATAGATACAGTTTACCGATGTAAACAATGTTCATGTAGATACAGTCTACCGGTGTAAACATTGTATATGTAGATACAGTTTACCGGTGTAAACATTGATTATGTAGATACAGTCTACCGGTGTAAACATTGTATAATTATGTAGATACAGTCTACCAGTGTAAATATTGTATATATTGATACAGTTTACCGCTGTAAACAATGTTCATGTGGATACGATCCACCAGTGTAACTATTCTATATGTAGTAACAGTTTACCAGTGTAAACATTGTATATGCAGATACAGTTTACCAGTGTAAACAATTTTCATGTAGATACTGTCTACCAGTGTAAACATTGCATAATTTTGTAGATACAGTTTATCAGTGTAAACATTGTATATGTAGATACAGTCTACCAGTGTAAATATATTACAGTTGAAAGTGGTGGAGTATGGTTTAAGATGTTGCTGTTTTATGCAAAATGAAAGTAATGAAGGATGGGAGATTTCTGCTTAGTTTTCAGCGTGCATTAAACTGCATTTTTTATATTTTGAGTGTACATCGACTTAGTTGAACATGTGTGTTGAAAATTAATTAATTTGGACATGCGCAATTAAAGAAAATGGGCAGTAACACTTTCATGACCAAATACCTTTTGTCTCCTAAGATTATCTTCTACTTCAGGATGCAAATTGATTCATCAAAATCATATTCAGAGTGTCATTCAATTTGGATCCTGATCAAACGCTGATTTACTCAGCATTTCATCTTGATCAATACTGTTTGCAAAAGACATCACAATTTCGCCTGTGGCCGAAAAAGAGTGATTGTGTTGTATGGATATGTGACTCTTTGTGTTTTATAGCTGTGTAACTCTCTTGTGTTGTATAGATATGTGACTCTCTTGTGTTATATAGATGTGTGGCTCTCTTGTGCTGTATAGATGTGTAACTCTCTTGTGCTGTATAAATGTGCGACTCTCTTGTGTTGTATGGATGTGTGACTCTCTTGTGCTGTATAGATGTGTGACTCTCTTGTGTTATATAGATCTATGACTCTCTTGTGTTGTAAAGGTGTGTGACTCTTTGTGTTGTATAGATGTGTGACTCTCTTGTGTTGTATAGATGTGTGACTCTCTTGTGTTGTATAGATCTGTGTCTCTTGTGTTGTATGGATCTGTGACTCTTTGTGTTTTATAAATCTGTGACTCTTTGTGTTTTATAGCTGTGTGACTCTCTTGTGTTGTATAGATGTTTGACTCTCTTGTGTTGTGTAGATCTGGGCCTTGTTGTGTTTTATAGATGTGTGGCTCTCTTGTGTTGTATAGATGTGTGACTCTCTTGTGTTGTATATATATGTGACTCTTTGTGTTGTATCTATAGATGTGTGACTCTCTTGTGTTGTATAGATGTGTGACTATCTTGTGTTGTATAGATATGTGACCCTCTTGTGTTGTACCGATGTGTGACTCTCTTGTGTTGTATAGATGTGTGACTCTCTTGTGTTATATAGATCTGGGTCTGTCTTGTGTTGTATAGATATGGGACTCCTTGTGTTGTATAGATGTGTGAATATCTTGTGTTGTATAGATGTGTGACTTTCTTGTGGTGTATAGATGTGTGACTCTCTTGATATTGTTTTACAGGGTGAAGCCGGACCTGCAGGAGCCCCAGGAAACCCAGGAGAACCTGGTCTTTTGGTATGTTACTTTAGTGTTAATTCATTGCCTTTTGAAAAATAAAACCTCATTACCTTATAGGGTACGGCAACTTACATGATGAAATAAACCTCATTATCTTATGTGGTACGGCAACTTACATGATGAAATAAACCTCATTACCTTATGTGGTATGGTAATTTACATGATGAAATAAACTTCATTACATGCTGTGGTATGGTAACCTACATAATGAAATAAACCTCATTGCCTTATGTGGTATGGTAACTTACATGATGGAATAAACCTCATGACCTTATGCGTTATGGTAACTTTCGTGATAAAACAAATGTTTTTAACCTTCTTTCCCTGTTCTTTTTTATTTCAAATTTTAGTGCCTAATGAATATTCATGGACAAAATGGTTGTGAATTATGGAAGGTGTAACATTGTAGCCATTTTAGAAATTAAAGAAACAGATCTTTGAAATTCCATCAGCAAACAGAACAGACCTTGATCAGAGGACTCCTATATGAGCCGTTTGATCTGGGTCTACTCTGTTTGCAAATGCGTGAAAAGGTGTTTATATGAAGGAAAGGGTTAACCTTCAACACTCTACGGGCATTATGAAAACTTTTGTTTATAATGACCTTTAATGACCTTTGTTTATGATGACCTTTGTTTATAATGACCTTTGTTTATAATGATCATTGTTTATAATGGCCTTTGTTTATGATGACCTTTGTTTATAATGACCCCAGTTTATGATGACATTTGTTTACAAATATATTTGCAAACAATCTGGATCCAGACAAGATGCTGAATAAGTAGGCATTCATCAGGATCCAAACTGTTAGTCACTTTGATAAAAAAAATTGTAAGAAATACAAAAAAAGCTACTTTTAGTATTGAAGCAGACAACAAAATTTGCTGACAACATTTGCCGGGAGTGCAGATGGTTAAACATCAATCCTGTTATGTCTGATATATTGTGGGTTGTAACCCTTTACTCGATGAATATTAATGTAAAAATAATGATGAATATCAAATAGATTATTTGTTAATAATGACACATGAACATATGAACACATGAAGTTTAGGTCATTGCAGAAACTGTAGAATTACATCTATATTATATCATAAGCAAACAGAGCACACATTGATAAGACGGCTACTATAGGAGCCATCTAATCTGGGTCTGCTCTGTTTGCAAAGATGTAGAATGGCGTATGTACTTCATAAATACGCCTAAGCAAACAGAGTACACCCATAGCAAACAGAGTACACCCATATCAAACAGAGTACACCCATACCAAACAGAGTACACCCATAGCAAACAGAGTACACCCATATCAAACATAGTACACCCATAGCAAACATAGTACACCCATAGCAAACATAGTACACCCATAGCAAACAGAGTACACCCATATCAAACAGAGTGCACCCATATCAAACAGAGTACACCCATAGCAAATAGGGTACACCCATATCAAACAGAGTACGCCCATATAAAACAGAGTAAACCCATATCAAACAGAGTAAACCCATATCAAACAGAGTACACCCATAGCAAACAGAGTACACCCATAGCAAACAGAGTACACCCATATCAAACATAGTACACCCATAGCAAACAGAGTACACCCATAGCAAACAGAGTACACCCATAGCAAACAGAGTACACCCATAGCAAATAGAGTACATCCATATCAATCAGAGTGCACCCATAGCAAACAGAGTACACCCATATAAAATAGATTACACCCATATCAAACAGAGTGCACCCATAGCAAACAGAGTACACCCATATCAAACAGAGTACACCCATATCAAACAGAGTACACCCATATCAAACAGAGTACACCCATATCAACAGAGTACATGTACATGTACACCCATAGCAAATGATGTATGAGCTATCTAACAGAGTATCTGATTCGGATATGCTCAGGTTACTTGCAGATAGATCTGATTGTACAGTTTTTGCCTTGTCCCAAATATCATGTGTTCATATACCATTAAGTTAAGAAGAAACTAGTATTCATGGTGTTATTATTTTGTACCTTACTATTCATGTTGTATAGGGTTATAAGACCATGTCAGATGTCCAGATACGATGCGTAAATTAAACCATTTTCAAGAATAGCTTTTTTAGGCCTCCTTCAAGCCGTATCCTGTGACCACTCTTTGGAATCGTCTTGAAGAGAAGATTCTAAAGAATGGTCACAACATTGGATTTGGTGGAGAAATGATGATTTTAGTATTTGAGTACGCATCGTTATCTGTAGCTCTGCACATGTAAGACTTCATTTGACTAATGACTGTAGAAGGACACTTATTTATTCACTTGCTGTTTTGTTTTGTCTTGTAGGGTCCTGCAGGACTAATGGGACAAAAAGGAGACCAGGGACCTAAGGGAATTAAGGTATATTTGAAATGAGTCTGTCTCGGGTAAAATGGTACAGGAAAGCCCCATTTAACTGGATGTAAAATTTAGTATAAATATCGGTCTAGGAGACAGTTGGCTACTTAATGCGGAGTGAAAGTCCCACATAAAGCTCCTCTAGGACTTTCACTCTACATTAAACAGCCACCTGCAGACAGGTATTTTAATTATTCTCTATTAGAATTCTGGTTTAGAGGTATTTTACTGTAGTTATCAAATTCAACATAGTGCAGTGTAATATAAACAAGGCAGTGATGATATGAAACGTTCTGCTTGAGCCTGTAATCAAAATTCGGAGCTTGAGTTCTAACTCATTCTCAAGTCGTTTGCCTTTGAAAATATTAATCTAGAACTAATTAAAAGATATTTACAATGTTATGAGAATTATGTGACAAATCAGAATTGATCACAGAGAAATCAATGCAGATATATAAGAAACTCAACTCAAGAAATCTGATAACCCCGATCTCCATTTGAGCATGAATTTCAGTTTGAGCAAGTAATAGGAACTCAAAAGATTTATAACCTCAGGGCATGACCCAGTGGCTAACAAACCCTGTGTTGTGACCACTCTTTAGAATCATCCCGAAGGGGTGATTCTAAAGAGTGGTAACAACACATGGTCTGATGGAAAAAGGATGATTTTAGTACTTGATATTAGCTCGGAAAATTTGATTGGGACCTAGACCCATATGCAGAATACATAATGAGAGAGATAAAAACTCCGCCAGTAAATCCTTGTCTATCCTCGCTTAAATTACGGGAGAGCGATAACCCGTGCATATGAAACCATACAATCACGAGACAGTGTGTCCATGCATAGTTGCTTACCAGGACACACGCCGAGGATAAACCCGTAAAATGCCGATGATAAAAATAGATTTTATTTTCGAATTTTGATTTATGCAAATTAAGTAGGTTTGTGTCCAGGTCCAATTGTCCGAGCTATACATACGTTTATCTGTTACTCTGTGTACTACTGACTCATTAGGGCCCACGTCCATTGTGGTGATTGGTCTACCCCCACGTCCATTGTGGTGATTGGTCTGCCCCTACGTCCATTGTGGTGATTGGTCTGCCCCCACGTCCATTGTGGTGATTGGTCTGCCCCTATGTCCATTGTGGTGATTGGTCTGCCCCAACGGCCATTGTGGTGATTGGTCTGCCCCACGTCCATTGTGGTGATTGGTCTGCCCCCACGTCCATTGTGGTGATTGGTCTGCCTGCATCTGACTCAATAGGTACCACATCCATTGTGATTGGTCTGTCTGCATCTGACTGAAAAGGCCCCCACATCCATTGTGATTGGTCTGCTGCATCTGCCTGAAAAGGCCCCCACATCTATTGTGGTGATTGGTCTGCCTGCATCTGTTGTGGTGATTGGTCTGCCCTCACGTCCATTGTGGTGATTGGTCTGTCTGCATCTATTGAGATGGCCGTGTCATATTTTTTGATTATCTTCCCTTTCTATTATTTCACTCAGTGTCTTATACAGTAAAACCCCTTTCAACTGAATGTTCAAATTAGTGTCAATATTGGTCTGTAAGACAGGTGGCAACTTAATGCAGGGTGAGGGGAGTTTTCTGCATGACTTTCGTCCTGCATTAAGCAGCCATGTGCTTAAATAAATCTAAATTATTCTTTACCAAAAATCTGGTTTAGATGGGTTTTATTGTACCAATACTTTGTACACACTGACTGGTCCAGTGGTGTACCAGATTAATCCAGTGGTGCACCAGTCCAAAGCCAGAACTAGTCACAGTTCTGAGCAAGTTTACTAATGGTGGATATGACAATAGTGATAAACTCTCCTGATTAATCTGTTTAATAACATCTTGTCTATAGTTCGTTATTTGCAATTGATCTGGGGGTCATGTTCTTATTTTAAACACTTAGCATCTTTAATCCTTAAGTGTTTATATCTTATAAAAGTTTGTTCACACCTTTGCAAAAAAGAGCTCACCTGGATCAGTTGACTCCTGCTATAAGGCCATCTGATCAGGCTCTGCTCTGTTAAATTTGCTTATGTTATAATACAGTTTCTGCCTAAGCCAAAATCAAAATGTCCTATGTGCATTTGCCATAACAAATAATCTAATCAATATTAATGATGTCCTTATTTCTTACTTGAATATTCAACGGGTAGATGGTTTAAATTTATTATGTTTAAATTCTAAAATCCTCAATCACAGTGTCGATCACATTGCCAGACAGATTCAATCCAAACGAGATGCCAGGTTACTTTGTGTCTCATCTGGATCAAAACTGTTTGCATAAATTATCGGAAATAGATAAATAAATAAATGAAGATTTATATTAAGCTGAATATTTGTAATGACATGCACATAGGTGTCAGATCTATTATAATGTCATAAACAAATTGGGTCCATGCTTATAAAACCTTTTAGTTGAGTCTGAGTTCGTTATCAAGCTTCTGATTGATCAGATTTGAGTTCTCAAGCTTTTGATTGGTCAGATTTGAGCAATCAAAAACTTGAGAACGAACTCAGACTCAACGAAAGGTTTTATAAGCATGGATACAGAGCAGACCCTGGCCAGATGGCTCCTATAGTATGCTTCTGATCTGGATCTTCTATGCTTGCAAAGGTGTGAAATTGTGTTAGTATGAAGGAAAGGGTTTACCCTTTGCCTGCTAAAGACAACCTGACTGGTATTTGAAAAATTTATGGATCGAAATAAGATGTCCCGTAAATCTGTATTTCATTAACCCATTCTCTCATAGCCTATTTGAGATCCAACTTCTTTGAATAAATCTACTGAAAGGAGCTAGCATTTACTAGAGAAAAGGCAAATTTTAGAATTGTGTTGTTTTGAAAAAACATTGTGATGAATAGAGCAATTGCTCTTATGGAGCAAATGCTCTAAATATCACAATGGTTTCAAAACATGACTTTTACAGAGGCGTTAACAGGCGTCAGTATGAGGAAATGGGTTGAGGTCTGAGTTCAACATTGTGCCAGTAGTTTCTAAAAAAATTATAAACATTCAGAAGTAAGTGAAACTTGAAGAAAATCAAAGTTTAAGCAGACATAATGTATACAGCAGGCTAAAGGTTAATGTGCACTTTTGTAGCCCATCGTGTGTTTTGTCCATCAGGTTGCAGACCTTAATGTTGCACTGTTTTTCTTTTCAAGGGTCACCATGGACGTGTTGGCGCCACAGGACACCAAGGAGAAACGGGACAGAAGGGTGAACCAGGCCTGCCTGGACCGCCTGGACCTAAGGGTGATCGGGGTAACACAGTAAGTGAAGATTTACAGTATAATGCCTATCAATATACGTTTATTAACCCTTTACTCCAAAATACACATTTCTATGCCGTTGCAAACAGAATAGACTCAGATCAGACGGCTCCTATAGGAGCTGTCTTATAGGAGCCGTCTGATCTGGGTCTGCTCTGTTTGGACACGATATAACATAGATATGAGTCATGGCCAACACTTCTCGTGTCCATGTGCTATTACAATAAATTAATCAAATTAATAGTCATTATGTCATTATGTCTTACATGAATATTCATTGAGGAAAGGGTTAAAGAAGAAACATGATAGTTTTAGGCAGGTGACTGGTTAAAGCAGTGTAAAAGTCGTGCATACTATGAGTGATTGGGCTAAAATTAGCCTATGAGTGAATGGGTTTAAATTAGTCTATGAGTGAATGGGTCTAAATTAGCCTATGAGTGAATGGGTCTAAAGTAGCCTATGAGGGATTGGGATAATGTCATTATAAAAGCTCAGCTAATGTTAACATTCTTCCAGTCATTATTTCTTAAATGAGTATTTATGGAGTGAATATTCAAATATTCAATGGACGTTCCATCTTCACTGCTTTGAATTTTCAACTGTCCAATCTGACAAAAGGCAGAGTTGCTTTGTAGAAGTTGAACCTACCGGTACTATGCCTCTGTATATTGTAACTACCCGTACTATCCCTCTGCATATTCTGTGGATTAAGTTGGGTTAAGTTTTGGAAATGGTTTTGATCATTATGAGATGCAAAGTACATGTTCTTCTCTGAATGTTTTCAAAGTGCTTTATTATTTTATTTTGTCTTATTTTAGGGACCAACAGGGCCTCCTGGACCACCTGGTGCTGATGGTGCCACTGGACTTCCTGTAAGGAGTTTGTAGTATTGTAGCACATCTGTCACAATAAGTCAATATCAACTTTCAGAATTGTGTTGCCGATCATCATATTAGAAAAGAGTGTATCTAAGAACATTTCATTTTTACCATTTTCCCCCATATATAATGATATGTGTATTTAAAAAAGTAATCATTTGTAAACTCGGGGGATCACCTCCCTTCAAAATTGAAAGATAATTGTGTTGACTTTGACCTAGTGTACACCATACACCTCTTCAAATCATGGCTAGGGAATACCATATTCTCTCAAATAAATGCCCCCACTCTAATACAAACATCTTTACTTCTAGAGATAGAAACTAACAATAAACATACAGGGTTTCCATTATTGCAGACTTCTGCGTGCATGATGCAATTATGAAGTGCTAGGACCATCAGAGTATAGACAGCTGCACCCTGAGGATGTACAACTAATTTGGTGTACATCCTTTTCGACAGTTTTCATTTTGGAGTTGCTTCTGATAATAGTGTATTAGAATCCAGTTGGACACACTTTCTTTAGTAAAAATTAAATCATTTAATCATTGTTTTGACAAATGATAATTCTTCGGAACTGATCCATATGAGCAAATGCTCTATTTATCTCAATGGTTTCAGCACTACACATTCTAAAACAGTCCTTTCCTCTAATTAATGCTCCTTTTCGGTAGATATATTCGAAGAGGTAGGATCTAAAAATGGCCTATGAGGTAATGTGTTAATGGTGTACTTATTGTTGGTATGCTACATGTTGTATATATATTTCAGGGCCAAGAAGGGCCTGTTGGACCAAAGGGAGAGCCGGTATGTACCGTCTATTTATATTCAGCTATTAATCTCAATATTATCTAGCTTATGAAAATTACGGAAGACAATAATCAGTTCCATCTTTGGCTAAGTTCTTAGCACATTTTCAAGAACATTTGAAAACCTGTAGAATAGTGAACACCTAGTGTGACGGGGAGAGACTGTTCAAAATCACCCTGGTGGCTGGTTGGTCAGTTGGGCGCTCTGTCAGTCTATCCGCATTTAAACATGGGTAGTTAAGAAAACTGTCACATGACAAAGAAGAAACGTGTCCATCACTATCACAGTGAAGTCAGCAATGACGTCAGAATACAACGCCGAAATAACGCCGAAAATTGATGAAGTTGTATTCGTTATTTTTGTGTTGTCTCAATAATCTGATCCATTTATTTATAGATTCAAGAAAAATAATAACATTCCGATGAAGTTGAGGAGCGTTTTTTAACATTGTTTTCCGCTAAAGAAATACGGCGAACCAATTACTCGAATTGTAGGCCTATGAATAGGCAAGATGATGGGCACTTGGTAACTACTTTCATGTTTCGGTACATACTTTGTATGTACTTTAAAATGCCGAGTTTACACCGAATTTAAGGGTCATTACGAGGCTATATAGATCTCGTAATATGGCTGGATAAAACTAATCTATTATTCGTTAATTCATGAAGGGCATAAATAGCTCACCCTCGGGATCAGTAATTCAAGAAAGGTCCTCCTTGAATTTCTGACCCACGGATGAGATATTTCTACATTCATGTATCCTCATGGTGGATTATTATATTCATATATTCAGTGATTACAGAATTATCTCCCCTCGTTACTTTGGCATGAAACATGGGTATATGGGATCCTGAACTCCTACTTCAATTTGGAAGTTATTGAAATGGTACATTCTATACATAATATCCACGAAACTCCAGTCTCGTGTGTTTAGTTTCAATTTGAAAGTTATTGTTAATAAGTACATGTAAATAGCAGAGGATAATATTCATGGTTGGGTCCTTTTTGTTTGTTTACCACAAAAGACGTCATTTGTTGGACTATATCATATCAAAACTGTCAATATTTTTTCTAGGGCAGTGACGGTAGTGATGGATTGCCAGGACCTCAGGTAAGTTTAGAATATACATGTAGCAGACAGTTGGCCTGTTTTTATACAAATCAAAGTACAGTTCGTCACCAGTTATCATTTGCAGCTAGGATTGTTTATCATAGTTACCATTAATCTCTTAACATATTTACCATATCATCTAATATTTACCATTTATCTCTGAACATATTAACCATATCATCACATAATTACCATTTATCTCTTAGTATATTAACCATGTCATTACATAATTACCATTTATCTCGTAACATATTTTCCATATCATCCCATATTTACCATTTATCTCTTATCATATTTACCATTCCATCACATAATTACTATTTGTCTCTTAACATATTCACCATTTCACCATTTCATCATATAGTTACTAGTTACCTGTTTATATATGTACCATTTCACCACTTAGGTTACTATTTATCTGTTAACTTATTACTCCATAATTATTATATATGCCTTTCTATGCATTTGCAAACAAAGTAGATCCAGATCAGGCAGCCCCTATAGGAGCCGTCTGATAAGGGCCTGCTCTGTTTGCCCAGCCATTCCCGTGCCCATGTGTCATTATAGCAAATTTATAGAATTAATATTTACGACATCATTATTTCTTACATGAATATTCATGAAGGAAAGAGTTAACCCTTCCCAAATGAACATTTATAATGTGTAACTTGATCACTTCATGAATAGTCAGTAACTAAATTCTTATATATATTAAAACATCAAAAGGGAATTGTATGCCAAGACAAAAACTGTAGGATCATATCTATGTAATTTTATAAACTCTGAAAGTAAGCTGATTAATTTTCATAAAACAATACTTCTTATATGAATATTCTTGGAGATTTAATAATGAATAAAATAAATTGTCAGTATTGTATTTTGCAAACAGAGAAAGCCCGATTGATAGGGCTCTTAGAGGAGCCCTTCAATCAGGGTCTGAACTGTTTGTCATCCCTGAATATTCACAGTAAGCATGACCTGTTCGACATTTGGAATAGTCCATTTGAACATTCAGCATATGAAAGGGTTGAAATGTTTTTCTGGAGAACCTCTTTGACATGACCACTTAGCTAAGAAACAAACACAACACGTGTTCTCTCATGCAGAACAACACATGTAATAGAGACATTTCCTTTTTGCAATATATAATGAAACCCCTCCAAACTGGAGTTCTAGTGGAGACAAAAATAGATACTTTTAAGCATGTTGCTGCCTAATGCAGGGTGCAAGTAATGCAGAAAGCTCCTAGAGGAGCTTTCTGCATTACTTTCACTCTGCATTAAACTGTCACCTATTTGCAACACCGATATATTTGTAACTTTAGCGTCATGTTTAGAGAGGTGTTACTGTACTCTTGTCTTGCATGAAACTGACATCAGCCTTTCTCTGTTCAATATTCACGGAAGAAATAATACCATCGTGGATATTTATTTGCTCATTTATATAGTGTAAACTTACAAGGAATGTTTTTGCTCTGACAAACACCGATTCATGTCTAAAGCAATCAGCGTAAACCTTGATCAGATGGCTCATATACGAGCCATCTGATCTTTATCTACTCTTTTTGCAAATGCGTGAAAAGGCATTTATATGAAAAAATGGGTTAAAATAGACTTTAAGACTTCTTTTGATTGGCTACCATCTATAGAGAAGTGTACCTGTTACAGGGTTCGCCAGGTCTGCCAGGTCCCCCTGGAGATATACAGCCTTATCCAGCTGAATTGACAGGAGGCGGTTCAGGACCCAAACTCTTGGCTACTGAGGGACGCAGGCGGAGGCGTAGCCTTGCTGACCATGCACCAACAATTAATGTCCTTGACATAGAGAGAGACTTTGAAGAGGCTGTGCTAGAAATTACCGAGAAAAAGGTTTGTTTAATGGATTTAACATTTTCAACCCATAACCATTTAGTAGGTGATCTTACATTTAAAACAATGCATCGATATGTGACAGATGTACTGATAAAATGTGTAGATTAAAACATTTTCAAAAATAACTACTGTATGTCTTCACCACACCCTATCTTGTGACCACTCTGTAAAATTGTCTCTAAACGGTGGTCACAGTATATAAAATGGTTTGTGGAGAAATGACGACTTTGGTATTTGAGTACGCACCTTTATCTGATGCTCTGGAGATCAGACAGCTCCTGTAGGAACTCCGTTTGCATGTATATTACATGTTCACTACTGTTTGTTATGGCAATACATGTCTTTACTCTGAATGATGAGTTTGATTAGGGTCAACACTATTTGAGTCTCCATGAGAACCACTTAATCCATTTCCCCATAGGCTATTTTTGATTCAACCTCTTCTGGTAAATCTATTGAAAAGGAGCATTTTCTAGAAAATGGACAATTTTAGAATTGTGTTGTTTTGAAACCATTGTGATTAATAGCGCAAATGCTCTATTTATCACAATCGTATCTTAAGCGCGACCTTTTACAGAAGTGTTCGTTAATATGAGACAATGGGTAAAGTATCATAGTGTTGTCAAATGCAACTATTATTAGCTTAACAAACCGGTTGATGAGGGAACGGCTAAGGTATCATAGTGTTGCCAAATGGAATGGGTAAAGTACCATAGTGTTGTCAAATGGAATTGGTAAGGTTTCAAAGCGTTGCCAAATGGAATGGGTAAAGCATCATAGTGTTGCCAAATGGAATGGGTAAAGTATCATAGTGTTGTCAAATGGAATGTGTAAAGTATCATATAGTTGCCAAATGGAATGGGTAAAGTATCATAGTATTGTCAAATGAATTGGGTAAAGAATCATAGCATTGTCAAGTGGAATGGGTAAAATATCATATTGTTGCCAAATGGAATGGGTAAAGTATCATAGTGTTGCCAAATGGAATGAGTAAAGTATCATAGCGTTGTCAAATGGAATGGGTAAAAGTTCATATTGTTGTCAAATGGAATGTGTAAAGTATCACAGTGTTGCCAAATGGAATGGGTAAAGTATCATAGCGTTGTCAAATGGATTGGGTTAGGTTTCATAGCGTTGTCAAATGGAATGGGTAAAGTATCATAGTGTTGCAAAATGGAATGGTTAAAGTATCATAGCGTTGTCAAATGGAATGTGTAAAGTATCATAGTGTTGCCAAATGGAATGGGTAAAGTATCATATTGTTGTCAAATGGAATGTGTTAAATATCATAGTGTTTCAAATGGAATGGGTAAAGTATCATCGCGTTGTCAAATGGATTGGGTTAGATATCATAGCGTTGTCAAATGGAACTATTATTAGCTTTACAAACCGATGGACATTTGATGTTTAGTCCTTGTTCTGCTCTTTGTAACATATGCAAACAGTTTTCATGTTGATGAAGCTCGCCGTAAATTGGAATCATATCAGGAACCAAGTTGGACACTAAGCCCCCTTTCCCTCACATAGCGTCTTTTAACCCATTTCCTCATGGGCTATTTTAGATCATACCTCTTACCTACCGAAAAGGAGCATTTACTACAGGGCATGGTATTTTTATAATTGTGAAGTGTTGAAACCATTGTGATAAATAGAGTATTTGCTTCTATGAAGCAAATGCTCTATGTATCACAATGGAGTCAGAATTTGACTTTTACAGAGGCGTCAAAAGGTGTCAATATGAGGGAATGGGTTAACCCATTCTGTCATATATTTCACATTTTAGCCCGTTGCCTCATTATAGACGTCTTTTAAGGTATCTATAAAAGTCACATTTAAAAATCATTGCAGTAAATCGAGCATTGGCTTCTATGGAGCAAATATGGAGCTCCTATGGAGCAAATACTCGGTTTATTACAATGGTTTCAAAACTACACAGTTTTAAAAGGTTCCTTTTCTGTAGTAAATTCTCCTTTTCAGTAGATTTATTAAAGAAATTAGGTCTATAGATAAGCTTATGAGGAAATGGGTAAATCAAGTTTCTGAAAAGCTAGATTTTATCAGAAGTATGCATAATTATACAAGATCCAGTTTTGTTCTCAAGCTTTTGATTGGTCAGATTTGAGTTCTCAAGCTTTTGATTGGTCAGATTTGAGCCTTTGGCTCAAATCTGACCAATCAAAAACTTGAGAACGATCTCAGACTCAACTAAAAGTTTTATAAGCATGGACCCAGATTTAGTAGATAATATGTTTTTCTGCACAATATTTCATGGGGTTAAAATATAGAATAAATTATAGAATAAAACCCCTCTGAAACGGGCATGATTATACAGTAAAACTCCTCTGAAACGGACATTTGAATTGTATCAGTGCTCACCTTTCAGACATATGACAACTTAAGGCAGATTGAAAGGTCACGACGAAAGCTCAATTTAGATGATTGTCACCCTGCATTAACAATTTCCTTCATACAAATGCCTTGTCACATCTGTGCAAACAGAGAATACCCTCGTCAGACGGCTCCTATACGAGCCATCTGGTCAGCAACTCATTTGTTAGCTAATGGAATGTGTCTGTACTTTCTAAATTGGCTACAATGCTTCACCTTCCATATTTCATTATAACTATCTTGTCCGTGGCTATTCAGTAAGTGTTAAAAAAAATTGGATAAACGTAGAACAGATAATTGGTTAAACAGTGTCCTACCAAGTTCTTTATTAACCCTTCGCTTGCTATTCGCGTCAATGTACCTACCTGTAAATAGTGAAGGCACCAGATGAGACAGCTCCTGCAGGAGCTGTCTCATCAGGGTCTGCACTGTTAGAAGTTGATTGTGCAACCAGCGCACTCCACAGCAGTGATTGCACAGCGAAATACTTGTACACAGTGAAGTTATATGTAATTATACAACAGGGCATGGGTAAAGAAGGAGAAATGTATTTTAAAATTCAGCAAGAGAAGGGTTAAAATTCTGGTTTACAGAGGTTTTACTCTAAATCGTCATTGCTATTTTGTATTTTCATGGTTTATTTGCTTTGTAGGTTACTCTGAAAGAAGGCGTACATTTGTTTGTCGATAAGATGTGGAACCACATTTTGAAGGTCTCTGATGTTGTTGATATGCTCAAGTACCCACCTGGAACCAGAGACAGTCCAGCTTTGACTTGTCGTGACCTCAAAGTATCATATCCAGACTATAGCGATGGTACATACTAGTCTTTTTATGACATTATACCAGATGTTTGATATCCTTGAATACCAGTAAATCAGTCAGAGACTGAATTCACTTTCTTAAGTTTTAGAATTCTTGAGCAAATTACCCATCGAAATTTACCTGGAACCCAACCTGAATCAGTTTATCATTTCTACCTGGGACACAAATGCACTGTCATCTGCAAACAGTTTAGACGAAGATCAAAGAGGACTCCAACAACTAGGATCTGCACAGTTTGTCATTCAAATTCCTCTAACAAATTTAAACCTTCGCTTGCTGAATTTTAAAATGCATTTCTCCTTCTTTACCCATGTCCTGTTGTATAATTACATATATCTTCACTGTGTACAAGTATATCGCTGTACAATGACTGCTGCGGAGTGCACTGGTTGCACAATCAATTTGTAAATAGTGCAGACCCTGATGAGACAGCTCATGCAGGAGCTGTCTCATCAGGGTCTCCACTATTTACAGGTAGGTATATTGACGTGAATAGCAAGCGAAGGGTTAAACCTTTTAATTTTTATACTGTGTGGATTATTACATCATGGAAAATTACCTCATGAATACTAGATTAATTTTCATATAGCACATAGACCAAGTAACTTTTGGCCATGGCAGAAACGGTAGAATCATATCTTTATTATAACATAAACAAACAGAGCGGACACTGATCAGACGGCTCCTAAAGGAACCATCTGATATGGGTCTACCGGGTTTGCAAAGGCGTAGAAAGGCGTATTTATGGATGAATTGGTTAAACACTGGTGTGCTATTCTTCTCTGAACCTTTATCATAATTGAATGTGCTTCAACTGTCCAATGTATATCCGGTATAAAAAGTGGCCAACATCTTATAGTCATAGATTAACCCTTTCCCTGTTCTGTATTTATTCCAAATGTCCATATCTACTGAATATTCATTGACACGATAGTTATAATGAAACATGGAACATGGAACATTTTAGCCATATTAGAAAGTAAAGACATAGATCTATCAAATTCCGTTAGCAAAACAGAACAGACCCTGATTAGACGGCTCCTCTAGGAGCCGTCTGATCTGGGTCTTCTCTGTTTGCAAATGCGTGAAAACAAGTTTATATGAGGGAAAGGGTTAAAGTAACCCGTTACCTGTTCAGTAGTCACGCAGGCTATAATATCAGTATGCATGGTTATAAGCTGGCTATTTGTAATGGTACACAGTGGCCCAGATACGATGCTTAAATTAAATAATTTTCAAGAATAACTCCGTCATTTCTCCACTAAACCCTATGATGTGACCACTCTTTACAATCGTCTCGTAAATATTGGTCACGACATAAGGTTTGGGGGGAAATAACGATTTTGATATCTGAGTACGCTTTTTATCTGTTGCTCTGTCAGGTACAGTATAGATATATGAACACAGTATTTGTCGGTGTACTAAGACGTAAACTTTAAAGTCAGAACTATCATAATTTCATAAGCAAACATAGCAGACCCTGATCAGAAAGCTCCTATAGGCGTGAAAAGGAATTGGTAAACCCTTTACCTTTTGCTGCCTTGAAAAACAGAGTAGTATTAATAAGATCAATACTGTAGGAGCCATCTTTAGAACGGTGTAGTTTTAAAACCTTTGTGGTAAATGGAGCATTTGTTCCTATGGAACAACTGCTCAAATTGTCACAATGGTTTCAAAACGTGACTGTTACAGAGGCGTCAAAGTACGGCGTCAGTTTTAGGGAATCGGTCAAAAGGCATCAGTATGAGGGATAGGGTCACCAGGGGTGAGTTTGTGGGAATGCGTTACAAAGGTAAACTTTCGTTTTGCCAAAGATTCTGGTAATTCTTAGAGTAAATACATGTATGGTCATTCGGCCTCACTCAAATACAATTACAGATTATTACCTGTATTTGTACATTTCAGGGTATTACTGGATCGATCCAAATATGGGTGGCATTGGTGATGCAATAGAAGTGTGGTGTAACATGACTGGAGGCGGAAAGACCTGTGTGCACGCCCTTCCCGATACTAATACGGTACGCTTCATATTCCACTTCATCATTTCAATTTCAGCATATGTATCCCTTTCCTTCTAATAAATGTGTTTTGACGTTTTTTCAAACACAGTAGACCCAGAGCAGACGGTTCCTATAGGAGCCATCTATTCTTGGTCTGCTCTGTTTGCTTTTGGAATTCGAAAGATATGTCTTACTGTCTAAAATGGCCACCTTCCATTATAACTATTTTTCCGTGAATATTCAGTAGGTATTAAAGGGGTTGGAGTAGAATATAGAACAGGGAAAGGTTTGGAATAGAATAATAGAACAGGGAAATGGTTGGAATATAATATAGAAGAGGGAAATGGTTGGACTAGAATATAGAAGGGGAAAGTGTTGGAATAGAATATAGAACAGGGAAATGGTTGGAATAGAATATGGAAGGGGAAAGGTTTGGAATAGAATATAGAAAAGGGAAATGTTTGCAATAGAATGTAGAACAGGGAAATGTTTGGAATAGAATGTAGAACAGGGAAAGGGTTGGAATGGAATATAGAACAGGGAAATGTTTGGAATAGAATATAGAACAGGGAAAGGGTTGACACTTTACCTGATGCGTATTCATGTAGTAAAAAATAACATCATACATATTCATCAGCTGAACTTTTATTATGGCAAATGAAAACGGGAACAGAACAGATAATGATCAAATGACTTACGGGAACGGTTTGATCAGGGTCTACTCTATTTTAAAGGATGCCAAAAACCAGGCAAAGGGTAACATGCATATGTTAAAAATGTTATTTGGTTTAACTCTTTGCTAACTAAGTTTTTCATCTGTACTTCAATTCTTAATATAAAATTTTTCTCATTTCTTTGTAAAAATATCGTCAAAGTGTTACACAATTTGGATCCTGATGAGATGCGACATTACGCGACATTATGCGACATTACGCGAAATTGTGTGGCAGTATGCGATATTATGTGACATTATGCGACATTGTGCGACATTATGCCACATTACGTGACATCTCATCTTGGTCAAAACTGTTTGCAGAGGTAATCATGGTTTGATTGTCATAGTTTGTAACATATCTGTCCAAATTTTGTTTTGTTCAGGCTTTATAGTTATTCTTTCCTTTTAAACCCTTTATTCCATGAATATCCATTCAATAGATAATGGCATCATAAATATATAGGTAATAGAAAATGAAATAATGAATATTAATTATTCAAATTTTTTATGTCTTTATGATCCATATATATATATTTGACAAAAACTGTAGAACCAGATCTATAGTGTACAGTAAAACCTCTTTATAACGGCCACTAAATTACATCCAATTAGGAGCGTTCTGTTTTACTTCCACCCTGCTTTAAGCAACCACCTGTCCTAAATACCAACTAATTAACACAATTTAGTGGCCGTTATAGAGAGGTTTTACTGTCAAAGCAAACAGAGCAGACCCTGATCAGATAGCTCATATAGGGGTCATAGCCTAATGAGGTACTGAATAGCACCAAAATGAGTTCCACTGCACTGCCATAGTATAATTAAGGTGATGATGGTATGATTGAGGTGACTGTCTGATGATGTTTCCATTCATAGTTATACCAAGTGGTTCTCATTCATAGATCTTTCTACAATGAGTCTTCATATATGATAGGGAGGTCAGGGAGGATGTGTATATGTCCCCTATTAATGTTGATGTTATTAGACAAATATCACACTTCTAGTTCAAAGGTCAGTAATCCGGATTCGAAATTACGCTCATAGTTTCTCAACATCTTATCTAGATCAAGATTGTTTATACAGGTTATCACAATCGCCAATATGCCCAGTGCTTAACCCATTACTCCATACGTATACTGTTCTATCCCTTGGAAACAGAGTAGACCCATATCAGATGACTCCTGTAGGAGCCTATAGGAGCCAGTGGTCAGAGTCTTCCCTGTTTGCTTATGATATGATATAGATATGATTCTACACTTTTTGGCCAAACAAAAGTTCTTATGTGCATGTGCCATTATACAAAATTGTCAAATATTCATGACATAATTAATTATCCCATGAAGTTCATCAGGTAAAGGTTATCAACTAAAGGTATTATATACACTGACTGCATTTTTTTCTAACTTTTAATAAAAGCCTCATGAACAACGGAATTATTTATCATGTTTACAGTCGAACAGACGTTGCAAAATTTGTGTTAAACCATTACCTCATAGGCTATTCTAGACCCAACCTCTTTGAAGGAGCATTTACGAGAGAAAATAAAAAAAAATATGAAATTTGTAGTATTAAAACCATTGCGATGAATAGAGCATATGCCCCTATGGAGCAATGGATTAAAAAAGTGACTTTTACCCAGGCGTCGACCGGAGTCAGTATGAGGGTATTGGTTGTTGGAGTCAATGTGAGGGAATTGGTTATTATTAAGAAAGAGAGGAGTCAGATTTAATAATGGTTAAGGGTTAACCTGGTACTTGTTTAATTTAGATATTGTTGTGTTTGTAGGTTAATCTAAGACACTGGCCACAACAAGGAGATGAGCCTGAATGGTTTAGTGAAATGGAAGGTGGATTTGAGGTAAGCCTAACCCAACAGTACAAGAGCACTTCATGTATTACAGAAATTGACAATCCAGATTATTAAATAAATTGATTATATACACTGGCTGCCATATAGGCCACTTGATGTATATAGATAACCCACATTGGCAGCCATGTTATTATTATTATACCACATTTATATAGCGCTATTTTCACACAGGATAATTATGTGCGTTCGAAAGCGCTGAAATATATGGCACTTGATTTATTACAGATAACCCGCACTGGCTGTCATATAGACCCTTGATGGATTTAGTTAACCCACAATGGCAGCCATATAGGGTACATGATTTAGTGCAGTTAACCCACAATGACTGTCATATAGGGCACTCGGGTTATTACAGATAACCCACAATGGCTGTCATATAGACCCTTGATGGATTTAGTTAACCCACAATGGCAGCCATATAGGGTACATGATTTAGTGCAGTTAACCCGCAATGGCTGTCATATAGACCCTTGATGGATTTAGTTAACCCACAATGGCAGCCATATAGGGTACATGATTTAGTGCAGTTAACCCACAATGACTGTCATATAGGGCACTCGGGCTATTACAGATAACCCACAATGGCTGTCATAGGGCACTTGATATATATCAGATTTGAGGAACCATTGTGATTAATATTTATTCTAAAATGCTCTTATCAAAATATTTATTCAATGAGGTAGGTCCAAAATAGAGTTAATGAGTCTAAACTAGTGTTATATGGTAATAGGCCAATGGAATTGATTACAAATATCCTAATAACCACACATCGAATGTCAAATTATTCATGGAGTACATGATAAAGCTATAAAGTCGCATGATCCTATGCATTGGACGTAGGCAAATAATATACATGTAGACCCTGAACAGACAATTCTTGACAGAACCCTGCTATATAGGTCTGCGTTGCTTGCATTATCAAAAAAAATCACCAGCATGTATTTCTTTTGCAGAAACTTCTCATTTAGAAATGAATGGAGTTCTACTTGTGATTTGGACTAGTTCACCATATTTAAGCCATAACTTCAGTCACATCTTTGTAAACAGAGTAGACCCTGATCAGACTGCTTTTATATGAGACATAAGAACACTGGAACCAGTACTTCACAGACACATCTTTGCAAACAGAGTAGACCCTGATCAGACTGCACATGTAGGATATATAAGAACACAGGAATATTTGGTCATAGCAAACACTATTTAATCATATTTATATCATGACATTGGCAAAAAGACCAGATCTTGATTATAGAACTCACACAGGAGCACCTGATCTATGTTCTATGTTGCAAATTCATCTCTATGAGCTATACGGTTTATTAATCATTACAGATCATGTATGGGGAACAGATCGCGTCGCTATCGTCTCACTCAGACAAGGCTACACAGATGTTTTTCTTCCACTGTGACGGCACACCTGCTTGGTTTGACCAAGAGACTCAATCCCTCGACCATGCTTTGACCTTCCTAGGCATTAATGAACATGTCTATGACACAGAGGAGCTGAATGACATTACTGTTCTTCATGATGGTTGCAAGGTAAGACACAGTCGAACCTATGACACACAGCTATCCTTATCCCTGTTCTATATTTACTCCAAACTGAAATACCTACTGAATATTCATGGGCAAAATAGTTATAACGAATTATGAAAGGTGGAACATTGTAACCAATTTAGAAACTAAAGAAACAGATCTATCAACTATCATAAGCAAATAGTGCAGACCCTAATCAGACAGCTCCTCTAGGAGCCATCTGATCTTGGTATTCTCTGTTTGCAAATGCGTGAAACTGGTTTATATGAAGGAAGGGGCCGAACTTCAAGAAATACCAAAAATATAACTGCTGCAGACAGCTGCCTGTGATATACAGTAAACCCTTCCGTACTGTAAAGCAGAATTTAGATATGTCTTAGCAGGTTGCTGCTAAATGCTGGGTGGTAGTCTTGCAGATTCAAAGTAATTCGAACGTGCATCAGGATCCAAACTATACAAACATTCTTTTCAAATCTCATTTTTGAGTTAACATGATTAGAAAATGACATTAAGAATTATTGAAAATAGTTATAGCTGGATTGTACAATTGCTTAGTGAAACATTTGTTTCAAGTTTTTGCAGTATAGCAGATCCTTCAGTTTAGTTAATGCCAAGTTTGCAGTATACTTCGTGCATAGTTTGCAGTATACTTCACGCATAGTTTGCAGTATATTTCATTCATAGTTTGCAGACTCTGCTTTAAGTGTACTGCAAACTATGCGTTAACTGTACTGAAAACTATCAATTAACCAATTAACCCATTTGCTCCCAGTGGATTCTTCCATGCTTATATATTGCATTAGTCTATCTTTTATCTAAGGGATGTCTGGTCTAAATGTTCATTGTTGTTTTGTTTTATATTGAATTTTCTATCAGCAAATAGCATTATGTGGCGTCTGATCAGAGTCTAAAATGTTAACCTACGTCCCATATATGGGATCCTGGGAGCAAATATGTCAACTATATTGCACACTTGGCATTAACTATACTGCAGACTTGGCATTACCTATACTGCAAACTTGGCATTACCTATATTGCAAACCTGGCATTAACTATACTGCAAACTTTGCATTACCTATACTGCAAACTTGGCTTTACCTATACTGCAAACCTGGCATTACCTGTACTGCAAACCTGGCATTAACTATACTGCAAACTTGGCATTACCTGTACTGCAAACCTGGCATTAACTATACTGCAAACTTGGCATTACCTATACTGCAAACCTGGCATTAACTATACTGCAAACCTGGCATTAACTTTACTACAGACTCTGCATTAACTGTACTGCAGACTTGGCATTAACTATACTGCAGACTTGACATTATATATATACTGCAAACTAGGCATTAACTATACTACAAACTGGCCATTAACTATACTACAAACTGGGCATTACCTATACTGTAAACCAGGCATTAACTATACTGCAAACTTGCCATTAACTATACTGTAAACTTGACATTACCTATACTGCAAACTTGGCATTACCTATACTGCAAACCTGGCATAAACTATACTGCAAACTTGCCATTAACTATACTGTAGACTTGGCATTACCTATACTGTAAACCTGGCATTAACTTTACTGCACACTCTGTAATAACTATACTGCATACTTGGCATTAACTATACTGCAGACGCTGCATTAGCTATACTGCATACTTGACATTATATATATATATATATATATACTGCAAACTAGGCATTAACTATACTGCAAACTTGGCATTACCTATACTGCAAACTTGGCATTACCTATACTGCAAACCTGGCATAAACTATACTGCGAACTTGGCATACAATTTACTGTAAACCAGGCATTACCTATTCTGAAAACTATGCATTAACTAAACCGCAAACTAGGCATTAACTATACCACGAATTAGGCAATAAATATACTGCAAACTAGGCATTAATTATACCACAAATTAGGCAATACCTATACTGCAAACTAGGCATTAACAAACTAGGCATTAACTATACTGCAAACTAGGCATTAACTATACTGCAGACTATGCATTATGTATACAGCAGAGTTTGCTACTGATGTGTCCCAATACCTTTCTGGTCATGTTTGCTTATACATAGGACGTTCAGCCAATGGTTAATCATTTTACCTCATGTATAGTAATGTCAGAAATAATGAATAGTTATTCTTGAATTTGATTATAATTACACAGCGATTTTTGTTACTCCGGAAGAAAGTGTAAATTCAGATCTATATGATTTCATAAGCAAACAGAGCCGGCCATTATTAGACAGTAGATCGTGGTCTACCCTACTTACAGAGTACGAAAATGCATTTATATAAGGGAAAGAGTTAAGTCACACCAATTGCATTTACCTCTCAGGGATCTGCAAATAAGTAGTGTAGATTGGTTCCCACTTCCGAGATAAAACTGGTGATAAATGATGTCCTTTTCTTAATGTATATTTTATTTTAAATCTGTGTTTTGCAGGACAAAACAAGTGGACAAACCATATTTGCTGTGAAAGCCAAAGCATCTAGACTGCCCATTGTGGACTTTATGCCGAAAAGTTATGGACAAACTGGACAGAAATTCGGCTTCCAGGCTGGACCTGTCTGCTTCCTATAAACATAAAACATGCTTCATATGTCACGCTTACAGACTGTAATAATGCTCATATAATTGTCATGTGTCAGTGAAATACTCATATAATTATCATGTGTCAGTGAATTACTCATATAATTATCACGTGTCAGTGATTTACTCATATTTGCAAGAAAGATTGTGATGTATCTGCCGTATGTGAGGAAGACAGCTAAACACTTTAACCCTTTCGCTGCCAATGCAAGATCTGTGATTACCTATGCAAACAGTTTGGATCCAGATGAGACGCCGAGTAACTCGGCGTCTCATCAGGATCCAAACTGTTTGTTACTGTTACTATGTTTTTGAAACAAAAATGAAGAAAATCAAAAGAATGAAAAAGTGTAGCAGACGACAAAGTTAGCAGAGGACAGAGTTTGGCAGCGAAAGGGTTAACCCTTTACCTCATGAATAATAATGCAATGATCTATCACTTCATGAATATTCATTGAAAGCATTATTATAATATTAGCTCAACAAACGAACGTTTGGCTATTTCAGAAACTGTATATTTCCATAAGCAATCAGAACAGACTCTTATCAGGTAGTTCCTTCAGGAGTCATCTGATCAGGGTCTTCGAAGTTTACAAAGCCACCAAGCACGAGAAAGGCGTACATAGAGGGAAAGGGTTACTCGTATATACTTCCACACCTGTTCATATATTCACTAATCATATTAAAACGATAATATCTCGCTAAAAACCCCATACATATTTCTTGTTCTTAAAATGGTTACTAATTTAACTCTTTGGTTGCCTCTGTGATTATTTAAACAAACAGTTTAGATCCAGATACAGGGTAACTCAAGGCAACATCAGGATAGACTCTTTGTTGTTGCTGAGACTGTGGATTTTTAAACAAATATGATGAAAGTATAAAAAGAAAATTGTAGTAAATGATAACGTTTGCAGACGACACAAATTGCAGCAATGAGTTAATAGTTAATATTGGACAAAAGTGATGAAGGAAGTAATGAAAGAAGTTCTAGAAGAATCTTTCTAGTGAAACTTTCATCAGCCTCATTTATACTCCGTGATGTATTTGATAAACCAACATTGTATACTGTTTGAATCCGTCCATTTGTTCACATTTGTTCTAAGCATTGTTTGTATGTAGGTCGGTCATGTCTGTATTGTTAGTTCTAGTGCAGTGTACTCATATTGAAATAAAACTTGATGAAGTTGAAATCAAAAAACAAATACCCATTTCCCATTTTCTTGGTTAAACGGTGCCATGTTCACACATGAAAATTGTCAACAGATATTATGTAGGAACACTATGTATTATAATGTATTGTGTGTACTTGAACGCATTCAGATATGATGAACATTTATTGTTGTGTGTGGAACTGTGCAAATAATTGTGGAGTTCCCTCCCTTTACCCAGCTACTTCTGTGATCATCAGGTGGCGCTTGATACATCGAATTATGGCAATGGACAAAACATCATAAGTTTCGAAAGCGTGTTTTAATACGTAACTTTATTAGTTTAAACTGTATCATTCATGCTTGGCATTAATTCTTATTTCTTAGTTTCAGAGTTCAAACGTTGAGTGCAAAACTGTTTTAACCCTTTATTCCATAATTACACCTTTCTACGTCTTTCCAAACAGAATAGACCCATATCAAACGGTCCCTGTAGGAGTTGTCTGGTCAGGATCTGCTTTGCTTGCTTTTTATATAATATAGCTCTTATTATACACGCCTGTCACGATAAAACAGTATTTTGTTCATATTGCAATTATCAATTAAAGAATCAGCGAATTAATATGCATGACATCATTATTTCTTACATGAATATTCGTGAAGTAAAGGGTTAACTACACAACATGATTGGAATTATGATTGAAACAGGTTTTGATCGCACTCTTTGTCTCATTTGTATCCAATCTAAGAAACAAAATTGAAAATCTTGTAAGTGGCTATAGTTAAGAAAAGTTGCACTACATCTGTATTTCATTCTAAATATTCATCTTCTTGGAATTATATAATGTTGTAGGTTTGCCAACCCCTTGCCCTGTTCACCTGTTATTTAGGCCATTAACCCTTCTCTTGCTGAATTTTAAAATGCATTTCTCATTCTGTTCCCATGCCCTGTTGTATAATTACATATATATTCACTGTGTACACGTATTTCGCTGTGCAATCACTGCTATGGAATACATTGGTTGCACAATCAACCTGTAAATAGTGCAGACCCTGATGAGACAGCTCCTGCAGGAGCTGTCTCATCTGGGTATTCACTATTTACAGGTAGGTATATTGACGTGAATAGCAAGCGAAGGGTTAAGTTTGTGATTTTAAGTATAGGGAGACTGTTCATTATTTCTGTAGTAATTGTAGCACACAGTGAAGATATATGTAATTATACAAAAGGGCATGGGTAAAGAAGGAGAAATGTATTTTAAAATTCAGCAAGAGAAGGGTTAACCCTTATTCAATTAACGGCTACCTGATTCGCTTTTGCAAACACGGATGAGACACCGAGTAACTCGACGTCTCATCCGGATCTAAGATGTTTTGACTTTTGGTTTTGGTTTCTCAAAAGTCTGCGTTATGTCACTTGGTCAATAGTTTTGAAAAGTCTGAACAAATCGAATATAATCAAAATTAAACAGACTCAACTTTGAGCAGAAACGGTATACCGCAGGGAAATGGTGGACAACTGTCTACCGCAGGGAAATGGTGGACAACTGTCTACAGCAAGGAAATGGTAGACAACTATCCCTGAACCTTGAAATAGTCATTTGAATTCCACCGTGAGAATATGCATGTCCAGAAGTAAAGTTCGCTTTAATATGTCGAGTAACGTGTCATTAATTCGATGTACACGCAGCCTACCATCGTTCACCTCTTTCTGCTTGCACTATGTCACCCTCCCGGGAGATTACTAATGCTTAATCATAATCCTCACTTGCTCTACCGTCCCTGCATGTTTCGATGCTCCCCCGTAGCAGAATAAATCTTCATTCACTTAGTTGTGTCGTCGTATCTTTATGTTTTCCTACTGTTATCTCCATTGCCGCTACATATTGTCGTCAGCAGTATGTATCTTCTTCTGTACTCTTCTGTACAGATCATATCTGGGGTATATTGTTTTTGCTCTGTTTGTTTGTTTGTCACCAACTTTAACATTTGTCATAAACTCATAAACTTTTGAGCCAGTACAGATACTTTTGAGCCGGTACAGATAGAGCCTTGATATTTGACATGCATAAGTATCTCATGAAGCCGCACAATTTGAGGGTGACATGTCAAGGCCAGATTGATCCTTCAAGGCCAGACGTCAAATATATAGGTATAATCACCGACTTTAACATTGGGAATAACTTTTTAAACAGTAGAGATAGAAACTTTGTGGTGTGCGGTGGTCTAGTGGTAACCCGCCTGTCTATCAGTCCGGAGGTCCGGGGTTCAAATCCCAGTCCCTCCCGGAAATTTCAGAGACGCATTTCCGTGTCTCCCACGCGCACATCCTCTCCACACAGGGGTTAAAATGGGTACATGTGAGGGTCACTCGCCGGTACTGCGGCTGCATGATTGTGCCATATGTTAGCAGTGCTCAATATTGTAGGCCAATGACTCAATGACCAGGGGAGTAAATGTACAGTCGGCTGAGCGGTCATTTGAACTGAAAGAAGACTATAACTAGGTACCTTACTTTTTTAACTTGATATTTGGCGTGCATGTGTATCTCTAGAAGCTGCCCGTTTGGAGGAGTGCCATCATTCAGGGTCAACGGTCAAATCGGGGGCATAGTGTTTTACAAACACATCTTGTTATTGGTTTTCTATTTATTTCAAGAAATATACTTACATCATCAGACAGTGTGGATCCTGATGAGTTATTAATGAGTAATTACTTGTGAGTTCTTAATGAGTCACTAATGAGTAGTTACTGATGCGTTATTAATAAGTTACTGGTGAGTTACATTTGTACCGATGAGTAGTTACTGGTGAGTAGTTACTGATGAGTAGTTACTGATGAGTAGTTACTGATGAGTAGTTACTGATGAGTAGTTACTGGTGAGTAGTTACTGATGAGTAGTTACTGGTGAGTAGTTACTGATGAGTAGTTACTGATGTTACTGGTGAGTAGTTACTGATGAGTAGTTACTGATGAGTAGTTACTGATGAGTAGTTACTGGTGAGTAGTTACTGATGAGTAGTTACTGATGAGTAGTTACTGGTGAGTAGTTACTGATGAGTAGTTACTGGTGAGTAGTTACTGATGAGTAGTTACTGATGAGTAGTTACTGATGAGTAGTTACTGGTGAGTAGTTACTGATGAGTAGTTACTGATGAGTAGTTACTGATGAGTAGTTACTGGTGAGTAGTTACTGATGAGTAGTTACTGATTAGTAGTTACTGATGAGTAGTTACTGGTGAGTAGTTACTGATGAGTAGTTACTGATGGGTTACTCAGCGTCTCATTTGGATCCAAGCTCTTTGCATAAATAATCACATACTTTCGAATGGCAGCGAACGAGTCAATGCCATGTCAATTTAACCAGTGGCAGGTAGCAGATACGTGTAGACAGTAGATGAAAAACAATTATATACTTGATCTTTTTGGAATTTTAACAATTTTGACATTTTATGCATATATATGTATATGGCATAAAGTAAAGTTAGAGGATTACACAGCCAGTTCAGATTATTATGTATATGGTATATATAGTTGAACTTCGATAGGTCGAACTTCAAGGGACAGTATAAATTAATTCCAGATAACAGATTTTCGAGGCTTCCGATTTCTAACCTGAACGATTTGTCAAGACCACAGCTTAATACAGGTCTAAAGTAATACTGAAAGCTCCTGCAGGAGCTTTCAGCATTACTTGAGACCTGTATTAAGTTGTCACATGTGTCTCTAGATATCTGTAGCTATACATTTTAGAACAATTCTGTAGCGTTAGGTTTGGAAGGACTGGAATTTTTATTCGAGTTATCACGAAATTCGAGTTATCCGAGTTCGAGATATCGAAGTTCAACTGTATATACATTGTAACGCCATGGCAAACAGAGAAGACCCATAACAAATGGCTTATGTATGATCAGCTCCCCGTTTGTTTATCAAACCATTACCTCCCAAGGGTGAGGGATATAGTGTTGTAGTTTACCGTCCGTCGTTGTGTCTGTTAGTCCGTGTGTCTGTACGTCCCGGAGTCATATCTAAGAATTAGTTCGGTGTTTTTCTTTGAAACTGTGTAAATATCTAGTACCTTTATGGGATGTAAGTATTGTTCATTTACTTTGGAACACCAGAGTTATGACCCTTTGTTTGCCAAAGTGTAATTTTTATGTCAGTCCGGTCATATCTCAGAAGCTGTTAAGGGCAATGAAACTTTGTGTAAATGTTATGTAGCCTAAGGAAATTCGACCAAGCATGTATCATTTACATACTTTTATTTTGGCAAACAGAAAACATAGACGTTTGAACACAAGAGTAATGGCTTACAAATGGTTAGTACTATAAGGAAAATGCTGTCTTTTAGGTATCACATATAAATGGTTAGTACTAAGAGGAAAATGCTGTCTTTTAGGTATCACATATAAATGGTTAGTACTATAAGGAAAATGCTGTCTTTTAGGTATCACATATAAATGGTTAGTACTATGAGGAAATGCTGTCTTTTAGGTATCACATATAAATGGTTTGTACTCTGAGGAAATGCTGTTTTTTAGGTATCACATATAAATGGTTAGTACTATGAGGAAATGCTGTCTTTTAGGTATCACATATAAATGGTTAGTACTATGAGGAAATGCTGTCTTTTAGGTATCACATATAAATTGTTAGTACTATGAGGAATTGCTGTATTTTAGGTATCACATATAAATGGTTAGTACTATGAGGAAATGCTGTCTTTTAGGTATCACATATAAATGGTTAGTACTATGAGGAAATGCTATCTTTTAGGTATCACATATAAATGGTTAATACTATGAGGAAATCCTGTCCTGTAGGTATCACATATAAATGGTTAGTACTATGAACACTTATAGCCAGTGTTACCATCTTAAACACCTAAAACCAGTCTTACCATCTTAAACACTTATAGCCAGTCTTACCATCATAAACACTTATAGCCAGTCTTACCAACTTAAACACTAATAACTAGTCTTACCATCACAAACAGTTATAGCCAGTCTTACCATCTTAAACACTTATAGCCAGTCTTACCATCATAAACACTTATAGCCAGTCTTACCATCTCAAACACTAATAACTAGTCTTACCATCTCAAACATTTATAACCAGTCTTACCATCTTAAACACTAATACTCAGTTTTACCATCTCAAACACTAATAGCCAGTGTTACCATCTCAAACACTAATAGCCAGTCTTACAATCTTAAACACGAATAGCCAGTCTTGCCATCTCAAACACTAATAGCCAGTCTTACCATCATCTCAAACACATAAAGCCAGTCTTACCATCTCAAACACATAAAACCAGTCTAACTATCTTAAACACCTAAAACCAGTCTTACCATCTTAAACACCTAAAACCAGTCTTACCATCTTAAACACATAAATCCAGTCTTACCATCTTAAACACATAAAGCCAGTCTTATCATCTTAAACACATAAAACCAGTTTTACCATCTCAAACACTAATAGCCAGTCTTACCATCTTAAACACATAGAACTAGTCTTACCATCTTAAACACATAAAACCAGGCTTACCATCTTAAAGACATAAAGCCAGTCTTACCATCTTGAACACCTATAGTCAGTCTTAATATACCAAACGCTTTTAACCAGTCTTACGCATTTCAAACACTTATAACCAGCCTTACCCCCAACACCTCTAGTCAGCCTCAACATCCCAAATACTTACAGCCAGCTTTAACATCCCAGGCACTCCTTTATAAAGTATGTACAGTACAATAACACATTACAGTCAGTCTCAACATTTCAAACACTGCTTTATAAAGTATCCACATTGATACTCAATATATTATTATTATATTTATTATTATTATACTACCACACTTACATAGCGCTTTTTTCACACCGGATGTGTGCGTTCAAAAGCGCTTCACATGACTATTAAGTGCATACATGTACAACACTGAATATATATAATGCGTGTAGAATATTTAAAACAAATGGAATTTACGATAGAGATATCAATAAAAATATTTAAAATTTAAGATTTATAAATAAAACAAAATCATCCTTTTCTGTACGTTTTTGTGTCCGCAATTCAAGGGAAATAGACTCATAATGTGACTATATTGTGTCAGCCCATTCATATCACTTAAACTCTAATGAAACATTATATATGTACAGTATCAGTACGCCATACATTTACCTGAACCACATGGATTGGGTTTATGTATTACATACAACACTATACATAAGATATTGCCTTACATATGTAGGACAACGGGTTAAACTAATATGTCAATTATTTAGATCATGCATATACACTACACAATGCAATGCAACAATTACAAACAAACCACCAATATATAACTAGGTATGCACAATTGGAGAAAGAGTATCCTAATATCAGATCAACTAACACTGAATGAGACACACAATGCTGTCCCAAGCCACGCTCTTGGTGGTTTCAATGAAATCGGGCTATCCCTACCATAAAGATCCACCACCCAGCACGATGCGACACACACATCGAGTGCTTACGAACACAGTCCAACTAAATAACTGAAAGGATACTCTTCGACCAATATTTTGCAAGTAGCAAATGTTCGAAAGGGGATGGATTCGAAAATGTCCCGACAGTCACAATAGAGTGGTAGGACCGACACACCGTGACCAAGGCACTATTCATCATGACTGATAAGCAACGTTCCCTTAATTGTCCTAGTAATGTCCTTGTGAAATATGCCGAAGAAATGCGTTGTTAGACATCAACTGACACTGACAAATACTCCTATTAAATACATACATTTATGCATATTTATCCAATTGTTAGCAAATGAATATCCGACGTAAGACATGTCACAAGGTTTATTCAACCTGTTGAATTTTCATGTCAGAAATAATGACGTCATGATTATTAATTAGCTGATGTTTTATAGTTGCATAATTTTATGTACATATGAGTTTATGGCATTGATACAACCTGTAGCGTCAGATTTATCATAATGTTATAAGCAAACAGAGAAGACATTGATCATACGGATCCTATAGGAGTCTACTCAGTCTACTGATTTTGGTCTACTCTGTTTGCAAAGGCGTAGAATGATGTATTTATGGAGTATTATGGAGTAAAATGTTAATGGTAGATATACATAAAAGGCTTTTATTCCGACAGATAAGGATAGACAAACATGTACAGTAAAACCCCGCTGATGCGACCACTTAATAAACAGTCACTGGCGCCGTTTAAAGCAGGTGGTTGCTTAATGCAGGACGAAAGTTATGCAGAAAGCTCCTATAGGAGCTTTCTGCATAACTTTCGTCCTGCATTAAGCTACCACCTGCCTCTGTCACCCAGAATTATGCCCCTTTTTGGTGGTCGCATTAGCGGGGTTTTACTGTATAACAAGTAACAAGTATGATGTAAGCATACAGAGAATATCACAATTGAGCATGCATACAACAATATCACCCAAGTAGTTCAAGCTTGATATAAAGAAAAACATAACACAAATAGTTATCTTTCATTCAATCGTAAAGATATTGCCCATTCTTGCCAGTTGACGAGAGACTTGTCTACAAATATCAGCCACATGTTCATTCAAGGCCAGCATAACACCAACATTTATTCCAGAAAGAATGACGTTGGATTCACAGTTATAAGATGAATATTCAATTTGAAAATGTCCTATCAACTCATGAGTCCTCTTGCCTATACAGATGTTCGAAACTTTCATACAATTGTCTTCAAACCACTAACAAAGCAAGAAACACTCTGGGGTTACACTTTCCTTTAGGATTTCAATAGTGCAATGAACAAATTAAATAGTGTAGTCTTCTGCATAGTTGTACAGTTTCGAATATTTGACTACATAAACTATGATTTATATAAATATAAAGTTTTAAACAAACATCTGTAAGATCCTATAGGAGCCGTCTGATGGGGGTCTGCTCTGTTGGTACATGTACTAGTTTAAAACTGGCCATATTGTTCCTTTCATATTTAAACTCGTTATACTAGCTAAATGTCTGGAAATAAACACACCCGTTGCAATGATGGTTCACTGTATGATTTAACCATTCGCTTTCTGAATTTTAAAATACACTTCTCCTTCTTTACCCATGCCCTGTTGTATAATTACATATATATTCACTGTGTATATATGTATTTTGCTGTGCAATCACTGCTATGGAGTGCACTGGTTGCACAATCAACTTGTAAATAGTGCAGACCCTGATGAGACAGATCCTGCAGGAGCTGTCTCATCTGGGTCTTCACTATTTACAGGTAGGTATATTGACGTGAATAGCAAGCGAAGGGTTAAATACTATGGTGGTCTTACACACAATCCTTACACTATTCACTGTACTTACTAGGGGTATCATCATGTGTATAGTTTCGCAAAAGCTTGGTTGAAATGGGATACAGTAAACACCTCTAAACCTGGGTCCATGCTTATAAAGCTTTAATATGAGTCTGAGTTTCGTTCTCAAGCTTTTGATTGGTCAGATTTGAGTGTTCAAGCTTTTGATTGGTCAGATTTGAGCCAAAGGCTTAAATTTGACCAATCAAAAACTTGAGAACGAATCCAGACTCAACTAATCGTTTTTAAGCATGGATCATGCTTTCAAGTAGAGAGGAGTTAGAAACAGTTTAGGCAGAAGGGTGCTTAATGCAATGTAAGTCAAGTGGAAAGCTCTTAGATGAGCAGAAGGGTGCTTAATGCAATGTGAAAAGCATGCATAATGCTCATAGAGGAGCAGAATGTTGCTTAATGTAATGCGAAAGTCATGCAGAAACTTTGTGGAGGTGCTGGTTTTGCAGAAGGATGCTTAATGCTATGTGAAAGTCATGCAGAAAGCTCGTGGAGGAGCAGAAGGATGCTTAATGCAATGTGAAAGTCATCCAGAGGCTCGTAGTGGAGCTAGATACTGTTTAGGCGGAATGCTGCTTTACACAATGTCAAAGTCGTGCAGAAAGCTTGTGGAGGAGCAGAAGGGTGCTTAATGCAATGTGAAACTCATGCAAAAAGCTCGTAGAGGAGTTAGATACTGTATAGGCAGAAGAGTGTTTAATCTAATGTGAATGTCATGCAGAAATCTCGTAGAGGAGCTTACTGCATGAACTTCATTTAACATTAAGCTGCTACCTGTCTCGAAAACCGATATTTATACTAAAGTGGACGCCCTGTTTAGATGGGTTTACTGTAGTTAATATTTTAATGAAAACCCAATTTGAGAAAACATTTGTTTTGTAACTGCGGAAAATCAGCTTACACAAAGGTCACTAGCATTCGTACCATGCTATAAAACTTGAGGTCAGCTCTAAGACTCGTCGCTTGCTTCACATTCAGTCAAACCCATATAAACCGGAGTTCTAGTATAAAAAAACGTTAGGTACTTCCCCGCAGGTGGCTGCCAAATGCAGAGTGAATAACACACAGAAAGCTCCTACAGGAGCTTTCTGTATATCATGCATCCTGCATTAAGCTGTCACCTGTCTCCGAAACGGATATTATGCTAAATTGAATGTCCGGTTTAGAGGTGATCGACTATACTACGGATTTGTTTGGTCTTTTGAGAGCTATAGGCGATATTGGATCCTAGTTCGACGCCTGGTTTAACTGGATCTGCGCGTGTAAGGGTTAATTTTTATAGTGCAGTAAAACAGGTCAGCTCAATGTTACTTAATTTAAGCTTTTGAGAAGCTATCGATCGGGTGTCAAACAGTGTGACGTCGAGTTACTCTGTAACAAACTGGAGTGCCAGTTTACTATGCTTCACACCTGGGTGTCGATTTACTCTACTTTTCACCTGTGTGCCGAGTTACTAGGCGTCTCATCTGAGTGCCGAGGTACTTTGCGTCACACATAGTCTGTATTCAGTGCCATTTATTAATATTTGTAATGATTAGTGCAAAATGAGAGTCTCTGGTCCAATTTGAGGTGCCGATTAACTCGGTACCGAGGTGCGACGCCATGTAACTCGGCACTCATGTGTCAGTTGATGTCTAACAACGCAATTCTTCGGCATATTTCACAAGGACATTACTAAGACAATTAAGGGAACGTTGCTTATCAGTAATGATGAATAGTGCCTTGGCCACGGTGTGTCGGTCCTATTGCATTGCATTGTGTAGTTTATATGCATTAGCTAAATAATTGACCTATTAGTTTAACCCGTCCTACATATGTAAGGCAATATCTTATGTATAGCGTTGTATGTAATACATAAACCCAATCCACATGGTTCTGGGTCGTAACTGTATGATGTACTGACACTGTACATATAATGTTTCATTTGAGTTTTGGTGATATGAGTGGGCTGACACAATATAGTCACATTATGTGTCTAGTTCCCTTGAATTGCGGACACAAAAACGTACAGAAAAGGATGATTTTGTTTTATTTATAAATCTTAAATTAATTCCATTTTTTAAATATTTTTATTGATATCTCTATCGTAAATTTCATTTGTTTTAAATATTCTACACGCATTATATATATTCAGTTTTGTACATGTATGCACTTAATAGTCATGTGAAGCGCTTTTGAACGCACACATCCGGTGTGAAAAAAGCGCTATGTAAGTGTGGTAGTATAATAATAATAAATATAATAATAATATAATGAGTATAAATGTGAATACTTTATAAAGGAGTGTTTGAAATGTTGAGACTGACTGTAATGTGTTATTGTACATACTTTATAAAGGAGTGCCTGGGATGTTAAAGCTGGCTGTAAGTATTTGGGATGTTGAGGCTGACTAGAGGTGTTGGGGGTAAAGCTGGTTATAAGTGTTTGAAATGCGTAAGACTGGTTAAAAGCGTTTGGTATATTAAGACTGACTATAGGTGTTCAAGATGGTAAGACTGGCTTTATGTCTTTAAGATGGTTAGCCTGGTTTTATGTGTTTAATATGGTAAGACTGGCTATTAGTGTTTGAGATGGTAAAACTGGTTTTATGTGTTTAAGATGGTGAGACTGGCTATTAGTGTTTAAGATGGTAAGACTGGATTTATGTGTTTAATATGGTAAGACTGGTTTTAGGTGTTTAAGATGATAAGACTGGTTTTAGGTGTTTAAGATGGTAAGACTGGTTTTATGTGTTTGAGATGATAAGACAGGCTATTAGTGTTTGAGATGGTAAGACTGGCTATTAGTGTTTGAGATGGTTACACTGGCTATTAATGTTTAAGATGGTAAAACTGGATATAAGTGTTTGAGATGGTAAGACTAGTTATTAGTGTTCATGATGGTAAGACTGGCTATAAGTGTTTAAGATGGTAAGACTGGCTATTAATGTTTGAGATGGTTACACTGGCTATTAGTGTTTAAGATGGTAAAACTGGATATAAGTGTTTAAGATGGTAAGACTGGCTATAAGTGTTTGAGATGGTTAGACTGGTTATAAGTGTTTAAGATGGTAAGACTAGTTATTAGTGTTTAAGATGGTAAGACTGGTTATTAGTGTTTAAGATGTTAAGACTGGCTATAAGTGTTTGAGATGGTAAGACTGGTTATAAGTGTTTGAGATGGCAAGACTAATTATTAGTGTTTAAGATGGTAAGACTGGCTATAAGTGTTTAAGATGGTAAGACTGGCTGTAACCGTTTGTGATGGTCAGACTGGCTATAAGTGTTTAAGATGGTAAGACTGGCTATTAGTGTTTGAGATGGTAAGACTGGTTATAAGTGTTTGAGATGGCAAGACTAATTATTAGTGTTTAAGATGGTAAGACTGGCTATAAGTGTTTAAGATGGTAAGACTGGCTGTAACCGTTTGTGATGGTAAGACTGGCTATAAGTGTTTAAGATGGTAAGACTGGTTATTAGTATTTAAGTTGGTAAAACTGGTTTTAGGTATTTAAGATGGTAAGACTGGCTATAAGGATTTCCTCATAGTACTAACCATTTATATGTGATACCTACAGGACATCATTTCCTCATAGTATTAACCATTTATATGTGATACCTAAAAGACAGCATTTCCTCATAGTACTAACCATTTATATGTGATACCTAAAAGACAGCATTTCCTCATAGTACTAACCATTTATATGTGATACCTAAAATACAGCAATTCCTCATAGTACAAACCATTTATATGTGATACCTAAAAGACAGCATTTCCTCATAGTACTAACCATTTATATGTGATACATAAAAGACAGCATTTCCTCATAGTACTAACCATTTATATGTGATACCTAAAAGTAAAGTTTGGTGACGATTGGACAAATACTTTCCAAGAAAGAGTCCGGACAAGATATTTTCAAAGAAAAATGGGCCGCAATTCCTAAACGACTACAGCGATTTACACTGCTATAAAACCTGACCATAAACATATAATGGCCATAAACATGTACAGTTTGGTGTAGACTGGACAAATACTTTCCAAGAAAGAGTACGGACAAAATATATTTAAAACCACTTTTGCAAATAAAGGGCCGCAACTCCTAAACGACTGAAGCCCTTTACATGGCTATCAACCATGACCAAGATATAATGGCACCAGACGTGTATAAAGTTTGATGAGGATTGGACAAATACTTTCAAGAAAGAGTCTGGACAAGGTATTTTTAAAAGTCATTCTTGAAAATAAAGGGTTGCAACTCATATACCACTGAAGCAATTTACATGGCTATAAAACTTGACCAAGATATAATGGTCTAAAGCAGGTGTGTAAAGTTTAGTGTGGATTTGACAAATACTTTCCAAGAAAAAGCCCCGACAAATTCTTCTAGATGTGCATACGGAAGGACGGACAGACAAGAGCAAACCCTATATGCCACCACATTGTGGCCGCATAATAAATAATAGTGATGTCATTATTTCTTACATGAATATTCATGGAGAAAAGGGTTAAAATTATATATCATTCATAAATAATATTTATTCATACATTGTATAAAATACAGTATTCAAACACTTTCAGTCAAATCAATTCTAGTATACCAGAGGAACATATTTATAAGTAGTGTTTTGAGTATCAAGAGGTGTTCACAGAACACATCTGTCGTCTGCCAATGAGGCTGACCTAAAGTCTGAACCTTGCAGTGTGTAAAGGGTAGGCAGACTGACGGACAGACGATGGAAAAATGATCCCTATCTAGCACTGCTTCTCAGCAGGTGAAACAAGAACCAATGATATTATTTATGTAGATACTATATTTATTTGAGGTTAATGTATTAAATGACAATTAGGAATAGTTCATTTAATCTAATATGTCCGAATACCTAAGACCAGGTGCATGTACCCAATCTGTTTTGTTTGATACTAAATTACTTTTGAAAGTGAGGAGAATTACTCAAACTATAGTTCTTATCTGCTCCTTTGGTACACTGTACAACATACAACAGTCAAGTCAACAACAACTAATTGACAGCTTAATCCTTTCCCTGTTTTTTATTTATTCCAAAATTCAATACCTATTGAATATTCATGGCCGATACAGTTATAATGAAATATGGAAGGTTGGACATCACAGCCATTTAGAAACTGAAGAAACAGATATGTCAAATTTCATTACCAAACAGAGTAGACCCTGATCAGACGGCTCCGATAGGAGCCATCTGATATCGGTCCATTCTGTTTGCAAATGTGAGAAAACATGCATATGATGGAAAGGGTTAAAGTATGTGAGATATGAACACACTGTGAACATTTCCATCATCAAATCCTGCATGCATGTATTTAAATTAATGATTTGCTCCAGGTGGAAGTCTATTCCTTGACTTATTCTATCAATGTGTACTCTGGCTTTGGAAATGTTCACATCTTTCTTTCTAAGGTCACTAGTTATATTGAATCCACAAACAGCCATTACAGTCTGACCTGTCCATACATGAAAGCTTCACCCTGTAATGTTTTGTGGTTGACAAAAGACCTGCCTCCCCACGATTTGGATACATAACTAACGGCCAGTGTCATATTATTTATAATTGGATTTTTTCCATGGGTCCAACTTAGATGCTCATGGGACCATTAGTTCTGTGCGGTCAATCACAGAAAGTACTGGACTGCTGGATTTTACATAATCATGATCAGTTGTTTGGCAAACTACATCTATAATTTGTAGTGTCCGCTGCCATTTTGGTAAACCAGGTTGATCAGTTGAATTGGACTCTTTTCTGTTGTTGGGTTGCGATAGAGTCTCGAGCATTACAACTTAAAAAAACAACAATAGTGGCTTTAACATGATGCTATGGGCCAAAGATGAAAGCTGAGAACCTTGTAGATTCAGAGGAGAAGAGTTCAGCTTTAAATTATTGACAACTGACCACACATGATGCACGCAGACAGACATCAGGCGATCTCAAAAGCTCACTCTGAGCACTTTGTAGTCTGGTGAGCTAAAAATATAAAAACTTTTTAAACAATTTGCATAAAATACATGAAAATGAAGTATAAGTGTATTTGACTTCTAGTTTGTAAGTTCTGGCACCAATGTAGCAATTCCTCATTCGGAGAGCTCTGTCGTATCTGTTATCTACACTAGCTATTTACAAAATAACAAACAAAATAATTTTCCTGTGAGATCTCTGCCATGTTATACCTATCAGGATCAGTCACAATTGGTTTAACATTTTGAGTTTTTAAGGATAAGATTCCAGTTTACCTAGGAATCTGCTTATACTACAGGAGGTAGAGAATCAACATTAACCCTTTCTCTCGTATAAACGTGTTAACAGAGTAGACCAAGATCAGACGGCTCCTATAGGAGCCGTCTGATCAGGGTCTGCTCTGTTTGCAAATGGAAATTGATAGATCTCTATTTCTTTACTTTCTGAAATAGCTGCAGTGTTGCACCTTTCATATTTAATTATAACTACAAGTATTTTGTCCATGAATATTCAGCAGGAAATGAAATTTGGACTTAATATAGAACAGGGAAAGAGATTAACTGGTTTTTCAAATATCAATTTGATTTTTTACAAGTTTGATATTTAGGGTTATTTCGCGACTATTCCTACCAAATGTCATTCAAATTGGTTCACCGGTTTTAAAAATATTTTTTTTTAAATATTTTCTTTCGGTAGCCTTTATGATAGTAACCCGTTCTACATCATCATGGATACAGATTCTTTTAAGAAATTTGATAGAACATGATAAAAACATTTCTGTAGCAAAGAAATCATTTGTTGATATGCCATGTTAAAAATTACCGGTAATAAATTCATGATATCATATTTTTTACATAAATATGTTGGGAGTAGAGTAGAGTTACACAAACGTTTTTGTATTTCTACTCCCAACATATATACATACTTGCCATCTGATATTTTCTTGATACTGTTCCCTGGGAATATATTTGGTACACAGGCTTCACTGAGGACTGCTTGATCTAGAGCCAATTTAGATATTCACAACAGCAGGTGTTAAGTGCTTGTGGGGCGGCCGTAAAACGTCGCCCCGTACTTCATTCTCAGTGTTGTTATACCTTCTGTTCCTTCGAGATCACGAATTTCAGTACTTCTTGTTCTGAAAATTGAATACCGTTTAAGCCGGTCAAGGGGGTGTGAGCAGTGTTGCACTTTCAATTACTGCTCATGAACAGACTCAATAAAACCGAGTCTGCAATTTTCTCTTTTTGTGTTGCAATGTTTGCTTTCGGGGATCACCACCCTTCAGAATTTATTATCATCACTTGTACCGCCTTCCTGTACAAGTGCGCTTTTATGGCGATGTGGTAGAGTGTATGACTGCGAGCTTGGCAACCCGGGTTTGATCCAGGGTCTCAGAGGTACGTTTCTTTATAAGAACACCTGGTTACATTCGGCATCCAACTTGGGGCTGTGACTGTATCCTCACTTATATGGCCTTGCTGTACAAGCGCGCTTTTATGGCGACATGGTAGAGTGTATGACTACGAACCTGGCGACCTGGGTTTGATTCCGGGTCTGAGGGGGTATGTTTCTTCAAAAGAACACCCGGTCGCCAGGTTCGCAGTCATGCACTCTATCATATCGCCATAAAAGCGCGCTTGTACAACAAGGCCGTACAAGTGACGATAAACCTACACACTGCGACAAATGTCATAATTAATGACATCCTGGCTTTGGCACCAAACAGTTGACATCTGACAGACAGAGAAAAATACAAAAGATAAAAGATATTCTAACAACTTTGATAACTTGAAGGCATAGAAAGTTTTCACTAAAATTACAATTTCAGTTTATAATACAATAAAACCGTAGGAGAACTGATAAATATGGGGTAGACATGTCATAATACATAATTGTTAACTTTAACACTTTACTCCATAGATTTGTATCCTTTTGTAAACAGAGTAGGTCAATATCAGATGACCTATCATGGTCTGCTTGGTTTTCTTTTGGCCTAGTGCACAGAACCATTTTCAAAATCAATAACATTGTATATATGTTGTTTTCTCCAAGGAATCAATTCAGAGGAGAAAAGAAAAAAAATAGTATTTCTATCTATCAACAATTTTGAAGATAATTTCTGTTCCTTCTATTTATGATTCATATGCAAATTTCGTTTACATGAATATGCTATTGATCACACTAAGTAATTTGCGCTTGAGCATGATATTGTATCATCAATGAGATATCAAAACCGAAAGTAGCTTTTAAGAATACTATTATGACATGTATGAATGCTTACATGGTCTGGATCTAGCTCAGGATCCTTACTGAATCCTGCTTAGTACGTATAAATGTAACATAACGAAATAAAATGTTGTTTATGTACAACGTTGCGCATAGCTAATACTTAGGGTATACGTATTAAAACCTTAAAAAATTACCCCACCCAAACTCCAACTATTTCTATGATTGATGGATTTCGGTCTACAGGACCACAGTGTTATAAAACGCTATGAAATCATATTATCGACTTACCTTAAATTTAATCTACTTTATTTTCAATGCTCTCTTGATATCCACCATTTATTCAAAAAACGTTTCCAATCATATCAAATTCAACATGTAGAGTGGCCTAGTTTAGTACTTCATATAGGAGAGTGAAACTGGTGGTCAACTCGTCACCTTGCTATTTCGTAACCGGAAAAGTGTTAGTGAAACTGCAAATTCAGTGAAATTTTAAAAGAGTCTCTGGTAAAAATGAAGCCAGTAATTTGTCTATTCGTATTGCAATAAATTTATTGTTCGTCGAAAATGACCGCATGTACACCGGAATTATCACTGTAGCAAAGTTCGATCGGGTACATTGGAAAGTCTAGATAATGGACCCGTGACGTCATAAGACTGCGCACACGTATATCATCGGTGAAATGTTTTTTCGACGACCAAACAATATTTTTGCATGCATTTTATACGGAATCACACCTCAAATTGATGATTATATAATACTGAAATTGTAGTACGTTTATCAAAAACGTATTCCGTTTTTTATTTGCAAAAATTTGAACCGGGTTTCAGGTCCGCCGGCAATGCACTACATCTCTGCAGTGGACGATTACTAGGAATCCTTAGGTTTATACATTAACCCTTTCACTGCCAATGCCGGATCTGTGATTACCTATGCAAACAGTTTGGATCCAGATGAGACGCCGAGTAACTCGGCCTCTCACCAGGATCCAAACTGTTTGTTACTGTTACTATGTTTTTGAAACAAAAATGAAGAAAATAAAAAAATTTTTTTTTTATAGCAGACGACAAAGTTAGCAGACGACAGAGTTTGGCAGCGAAAGGGTTAATTTTCCGAATTCTGTGAGAAAGTCGTTATGAAGTTACTGACTATAGTGAGCGTATGAGAACGCTCACTAAAAACTAGAAAAGAGACGTGAAAGTGAGAGGTACAGTATAATGATTAGAACGAGAAGCGAAAGTCCGTGGCGGAAACAAAACACTTCGTGCTAGTATTAAATTTCCGTGTCCAACTGAGTAGATGCAGATCTACTTATATATTTATACATGACGTTCCTGACATAATAATTGTATTAAGACACGAACCGTTTGGTTTTTACAATGTACTGATGAACTGCAGAAAATATTTGAGTATTCGTTTCAATTGACAGTCTAGGATCTCCGAATTTGCAAACAACTTGGTCTCGGATGATTATGATGTTAAAGGGAGGAATGTCTTACAAATTGTAGCAGACGACACATGTACTGACGAGTGTTTCTGATCACAACACTCCAAACCTACTCAAGGATATGAGCTGGTACAGGCAGTAATTGCACCATTAACCCCTTGTTTCATGTAAACGCAGTTTTACGCATTTGCAAACAGAGAAAACCCCAGATCAGACGTTTCCTTTAGAAACCATCTGATCAGGATCTGCTCTGTTTGCCAATGAAACTTGATAGTTCTGTTTCTTTAGTTTCTAAAATGGCCACACTGTTCTACCTTCCACATTCCATTATAACTTGTTTGTCTATGAATGTTCATTAGGTAATGACCTTTGGAATAAAAAACAAAACAGGGAAAGTGTTACCCATGTAAACACTGAACTATTCAAAACCTCAGACAGGTCAAACTCACCATGACTATTCAGGGTCCATGCTTATAAAACTTTTAGTTGAGTCTGAGTTCGTTCTCAAGTTTTTGGCTCAAATCTGACCAATCAAAAACTTGAGAACTCAAATCTGACCAATCAAAGGCTTGAGAACGAACTCAGACTCAACTTAAACGTTTTATAAGCATGGACCCGGGTTTTTAAGAGAAACGTGTGTAATATGTCAAACAGTGCAGATCCTGATGAGAGGGTTCCTATAGGAGCCATCTTGTCTGGGTCTACACTGTTTGCAAAATGAATTTGTGACTCGTTTTTTCCCGTACTGAAATGGTTAAAGGAAAGCCTCTATAATAAAGAAGAATTTTCAATAAACCCATAAAACAGGTTATTGGCTATGTTCAACTAGTCTTATGAAATATCCGCGTGATAAGAAATAAACCGGTTTTTTGGTGACAAAATATCAGCTTATTTCTACATCTAACAGTAACGCAACCAAAATAAAGTCAAATACAACGACAAATAACATCGGGTCCCTCGATATCCAATACAGTTGAACTTCGATATCTCGAACTGCAGGGGATCATTCAAATTACTACGAGACAACAGATGTTCGAGTCATCCGACTTCTAATCTGAACAAATTCTCAAAATCACAGCTTGATACAGGTCTACAGTAATGCTGACTGCTTCCACAGGAGGTTTCAGTGTTATTTCCGAACTGCATTAAGCTGTCATATGTATTTCTAGATAAGCGTAGTGATACATTTTAGAACGATTCTGTATTCATGGTTCCGCGATCGGTTATTTTTGACCAATCAGAGAACGGCATTACATTCTGTCCGCACTACCGCGTCACTATCCGCCATATTTAACCACAAACATTCGTAACTATCTTCGTAACTGAGTCAGACATAAGACAAGTTTTATTAAACGTCGGATATTCATAACATAATAACACATATAAATCCATATGCCATTATAAAAATACAATTATAATTCCCGATGTCATTATTTTTCACATGTATATTCATGGAGTAAAGGGCTAATCTTGCCTAAGTGCCCAGCTTTCATGTGTTAACAGCTTGGATTCAGCTGATTTAACTTGGTGTCTACCCTCGGTCAATATCTACTCAAATCGGGAGTAGATCTACAGAAACAATTGCAACATATCAGAGTTTAAGCAGGCATCAGTTTTAACCCTTTCCTTCATATAAACGCATTTTCACGCATTTGCAAACAGAGTAGACCCAGATCAGACATTAGGAGCCGTCTGATCAGGGTTTGCTCTGTTTGCTTTTAATATGATATAGATATGATTCTACAGTTTTTGTCAAACAAAGAAATCATTGAAAAGGTAACATAAAAAAACAGCTAATAAACATTCACAATGTCAGTATTTCTTACAGGAATATTGAAAAGGGAAATGGTTAAAGCACGATAACAGTTATACATTTCCGCACAATAGATATTTTGTGATACATGACATTCGAGTCTATTCTTTTTAACCTGTTATTCATTTAAAATTATAAACTCTTTTCACGATTTTGCAAATAGAGTAGACCCAGATCAGACAGCTGATGTTATCTGTAGAAGCTGTCTAATGAGAGTCTGCTCTGTTTCCATACGAAATTGCTCTGTTTCCATATGAAATCAGATCTAGATCTGATTCTATAGCGTTTGTCTTCCCGTGAAAATTGGCATAACGAATATTCTTGAAGTGATCGTGTCATGCATAGGCCTGGTGTTAATTAGGAAAAGATTAAATGGCCCAAATTGTGAAACATGTATTATGTACAAATAATTTTGTTGAGACGGAAGAATGTAAATGTTTTACTAGCTTATTGAGAAACTAGCTTAACCCTTTGAATGGTGAATCTTCTATATAAAAAAATCCATCATTGTTAACCCATTCCCTCATACCAACCATTTTGAATAAATCTACCGAATAGAAGAATTTACTAGAGAAAATTGAGGGAAAGTTTAGAATCGTGTAGTTTTGAAACCATTGTATCGTGAGCAAATACTATATTTATCATAACTGTTTCAAAAAGTGACTTTTTCAGGGGCGTCAATAATATGGAATGGGTTAAATGGTAGTTCTAGTAAAGTCCATTCAGTATGAACAAGATGGATCTTCTAAAGTATTTTGAATGACTTTAAAATAAATCAAAGATATAATTTGTTCAATTCAAATGAATTTAACTATAAAAATATATATATCATTATTTTTCATATGTTCTGTTCAGTTATTTTAGTGTGTATGTAATTCCTGTAATAAAGTATGCTTTGACACATCAGTGGGGATTAGCACCCCAACCGTGCATGTACAGTTATAGCCAAAAGGACGCTGATTTACACATCAATGAACACGGATTAAACATGTGCGAACCGTAAGTCACACGATTGCATAAAATTACGTAATATTTTATGACACCCATGGTCACTTTTGGTACAGCTCGGGGTGTTAAATAAAAGCATAATACATGTATATAGATAAATGGCTTATCTCTTAACTGATCGCAAAAATAATGGTACTTATAGAGACCTGCAAAACTTTTGCGATCCACGAACTTAGTTCAAATCGAGGTAATGAAAGGTACACTTAAGAAGTTAAGATATGACTGCAATAAAAAAATAAATTCAAATGTAAATTCTATACTCATACCCTGCAGTACATGAACAACATGAGTCGTCCACAGTGTCTCCTTTTATAAGGAGGTGTAGTTTATGCTGGGGGGGGGGGGGGGGGGGGGGGGGAGGGGGTCGCATAGAAGGCCGGCATCGAATCATTAAACAAATTTCTTCATTTCCGTCCGACACTTTAACATCGTGAATGTAACCTTGCGTGTAATAATTTAAATCCTTCTCCAGGACTTTTTATTTTTATAAGGGTTTAGCAATCGGCAGAAAAGATACAGATATATTATCAGGTATTTTGGCCAGAGAATTTGACACCGGCCTCTTCTCTGCATCTGTATCCGCCATTTTGTGCGAAAGCTTGGGGTGATTAGCAACAGTAACCAATGTGGGCGGAGCTTATCTTTTCTCGCGGAACCATGAGTTGTACATTTAGAAAGGACCGAACTTTTAGTTCGAGTTACCCAAATTTTCAATATATCCGAGTTCGAGATATCCAAGGTATATTGTGCATGGCTATTTGTATTCTGCGACGTTTATTCGATTGGTTTTCTTGAGATATTCTTTTTGTACATGGTTTATGTATTGTTTGTGCATTTTAACCCTTTATCTAACAAATACGACTTTTTGCACCTTTGCAAACAGAGTAGAACAGCTCAGGTGAATACCGTCTAACCAGGATCTGCTCTTTTTGTTTATGGACTTGTATAGATCTTATTTTATAGCATCTGACATGGCCAAACTGTTCTTTGTTTATGTGCCATTATAAAGATGAAACAAATTAATAAGTTTGTGAAATAACAATTCCCTTTATGAATATTCATGGAATAACGGTTAAAGCGTTAACTCAAAATAAATATTCGGTCCTATACCAAGGTTTGACAGGTGCTACCAACGTTTAAAATGTTCGGTCCTACAATGTTCTTTCCTACCAACGTTTACAATATTCGGTCCTACAAAAGTTAACAATGTTCGTTCCTGTCAACGTTAACAATGTTCGGCCCTACAATGTTCAGTCCTATCAACGTTTACAATGTTCGGCCCTACCAAAGTTTGACCATGTTCGGTCCTACCAACATTAACATTGTTCAGTGCTACCAACGTTTACAATGTTCGGTCCTACAATGTTCGTTCCTATCAACGTTTACAATGTTCGGTCCTACCAAGGTTTGACAATGTTCGGTCCTACAATGTTCGTTCCTATCAACGTTTACAATGTTCGGTCCTACCAAAGTTTACAATGTTCGTTCCTATCAACGTTTACAATGTTCGGTCCTACAATGTTCATTCCTATCAACGTTAACAATGAACGGTCCAACCAAAGTTTGACAATGTTCGTTCCTATCAAAGTTTACAATGTTCGTTCCTATCAAAGTTTACAATAGTCGGTCCTACCAAAGTTTGACAATGCTCAGGCCTACCAAAGTTTGACAATGTTCACTTCTACCAACGTGTACAGCGTTCAGTTCTACCAACGTTTACAATGTTCAGTCCTATCAACGTTTACAATGTTAGGTCCTATCTAAGTTTACAATGTTCGTTCCTATCAACGTTTACAATGTTCGGTCCTACAATGTTCATTCCTATCAACGTTAACAATGAACGGTCCAACCAAAGTTTGACAATGTTCGTTCCTATCAAAGTTTACAATGTTCGTTCCTATCAAAGTTTACAATAGTCGGTCCTACCAAAGTTTGACAATGCTCAGGCCTACCAAAGTTTGACAATGTTCACTTCTACCAACGTGTACAGCGTTCAGTTCTACCAACGTTTACAATGTGTACAATACAATATGTTCTAAATGAATCACAGCGCATATGAGGAAACACTTAACGGCAGCTTAATGCAGGTAGAAAATACTGCTGAAAGCTCCCACAGTATTCAGCATTAGTTTAGACCTTTAGTAAGCTGTAAACTGGAGAAATCGGATGATTGGAACCTTTGTTATTAAGAATTAGTGTGTATGACCCCTTAAAGGGACCGTCACACCATAACGTTCTGGTCAACGTTCTCGGAACGATTCAATCGTTCAATTTGTAGCGTTCTAGAATGAGGATGACACATCTGGCGTGTGATAAACGTGTACCTAACGCATGACTAGCGTGTGTCTTACGCGCGAGAAGCGTGTAACAGCGACCAAGTAAGATACCCCTGAAAACCATTAGCGTGTGCTGACGTGTCACTGGCGCACAACGAACGATTTGTGAACGTTAGACGAGCGTTTTGAGCGTGTGACTAACGTGTGAATAACGACAGAATAGCGTTTTGACGTTCGTTTGACTTTAGTCACACGCTGCGTGCGCTAGGGGGCCGTTCAGCGGTCGTTGACAGGTCGCAATTGAGTCGTTCACTGCAAAGCAAACGATTAGTAACAACCAAGTAACGCTAGAGTAACGACTGACTAACGATATCCGAACGCGTGCAACGCTCATCGAACGTTAGTAAAACGTTCCATTAACGTTCTTAACCGTTCTTCAGCGTTTAAAATTAAACGTTGAAGAACGCTGGTCTCAGTGAGAACTTTTGTGAATGTTCAAAAACATTTTTCCCGACCAGCGTTCTCCGCCGATTCCCGGCGATCACCGACGTTCACAAGCGTTCACAAGCGTTCACACAACGCTCTTCTGGCGCTATCCCAGCGACCATGGGCGACTGCCAAGGTTTCCTCAAACGCCAGAGAACGCTGACCAGAACGTCATGGTGTGACGGGCCCATAAAGTTCGAGATACCGAAGTTCAACAATTAGTATTGTATTGTTCTTTCAAATTTGGATCGTGTGTAATTTCGAATGTTTCTGATGCGATAAAACTTTTGATGAAATGAAATAAGGCGTCGAGTTACTTGGCATCTGGTCTGGGTCCCGATAAGACACCGAATTACTCGGCATCTTGCCTGGGTCCCGATAAGACACCGAGTTACTCGACATCTGGTCTGGGTCCTGATAAGACACCGAATTACTCGGCATCTGGTCTGGGTCCTGATAAGACGCCGAGTTACTCAACATCTGGTCTGGGTTATGATAATGTGCCGAGTTACTTGGCATCTGGTCTGGGTCATGATAAGACACCGAGTTATTCGGCATCTGGTCTGGGTCCTGATAAGACGCCGATTTACTCGACATCTCGTCTGGGTCATGATAATGTGCCGAGTTACTCGGCATCTGGTCTGGGTCCTGATTACACGCCGAGTTACTCGGTATCTGGTCTGGATCTAAGTTATTTGCAAATGTTAGTCGAATCGTTTTAACGGGATGAATATTGTGCATATCCACCTCAGACCTGCAAGAAACTCGATATATTAAACTTTTCCATGCAGTCTGCGTTTATTCCAAATTTAGATACCTACTGAATATCCATGGGAAAATGGTTATAACAAAATATGAAAGGTTGAAAATTGTAGCCATTTTAGAATGTAAAGAAACAGATCTTTCAAATTCCATTAGCAAACAGAACAGACCCTGACTTCGGTCTACTCTGTTTGCACATACGTGCAAACACGTTTATATGAAGGAAAGGGTTAATAACTCATGATTGGCTAGACATGTACACAAGCAACATTCTATATTTGTCACATTAGAAGAAATAGTGAAGTGTTCTCTGAAGAGCGGATATATGTACTTCCAATTTACAATCATTAGTGTTGTTTTCGGCTTGTCAAGTAGTCAACCTTTTAAAGACGGGACACGAGTCTACTGAAACTTTCTAACAGTGTACACCCAGATCAGATGGCTCCTATAGGCCTCTGATAAGGTTCAGCACTGTTTGTTATGCATACTCCTCAAACATACGCACACAATAACAGCTGAATGAAGATAAATTCACACTGGACAATTCAACATAGCAGCGTTCAAAGTTCAGCTTATTTCGTCATTTTATAATGGATTACTTTTATGTGGCATTTCGAAAGTCGTAAAAGCAGAACCACTCGTCGTCCGTCGTTGGTCAAGCTTGCACGTAACAAAGTTCCGTGGTGAGACTGATTGTTTCGAAAGCTTAGACACTAAGGGAATAGAAACAAATCATACGAGTGGCTATGGCAGGTCACTCGTATGTGTTACAGTTCGCTGTTCTTGTGTGGTTTCTCGGGCAAACAAACGCCGGACAGAGGTTTGATTGCAATCTAAAAGGGCGCGAGGTAAACCGTAAGTATATTATCTTACATTCAAACGTTAACCCAATACTCCATAATAAACGTATTTTCACGCATCTGTAAACAGATTAGACCCAGACCAGACGTCTGATCAGAGTCTGCTCAGTTTGCTAATGGAATTTGATAGACCTGTTTCTTTAGTTTGTAACATGGCTAAAATGTTCTCTCTACCATATTTCATCAAACGTTTGTGTTCATGAATATTCTGCAGGTATTGGAATTTTGAATAAAAATAGATCAGGGAAAGGGTTAGATGTAATGCTCTCAGGACATGTCACACCATGTTTATGCTCTCCCGACATGTCACCACTTATGTCATACCAGGTTTATGCTCTCCCGACATGTCACTACTTATGTCATACCAGTCATTACTCATGTCATACAAGGTTGGTGCTCTCTGAAATTTTAACACTCATGTCATACCAAGTTTATTCTCTCCGACATGCCACCACTTATGTCATACCAGATTTATGTTCTCCCATTTATGTCCTACCAGGTTTATGCTCTCCCGACTTGTCAACACTTATGTGGTATCAGGTTTATGCTCTCCCACTTATGTCATACCAGGATTATGCTATCCCGACATGTCAACACATGTGTCATATCAGGTTTATGCTCTGCCCGACATGTCACCGCTTATGTCAAAGTAGGTTTATGCTGTCCCGACATGTCACCACATGTGTCATACTAGGTCTACGCTCTGCCAACATGTCACAATATATGTTATAGAAGGTTTAATTTTTCATTCCATGAGTCTTCAGGCAAGAAATAATGACATAATTAACTGAATCTTTAATAATGACACTATGAGCACAAGAAATATAAATACAATGACAGAAACGGCAGATCTATATTATATCATTAGCAAACAGAGCACACCCTGGGGTATCTCTGTTTGCAAAGACGTATAAAGCTGTATGTACGGAGTTAAGGATTAATAGTAATGACATATAAAAAATAAACCACAATTAAACCTTAGCTTGCTATGATTATGATGTCTGCTTAATTTCCGATCAGTTACAATTTTTATTTACTTAAGATTCGTTCAGTTTGGATCCTGAGTTACTCGGCGTCTTATCTGGATCCAATCTATTTGCAAATGCTAGTTAGATCGTGCTTAGCAGGCACTTGGTTAACGTATTAAGTTACTACTCTTAAACCCGTTTTAAGATAGTCACACGATTTGGTTTGGTTGAAAATGTTCGAAACATGCATAATATGTATTCGAAATACGCCATATTTCCTTGACTCAGCTTGAATTTTTTTAGAGCACGTGCGAGACTTTAGTACAGTGAAACCGCACAAATGCGACCACCAAAATGAGGTCTAATCCCGGATCTTAATAGGCTGGAGTGTTCAGTATAACCTTCGTCCTGCATTAAGAAATGCGTTATACATAAAGGGTCGCATTAGATTAGTTTTACTGTATTCATTATTGTCACGCTAAGAACTGCTCAGGTGAAATTTTCTGCATAAATCTTTACTTTGTACGAGACACGTGGACCACCAGAACTAATAGACACGTGGACCACTAGAACTGATAGACACGTGGATCACCAGAACTGAAAGACACGTGGACCACCAGAACTGACAGACATGTGGACCACTAGAACTGACAGACACGTGGACCACCAGAACTGATAGACACTTGGATCACCAGAGCTGACAGACACGTGGACCACCAGAACTGATACATGTAGACACGTGGACCACCAGAACTGATACATAAAGACACGTGGACCACCAGAGCTGACAGACACGTGGACCACCAGAACTGACAGACACGTAGACCACCAGAACTGATAGACACGTGGACCACCAGAACTGACAGACACGTGGATCACCAGAACTGACAGACAGGTGGACCACCAGAACTGATAGACACGTGGACCACCAGAACTGACTGACACGTGAAACACCATAACTGACAGACACGGACACACCAACACTAATGTAAAGCAAATCCTCGCAAAACAGAACATTCTGTAAATAAATTGAAACTTTGCCAGGCAGATTCCTACTACATACAGGATGTAGGTTAAGCCAGGCAGATTCCTGCTACATACAGGTTGTAGGTTCAGCTAGGCAGATTCCTGCTACATACAGGATGTGTGTTAAGCTAGGCAGATTCCTGCTACATACAGGATGTAGGTTAAGCCAGGCAGATTCCTGCTACATACAGGATGTAGGTTAAGCCAGGCAAATTCCTGCTGCATACAGGTCGTAGGTTAAGCTAGGCAGATTCCTGCTACATACAGGACCTAGGTTAAGCTAGGCAGATTCCTGCTACATACAGGTCGTAGGTTAAGCTAGGCAGATTCCTGCTACATACAGGTCGTAGGTTAAGCTAGGCAGATTCCTGCTACATACAGGTTGTAGGTTAAGCTAGGCAGATTCCTGCTACATACAGGATCTAGGTTAAGCTAGGCAGATTCCTGCTACATACAGGATCTAGGTTAAGCTAGGCAGATTCCTGCTACATACAGGTCGTAGGTTAAGCTAGGCAGATTTCTGCTTCATACAGGACCTAGGTTAAGCTAGGCAGATTGCTGCTACATACAGGACCTAGGTTAAGCTAGGCAGATTCCTGCTACATACAGGATCTAGGTTAAGCTAGGCAGATTCCTGCTACATACAGGTTGTAGGTTAAGCTAGGCAGATTCCTGCTACATACAGGACCTAGGTTAAGCTAGGCAGATTGCTGCTACATACAGGATCTAGGTTAAGCTAGGCAGATTCCTGCTACATACAGGATCTAGGTTAAGCTAGGCAGATTCCTGCTACATACAGGATCTAGGTTAAGCTAGGCAGATTCCTGCTACATACAGGATCTAGGTTAAGCTAGGCAGATTCCTGCTACATACAGGTCGTAGGTTAAGCTAGGCAGATTTCTGCTTCATACAGGACCTAGGTTAAGCTAGGCAGATTGCTGCTACATACAGGACCTAGGTTAAGCTAGGCAGATTGCTGCTACATACAGGACCTAGGTTAAGCTAGGCAGATTTCTGCTTCATACAGGACCTAGGTTAAGCTAGGCAGATTCCTGCTACATACAGGACCTAGGTTAAGCTAGACAGATTGCTGCTACATACAGGATCTAGGTTAAGCTAGGCAGATTCCTGCTACATACAGGTTGTAGGTTAAGCTAGGCAGATTCCTGCTACATACAGGACCTAGGTTAAGCTAGGCAGATTCCTACTACATACAGGATCTAGGTTAAGCTAGGCAGATTCCTGCTACATACAGGATCTAGGTTAAGCTAGGCAGATTCCTGCTACATACAGGTCGTAGGTTAAGCTCCCGGGGAAACTTTCTTTTTGACCACACCCTGCACTAAGACGCCACGTGTCTTAAATACCGATGATGATAGCTATTGCAGTGCTGGGATTAGGATGTGCTAGCAATATGTTGTTATATAACGGTTTTAGTTCTTGAAATACACCTTATTTGTGGATCTGCAAACAAGCTAATTATGTTTGATTTTCCCCTCCCTATAGCAACTCCCTCTGAACAACACATACAATCTTCGTATCCCAAAGGGTGTCGTTGTAGAGAGGGAACACTGTAACCATTTGATAAATAATCACAAGGCATTGACGTTAAAGTTAAAGTTATGTTATGTCCATGTTTCATATAAACCAGTCAACACTAATACTTTTGTTACTTGACCAGATTAATCTGAGACTCCGTGCATACTCCTTATATATTCGTAATTCTATAATATAGATTTCCGAAGATAAACAACGTTCGGACATTAACCCTTCGCTTGCTATTCACGTCAATATACTTACCTGTAAATAGTGAAGACCCAGATGAGACAGCTCCTGCAGGAGCTGTCTTATCAGGGTCTGCACTATTTACAGGTTGATTGTGCAACCAGTGCACTCCACAGCAGTGATTGCACAGCGAAATACTTGTACACAGTGAAGATATATGTAATTATACAACAGGGCATGTGTAAAGAAGGAGAAATGTATGTTAAAATTCAGCAAGAGAATGGCTAATGACTACTGACGGTATGTAATTTTGTTCAGTCCCTGTAATAGCTCATTAGATAAGGGCGTTGTATGAAGGGCTCAAAGTAGCGGGTTCGAGCCTCACCTCATGCAAAAAAATCTGCAAAAAGTGAGTACGTTGCATTTTCCTTGTCTTTAACATGTCTTTTTTCATGAAATACGATCATCACACGTTCCATAGAAAAAAATACATGTCATTTCATTACATTTTCGTTGTTTGAAGCAAAATAAAATAAAAGTACTTTAAAAGACATCAAATAAAAAAAATACTTCAAAAGACATCAAATAAAACAAAATACTTCAAAATGCGCATATGTATATAATCAAAATATCTAATATGTAATAGTATTTTCCTGAAAAATCAATTTAAAAAAGAAGAAGAAATAAAACAAATTCAATGACCTCAGTAAGATTCAAACCTGCAACCGCTTGTACGACAGGCGAAGATCTTTCCACTGCGCCAAACTTTATGCCGTATACTGCTGTCAATGTATAACCCATGTATTAGTATACATGGCAATCGAATTCGTCCGAGAATAGCCTAAAATGCTAACGGAAATTGATGAGTCTCAGTTTAAAATGGCCAAGTAATACATTCACAAAGTTTATATACCTAGGTGAATATTAAATATATCTGAATATATGTATCAGTATCCAAACCTTGAAACCCTTTCGGTACCAACATTGTCGTCTGCTGGGCATAGTTTCGTTTATTTTTAGTGTAAGTGTGTGCACTTCTTCCATTTTTTTTATAAAGCAGTAAACAGAGTGTCAAACAGTTTCGATCCTGATGAGACGCCGAGTTACTCGGCGTCTTATCTGGATCGAAACTGTTTGCATGTGATATAATTAACCCGCCATTGTGGCACAGAAGGGGTTAAACACCGTTGACTTTTTAAAAAACGAAACTTTCGTCGATATATACGGAAATCGACTGATATAGTTATGGTGGATGTGTGTTTCTCTTGGTTTCCGATGAAATAATAAATTCAATAGAAACAACTCATTCTTTACTCTGTGCTATAGTTTTACTCGTACGTTAGTTTCAAGTCACACATATTCCGATTGTGAAGTAGCAGTTGTACTTTGATATCTCGAACTCTGATTAATATCTCGAACTCGGATATCTCTATCTCGGATATCTCGAACTGTGGACATCTTACGTAACAGAACATGAAAATGTCTAAAGTATATGATACAACAAACTGCTAATAAGAGGCTACAATTGTTCGTTACTAATGTTCATGTTTAACAGTTTACTCCACAAATACGCCTGTCTACACATTTGCAAACAGAGTAGACCCAGATCAGATGGCTCCTATAGAAGGCGTCTGATCAGGATCTCCTCTGTTTACTTATGGTATAATATAGATATGATTATACAGTTTTTGCCATGGCTAAATATTCTTGTGTCCACGTGTCATAATAAAAATCTCACTAATACTCATGGTATCATTGTTTTGTACATAAATATTCATGGAGTAAAAGGTTAACCCTTTCCCTGATATAAGCGCATTTTGAGGCATCTGCAAATAGGTTATACCCAGATCAGACGGCTCTTGTAGGAGCCGTCTGATCAGGGTCTGCTCTGTTTGCCTATGGTGTAATATAGATCTGATTCTACAGCTTCTGCCTGAGTCAAAATGTCATGTGTTCATATGCCATTATACAGCAATCTTATTAATATTCATGACGTCATTATTTCTTACATGGATATACAACAGGGAAAGGTTAAAGCAACAGAAAACTGCCATTTGATGTTATGATTAATGGTCTGATACATGTCACACATTTGTTGATGTCACGAGTAATTGTCTTATACATTCTTTATGCAATTAGTTTGTTCAAATGCAAAGCGATGGTTTGCACCTTTGGTATGTTATGTATATGTATATGCTAAATTGCAATTATAGTGAAATATGCAAATATTTAGGATCCAGATTCACGTGAGAACAGTGTTAACAGAAAACTCCCTGCATAATAACAGCATAACTGCACAACAACTGCAGAAGGATCTAAATGAAACGCACACCCGGTGCCAAAAAAACAAACAAACAAAACAACAACTACCAAACGACAAAAAACCCGACCGTGATAAAAATGAAGCACTGTCTTGACAAACTAGCTCTTGAAATTAGGGTCCACCATGATGATTATGTCACTGCAGCAGCAACTGTGAATCGAATTAAAACCAAAAGCATTTGCTGTAACCCTTTCCCTTATGTAAGCGCATTTTCGCGCATCTGCAAACAGAGCAGACCCAGATCAGACGGTTCTTATATGAGCCATCTGATCCTGGTCGGCTCTGTTTGCATATAGGTGTAATATAGATATGATACTTCATATTCTGCCTGAGCCAAACTGTCCTGTCTTCATTAATTATGCTGCTATACAAAATAATCGTATTAATATTAATGACATAAGTATTTCTTACATAACTATACAATAGGGAAAGGACAGGCCTCAGATGCGTTATGGGGGGTCAATGTTTCATGGGAGACAATTTGTAATAATTTGGGATCGGTTTGAAATTCATGTATGTAAGGAGGTCATAGTTGTTTGACCCCCGGTCGTAATATGACCGGAGAGTCGACATTATGACTAATTGCCGCAATATTATGACCTCGATTCGTAGTATTATGATATGTGAGTCATAACATTACGGGGTCATACTATTTCATTACACCGGAATTATACGAGTAATTCCAAATGCATGATAAGGCTTTGTGAACATTGTCTTAATAGTATGCATCAGAGACATAACGGAATATACCGAAATAGTTCGTTCAATCGGATACATAACGGAATATGCCGAAATAAATCGTTTAATCATATACAAAACGGAATAGGCCGCAATAGTTCGTTCAATCGGATACATAACGGAATATGTCGAAATAGTTCGTTCATTTTGATACATAAAGGAATATGCTGAAATAGTTCGTTGTTTGTTCAAGGTTCGTACTGTACATAGGGTATGGCATTAGTTGGTTGTTCAAGGTTGGTACTATACTTAGGGTATGGCATTAGTTGGTTGTTCAAGGTTCGTACTAAACATAGGGTATGGCATTAGTTCGTTGTTCAAACTTTGTACTATACATAGGGTATGACATTAGTTCGTTGTTCAAGGTTCGTACTATTTATAGGGCATGACATTCGATGGTTGCTCAGGGTTCGTACTATACATAGGGTATGTCATTAGGGTTTGACAATATTTTTTGTTTTTTGTTGAATGTTTTAGGTTCCTGCGAACACGAAGGGAAAGTGGATGGCATCTTATTCAAGAAAAACACAAACTACGACAAAGTTCCACGCAGAGTAAAACTATCTTGCAGTGATGGGTCAAAGGTTTTGAATATCCCACCAAAGACCAAATTCCAATGCTGTAAAGGCAAGGAAGATGTGATATACCGATGGCATAGTACAAAGGATATCAACTTTGTAGCTGACAATGCAACACTCGAATGTCAAGGTATGAAATAAAAACTACTAAATCTACTTTCTGCAATGTCAATGCATTAAAAAACGGGTCTACTTTCTAGCCAACACTACAACTCTCCGGTGTCAAGTTATAAAACAAAACAAGTCTACTTTGTGGCCAACAATGCAATTTTCCGGTGTCAAGGTAAAAAATAAGTCTACAACGCTGGTTCAAACGGCGCCTGTGACGTACGAGAAATACGGTAGTGAGAGCTACAGATGAATGTGCGTACTCAGGTACTTAAATCCTAATTTTGTACTCAGATACTAAAATCTTCATTTCGTACTCAGGTACTAAAATCCTAATTTCTTACGCAGTTACTAAAATCCTCATTTCGTACCCAGGTACTAAAATCTTCATTTCGTACTCAGGTACTAAAATCCTAATTTCTTACTCAGTTACTAAAATCGTTATTTCGTACTCAGGTACTAAAATCGTCATTTCGTACTCAGGTACTAAAATCGTCATTTCGCACTCCGGTACTAAAATCCACATTTTGTACTCAGATACTAAACTCCTCATTTCGTACTCAGCTACTAAAACCGTCATTTCGTACTCAGGTACTAAAATCTTCATTTCGTTCTCAGCTACTAAAATCATCATTGCGTTCTCAGGTACTAAAATCCTCATTTCGTACTCAGGTACTAAAATCGTCATTTCTCTACGAAACCATAGGTTGTGACAACATATTCACACCATAGGGTTTGGTGGAGAAATAAAGAAGTTAGTTCTGAAAATGTCTATTTTACGCATATTATCTGAACCTCTGGGCAGCTTGATGCAGACCGACAGTATTATAGAAGCTCCATAGGTTCTGCGTTAGGCAGTCATCTACAGCTGAACTTCGATATCTCGAACTCGGATAATTTGAACATCGTATAAGTTAACGTTCGGTCATTCCAAAATTTACAATACAGAATTCTTCTAAAATGTATCACTACATATGTTAAGAAAAACAGTCATGCGACAGCTTAATGTAGGTCGAAAATAAAGCTAAAATGTCCTATTTATTCTTTAGACAAGCATTAACCCTTTCCTTCATACAAACGTGTTTTAACGCATTTGCAAACAGAGTAGACCCAGATCAGACGGCTCCTAGAAGGAGCCGTCTGATCAAGGTCTACTCTGTTTGCTAGTAGAATTTCAAAGATATGTGTCTTTACTTTCTAAAATGGCTACAATGCTCCACCTTCCATATTTCATAGTAACCTTTTTGTCAATGAGTATTCAGTAGGTATTGAAATTTGTAATAAACATAGGACAGGAAAAGGGTTAAGCTTCGAACGTGAAACATTGTCAAGGTTAGACTCGATCTTCTGTTATCTCGATGTAACTGGTATTATCCATTGAAGTTGGATATATTGAAATTCAACTGTACTTTTAAAGACACACAATTGTATTCATAATGTTGATGCTGTTGATTGGTTCTAGGATTGTTATTCATTCATAGTAACGCCTAACATCTATCTACAGGCATCTCCAACATATATATATATATATATATATATATATATATATATATATATATATATATATATATATATATTCACTGTGTACAAGTATTTCGCTGTGCAATCACTGCTGTGGAGTGCACTGGTTGCACAATCAACTTGTAAATAGTGCAGACCTTGATGAGACAGGCTTAAGACAGGTGCTAGTACCGGTATTTCACTCATAGTAACGAGTAACGCCTATCTACAACCATAACATATGCCCTGCCTTGAGCTACAGCCCAATTTAAAATTGCAAAACTGTACCTCTTTTGAGTGGTCGTATGAGCACAAATCTAAAACAAAAACAGTAAAACCCCTTTAAACGAGACGTTTAATTTATTGTAAATATCAGTCTTGGAGACAGGTGGCAGCTTAATTATAGGTGAAAGTCATGCAGACAGCTCCTCTAGGAGCTTTCCGCACGACTTTCACCTTGCATTGAGCAGCCACCTGCCTGAAAGTATATAAATTCTTCTCTAATAGGATACTGCTATAGAACGTGTTTCTGTAAGTAGAGTGTTATCCAGACTGGATGCTGATGAATAGCCGAGCGACGGCTCATCTGGATCCAAATTGTAGCCAATTTTTCTGCGTATAAGCAACACAAGAGGTTGCTGACTAAACGGGAAAACACAATAAAAACTCATCGTACGTTCCCATTGCCACGGCACTTACTGTTTCCGGTATAATCATTACACCACTGAAAAATGACGTATACTTTCAATTCTATCTGTTGCAATATTCGTTCAAGTCTTTTTGATTAATGTCCGAGAGTCAAAGAGCTCAAATTAAATTAAGGAATCTCTTAAATCGGCGTCTATTCCAGATTAATGCGGACACCATGTGTTTGCAAATGGGCCAGGTTTAACTGAACATAACAAGGGTTCAACCTTTCAACGCTGAAACTTTCAGAATGGAATGGCGCTTCAGTATTGTATACCATAGTCCACTCAGTATGAAATGCTTAACCTTGTTGGAGAATTTGTAATGACAAATAGTGGATATTCCGATCAAAGAACTCATATAGAAGTCCTCTGATCTTGGTCTACACTGTTTGCGAATACAACGAATGTGTGCGTGTCCCGCATTTAAAGGGATAAAAGTCAGGAGATCCGCGTATTCAATGTAATCAGGCAGTTATTTTATGATCACATACATTTGTATAAATCCGTTAAACCATGGGAACGAAATGGTGATTATATTAGAAAACAGATCGGATCAGATGAGGCACAATGAAACACGGCGTCTCATCAGGATCCAAACCGTTTCAGACTCTGATAAATTTGCTATAAGGAAAGTGCACACAATACAATAAAGATACTGTTATGCAGGTGTCTGCTTAATGCAGTATGCAAGTAAAACTTCCACTCTGCATTAACCCTTCTCTTGCTGAATTTTAAAATACATTTCTCCTACTTTACCCATGTCCTGTTGTATATTTACATCTATCTTCACTTTGTACACGTAGTTCGCTGTGCAATCACTGTTGTGTTGTGCACGCCATGGTTGCAGAATCAACTTGTAAGTAATGCAGACCTTGATGAGACAGCTCCTGCAGGAGCTGTCTCATCTGGGTCTTCACTATTTACATGTAGGTATATTGACGTGAATAGCAAGCGAAGGGGTAAGCTGCAACTCGGCGTCTCATCAGAATGCAGACTGTTTGACATTCTAAGTATGTTTCTAAACGAAATTTAGGAAAGCTGTAATTTGAAACCTAAAGTAGACGATGAACTCAAGTGGAAGAAATTTATTTGGCGCCAAAAGGGTTTCTGGAAACTGGTGCCTGTATTCTACAACGCTCCAATTGTCGCCTGTATTCTATTGCGTTTTAATAGTTTCTTGCCTGTATTCTATAAAGTTTCAACGGCTTATTGCCTGTACTTTAATATATAACTAGCATTTCAACAGCTTGTTGCCTGTATTCCATTGCGTTTCAATGACTTGCCACCTATATTCTATAGTGTTCGAATGACTTGGCCCCTGTATTCTTTAGTGTTCCAATGACTTGGCCCCTGTATTTTATAGTGTTCGAATGACTTTCTATAGTGTTCGAATGACTTGGCCCCTGTATTCTATAGTGTTCCAATGACTTGGCGCTTGTATTCTATAGTGTTCCAATGACTTGGCCCTTGTATTCTATAGTGTTCCAATGACTTGGCCCTTGTATTCTATAGTGTTCCAATGACTTGGCCCTTGTATTCTATAGTGTTCCAATGACTTGGCCCTTGTATTCTATAGTGTTCCAATGACTTGGCCCCTGTATTCTATAGTGTTCCAATGACTTGGCCCCTGTATTTTATAGTGTTCGAATGACTTTCTATAGTGTTCGAATGACTTGGCCCCTGTATTCTATAGCGTTCCAATGACTTGGCCCTTGTATTCTATAGTGTTCCAATGACTTGGCCCCTGTATTCTATAGTGTTCCAATGACTTGGCCCCTGTATTCTATAGCGTTCCAATGACTTGGCCCCTGTATTCTATAGTGTTCCAATGACTTGGCCCCTGTATTCTATAGTGTTCCAATGACTTGACCCCTGTATTCTATGGCGTTGCAACGGCCTGTTTCTTGTGTTCTATAGCTATCCAAGGACTTTTCAACTATATTATAAATGACTTTTCATCGCCTGTATTCCATAGCTCTCCAATGACTTGTTGCCTGTATTCTATAGCTCTTCAATGACTTGTCGCCTGTATTCTATAGTTCTCAAAATACTTCTCGCCTGTATGCTATAGCTATAACATGAAGTGTCCCCCGTATTCTATAGCTATCCAATCACTTGTCATCTGTATTCTATAGCGTTTCAACGACTTGTCGTCTGCATTATATAAATCTCCAATGATTTTTTGCCTGTATTCTATTGCTCTCATATGACGTGTCGCCTGTATTATATAGCGTTTCAACGACTTCTTGCATGTATTCTATATAAAAAGCGTTTCAACAGCTTTTTGCCTGTCTTCTATTGCGTTCGGAAAACTTGTCATCTGCATAGTGTTCCAATGACTTGTCATCTGTATTCTACAGTGTTCTGATGACTTGTTGCCTGTATTGCATAGCTCTCCAATGGCTTGTCTTTTGTATTCTATAGGGTTTCAATTGCTTGTTGTCTTATTCTATAGCTCTTCAATAACTTTTGCCTGTATTCTATGGCTCTCCAATGACTTGTTTCCCGTATTTATTAGCGATTTAATGACTTATCGCCTGTATTCTATAGCGTTTCAATGACTTATCGCCTGTATTCTATAGCGTTTCAATGACTTATCGCCTTATTCTATAGCGTTTCAATGACTTATCGACTGCATACTATAGCGTTTCAATGACTTGTCGCCTGTATTTTATAACTTTCCAATTACTTACTGTCCATATTCTATAGCGTTTCAATGACTTGTTAAATGTATTCTCCAATGACTTGTTGCCCTATTATATAACTCGCCAATGAATTGTCGCATGTATGCTATAGCGTTTCAACGGCTTTTCTCCTGTATTCTATTGCTATCCACTGACTCGGTGTCCTTATTCTGTAGCTCCTTAATGAATTGTTATCAGTAATCTACAGCTCTCCAATGACTTGTTGTCCGTATTCTATAGCTCTCGAATTACTTGTAGCCTGTATTCTATAGCTCTCCAATGACTCATTGCCTGTATTCCATAGCTCTCCAATGACCTGTTGCCCGTATTCTATAGCATTTCAATGACTTGTCGCCCATATTCTATATTTTTTATGACTTGTCGTCCGTATTCTATAGCGCCCCAATGATTAGTCCTTCCATTTGAACTATCTGCTTCAGGAATCAATGTGGATTCTACAACATTTTGACAAAAAGCATGATAAAGGTGTCAACCAGTTTGGACCCTAATCATGTAATTAGTATGAATATGTATTAGCTGCCATTTTATATTACCAGAATGTAAACAGGAGGTTTTGTTATGGTGAAAACTGCAAATGAAGTCTATTTGAAGGAAGTGTTAACAACAATATTACTTTGACTCTCTTGGTACATAAATTTGCTTATATTTCAAACCGTCCCTTATCTTAATTATAACTTCGAACAATGTTAATATTTTCACCCGGGGGGGGGGGGGGGTATGTTAGTACAATTGAAGTATAATTATCCTATCATTGTTTTGTCTACTAGGACCTCAACACCGACTATTGTAACGTTACTGTATTTTGTCTATAACATATGTATTTCATAGGAGCCTTTTGTATAAGCGTCCAGATAAGAGTGCCAGGTAAGATGCGTAAATTCAAAGTTTTCAATAAAAGCTCCTTTATTTCGCCACCAAACCCTAAACTGTTACTTCTCTTTAGACGTCTCTTCAAAACGATTCTAAAGATTGAATACAGTATAGGATTTGGTGGAGAAATGACGATTTTAGTATTTGGTTATGCACCTTTATCTGTAACTCTGTAAATAGCAGCCGTTTTGTAACCTTCATCATTTCCCTTTGAATTAATGGTCACCATGGTAACCAGTGTATATCAACAAGAGACGCCGAATTACTCTTTATCTCATCTGTTTGACATTTTGACTGTTTGTTTTAAGGAAATAGACGAACTACAGTAAAACCCCACTAATGCGACCACCAAAAGGGGCATATTTATGGGTGGCAGAGGCAGGTTGTAGCTTAATGCAGGACGAAAGTTATGCAGAAAGCTCCTATAGGAGCTTTCTGCATAACTTTCGTCCTGCATTAAGCAACCACCTGCTTTAGACGACACCTGTTTATTAAGTGGTCGCCTTAGCGGGGTTTCACTGTATATACTTGTAGAAACTACGACGCTTACCTATAGTTTAAAAGGTTAACTCTTACACTGTGGGACACGAGTCACTAATGTCCTTTGAAAAGAGTGTAGACCAAGATGAAAGGGCTACTACATGTATATGAGGTCTCTCACGAGGGTCTGCATGTTTGTCATGTACATTTGTCTTTAGAAATATCCCAAAATATTCACCATAAGTTTGACTTGTTTGAATTTTGGGATAGTTTTGAAATATCAACGTTGTAAGGGTAAACTGTCATCCATAGTTTTAGATAGGCTCCTCTGAAGTCATTCATACTCGCTTAGTCAGGCAAGGGAGGTAATAAAACTCGAATGTCGCTTAATCAATGTCATACTGCCATCCCCTTCGATACGACAATGTCCAACGCTGTATGATCCGCGTACGGACAAGACTGCAAACCAGGTGGAGCAATACCAGCCAGCCATATTTTGACATGCGCCTTTTACATGTATATAGGTAGAAGCATTCAATACACCGTTAGATTATTTATCAACTATTTGTTAACACTGTAGATATATTTGCTTGTTTCCGAGTTACGCTGCGTCTCCTGCGGATCCAAGCTGTTTGACAGTCGGTCAGTAATTTCTCAGAGCAGCAAATGACTCGACAGTATTCCATGGGCAGGAGAAAGAATAGTTCGTGTATTTCATAGAGATATAGGTCACGTTAATTTCCTTTCTGAACATTGTTCGACTAAAATACCGAAATAGTAAATATTAACATATGACAGTATCAACGACAAAATTGAATAATGGTATGTTAGAATTTACGAAATTTACGAAGGTTAAACTCTTGACTGATAACATAACTAAAAATAAGTTTAGACTGAGAAGTTTTATAACCGCCGACCCTGAATTGCTTCATTAACGAATGTGTAGTTATTCGGAGAGAGCAATATAGTGAAATCCGTCTTAAGCGGCCATCAAACAAAGGTCACATTATGGGTCTATAAGACAGGTAGTAGCTTAATAAAGGTCTAAAGTAGAATCTTTTAGCATTACGTTTGCCCTGCTACAAACAACCATCTGCTTTTTAAAACAACGTTCAATAAATGAAGGGCGCTTAGAACATGTTCTATTGAAGTAATAGCTGTTGTAACTACAATAGAACTTTGGTCAAGCTTTGGTGAAACGACTTTTCGTACTTGACTTGTCACTAGATGACATTTTCTCAACAGGGTCGTTATTTTCAAAGAGTGAGGCAAACTATTCAATTAGCAATTTAGCAGATGAATTTTCATTTAGCAAATACTGATATTATGTATAGTTACTGGTTTGATAGTTCTATGTATAGTTTCTTGCTGGATACTGATATAACGTATAGCTACTGACTGGATGCTGACATTACGTATAGCTACTCATTGGATGCTGACATTACGTATAGCTACTCATTGGATGCTGACATTACGTATAGCTACTCAATGGATGCTGACATTACGTATAGCTACTCACTGGATGCTAACATAAGTATAGCTACTCACTGGATGCTGACATTACGTATAGCTACTCATTGGATGCTGACATTACGTATAGTTACTAACTGGATGCTGATATTATGTATTGCTACTTGCTGGGTACTGTATTATGTATAGCTACTGGCTGGGTACTCGCATTATGTGTAGGTACTGGCAGGATACTGATATTATGTATACTTAATGGCTGGGTACTGACATTATGTATAGTTATTGGCTGGATACTGACATTATGTAAAGTTACTGGCTGGGTTCTGACATTATGTATAGCTACTGGCTCGGTACTGACATTATGTATAGTTACTGACTGAATGCTGACATTATATATAGCTACTAGCTGGTCACTGATATTATGTATAGTTACTGACTGGATACTGAAATTATGTATAGTTACTAGCTGGTCACTGACATTATGTATAGTTACTGGCTGGATTAATAGAATCGAACATGGGTTTGTTAAAGACGGGGGTTTCTATACCTGAGGTCGGTCTGTCTCAGTCGGAAACGAGCTTTAGCGGTATTCCGACAGGAACAGACCAACCAAGGGTATAGAAACTCCCGGCTTTAAACAAAACCCATGCTGGATTATTTTTCTCGCTGAAATACGCCCTGAAATCAAGTAAATTAACTGATTTTGTGAAGTACTACTTTACATTTCGTAATACGGCTTCCATATCTAATAGCAGCAAATTGCAGCATAAAAGTGTGACAACAAATGGCGTACTTTGTTATGACAACCACACACGTTATGTTTTGGCATAAGATATAAATGACTGATCGACTACAAAACAACGTCTTCGATGAATTAAATAGGCTTTTAAAATGTTTATATAATAAATAGAATTTCATATTCATGCTTATTACTTATATTAATTTCAATTTATAATGTCGTTGTCTATATATTAGGGATTGCCTGACTTTTCCATCCAATCAGTGAGCCGCATTCTTGATATTTTTAAAAACTCTAATTCTCATACATTTTATAAAATCGACCCTAACTTTCGTTAGTGATTGCCCTACTTTTCCATCCAATCAGCGAGCCGCATTCTTGATATTTTTCAGACTCTAATTCTCTTACATTTTATAAAATCGACTCTAACTTTCGAAGACAACCTTCCAGTGCTCATGTGGAACAAAACTCTGCCCACGACTAGAAAAAAAAAACAAACGAGTTGCTATGCTATGAACTTATGACGTTATCGACACGCGATCGAGTGTACACAAGTATCCACGTGTGTAAAACGTGGAGAGGGAGACTATGTAAACAACTGAGAGGCAGAATTATAGATCTAGTAATTGGACTGTCGTTGACTAAAACGGACAAATGAATCACGAAACACCAACCTGTTGAAGCAGGATTATTGAAAAAGGACTAATGTAAATAAGCAAATAACTAAGAACAAACCTGTATTTAAAACCGTAATCCGTTCAACAAAGCTTAAACGATCAAACATGTATTCTTTTTAAGGCTTTGCCTGTTTAATCTTATTTCAATATTCTGCCCATAATGAATGTTTAATATTATTTATTTTTATATGAGATTTCGGTAGCAGTGAAGATTTCAATTTGTGCAAACCGAGTGGACCCTGATCAGACAGCATATGAACTATCTGAACTAGGTATTCTCGGCTTGCAAAGTAGTCAAAAGGCGTCACTTACTATAAACTTATAAAATTACTAAACTTTTGTACTTGTACTATAAGGTAAAGAGTAATGCGATTTTGCGTCCGTCTTTCACAACTATTATTTTTTCACAGTTTTGGAGATACGTATAGATTGTTTACGGCCATTATTATTTGGACTACAGAAATTTGTGTAAAAAATGTTTTTCACACAGATGGGGAATATTTGATAACGTGACCGAGCCAAATAAGGCAATGTTTACAAGAAGAGACACGAAACCAGTTTCTCTGTGTAGGATTTTCAAAACATAAACACGTGAGAATTTTTAACAAATACGACGTTTGTTTCATAGGTTGGGGTTTGTGCGTATTTTGCATATAACGAGTGTGGCTTTTAGGTGGACCATAATCATGTGACTATATACTAATATACAAGTTTGTCATTGCTCAGTGGAGGGGGGGGGGCTTATAAACTCGGCCTGTTGAAAAGTAGGGCACTCACTAAATCGAATAGAGTTTATAAACTGTAGTCTTCGAAAATAAGACGGCCTAAAATGATTCGCTTCGCTCGTGTTATCGGCCGTCTTATTTTCGAAGACTGCAGTTCATAAGCTCTAACCTATGCAAGACGAACCTTCCAGTACTCATGTTCAACAAAGCTCCGCCAACGAATAGAAAAAACCAACGAGTTGCTATGTTATAAACTTATGACGTTATCGACACGCGATCGAGTGTACACAAGTGTTCACGTTAGTAAAACGTGGAGAGTAATACTATGTAAACAACTGAGAGGCGGAATTATAGATCTACAAATTGGGCTGTCGTTGACCAAAATAGACAAATAAATCAAGAAACACCCCACCTGTTGAATCAGGATTATTGAAAAAGGACTAATGTAAATAAACAAATAAATCAGGAAATAAGGCCAAACCTATATTTAAAACCGTAATCCGTTCAACAAAACGTAAACGATCAAACCTGTAAACTTTTTAAGCCTTTGCCTGTTTATTCTTATTTCAATATGCTGTCCATAATGAATGTTAAATATTAATAAGCTGTATTTTTATATGGGGTTTCGATAGCAGTGAAGGTTTGAATTTGTGCAAACCGCGTTGACTCTGATCATACAGCATAGGAGCTGTATGTCTGTCACTAAACCGGTTAGAGCTTATACACTGCAGTCTTCGAATATAAAACGGCATTAAACGCTTCGCTTCGATCGCGTTATCGGCCGTCTTATTTTCGAAGACTGCAGTCTTTAAGCTCTAACCTATAAGACATGTTGGTATAATTCTGTTAGAGTAATTTTCCTTTTATTAATTTCGCCCAATCGCACGTATGGATACACTAGACAAGGGGTGTTCCTAATAAGGATTTCTAGTACTGCTATTTAAGTAACTCATCTTATCTAGTACGTCTGAGAAGCGAGAAACTGACATTCGGTATAGCTAATGGCTGGATACCGACATTAGTATACCGACATTACCGACATTTGTATATTTATTGCATATCTTTCATTGACTGGGTGGATAATCATGCGGTTCCTACCGGTTAGTGGTTATACATTTATTGTATATCTATTCCATATCTTTCATTGACCGGGTGGATAATCATGTGGTTCCTACCGGTTAGTGATTTTATATTCATTGTATATATATTGCATACATTTCATTGACTGGATGGACGACCATGCCGTTCCTTCCGGTTTATGATTTCATATCTATTGTATATTTTTGTATATCCTTCACTAACCGTCCGGCTAGTGATTTTTATATTTATTGCACATCTATTGTAAATCTTTCATTGTCTGGATAGATAATCATGCGGTTCGTTCCGATTATTGATTTCATCCATGTACAGCGCTTTTGAACGCACATATCCCGTGTGAAAAGAGCGCTATATAAATGTGGTATAATAATAATAATAATAATGAGTACAGCTACTAGTTGGATACCTACATTATGTATAACTACTGGCTTGAAATTGACATGATATTTAGCTACTGGCTGGGTACTGACCTTATGTGTAGCTACTGGCTGGATAATGGCATTATGTTTAGCTACTAGCTAGATAATGACATTATGTATAGCTTCTGGATGGATATTGACATAATATATAGCTACTGGTTGGGTACTGACGTTATGTGTAGCTACTAGCTGGATACTGACATGTGTAGCTACTGGCTGGATACTGACATGTGTAGCTGCTGGCTGAGTACTGACGTTATATTTAACTACTGGGTGGATACTGACATGTGTAGCTACTGGCTTGAGACTGACATTATGTCTGGGTGTTTATAACGGTATATCAGCACTGGTAGAATCTGTAGAATTACTTCCATGAGAAAACATAGTAAATAGTTTCTACAACTTTCTCTTGTATTGGTCTACTCTGTTAACAAGGGTCGAAAAAGCATATATACATATAAGAGAAAAGGTTCAACAATCTAGGCAGTACATCTGATATCGAACTTTTTAGCGAATTAGCGAATTTGATTTTCATTTGGTAGGGCAGATTATACAGGCTACTAGTTTATGGAAAATATGACGCAAACACTGCAAGCCCTGGTCAGAGGGCTTCTACCCCTACCCCGATTCAAATTTGATCAGACAATATTGAGAGTTTAATTAGTGATCACGATGATGACTTACAGTTATTCCTCATGTTTCCTTTTTTTAGTCAAGAAGGAGTGCATTGATCCTCCTCCAAAGCCAGGAAATAACATGTATAGAGATGAAATCAGCAGATACATAAAGCCAACTGGGGCAAAGGGAAAATTGAAATACTATGATGGGGACGAGTATATGTACGGCTGTAAACAGGGGTGAGTATCAATCTTGGTTAGTTTCCACATATTGTTTTAACACATGTGCTAATTACTACACCAATATACAAGTTTTCTAACACATTCAGGTCATACACTGACAATAACTGTATTTTGTATACATGCTATTGCGCGATGTTGTTACACGCTGTTGTTGTTGCACGATTGTGCTGTTGCACGATGTTGTTACTCGATTTTGCTATTGCACGATGTTGTTTTTGCACGATGTTGCTGTTGCACGATGTTTATGTTGTATGCTGGTGCTGTTGTATGATGTTGTTATATGATTTTGCTGTCGCGCGATGTTGTTTTTGCATGACGTTGCTGTTGCATGATGTTGCTGTAACATGATGTTGTTGTATGATGTTGCTGTTGCATGGTGTTGCTGTTGCACGATTTTGCTGTTGCATGGTGTTGTTGTTGCACGATGTTGCTGATGCACGGTGTTGTTTTTGCACGATGTTGCTATTGCATGATGTTGACGTTGCAAGGTGTTATTATATGATGTTTCTGTTGCATGTTATTGCTTTTGCATGGTGTTGTTGTTGTTGTTAAACGATGTTGCTGTTGCACGATGTTGATGTTGTACGGTGTTGTTGCATGATGTTGTTGTGTTGCACTATGTTGTTGTTTCATGCTGTTGCACGATGTTTTATATGACGCTGCTGTTGAACGATGTTGTTGTTGCATGCTGTTGCTGTTGCACGATGTTGTTAGATGATGTTGATGTTGCACGATATTGTTGCACGATGTTGCTGTTGCACGATGTTGCTGTTTCACGATGCCATTGCACGATGTAGCTGTTGCACGATTTTGTTACACGATGTTGCTGTTGCACGATGTTGCTGTTACACGATGTTGATGTTGCACAATGTTGCTGTTGCACGATGTTGTTGCTGCACGATGTTGCTGTTGCACGATGTTGCTGTTGCACGATGTTGCTGATACACGATATTGTTGTTGCACGATGTTGTAAAAAGATGTTGCTGTTGCACGATGTTGTTGCACGATGTTGCTGTTGCACGATGTTGCTGTTTCACGATGTCATTACACGATGTAGGTGTTGCACGATGTTGTTACACGGTGTTGCTGTTGCATGATGTTGCTGTTGCACGATGCTGTTGCACGATGTTGCTGTTACACGATGTGGTTATTGTTCTCATTTCCTTATTTTACCGAATGATTTAGCCAAATTGGTTTACAGACGACAATTAGAAATTTTGCACCAAAATGATTAAAATAGAAAATAGTTTAGAGGATACCAGCCAATCAAACTAGAACTATCACTGAATGTGATTAAATACCCCCGCTGACCTGTCTTGATCGCAAATGAAACACAATTTAAAAAGTACCATACATCTATCAAAATGTTTGACAGAGTTACATGTATGTACTCTTGCCTTGAAGCTTGTGATGGTGAACACGTGTTTCATGTTTCAAAGCTTTATCTCACAGGGTTATGAAAATATATGGACTTTAGCAAAAACTATTTTGGTGCACAATTTAAAAGCATTGTCTGCAATAATAATTTCATATTATGACATGATAATCTTTGAAAAGGCCCTTAGTGGTCGAAATATTAGATTAGAGCAATTTCAAGTATTTATGTATTATGTATTATATCAATTCCCTATTTTGGATTATTTTCTTCATTGTAAACAATAAAGTTAAATTAGTAAAAGATTTGTTTTTAAAAACCTGTATGCTAGGGCTAAACTAATACAAAAAACAGTAAAGTCCCAGGTCAGATCCACTTTTTTCAATGGTGCCAACACGCGACATTGGCGCCGAAAGAGTTCAACAGAAATAAATAAGATGAAAAGGGCCATAAATCTGTCAAAAATGTTGACAGAGTTATGTTCTCTTGGCTAAAGATGAAGCTTGTTATGATAGACAAGTGTGTTATGTTTCAAAGCTTTATCTCAAAGGTTTATGTAAATATATGGACTTGACCAGGTTATGTCACGGACAGACAGACATACCAACCATAAAAGGGCCATAATGCTGTCAAAATGCTTGACAGAGTTATGTTCTCCTGCCTGCAGATGAAGATGCAGATGTGTGTAAAATTTCAAAGCTTAATCTCAAAGGGTTGTGTTAATAAGTGGACTGTATCAAGTTGTGCCACGGACGGAACTGCCATGGACAGACAGACCAAAACAGACCAAAACAAAGTAACTTTCATTTTTTCAACGGTACAGAAATGACTGCTCCTCCCATTAGATGAACATTTCTTAAGTCCATATAGGACCCGTTCTCAAAAAAATGGACAATCAATGTCGCCGATATAAGTCAACTGATATTTAGCCAATTAAAAGCAATTAACATCGTGTCATTGTTTTTCTCAAATTTTTATGATATTAGGATTATTTCATAAACATTTTTACGGTATAAAATGTTGTTCTAAATGGCTTTCCAGGCTTTTCAATCTGCAAGGGGTGGTGAAATGTGCATCTCGCCATGGATTTTTTTAGTTTTCATTCTACCCATAATATAGCGTAAAATGTAATCATGCCCGATTTAAACCATGCATTTATTCATTGTCAATTGAGGTTTTTTTTACGAAGAGAAAACGGTGCTAAAGCAACCAAACATTAAAATACACTGACATGCTAATGCAATGTCGCCAAACCGGACCTAATCTACGAGGCTAAACTTTAACGGTAAATAGAATATCACATACTGCACGATAATTCTGCAATGCCTTATTCATTCAACCTTTAATATTGTTTATCATGTGTATGAAAAAAGATTTTTACCAAATTCATCTATAGAAAAAAGATTCAGAGGCCAAGTTTCTAAATTACACTTCTATAATTTAGCTTTATAATTTACGAGTCATCACAAATATGCATATTCGTTTCCCCATGAAACACTATTTTATGTTTGTTTTGCCAATTGTGTGTACCAAATAACCTATTGTTTATCAAAATTTAATAAAAGGTACTTTTAGAAAGCATATAATTTTTTTCTGGCCAATCAAATACAGCGCAGAAGAAAAAATCCTAATCTACGAGGCCTAATTTACGAGACAAATATCTTTCTGCAGTTGCCCCTTCCATCATTCCCGAGTGTTATGCCACTCAATTACGTCTAATTCAATACTTAAACCACAGTCACATATAAATAATTCATGGAGGATGTCATTTTGCTACATAATTCGTCTAAACAATTCCCTAAGAAAGCGGTGAGTTGTTTGACATTTTGCAGAAATAGCTTACAGGATTGTTTCATTGAATTTGTATACATATTATTTCATAATTACGATTTGAATACCGAATTATCGACTTTTGAATAATATCACTTTTCGCTTTTTTTTAATATTCCACATGAAAGTTCGGACTCGTAGCTTAGATTGAATTGTCCCGTAGATGAGGATGCCAATATCAAAGTATTTCTATACAATTTTTCAAACCTAAAGTAAGTTTGAATTATGCCAGTATAATACAAATCTATTTAGAAATAATAAATGGTTAAATAAAAACAAGATTGGCAATATATTAACGGCAATTATTTGTAGAATTTTTACAGAATTATTTTCACTACTATATTTACTTTTAATTTGTTAACTCACGAAAATGTTTACTTGGTATTTCTTCTAGAAAAAGAGCAAACATTCACTTCATTGCATTTATTCCTATTGCCCGATCTACATACATATATAGTCAAGTATGTCTCCTTTCAAATAGGCATTAACAAAGCCACACATACAGTCAGCAAAGTCCCTGCTTTCGTCTGTCTGTCAGTATGTCTGTCTATTCACATGTTGTGATAGTGTTTATTCGTCTCGAGGTGTTGTGCGACTTATTACTCAAACACTAATTGAAGCGGGCTGTTAAAACGTGCATTATTTGAACATGTGCACCTTAAGTTACGGCCCATGAGTGAGCAAAACATTGGTGCCAGTGTGATAATTTAGAGCAGCAATAATTTAAATAAGAAAGTACAGCCAACCTTTGATAAATGTATAGCTGTCATTGAAAATATATAGCGATGTATCATCACTATGAAATATATATATTCAGTGACAGCTGTAAAATAATCAAAGTTGGGAGGACGCATATCTGTTTCAAATGACTCAAAATGAGAATTTATTCGCACTTTGAGCTGTTTGAAAAAGATAATATAGACTCGCCAATAAAAAGGTGAACAATTAAGTGTAGTTTTAGTTCTAATGGAAACTTTGAATTACGAGTATGTAGGAAATCGTGTTAATAGACTAATCGATGTTTGACTGTACTATGAAATATAACAAACTTAAGGCCATCAAAAGCAGATGAAATTGATTGAAAAAGAAAATATAATGCGCAAGACAGGAGTCCTGGTACTTACAGGAAAAGAGAAAAGAATGTTCACTGTCCCTGAAAACGTTTTCAACTTCACGTCCTTTACCAATAGTCCTTAAGCATAATTTTATGATTTACGGGATAGTCCAATGACACACTTTTCCCCCAGCAAATGGTTGGTTATGGGTTATGTGAACGCAAGTAGTAATTAATTTTGTTAATTTTATTAGTAACTCTTGCAAATAGTTAACAATTGATTGTTCGACTGATCAAAATATTTCCATTACATACATGTCTCAGCGGTCTGTGCATAGTTAAGTCAAAAGGGATGTTTTAACTCAGACAGTAAAAATACAGAGTTGAACATGACATACAGAGTTGAATTTGAAATTTTCGGTGTACTCGTATACCCCCACCAGGGGCCGCGCATATTGATATGGTTTGTCAAGTTCGCTCTGGGCTGTGCGTTTCTGCGGTCTTGAAATGTGTAGAAAAAATAACAGTTCGTGGCTAAGTTGTTGTTGGTGTTTACTGTGAAACACGTTTTTTATTTATATATATATTCATTTTTTTTTTATTTTGATTCATATATTTTTCTCAGCATATTTATGTCGGGGTAATTGCTTTCTTTTCTGCCAACACGAAGTAAATATGTGTTTACTTCGTGCTTCCATGTATAGTCAAACAACTAGGTCTGACGGGTCACGGGTTCGCCGAGTCCATTTTTAAGGGAGATCAGCATTTCGGATATCCACGTGTCATTTATAAAAGAAAATGTTCAGTTATAGGTATAAAGAATAAGCGCATTAGTTATCGGAAATATAGTGTAGTGGATAAGACGTAGGACCATAAAGAAGTATATGATCGGCGAACATTTTTATTAGGCGCAGGTTCGAGTCTCGCATCAACCTAAAATATTTTTTTTCCTAAAAATATGAAGGAAAGGCCTCTTAAGAGCATTAGTTTTGTTGTGCATTAACAAGCCACTTGTACAAGACATTTGCTAAAACTTATATTGCTATTCATATTTTAGCATCGATTTATTATTGAAAATATGGCTAATATAGGACTCGATCTCAAACAAAGGCACCATTCCCAAACATAGACGACCATGTGCATGTATGGCCATTACAATGATACAATATGACATAAATAATACTCTACTATTCATTAAAAAGTAAAAAAAGGTTTATGGTCGACACGGGATTCGAACCCACGCTCAATAAAAAACTACTCTCGCAATGTCTTCTGCGTACCTAGACTTTACCCACTGCGCTAAACTGCTGACAACAATCCCGCCTTCAATTTTATCTTATATACTAAACTTGTCTGTTTAAAAAATGGTCCAAGAACATGCGGAATGCGGATCTCCCTAAAAAATGGACTCGGCTGACCTTTGACACGTCAGACCTAGTTGTTTGACTATACCAGTGTCAGTGACAATGCTAGTGAGTTAGGTATAACTGATTAAAATCACATTTTAAACATAGTTGTCAGCGTGGTACAGGGGTTATAACGATGGACTAGGAAATGCGAGGTCGTTGGTTCGATCCTCGGTTGAAGCTCAATTTTTTTCTCTTAGCACCCTTAGTATAGGGCGAATCTCTGTTTGTAAACAAACCCGTCATTTCGCGCATGCGCAGTTAACTGGTGGGCAAAAACACCAATAACAACATATTGATCCCCATGTATCGGCTAAGCAATGGTTAGCCTACACATCATTTAACACTGTGTTGGTTATGAATGGTTGATTTCTGTATATTTACTATATCCTCTGACTATAATGACAATTATGTTATAGTTTCTAAGGATATAGCCTATAAAATAAGAAGCTTGAATTAATCGGCCTACTACCAGCTGAACTTTGTAAAAAAAACAACACAAAATACCGATCCCTTGATCTGGCCTTTCTTTGAAGTTAATTAATTATTTGTTGGACAGGCCTGATACGTCGAATAATTTAGATCAACAGTATTTAAAATTTTAATTATCGTTTTATTTTAATAACATCGAGATATTAAGATATTCAGTCTCATGGCGTTCATTCGTGTGTTGTAAAATGCACATGTCTTTCTGGCTACTGTACAGTATTGTTGCAGATCTAGTAAAATTATTTTAGAGTAGAACTAGATCATATCAGTCTATATCAACTATCATTCACAATAAACGACCTTTTTAAATAGATGTTAATCGTTGGGGTATACCTATGCTTAGCCATTGATCTAATTAGTCAAATATAGTTATCTTCTATTGTTCGGAAAGCTGTTTAACAAATCATGAATTTAGACAATTGGTACATTGTTTGGTAGTTTCTACATTAGAAGCATTCCTGTTATGTAATAGTTCATAACTTTGTTGATGAGACAGTGTGTGCTAGATGGCAATTGTGTAATCGCTGACCCTTGTCAACTGCTGAGAAGCTAGGGGATTTACTGACCTTCTGGCACCTTTGATCGTTACTCTTTTCCTAGGTCTAGTTAGTTCATTAGCGGTATTTCGGTAGGTAATGTAAGTAAGTAAGTACATAAGTAAATTGTTTATTATAGTGACATGTGTTAAATCATATTCTTATATATACAAACATATATACAATACATAAACACCCGGCCCCATGGGCCCATATGTCATCTACCAAAAATGTAACTGAAAACATATTCACATAGATATATCATACCTTATATGAAAAGATCAAATATTATGGATGTCATTAATATGCAAATAGATACTGTTAGTGACGTCATCCATGTTACTAGGCATAGATAAATCTGCTACTAAGACGTAATGCCTTTACAAGAAACTTGGCAGTCTTTCTTGTCTGATCATTTAAAAGAAAGCTTAATTTTTCCAGACACGTTTTGGCTGTGAACACATTGTCAGCAAACAGACCATTAAACTTTCTTGGCGCATTACGTCATACCCTTTTACAAACTAACAGAAAATGAGTTTCAGCCTCAATATCATTTGAGTTGCACAAAGTGCAAATTCTATCAGTCACTGGTTCGTTAATGTAGCTGCCGGTCTCTACACGTAGAGGTAAAATGCCACACCTGAACTGTGCCATTACAGACTGTTCACTTTTGATTAGGTTTAGTGTCACATAGTGTTCTTCTTTGAAGTTACTTTTAAATTGTGTGTATGTTCTTATTTTGGGTGAACTTTGAACTTTTGTATCCCATTCATTTTTATAATGATTCATAAGTCTTTCTCTGGCCAACTGTAAATCTACTATGGCTTTATTATCGAAATTGTCCCTTAATCCAAGCGTATACATAATTGTTTTCATCTCACTGCTCCAATTACTATTGCACATTCTATAGTCTGTTTCAAAAATATTGTATGTAAGTCTATCATTGTCAATACAATTTAGCCGGATCCAATAATGCACCATATTCAACCATCGTCGATACCGGCAAGGTAACCACCCTATGTCACCGGAAATAGCTGCAATTAGCGCGAACCGATGTACACCGAGGAAATAACGGGTTGCCCTGTGCTGTATGTTGTCTGTGGATTGAAATTGCTTCAAACCCCATACCGCCGAGCAATAGCCTCAGATCGGAACAACACAACAGATATAAAGTTTATCATAAAATCTGAAACCAAACTCTTTATAAATGTATATCTTATTGATAAAACCACCCAGTGCTCTTCCTGTGCCTCTGCTTAGTGCTTCACTGTGCTCATTAAAACCACATTCGTCGGAAAAAATAACACCAAGGTATTTATATTCTGGGACAGTTTCCAGAGCGTTTGCTCCTATATGAAATTTAAATTCTGTCATTTTTGCACGACCTTTACGAAAATGCATACACTACTCGTATTAATTAAAACGCGCCATTATTTATACCACTTATGGATAGTGTCTAACATGCACTGTAACTTCATCGCACTGTCAGCGATTAGAACTGTCATCCGCGTAAAGGAGTGTAGAAACTGATATGTCTCCCATTTTAATTCCAAGGTCAATGTGATTAATGTCTTTCACTAGGTCGTTAATAAAGGTCGCAAAAATCGTTGGCGACAAATTATTTCCTTGAGCTACTCCGGATTTACAGTCAAACCAGTCAGTTAATTTGCCATTAATTTTTATGGCTGCTGAAGTCCGTTCATACATAGTCTTAATAGTTTGATAAAGTTTGCCGTCAATTCCTAAAGCTAGCAGTTTGTACACCATCATATCTCTATCCACAAAGTCAAACGCTTTTTTAAGATCAATAAATGCTGTTAACACTCATTGATTCTAGCAATACTATTGAAAGTAAAAATATGATCTTCGCATTAGCGATTCTTCCAGAAGCCATTTTGCTCATCATCTAGTATACCATGTTCGTCTAGATACGCTGTCAGTCTTTTGTTTATGAGAGCACTGCAGACTTTACTGATGCACGATAAAAGGCTTATCCCGCGGTAATTCAGAGGTACACGGCGGTCTGAGCCACTATCTTTCAATATTGGAAACTATGACTGCCTTTCTCCACTCACTCAGAATCGAGTTGGTATCAAATACAAATGGAAACAGTTTGTAAATGACGGCAATTACAGGTGGATGTTTTAGCACTGCATATGGAATATTATCTAAACTATTCGCTGATTTTGATCTGGTTGCCATAACAACATTAGTCACCTCTTCAATAGTAATATCTTGATTTAATAGTTGAATGGAGTCATACAATTGGTCAGATATGTTCATTTCAATTCATTGCTTGTGTATTTTAGTTTGCCGGTAAAATTCATTATCAAATTCGTCACTATTTCCGCCTTTATTAAGATTTTCAAAATCGTACTGCCATCTTTCAAGCATTATGTATTTATCATTTATAGCTCTCCCAAACTCGTCGATCACTTCCTCGGGTATCTTCGATTTTTTACGAGGACCTAAGTATTTTATCTTGTCCCAGGTCATTTGGGTTTGTTGTAGTAGACATCGTCTCTATATCGACCGCTACCGATCGCCTATATTCGCGTTCGCATTGACGTAATAGTTTACCGAATACCGCTCTAGCTTCGAAATACCGCATCCGTTTCGTATTACGCACTGCTCTTGTACCTTTATAAACTCATTTTCGGAGAGTCTCATTTCATACCATAATTTACCCAGTTCTTCGTTCCAGTACGGCTTACTATGCCTGTTCCGTTTTTTTTGCACGTGGCAAGGAATTGTATTGCGGCAGGGTATTGTTCATTTCAGTCATTATTGTCTCACAGAGGCGCGAATATATATGATCAGTTTCATTCTGGGTTTCTCTGTTGTATTCTATCAGAGATATAACCTCGAGAAGGTCGATTCGCGTTGTTTCACTTTCCATGAAACTACACGGTATATGATCAAGATTGAATCTCGGTTCAGTCGCTGAAGTGACTTTAGAATCAGTCGTGGGTAAATGTCCCTCTAATCCCGTTAACGCAAATTGCAAATTAATGTAAAAATATAGTCTCCAACTGTCAAAAACAATTAATTTTCAGTATTCAAAACAAATATATATATACATAGTTTGTATTGTTAAAATCTTTGAATGCAGAAATAATAAGTACTGACATTTGAAAAAATGTAGACCCAGACAAGATAGCTAAAAAAGCAACCCCCTGACCAGGGTCTTCACTGTTGATTATCCAAAATAGATTCTAGACCATTTCCCTCCGGACACCTGCCCCCGGACCTTTGCCCCCCCCCCCCCTTTTTGGGCATGGGCGGACATTTGCCCCCTCCCCTGGTGTTTAAGCTTGGGCGGACATTTGCCCATCTGACATATACCCTCCTGTTGGACGTGGGCGGACATTCCCCCTCCCTCTAGTGGTTTAGCTTAGGCGGACATTTGCCCCCCCCTCCCCCGGGGTCTTGACACCACATGTATTGTGTGACTCGATCTCAGAAAACCCAGATAACTTCCATTCAGATTCATTAGAAATTGCTCTAATTCAGAAACGTAGCTATTTTACATAATTGCTTAGATCTAAGTAAATTACTTTTTTGTTGTTAAATCAGTAATTTTGTATTCAAATAACAAACAGATGTATACCTATCACCCCCAGATCCAGATCTTGTTATATTTTATTGTTGAAAATTGTGTCGGGTGAATCAAAGTCATCAAAATTCGTAGCTTTCGAACAAATATTTATCATAAAAGCTAAGCCGACAGTAAATGAATTTCGTTAGTGTAGAATTTTTCACTGCCTTTAGGCTAGTGAAACCCGTAATCGAATTAACATTTGATGTGTTTTAACACATAACAACATATTGACAATAAATGAAAGGTCACGTTCTGCTGAATACACCGTTGTGTGTCAAAGCAATTAATATGGCTGTCAGTGCTTTCAGAAAATGAAAGGTCACCGTTTTCAGAAAATGAAAGGTAACATTTGATGCCGCAGAATCATTTGATTGGCCAGGGGTACACTCCCTTTTCTGCATATACCTCTGACCTGGCTATATGTAATCCAGGGGTTTTCTAGCGATGTTCTATGACGTATATCCTGTTCAGTGTTTACATTTTTTGCAAATGGCTGCCGAATTAAATACTGAGGCATTTACATGCATCAAATCATTGCAAAAAAAGGCCCAAATTAAACTCGTTTGTAAAAGCTTGTTTATCCTGATATGGTTCCCAAGTGTTAGGACTGCACGTACGATTCCTAGGGACACTAACAACTCCACCCTTCTGGTTGCAGTTTATGTAACGATGACTGGAACCAGAATGTGCAGACAAGGTGGGTAAATTCAGCTATATTACAGAATAACTTATTTATTTTTCCGTCAAACCCTATGTTGTGACCAGTCTTTAGAATCGTCTCAAAACGATGATTCACAAGAGTGGTGACAACAGAGGGTTTTGTGGAGAAGTGACACTTTTAGTATTTGAGTACGCACCCTTATCTGTTGCTCCGGAAAAGTCCCAACATGCAAAGCTGTTTATATTTTTGGGAAGTCGTTTTCAGTTTAAACTTACTTTGTTTTAGATTCGAGTCTAATTCTGATTATGACTACTACGACCAATTCGAAGATACCACGGCAGTGTGTAACGGTTCATCTGGAAAGTGGGATGTAGGTGATTTGCCAACATGTCAAGGTACCACTTCTTTGTTATCGCTGCAGAAGCTCCAGCAGGAGTATTGTTGGAGTGAATGGTTGCGTCTTGTGTGTGGCTTTTTCTGTCTGACCTTACTACGTTTTTCATTTCAGGACAGTTAACTCACATGTATATATAAATATACCTGAGTACTGATCATTTACTGCAAGAATTATCATGTAAGAATAGTGACATTATGAACACTTATTTATTTAATAAACCAAACAATTATTTACATTGCTATCCTCGATTTTTAGATATTGGCCGTATTTAAGAAATGAATGACGTGCTTCCGGTGTTCATGGGGTTATGCAACGGATAGCTTAACGAGCAAAGTTAGTGAAGCCCGAAGGGCTTCACGTGAATCTTTGCTCATAAAGCTATGCGTTGCATAACCTCATGAACACCAGGAGCACGTCATTTATTTCTTATATTTATATTCCATTGTATTTCTTATATTTCAACGGATCCGGTATTGAAATGAACGTTCATGGGAAAATGCAACTTTCTTTTTAGAATAAGGTTATATAAGGACGAATGTAAATATAAGGTAATATAGGCAGTATTGTTTTGTAGGTGTACTGTGATATTGGCCGTATTGGGTAATATATGCAGTATTGGTTTGTAGGTGTACTGTGATATTGGCCACATTGGGTAATATAGGCAGAATCTTGACTTACAATGTTGTGTAAGGGTACTGTGATATTGGCTGTATTGGGTAATTTACTCAGTATCTTAACCTAATGTTTTAGTAAGTGTACTGTGACATTGGCTGTATCGATAGTAAACAACAAAATGCATTGTGACATTAGTATGTAAATGCAGTTGAACCCGTCTTAAGCGGTCATCAAAATTAGGTCCATTGCTACATAAGGCAGGGGCAGCGTAATGCAGATCAAACGTAATGACGAAAACTCCTCCTCTAGGGGTTCCTCTTCTCCTGTCTTAAGCAACCATCTGCTTTTAAGACGCATATATTTAACAAATAAATGACCGCTGTATCACACATTTATTGTTATTGGTCATACCAGTAGTACATATTTAGTATTAGACAATATATTCTCGTCTTGAACAAATCGCATCTGCGTTTAACCCTATCCCTGTTCTATGTTTAGTCCAAAATTCAATACCTTCCGAACATTCATGGCCTAAATAGCTATAATGAAACATGGAAGCTAGAGCACTGTAGCCATTATAGAAAATAAAACATATCTATCAAACTCCATTAAGAAGCAGAGTATATCTTGATCAGACGGTTCCAATAGGAGCCGTCTGATCTGGGTCGTCTCTGTTTGCAGATGCATGGAAAGACGTTTTCGTGCAGGAAAGGATTTATCGGTTGTTTTCTATGTGGCATCTAAGGTGCACTTTAGGTTGATATTTATAATGAGCGTCTTGATTTCGATTTCATTTAAATGACAGCAATCCGTTGCGATGCCAGCCGTTTCGGGAATGTCACTAATGGGATGATCCTTAACTACACTGAAATTTACGAGTACGGCGAGTACATGGAATTGCGATGTGATGATGGGTATGCGACTACTGACGGGGTGCACCGTGTGAAGTGTGAACAGGGAAACAGCTTTGATAATACATCGCTAAAAAACTTCCAATGTGAAGGTAGGACTGTGGTATTGTATAATTATGTACAGTTGATCTTTGTATGTCGTACTTGGGTAACTTGAACATCTTGATAACTCGAGGTTTGGTATTTTCACATTTACAATACAGAATGTTTCTTAAACGTTACACGCATCTAGAACGCATCAGAGAATGTTAATACATTTTCGTTAAGGTTTACACTTAATATATGTGACTAACGAGTGTAAGGCATAAGTCCTACATATGTAAAGCAACATGTCATGTGTATTTTGTATGTCATACATAAGTCCTACATATGTAGAGCAATAATTTATGTGTGGGTATGTATGCCATACATACACCCAAGCCGGGTGGTTCTAGGTCGTAACTGTGTGATGTACTGACACTGTACATTGAATGTTACATTTGATTCTTTGTGGTGATCTGAGTAACTGTCTACGTCCCTTGATTTACGGGAAGAGGAACTTACGAAAAGGATTATTTGGTTTTTAATTATGATTCCGAAATTAATTCCATTATTTAAACAAACAATATCGATATATATATTTAATATCTTTTGTTTTAAGTATTTTATATGTATTATATATACAATGTTTTGTAGTTTAACTCATTCCTAATAATAATAATGATATTAACAACAATGATAATAATAATAGTACATAGTAGGTGTTCACATATAGTGAGTGTTTTATAAAATAGGTAACATCATAATATATCGAGTGTCATTTTAACCCCTTCCGTGCAACTATGACGGGTCTATGATATCACATGCAAACAGGTTGGATCCAGATGAGACGACGAGTAACTCGGCGTCTCATCAGGATTCAAAAAGTTTGTTACTGTTACTATGATTTTGAAACAATAATGAAGAAAATAAAAAAAAGAAAATTGTAGCAGACGACAAAATTAGCAGACGACAGAACTTGGCAGCGAAAGGGTTAATTACCATCCCAGCATGAAACAACTGAAATTTAGATCCATTTTCTTTTTAAACCTTCGCTTGCTGAATTTTAAAATACATTTCTCCTTTTTTACCCATGCCCTGTTGTATAATTACATATATCTTGTGTACACGTATTTCGCTGTGCAATCACTGCTGTGGGGTGCACTGGTTGCACAATCAACTTGTAAATAGTGCAGACCCTGATAAGACAGCTCCTGCAGGACCTATCTCATCTGGGTCTTGACTATTTACAGGTAGGTATATTGACGTGAATAGCAAGCGAAGGGTTAACTACTTCCGATTAGATAACAGTTGACGGAAGGTCAAAGAGCTTGGATCTTGGTGAAACGTCCAATTACTCGGCGTCTTATCTGCAGCTAGCTTGTTTACTTGGCGTCTAATCTGCATCTAGTCTGTTTACTCGGCCTCTCATCTGCATCTAGCCTGTTTGCTCGGCGTCTCATCTGCATCTAGTCTGTTTGCAAATGTAAGTCAAGGCGCTGATAGCGGAATAAATGTGAAATGCACTGTATATCAAAAGATCTACTTGGCACTGTTTAGTTCAGAATGCTTTGACGTTATAAAAACAGTGTGATGTTTGTTGTATAATTCCACCCCTACCAAAACAATAACAACCCCCAGAAAAAAGAAAGAAACCCAAAAAATATAAAAAACCCCAAAAAACAACAACATTGAATATAATTATAGTTCACATTTGCAACGAACGATCTGATTTGGACTGTGAATTTTTGCATGTTCTGCATCCACAATGGCATCTTGAAAACGTCGCTTCTCGTCCGATCACTGCAGTTAAGCAACGTCGAGCCTGGCTAGTACGTGAATGGGTCACATTTTCGTAATTATGCATATTTCTCTCGTTTTCAATCGCACTTTGAACACTTTGATAGTCTGACCGTCGTTTTAAACCCTTAACCCATTACCCCATGAATATATTTATGTAAGAAATAATTACATAATTTCAATCGGGAGGAGCGGAAAGAAACGAGTTTTAAGCGTACATGTATAAACATGTTGTCATTCATTACTAGTGAAATTAATCGTTTTTGTAAAAACAAAAATGAAACACAAAAGGTCTACAGTACCCGGTATTCACAGGTGGTTACCCAACCAAGTACTAAACGTCGCTAAAATTCGGTGATTGGATGAGAACCGGTGTTTCACCGTGACATGACCGTAAACATCAATATGATGCGATTTAAGGCCGACATACTTTCTCTGAAAATGAACAGGAGACCATTCCAACAGACCAAGCTGAATTACAAACTTTAATATCACAGAATAATTTCAAACCAAGTTCAGTCAACAGAGTTCGTAATTCCCACTTTCAACACGGATAACATGGACAGGTTCACATAGCAACAGATCGCAACGTCTCAGACACAATGATTATTTATAGATGTATAGAGTCGCCGCATATTACGACCCCTCAAAACAAATTGAAACACACACACAAACTTAAAACCCGGGAAAAATATGGAACGCTTCACGAATTTTAGTGTCATCCTTGCGCAGGGGCCATGCTATTCTTCTCTGTATCGTTCCAAATTTAGTATAAGTATTGCCGAAACAAGTACAACACGTGCTGATGTAGTACTCCTATGGCCAAGAGACCGACATTTTCAATGGACATGGTACGTAGAATTCGCATATAAGCGTACAACTATTCAGGTAATTAAAAAACAATAGTAGAGCCTGTCTTAACCCTTCACTTGCTATTCACGTCAATATACCTACCTGTCAATAGTGAAGACCCAGATGGGACAGCTCCTGCATGAGCTGTTTCAAGTGGGTCTGCACTATTTACAAATTGATTGTGCAACCAGTGCACTCCACAGCAGTGATTGCACAGCGAAATACTTGTACACAGTTAAGATATATGTAATTATACAACATGGCATGTGTAAAAAAGGAGAAATGTGTTTTAAAATTCAGCAAGCGAATGGTTAAAAAGAACAACAATAACGGTTTTGTTTAAATTTATTGTGAAACAAAAATACTTAGTATTTAAGTGATCTTGTTATTTATGTGCTTCGCTGACCCTTTCAAAAATATATGAGTCGGCTATTAAAACAGTGTAGACATAAATGAAGACATATGAAATATTTTTACATGAAAGCATACACTGATAGGTATTATCTTAATGTATTCATGCAATCATCCAGAGGTTTAGTTCAGCATATTGCTGTTTGAATAACTATAGGCTACTATAGTTATATAATAAAGAAGGCATCTTATCAAACAATGAAATATTATTAAAACAACTAAATAATTAATTTGTCCATCGCTTTTCAATACTGTGAATTTAATAAATGGGTCAAAGACCGAAATATTTTAAATTTTAATTCTGATAGCCCTTTTATTAATTATTTTAATCAACTATTGAAGTATCAATCTTTATTTAATCTTAGAAAAAAACAGTATCCTTTTCATTGTAAAATCTCGTTCATATATTAAGTTTACTACATGTATTACACGCCTATTTGCAACACGTCTGGAGCATAACTGTGAACCACAAAATGTTTTAAAATACCATACGTGGTACTAAGAAAGGTTGAATTCTAATTATGGTCCTCATGTGCTCAACTTTACTTACATTTAGTATTTTAAAAGTAAAAGTAAGCCCTAACATATAACTGGGTTTGGTTAAATGTCAATCAATGACATTCTGTTAATACTGGTTGGTTTTCATGAAAATGTTGATATTATGTGCATACGCGTCATTAGACGGGTGAGTGAGTGATTTGGGTTTTACGGCAGTGCGACACATATAAGTTCATATAGCGCCGATGAATGATGAGATGAGATGATGATGAGGGGTGATTCCAGTAAGATAGTTTCGGCAAATCCCATTCACTGTATAGTAGCACACGGGATCATAACCACCAATCTGCCTTCATTTCAGTTCTTGGCAGAGGGGATAATATCTGTCAAAAACACAAAAAACATCCCCTTGACAATAAAGCCGCAGAACCACGGCAAGGTAGGAAGGTCTCTGGGGCCAGTAGATGCACTCCTTAGCGTAGCGTATGACGGTGCAATAGACTCGACCTTTCTGACCTTGTGATCAACTAAAACATTTATTTATACACCGTAATGTACAGGGCTGTCATTTTACGCTTAATTGGGACAGACTTTATAAAGAAACGATACGTTATATATACGCTTGCAATTGACCCGCAATTATAAAAAACAACCCAATACACTGGACTGTGCGTTTACTGTAATATATTGCTAGACCTTGGGGACAAGACAATTGTACTGTAATATATTCCTAGACCTTGGGGACAAGACAATTGCTACTGTAATATATTCCTAGACCTTGGGGACAAGACAATTGTACTGTAATATATTCCTAGACCTTGGGGACAAGACAATTGTACTGTAATATATTCCTAGACCTTGGGGACAAGACAATTGTACTGTAATATATTCCTAGACCTTGGGGACAAGACAATTGTACTGTAATATATTCCTAGACCTTGGGGACAAGACAATTGTACTGTAATATATTCCTAGACCTTGGGGACAAGACAATTGTACTGTAATATATTCCTAGACCTTGGGGGACAAGACAATTGTACTGTAATATATTCCTAGACCTTGGGGACAAGACAATTGTACTGTAATATATTCCTAGACCTTGGGGACAAGACAATTGTACTGTAATATATTCCTAGACCTTGGGGACAAGACAATTGTACTTTAATATATTCCTAGACCTTGGGGACAAGACAATTGTACTGTAATATATTCCTAGACCTTGGGGACAAGACAATTGTACTGTAATATATTCCTAGACCTTGGGGACAAGACAATTGTACTGTAATATATTCCTAGACCTTGGGGACAAGACAATTGTACTGTAATATATTCCTAGACCTTGGGGACAAGACAATTGTACTGTAATATATTCCTAGACCTTGGGGACAAGACAATTGTACTGTAATATATTCCTAGACCTTGGGGACAAGACAATTGTACTGTAATATATTCCTAGACCTTGGGGACAAGACAATTGTACTGTAATATATTCCTAGACCTTGGGGACAAGACAATTGTACTGTAATATATTCCTAGACCTTGGGGACAAGACAATTGTACTGTAATATATTCCTAGACCTTGGGGACAAGACAATTGTACTGTAATATATTCCTAGACCTTGGGGACAAGACAATTGTACTGTAATATATTCCTAGACCTTGGGGACAAGACAATTGTACTGTAATATATTCCTAGACCTTGGGGACAAGACAATTGTACTGTAATATATTCCTAGACCTTGGGGACAAGACAATTGCTACTGTAATATATTCCTAGACCTTGGGGACAAGACAATTGCTACGGAAATTCGAAAGGATCAGTATTCATGTCTTTCAATGCAATAATAACATACAATTGTTTATTTTAGCTGATCTGTTTTCGAAGAAAAAATCGAGCTATTATGATCACTGGGTTGTAATCGTAGTTATTGTTGTAGTCGTCGCCGTCGTCTGTGCAGCGTGCAAACTGTAATGTAGCTCATTACTCGAAATGTATAAAAGGTATCAAAATGAAACTTTGGAGAGGGGATACGTTTGGGTGGGGTGGAATACGTGTGAGGTTGGGCGTCCCTATACCGGTTTAACCCCCCTCCCGTATTATTTGTTTGCTATGTCTTTGTGCGTTTCTTTTAGTCTTTTGATATGCATGTACATTTACTGGTTTTTGTCGTGGTACTGTTCGGGCAGCTGTGTGTTTTGTATTTGGTGTTTCCTGCATGACTCATACAAGTTCTTTATAGGTGGGTAGATCTCATTGAGGAAAAGGTCCCGAAATCATAAACATAACTCTTGATTTCAAACTTTTGGAGGTATGGCCCATATAATATATCTTTTAAAAAGTTTTAATTTTGCTGGAAAAGCACGAGACGAGCGGTAGCACCGTACGCGACTCTTGTTTGTCACTACTTCTGAAATGTTACTCATACTCTTAATCAGTTTATAGAAACACACAACTTTCATTTCTTCAATGTTGCAGAAATTACAGCTCCTCCCACGAGCCAAACAAATCGTAGTTGCCCAACTCATGCGGGGCGCCAAAACCTGTGTGTTATACCATAACTATATTAAAATTATTCAACATATATACGAAATTATATATATAAAATATATAAAAATACAAAATATATATAATAATATAATACACAATACAAATATAAAATTACAGAAAATATAATTATCTATACAACAAATATATAAGAATTAGCCTACTATGCTAGTAGCTTTGAAGTTCAGCTGTATTTTGGCGAGTTAGAAAAGTTGTTTAATGCGAGACTTGGCGAGCATTTAACTACTTTTCTGACGAGCCAAATAACAGCTTAACTTCAAAACTAGGCTACTAGTGTAGTAATTCTTTCATCATGCAGCTCCAAGAAAATGGAGAAAATGAAGAAAAAGAAATATTGCTAAAGCAGGTTCGCCCCCTGACTGAAAATACATGCAAGTGCGAATTACGTGACGTCATATTGACGTCATCGACTTTTACAACATAAACAAACTTGATTTAATCCTTTTATATAGATATATAGTTGAGACAAAGGTGAGCAAATGTGTTAATTTGATGTTTATGTTTAATTATGCCTTTTTCGTCCTTCTGTTTTCCTCCTGTTGGCTAAACCAAACTGTCATTCCAGTCGGCTCAATACACATGCACTATACCTCACAAAATACAGCGTCGACGTGGAAAACATTATGCTAGTAGGAAGTGACTGTATTCGGTGACGTTCCATGATAAATAAAATATACAATACATAATTATATAGTTTCTTTTGAATATATACCACTATAGAACACTATATGCATTTTTAAAACACATACGTTTTAATGAATATTACAAGAGGATTGCCGAAAGTGTTTCACGGTTACATTATTTCTCGCAGAAATTCGCTGTCCTGAACCACCAGAAATTATGAACGGAAACGCTTATGGATCAAACCGATCAATCAACAGTACCATTCTTTTCGGCTGTGAAACGGGTTACACCCTCTCTGGTCAGGAGACATGGCGATGTATGGGAAACGGCAAATGGGATGGTTATTGTGCAAGATGTAACCGAGATAGTAAGTCATGTCTTTCGTAACCCTTTCCCTGTTGCATATTCATCTAAGAAATAATGGTAACATGAATGTTTATTAATGGGTTTTTAATGGTACAGTGCTCCCTCCCTACAACGGCCCTCTCAATAACGATTCCCTCCTTACAACAACGCATGTCACTGTTTCCGAAACAACACGTCTCCGGAAACAAATTTTTTCAATCGTATTTTCCTTATGCCTCCATCAAACCCTATGTTGTGACCACTCTTTAGAATCGTCACAAAGTGACGATTCTAAAGAGTGGTCACAACATAGGGTTTGATTGAGGCATAACGGTTTTAGTTCTCGAAATACACCCTATCTGTGATCGGCAAACAAGCTAATTATTTTTGATTCTCCCTCCCTATAACAACTCCCTCTGAACAACACATACAATTGTCGTATCCCAAAGGGTGTCGTTGTAGAGAGGGAGCACTGTATATTTATGTAAACAGTTTAGTTCTTACTTTTATATGCGCCTTCGACAACCACAGTCAGATACGACGCCAAGTTTTAACAGGATCCATTTGTTCGCATAGGTAATCACAACGCAACGATGACAGCGATAGAATTAACTCCTCGCTTGCTATTCTCATCAATATACCTACCTGTAAATAGTGAAGACCCAGAGGAAACAACTCCTGCAGGAGCTGTTTCAACTGGGTCTGCACTATTTACAAATTGATTGTGCAAACAGTGCACTCCACAGCTGTGATTGCACAGCGAAATATTTATATACAGTGACTATATATGTATATTATACAACAGGGCATGGGTAAAGAAGGAGAAATGTATTTTGAAAATTCAGCAAGAGAAGGGTTATGTCATGAAACAAGTTGCCGCGGAAAAATGCCTTTGTCACAAAATTCGGACGCTTTTGAAATTGAATATAGAAATATGCAAACATGTTCCTTTACTTTAATTCCAGACACATACTGCCCGGCTCCGTGTGTACCAGAGAAAGCCATACTTGTGAATCCTTTACCAAAATACGATGAAGGCGTCGTAATTGAATTCGAATGTAAAGAGAACATCACATACGGCGGTTCCAGGAGGCGGGAATGTCTTAGAAATCGCCAGTGGAGTGGGGATCCTATTGACTGTACAGGTAGGCCAATACAAAACCATAAACATTCGTATCAAACTGAGTTCGTTAGGATAAACACATTTGATGGTCCGCAAAACCTTTATCTGGCAAATTCACCTTGTGTCTTATTTTTAAAACAGACCAAATGTAAAACCGATGGAAACAAAGGCGAACAGTAACTCTATCATTGTTAAAGAGTAAATATTGCTTTAGTGAAGACGTGCACACTAGATGGTAACATCAAATTGCATTTGAAAGTGTTAGCAAAGTAACTTTAACCTTTCTCAAAAACCGATGCATTTTGGCGCTTCTACAAAGTCATGAATTGAAAACACTGTAATAAATAGAATAAATGCTCAATTTACCACAATTATTTCAAAGGTGCTTAATTCTAAAAGTTTCATTTTTCTAGTATACTTTTATGATCCTTTTCAGTAGATTCTGTTAAAATGGTTGGGTCTAAAAATAGTATATCAGGGTATTGGTTTAAAAACAACCTAGGAGGTAATGGGTATACTATACCCTATGCTGGAACAGAAAAAACCCTTATCTGAATGTCAATTTTGTTAAATAATTCCAAAGTCCGATATGCCGCTAATGATTTCTGAAATGTCTTGGAACCTGCTGAATCAATTTGTCGAACAGGCTAGACAATGATCGGTACCTTATCAGTATATTAGTCTAGTTGCTTAGGGGGGAAATCGTTACATGGTGGGTTAAAGTATAAGACTTGGTAATTGAGTTGCATTTGCAGTCTATAATCAAAATAAGTGGGGGTGCCCGACTTGGCTACCCCAGTTCTGCCAAAATCAAAGATGGCCGCCATAACACAATGTGTTTGATAAAAATCACCAATAAAAGTCAATTTCCATGAAAAAAATTGCCTGCAATTTTGTAAAAGGAACACAAAGGTTGCATTATATCATATTTGGATCTATTTTGACCATTAATTGTATGATCTTATAAAAAATAACTATATTTCTAAAAAACTAAATAGAACAGAATAGAACGCAAATCGTCTAGGGCATTCACTTACAGCTTACACAAATATTTTACTGTTGTAATGTACCCGAATTAGATTGTTCTGTTGATTAATTGACTATCTACCACAAACATTTCCTTAAACGTTGGGCACTGTGATCATAATGCAGTAAAACATCTCCATTACGACCACTAAAATAAAAGCTAATTAATTGTATGAAACACAGATGGCAGCTTAAAGTAAGGTGAAAGTTAAACAGAAAGCTCTTCAAGGAGCACCTGTTTTATTTTCACCTTGCTTTAAGCAGTCATCTTCCTTAAAGACCAAATAAATGATGCAATGTAGTGGTCTCATTAGAGAGGTTTTACTGTATATCAGTTGATCGTATTAGAATACAGTCAAACATTGATAACACGAACTCTCTTAAGTTGAATTTGCCAGTACACCCCTCAATTGTAAATCAACAGAGCTTGCTTAAATATTCTGAAAGTGGGAGATCCTTCAAATGCAAAAGTAGCAATGCGAAAAGAGAAAATTGCAGACTCGGTTTTATTGAGTCTGTTCATGAGTAGTGAATTAAAAGTGAACCCCCTAGCACCAGCTTAAGCAGTAATCAATTTTCAAAATCAATAACACTAAAACTAATGATCCCGAAGGATCAGAAAGTGGAACATACTCGTATTCAAAGATAAAATATAACTAAACTTTATCACAGTTCGACTGTATATTAGTTGTGCTAACTATGAGTCAAATTTACTGTTACCTACATGAAAGTACATGGTGAAAGGGTCAACAGTTTCCTTTGCACGCACATAACTATGTGCACTTCAGATGGGTATTTTTGCATACGCACTTTCCAGGGCACAATGGCATTGCCTTGCAGCCACATTTTACAAGTTCTCTGCAGCTTTTTGCTGTGTCTAGGAGTGTTGCCCAGAGAGGTTGTCAATTGTCATTTCATTTGGTCCATCCAAAGTTGTCGGGAGATGGGTCATTCTGGCATGGCTGTAAGCATGGCTGTAAGCTTGTTTACCAAATGCTGGCTTAGTACAAGCTCCGATTGGCATGTTGCAAAAAAGAGGCTTGAGTTGGTGATAGGTTCTGCATTGATTGCATATGTTTACCTTGAGCAAACAGTTCCTGTCGTAGGTCATTGACTTTGTCAAGTTGTGTAGTATGATCACAAAATATACAGTGTTGATGTGGTAGTACCTAAGAGATGTACCACAGTCTTTAGCGACAACAGATTATTATTTGGGACACATACAAAAGTAATAGTCTCAAGCAAGCCACCTGTGAAAAAGGGACCAAGGCAAAAGAAAGAAAGTGTCACGTCAAACAAGACTACCAGTATGTTTCAACTTATTTCTTCGAAATTCAAAAAACAAAGAAGAGTTTTTTGAACTCTTGACTGGAGATGTGACTGCTTGTGAATACCCAAACGACAAAGCGGTTTACATAACTTCAGGCCAATCTGTTGTCGCTAAAAGCTGTGGTACACAAATGTCACTCACTGGTCACGAGGAAGCGGATACAATAATAGCCCTCAATGTCCAAGGCGCAATCCAAAAAAGATCTGCTAGTCTAATAGTAAGCACATATGATGTAGGTGTTGTTGTGATATTACTTGGCATATTTCCACAGTTGCTAAGGATGATATCGGAACTTTGGGTAGAGTTTGGAAAAGGAAAACATATTCAGTTTCGCTCCCATTTTTCCATGCGTTTACAGGGTGTGACTCTTTACAATGTGGAGAAAAGGGTAAAAAGACATCATAAAAATCATACCCGGAAGTGACGGCATCAGTTTTCTTTCCTCTGCAGCATCCATCTATATACTGTTCGAAGTGCAAAGTGAGGAATTTAAGTAGTTTGAAAGGTTCACTTGTGTACTTTATGATCATACTACACAACTATACAAAGTCAATGACCTACAACAGGAACTGTTTGCTCAAGGTAAATATGTGAAATTAATGTAGAACCTATCACCAACTCAAGCCTCTCTTTTGCAACATGCCAACCGGAGCCTGTACAAAGTGAACGTTAGGTTAACAAACGTACAGCCATGCTAGAATGACCCGTCTCCCAACAACTTTGGTTGGACCAAATGAAATGACAATTGGCAACCTCTCTGGACAACACTCCCAGACGCAGCAGAAAGCTGCATAGAACTTATAAAATGTGGATGTAAGGCAATGCCATTGTGCGCTAGAAAGTGCATATGCAAAAATACCCATCTGAAGTGCACATATTTATGTGCGTACAAAGGAAACTGTTGATTATCCCTTTCAACATGTACTTTCATGTAGGTAACAGCAAAGTACAACTATTATAATACAAGTAATATGCAGTCAAACTTTGATAAAGTTTAGTCATGTTTTAACTTTGAAACACGAGTATGTTCGAATTAAGCAAGCTGTAACGATTTACAATTGAACAGAGAACTGGCAAATGATACGTTTATTTACACTGTTTGTCTTTTAGGGTGGGGATGGAATAAATGTGAGGTTGGGCGCCCATAAACCAGTTTAACCCCCCAGTGCCTTGACTTTTGTCACTGACCGTTCCAAGGCGGTACTTCCATCTTCCCCCTATTATATGTTTGTTTCATCTTTGTGCGTCTCTTGGTTTTTTTATAGTTATGTACATTTGCTGTTTCCTTGTGATGCTGTTCGGGCGGCTGTTTGTTCTGTATGTGGTGATTCCTGCATGACTCATTTTTGTACTTTTAAGAGAATTTGTGATCAAGGTTTGAATGTATTCTAATAAGATCAACTGATGTACAGTAAAACCCCTCAATTGAGACCACTCAACTGCATCAATTATTTGGTCTTTAAGGGAGGTGGCTGCTTAAAGCAAGATGAAAATTTAAAAACGTGCTCCTCGAGGAGCTTTCTAATTTACTTTCACCTTACTTTAAGCATCCGCCTGTGTTTCATACACTCAATTAGCGTTCGCTTTAGTGGATGTAATATAGAGGTTTTATTGTATTATGATCACAGTGCACTACGTTTAAGGAAATGTTTGTGGCAGATATTCAACTAATCAACAGAAAAATCTAATTTAGGTACATTACAACAGTAACATATTTGTATATCCTGTAAGTGAATGTCCTAGACGATTTGTGTTATATTCTGTTCTATTTAGTTTTTAGAAATTTAGGTTATTTTGTATAAGATCATACAATAATGGGCCAAATAGATCCAAATATGTTATGTTGCAACCTTTGTGTTCTTTTTATAAATTTTTAGGCAATTTTATTCAGAGAAACTGACAAATATGGGTGTTTTTATCAAACACATTGTGTTATGGCGGCCATCTTGGACGCCATCTTGGATTTTGACGGAACTAGGGTTACCAAGCCGGGCACCCCCAATTATTTTGATTATAGACTGCATATGCAACTCATATACCAAGTCTTATACTTTAATCCAGCCAGTAACGATTTTGCCTAAAATTGGTCATAAGCAACTAGACTATATATAGTAAAGTCCCCCCTAATGCGATTATATAACATAAATAAGCAGTATTCTGTAACAGGTGGTTTCTTCATGCAGGACAAATCAAGGGCTTGGTGTAAAATTTTATTGTGTCCAAGTGCGTTCAATTGTAACCTTAACACAGCTGTAAACAAATTACCAGTACGTCATACCCTTCGAAATCACCAGCACAGCATACTGATAGATATTACCAAAACGTTTATCAACACACTACATACCGTTAGAAAATACCAATACGTCATCCAGTTAGAAATTACCAAGACGTCATTTGCTAATACGTGCTAATACGTCACACCGTCAATTATCATACGTCACACTGCTAAATATACCTATACGTCATTAAACCAATACGTCATACCGCTAGAAATTACAAATACGCCATTTACCAATACGTTATACTATTACAAATTACCGATAGGTCATACTATCAGAAATCAGCAACACACCATTGAGTCATAAACTACGGAAACACTACCGTTAGAGATTATCAACACGCTATTTCATTAAACATTAGAAAGCTATCTTCAGCATTGTCGTTGTCATCATCGTTTGTTTAGCAAATGTCGTTTTATGTGTAGTCATTTTAGTATAGCAATGCAAGCATTGTTAAATATTAGGTTAATCTGACGGAAATGTAAGAAGTACCGTTAATGAATTACAGTGTCCAGTATGATTTTAATTATTCAGGTCATGTGTGTGCATATACCTTTAGCTTAACCATTTCCTTCATATAACACCTTTTTTCACGCTTCCGCGGACAGAGCAGAACCTTATAAGACGGCTCCTATAGGTGCCGTCTGTTCAGGGTCTAATCTTTTTGCTAATGGATTTTGATAGATTTTTTGCGCAAGTTTTTAAAATGGCTACAATGTTCAACCCTCCACACGTCATTATTGCGGCCATGATTATGCAGTAGATATTTGAATACACATAGAACAGTAAAACGCTGAACCTTCATCACGTTCTGACAATACAATGTCTGCCCACGTTTCGATCTAGTGCAGATTTGACTGTCTCCTATTTAATCAAACTTTCGAGAAATTATAGTTTGAGCTTCCAGCAGTTTGAATTTATAGGCCGAGCACCAATCAGCTTGAAATTATAGACCGAGCACCAAGCAGTTTGACGTTATAGGCCGAGAACCAAGCAGTTCGAAGTCATATACCGAACACCACCAATCAACTTGAAGTTATAGACAGAGCACCAAGCAGCTTGAAGTTATAGACGGAGCAACAAACAGCTAGGAATTATAGATCGATCACCAAGCAGCTTGAAGTTATTGACCGAACACCAAGTAGCTTTCTGCATGACTTGTCACCATTTATTAAGCTGGCACCTTTCTTAAAGTCTATAATAATACAAACTTTAGTGTTCGAATAATCACGATTTTACTGTTTATTGAATTACTTTTCTGACAACATGCATTTTGTTGATTATAAAGAGGTCTAATTATGGGTAGAGAAGACAGGTGCAAGCTTAATCCTGGTCTAAAGTAATGCAAAAAGCTCCTATAAAGGGTTTTCTGAATTTCCTTACCCTCTATTAAGCAACAACCTGCTTTCTTAGCCAGCTAAAACCGGTAGATTGTTTTTGTAATACGGCAATAATGTGTGTACTAGTGTTATAAACCTAATACTGTCTAATTCGTGACTTATACACAGGTGGGCGATACAGATCCGCCATTATTGGGAATCTGAAACACACGTTGGAAAATATATCTGCTACTAACGAACAAACAAACGACAACAACTCAGACAATGTAGAGGTCGGAGGAAAAGCTTTCGAAGTCGGCAATGTGGGAGGAGTGGATGGATATATGATGTTTGATGTCTCCGGCAGTATTGACGACAGCGAGTTTAATGCAATAAAGAGACTCATAAATGGACTCTTGCCACCGGTAAATCTATACGTTCACCAATATATGTTGATTATCTACCAGAAAACCTGGCAATCAATGTTTTGCATATATACTATCTATACACGTTGCATGCGTATCTTTTCGAATGTACAACCTTTAAAGGTATGTGCATAGTGCCAATTATAGTAGACTAACTCGCTGCCCATAGGATTAAATGAAAACGAGTTTATAGTGTTTGCCAAAGCAAAATCTGATGAATATCCCCTGTTTATCAACGTACAACCAACCATAACACAAACTTGAAAATGCCTTGGTAGTATCTGTTACATTGTCATAAACTATGATTTACAACATATAATAAATTGGGAGTATAGAAAATAAGATACACATGATGACTTGACCATGCCATTCACTGTGTACAAGTATTTCGCTATGTAATCACTGCTGTGGAGTGCACTGGTTGCACAAGAAATTTGTAAATAGTGCAAACCCTGATGAGACAGCTCCTGCAGGAGCTGTCTCAACTGGATCTACACTATTTACAGGTAGGTATATTGACGTGAATAGCAAGCGAAGGGTTAAATGATATCTCTATTATATAATAGGCATGATAGGAAACAGGGCAAACCCTGATCGGACGCCTCCAGAAATATAATTGACATTTTCGATCCAGGTTAGACCAATCCAGGACAAACCGCTAGTTATTCGGCGTCTCATCGGGATCGATGTTGTTGGGTATTCGACCAATAGTTTCTCAAGTCGGTGTATCAGAGCAGTAGTTACAGTCGGTGTATCAGATCAGTAGTTACAGTCGGTGTATCAGATCAGTAGTTACAGTTTATCGAGACCGAAACATGATTTTCCCAATAACTTTAATTTATGTATGTTTGTTTGATTTTAGCTCAATATTAGTAATACTGCCTTCGGTACTCGATTAGCAATGTTTGCGTTTGGATCAGAAGTGCATACTATTGACAATGATCATGATTTTGGTGAATTGTCACTGGAGGATTGGGAGACAAAAGTACAAATCATGGATAAAGAAGATGTAGCAAGCAAAACAAGTAAGTGCAATTGCCGTGGTTGTGTGTCTTTGTCCGCTTTAAGAAAAACACTCGTCATTTGTTTTATGCGAACTGTCCTTGATAAAGAACATGATTTATGCAAACATGGGCATCTGAATCAATGTCTACAGTGTTTGCTTTACACATTATACTTTACGCATTATACTTTACATTTTATACTTTATAAATTACACGTCGGGAAAACATTCTCGAAAGAACATCCTGTCAAATGATTTTACAGCTGAAGTACGCTATCCCGAACTCAAATAATTCGAAATTCGGGTTTACTTGAACTACAATGGTGTTGCTTCAAAAATTTACAATGAGGATTTGTTGTAAAATGTATCACTACGAATATCCAAAAATACATGCGACAGCTTAAAGTAAGGTTGAAAGTTAAAAGCTCCTACAATAGCTTTCATCATTACTTTAGACATGTAAACGTCAGTAGTTCTCAAGATAAGAAATCGGATGACTCGAATTGCTGTTTTTTCGAAGTAGTAATTTGCATGGTGTACTTGCATTTTGAGATTTCGAAGTTCAACTGTAGATTGGTTTGTAATGTATATAGAACGCTGGGTGTAGAAATACACACTTAACCCTTTCGACGGCAAATTTATAATTGTCGTCTGCAATCCAATTTTGTGAACTCATTCGGTACAATAAGGATAAATAAATGCAAAATTCAAAGGAATAAAACACAAATATAGAAAAAGAGAATGAGACAAAAAGTGAAGTGCTGATCGGGTGCCACTCTGGGACTGCACTATTTGGCGTGACGCATTTATGCGACATTGGCGGTGAAAGGGTTAAACTGTTTTATAAATGCTTACACCACGCAAACAGTTCTGTAGAGTACATTCCGTAATTGCAAGCAGTGTAGATGAAGACTTATTTGAAAAAGATGTTTACACAATATATATGTAAACGTTTGTATCCCATCGGATCAAGCTCCTGATGACATGCTACATTGCTGATATGGTGGCATGACTTCATTTACATGTTATTTTCGAAAGCACAATGTTGTTACAGTTTAACACAATCGGTCCTAGATTCTTTTAGACTCAATGTTTTTTAATAAATCTACCGAAAAGGAACATTAACTAGAGAAAAGGAACAAAAATAGAATTTTGTACTTTTTCAAAGTCATTGTGATAAATAGATATAGAGAAAAATCCTCTATTTATCACAATTGTTTCAAAAGGTGACTCTTACAGAGCTGCTAAAATGCGTCAATATGAGGGAATGGGATAATACTTATCGCTATAGGCACGATTTTACTCCGACGCCGAGTAACACGGTATATTAACAGGATGCACTCTGTTGAAAGCATGCTCAGTAGTTCTTCAAACAGATGATCCAATCAGAAAAAATAAAAATCTGTTAAAATTGAAAAGATATCTAACCGTACTCGTATAACGAAAAAACAGACAATTAAGTATTCAAACATACTGCATTGGTATCTCTTTGTATCTTGCCTTTCATAAATAATGATAAAATACGGCTCAATTTGTGCGATCGTCGGAATGTTTTATCCAACAAGCTCTAAATTCATATGAAGTGTTTCAGGACAAACTTTCTTTGTGCATTATATGCAAGGTTTCAATACATATGTATATGCTGTACGTTAGATACGCGTAGTGTATAGAAAGTGCCCATAAAATGGACTTTAAATAAAACATGGGACACAATTGGAACTTTTGTGTGAAAAGAAAACTGCATCTTATTCAGCCCTCAAGCTTCAAGCGTATGTGCACATGCCTGAAATATGCCCTTATTGTGTTTATATTATCTTAATAAACTGTTAATCTGCTATCATTACACTCTCTGTACATGCAAGTTAAAGAAAATAGAGGCTAAGAATCATCCTTCCACAATATCTGCCGTATACCTGTCTAGCCATGAGCTCCTAGCACCGATCAAAGGGCAATAACTCTTAAATGCTACAAGCGATCTAGAAAAGTAATACATGGGAATGATGTCCCATACGAGTATTTGATGTAATTCCACCAACTATATAAGTGTATGCATTCGCGAACGATCACAACGCACTCATGTTTCGACCAACTTCAGCGTCAAATGAACACAATGTGTTGATTCGCTATGTTTTACATTTTGTACTGTGATTACTGTCTTCTATGTTGTGGGGACGTCCGGCGGGGATACCTTTATTTACAATGTTTGTTTAGCTAGGGTGACATTGAGATAAGTGTGAGGTTAGGACATCCGCAAACCGGTTTAAACCCCCAGTGGTGATTTTGCTACTGACCGTGCCAAGGTGGTTCTCTCTTTGTGACCCTTACTTTTGTTTGTCTTGTGTCTTTGTGCTTGTGTTTTGTTCATGTTTGTCTCTCGTGCTCATGCATTTGTAGGTGTTTTATGTGGTCGTTTCGTGTGTTTGCGTGTGTTTGGTTGTGTGTGTGTGGCATGCTGTCTATTGATGTGTTGGTGATGATTGCGTCTTGTATGTGACTTTCTACTGTATGTGTGTGTATGAGTACAAATTGCTATGCTTTCTCTTGGTGTTTTGGTGATGGTGGCGTTTTGTGTGTGGCTTTTCCTGCTTGACTTTACTACTTTTTCATTAATGCTATCATAGATCTTGAACAGTGTGCAGTTATTATTAGTAACTTGGCGAATGCGAATAAGCTCAAAATGAATACAGATAAAACGGAGGTTATACTGTTTGGCAGTAAATCACAATTGAATAAATGCTGTACGAAATAAATTGACATTGCAGTTGATAAAATAAGATACTTGGGTGCGTTCCTGGATGAATCGCTGAAATTAAAAGAACATATTAAAACAAAATGTTGACCTGCTATGTTGAACTATCTTAGAATAAAAACTATCCGTAAATACTTTACTGAAGACGCTACTAAGATTCTGGTTCTTTCTTTAGTCATGCCTCATCTCGATTATTGCAATGCAATATTGTTTGGAACCGCAGATGCTGACTTATACAAAATGCAACGTATTCAGAACATGTGTGCCAAACTTGTCTTACTACGTGGAAATTATGAAAGTTCCAAGGAGGCTCTGTTTGATCGTCAGTGGTTACCAATCAAAGCCCGCATAGATTCTGCGTTTTATGCATAATTGCTCTGAAGTTAATGTTTCGGTTTATCTTAGAGAACTTTTAACAAAACAAACTCCAACGAGAATGGTTCTGTGCTCCTCAGACACTGCAGAATTGCTATATGTCGTTCCATTTAACAAACGGAAATGTTTTTTGACAAAGGTTTAGGTACTGTAGGACCAAATCTTTGGAATAAGCTTCCGCTGACCATCAGACAATCGTCTTCCTTGGACTTGTTTCAGAAACAACTGAAAACCAACTATTTTAGAGAGTTTTAGGCACTGTTTTAATTTAGTGTGGTACTATACGTACTAATTATTGCTTTTAAATTACATTCTATGCCATGTTTTAATATTTAAGTTGTATAATATATATATTAATTGTTCAATGTATATTTCAAACTGTTACATGTTATTTTAGAAATCATTTTGTAAATATTACGTTTCTGTGTGTGTAGTATGAGGTATACCATATACATATTTAACAGAAATCTGGATCATTTAGGACATTTTAGTTATCATGAATATATCAAATAGTTTATATATCATATGTACAACGGCATTGAGTATGTATCTATCATAGAAATAGGCGTTAAATAGGCGTTTAATCAAATAAAACAGTTTACAGTTTGCGAAGCACTAACCTTTCTTTTGGATAACATATTTGTACGACATGGGAATGCTATATACCGTCAGGTAATTGGTATTCCTATGGGTACGAATTGTGCACCACTTGTCGCAGATTTGTTTTTGTACTGCTATGAGAGAGATTTCATGATGTGATCACAAATAGATGTTATAAAAGCCTTCAATGAAACTTGTCGATATTTGGATGATATTTTTAACTTAGATAACCCTTTCTTTGATGCTCTGATTCCTACAATTTATCATACAGAACCCAAATTGAATAAAGCTAACCCGTCCGACAATTATGCAGCGTTTCTTGATCTAGACCTTAAAATTAATAATGGAATGATTTCTTCTAAAATATATGACTAAATAGATGATTTTGATTTTAATATTGTAAATTTTCACCATCTTGACGGGGATGTTCCCCGTGCTCCATCTTACGGGGTTTATATATCTCAACTTATTCGTTTTGCTAGCGCTTGTTCATCTATTGACGATTTTAACAGTCGAAATCTCATTTTAACAGAAAAACTGCTTAAGCAAGGGTATAGATACCATAAACTAAGAAAAACTTTCTCTAAATTTTACTATCGAAATCTCTCGCTTATTGGCAAGTACCAATGTAATCTCAAGGTGCTTCTGCGACACGGTATTTCACATCCTGATTTTTATGATGATGTGATTTACAAACTTCGTAAAATTATTGGACATACCCATTTTCTCACTTTGTTCATCAAATATGTTAAACAATTCATTAAAAAGGGATATGATCCTGTAGTACTACAACATACTGCATGTTTGGTTGTGAACCCTTTTACAGTTGGCAATCACGATGGCCTCTTTGCATGTACGCCGACAAGAAAGGTTTAGTGTTCTATGAAGGCGACCTCTTAAATCCAGAAATGGAAGGAGAACGTCGGATATCTGTACTATTTCATTTTTGTCGTACCTGTTATTACTTTTCTACAGTTACTCTGTTTGCAGCTCAATTATTGAGTACACTAGCGATAGGTGGATACAGTATGTTCACTTAAATGTTTTCGTTATACATGCACTTTACCACTGTATTTGCCGTCGCGGTTGTTGTAGATTAGTCGGAGAGGGAATACGTTTATTTACACTGTTTGTCTTTTAGGGTGGGGATGGAATAAGTGTGAGGTTGGGCGCCCATAAACCGGTTTAACCCCCCAGTGACTTTTGTCACTGACCGTTCCAAGACGGTACTTCGATCTTCCTCCTATTGTATGTTTGTTTTGTCTTTGTACGTCTCTTGTTGTTTTATAGTTATGTACATTTGCTGTTTCCTTGTGTTGCTGTTCGGGCAACTGATTGTTCTGTATGTGGTGTTTCCTGCATTACTAATTTTTGTACTTTTACAGTAATAGCAAATATTCAGGTCAAGTTTCATTGAATTCCGTCAATCCGTTACAGATATATGACATCGGACAGAAAACAAAATATAATGTATCATTTTTGCGTATTAAAGTGCAATAACTCCTTACTGTCGCAATCAATCTCAAAACAGAATACATGGGAACAATGTCCCAGTAATAACAAATATTCATGTTGAATTTCATTGAATTATGTCAATCCGTTACCAAGATATGGCATCGGACGGAAATACGGAAAGACGGACGGACGGACAAACCCCAAACCCTTTGGCAAGGAATAATAATATAGTGGAAAAGAGGAAACAACCTGTACCAATTTTGCAACTGGAACAAGGGAAACAGCTGTAAAATTTTAGTATTTTGTAACTACATGCGTTGTTACTTCCCCTTAATTGACAAACTTCTGAAAACATAAAATGTTACTTAAAGAAGTGTTCTGCGCAATTTTTTGCAAATTTTGCGTTTCGAACTGATTTCAGATTTTGAATCTATGTACCTTAACACTTATTTAACGCTAAACAGCACGGTCAATAAATGGTTGTTTGTGTCGAAAAAACTAGAAACATGGATTGCTACGGACATCAACGGAGCAGCCTTCGCCATTGGCGGGAATCTGTCGTAAGATTCAAATGTGTACATACCGGAAATAATCATTCGATGTACCTTCATGAGTTAGCTCCGTTTGACCGTTTTATTTGATTGACACCATTGAACGGTATATTTAGTTTATTGTCATGTAAATTATATATGGTAAGATGGGCATATTGCCTTATTTTCCTGAAAAAAATATATTATATAGGTCAAAAACCAGTGTCAGCCATTGTACATGGTGGTAACAACCTAATTAATATTCCAAGCGTTTGTTCCGAAATAGAATCGAGTCATTTAGAACTTGGCCTAAGATGTCCGCTGAATTCCGTATAAAATCCCCGTTTCTAAAACGGATGCTCCTTTTAAAGAATCTAGCAGTATTCGGATAGCGATTATATTTAGCTAAACAAATATACCCTGTCGGAAAATGGGTTGTAAGCATTATTTCCATTGTCTGTATACCTTTACAGCTTCTAGTGTTGATTGATTGATACGAAAATGCGCATAAAACATCTTTAAGGCATGCAAAGTATTCTGCAATTATGAGAAATGTACAAAACAAATTCAAATACTACTTGAACCCACAAACAGTGCTGTATGCGCAAATTTAGGCTAACTGTACTTAGCCATTTAGGATACTGTCTCAAAAATGACCTTTACAAGTGATGTAACAAATTTACAAATGACTTTACTTTGAATAAGGACTGTACTTCGTACGTTATGCTGACGAAACACGCCCTGGTTCTGCCAATTTTCATGACTGATTGATCTGAGAATCCCGCATCCACTGCGGCTGTAGCTCCTGTGGGTCTAAAGTTCTTTGGCGAGAACCCTACTAATATGATCATTTGTAACTGACAATAGAAGCCGGTATAGCCTTAAATGGCCTCTGTAAATGGAAAAGTAGTAAAGTCAAGCAGGCGAAGCCACATACAAAACGCAACCACCACCAAAACACCGATAGACAGCATGACACACATACACACACACAACCACACACCCAAACGCACACTCACACACGAGATGAACACAGAAAACACCAAAAGACACACAATAACCAGAAACAAACATTCCACACATGAACAAAATCACAAGCACAAAGACGCAAGGCATACAAAAGGAAGGGTGACAAAGAGAGTACCGCCTTGGCACGGTCAGTAGCAAAAGCACCACTGGGGGTTTAAACCGGTTTACGGACGTCCTAACCTCACACTTCTCTCAAAGTCACCCTTTTTTGGTTCTAGCTGTTTTCGGAGCTGTCACTATGAAACCACGTCGGTAGGAATAATTTAAGAAACATATTTAGTTGTACATTATTTATGAAGTCATTATGTTCTGAATACTGTACTACCTTAAGCGCGATATTGGAAGGTCGCAGCATTGCACACAATGCTAATAAAGTAATACCTTTTAATCGCAACACTTCAAATGTAAGTTTGACATTATGTGGTAATGCAGTAAATCACTTCACAATGGGCTAAAATGCGAATAGTTTTAAATCTGGCCATAGCTCTTGAGGTACCGGCATTTGTGATTGCCGACTTCAAACGAATACTCTCAATCAGAAGTAACGGAATGTGTCTGTATCACCTCGAGCACGTTCGGGATAAGCCGTAACGGTAGGTTTCCAAAATGTACCTCCTGGGTCCAGTTGTTCTGGGAAAGAGCATCGGTTGCCTCTGTTTCCGGATCGAACGAACGGAAGTTGTACCTTAGAAGCTGTCTTGCCTGAACCGAACCAAACATGTCGGCAGTATGCGGGTAGAATATCTGGTCTGTCTATAAACTGAAATACCCCTGGGTGCAGTTTCCATTTGTACAGGTTCTCTGTTTGAAGCTCAATCATTGAAAACACTACCGATAGGTGAATGCAGTAGCTTTACTTAAATATGTTTTAGTTTTACATGCCTTTTACCACTGTAGTTGCCATCGCGGTTGTTGTAGATTAGACATAGACTGTTTGTCGTTTAGGTTGGGGATGGAATGAGTGTGACGTTGGGCGCCCCTAAACCGGGTTAAACCCCAAGTGATATTTGTCACTGGCCGTCCCAATGCGGTACTTCCTTCTCCCCTATTGTTTGATATATCTGTGCGTCTCTTTGTGTCTTTTATACACATTTATTGTTTTTCGTCTTGGTGTTATTTAGGCGGTTGTTAATTATGTGTTTTGTATGCCGTGTTTCCTGCATTACTCATACATGTACATCGATTGAAGTGCAATTGAACTGATCTGAACATTAAAAGTTCTGCCTTAAACTGTAAATTTAATAGTAGAGATAAAATAAATATTACAACATATGCACCTCTTAGCATGGCACATTTGTGATTATCGGATACACTCTGTGTATTATAAATACGGACCGTTTAGGACCTAGAAAAACACGTTGAATGATGAAAGTAAACCTCTCGGTCCATTGTAAAAACAATCATTGATGAAAAGAGAATCCCGAAATACAGAATTAATTTTAGCAACTTCTAGTATTCACTCGCATGGATGGGTGTCTTCCTGAGGCCCGTACAAGACTTGACAATAGTGCGGTGTTTCGAAACATCTGGTGACGTCATTTAATGAACAATGATACTTGTGTTGTATCAGTAAACAAAAACGGTTATAGTAAAAGCGTCTAATTTTGTCATGTATTTGTCTTAATAACACAACGTCACCATGGTATTGATAAAGAATTAGGGATGGTAATGGTAGGATAAAATCAGAAGTGTTTAAAATGTGAGTTGCCCTCCTACGTGAAGGATGGTTACTATGCCGAAATAAAAAAGCAAGTTTCGAATATGCTACGAAACAAACGTGTACTTGCAGTTTCTTGCAAATAGGTTGAAGACACTTTCTATCAAGTTTGTTTAAACTATCTAAATAAATAAAAATCAAGTTATGGCAAAAGTCTATGTAATTCTGGGACATCATTCGCATTTAGTTAAATTCGTTAATATGTGAGAGATTGAGGGGCACCTGTATCGTGTGTATCAACAAGTCGATACACTAACGTAGCTACGGTCAGCAGGAACGCACACGTACTCTGAATGGAAATAATCCTTTATTCTAGGTGCATCAACTTCTAATGCTAAAATTATTGGTGAAGATGACACCTACCGCGAAGTGCAGAACATTTGGTGATGTAAGAGGCGGTTTGGGGTGCTGTATATCACCTGCAAAATCATGCAAGGGAATAATAACAGTATAAATTATATCTACGGGGAGATGTGTACGACCACCACGCGGCACAAGCAATACGTACTCTTGTGATAATAAACGTACATGTATGAGTCATGCAGCAAACACCAAAAACAACACACACAGTCGCCCAAACAGCACCAATCGAACAAAAACAGCAAATGGACATGCTTATCATATTAAATCCAATAAGATTCACCCGACGTTGCTGACCTCTATTATCATGATTTCACACTACGCTGGGTTTCTATATATATGTATTCGGTAGTCTCCGTGAATTATTTATACAACAGTGCACATGGTATATCCAGGTATACCAGACTAAATACCATTCACCATTGACAAATGTATCGCCAAGCATGTGCCTTAGATGAATTATATCGTGCATTCCGTGCATCGTATTATGTACTGTCGAGCCTTGATGTATACTGCATCATCTTACTTTAATTTATTCTTGCATAAAGGTCAACGTCAGGTGAATCTTGTTGTGGACTATATATATATATATAATGTCCGATATTTAAATCATTCTGTGTCATTTAGATTTTCGACAAGAACTAATCTGACCAGGCAGGACTCAGTTATCCACAACTTGTGCTGAGGTATGCTTTCTAGGTCAGAACAATGTTACTTACGAGTGAATGAGTCAGAACCCCTATAATTGATATCATGTTTTTTGTACTTGTCAGAAAAAGGTACTGCTATGTACGAGGCCTTGTATGAAGTAAGAGAGGAGCTCAGAACGAAACAAGCCAGATGGAATAAAGGTGAAGGTAGACTAAATGCACAACAGGTTCTACTTATAATCAGCGACGGTGAGTATGCTATGAGAGTGACAACAAATATACTGTTGACCTTGCAACTATTGTGTTGTTTTTGTATATTTATATTTATTAATTCAAACATACTCTTACATTTGGATTACAAATGGTAAAATCGTTTATGCTATTGTAGCCATGCATTAGGTATAGAGATATGATACCATTTTACATGAAACCTTTCAAGCCGATGAATCAGAACCCAGTCATGTAATCAACTAGCATTTCCTGAACTAGTATTTAGGACAACACAATTAACACCACAGCAACGCATTTACAGGAACCAGCTTGCCAACGAACTCGTGTATTGCCCAACCAATTAATCGTTGGGCAATTATCAATTATCTAGAATAGCGCTGGTTATTCAACCAGCCGGAAAAAATGCTTAAATAACCAATTAGTGATTGACACCCATTGAGTTAAAACACTTATTTAAAAAGCGGCTAACAATGTATCCATCCGTCCAGTACCTTAAAGTCCAACAATTAATCAGGTACCAAATAATTAAAGTGCTGTCACTGATTGAGTAAATACCAAGAATTTAATCATTTATCATATGAGTGTTGCCACCCGTCGAGTAATAAGCTACCCATTTCTCACTTTGTTCATCAAACAGGCTCGGGCAAAACAAATAAGTTGAGAAATATAAACCGCATAAGATGTAGAACGGGGCAATCTCCATATAGAAAAGGATAATTAACAATTTTAAAATTAAAATCTTCCCTTTTATTGTATAATTTTGACGAAATGTTATCATTTGTGATTGAAATATTCAAATCTAAAACTTAAGCTATAATGTCTGATTGATTGGCTTTGGTCAAAGACAGTTCTTTTGGTAAATTGAAGAAATCATAGTTTCAAAATAAGGATTATCCAAATTCAAAATATCGTCTAAATGCCTTGAAGTTTTATTAAAATCATTAACAATATGGGGTTGTGTATCAGTTTTAAGCATACAATCCCTCTCATAGCAATACAAAAACAAATCTGCAACAAGCGGGGCACAATTTGTACCCATGGGTATACCAACCACTTGATCATATATGATATCCCCATGACGCACACATATTTTATCTAAAAGAAAGGTAAGAGATCATGAGGTATACAAACATCAAGTCCACATTGTGTAATGTTCAACGTCTGAATTCGAAAAGAATGAACGTTGAACATTTCAAGCAAGGAACATTTTATTTTCTCTGGCAAAAAAGACGAATTTTGAATGGAAATCCTGTAAACCCTTTTTAAGATGTCGAAAAGAAATTCTATGTTAAGGTTGAAGAATGTATTCATGTTAGCTATAAAATGATATGCACTTGCCAATTATATCAAGAATTCTCAGCATGTTCTCTACGACACCATTTCATACTAAAATTTTATAAAGCCTTAGCAATCTGACCTTGACATGAGTTAAAATCTATCATGGATGGTGTTCTATTTTTTGCACCTTTATTAAGAAGCGATCGTTTGTTGTAATTATCTCTAAGTTACCATTTCTCTCATGACCAGACGGAGAATAGCAAAACTTTGAGGTGGCGCAATCTCAATTATCAGGAATATTATCATCAAAATAAAACACATAAAATTATATATATAATCATCATATAAAAATTACATAAGGCACTTTACAACAACACCAGTTCCTTGCCTGTTCCACATCGATATCATTAGGGCACTAAAAGTTCACCTTGTGCCAAAGGATGTAGAATGTAAAAGAACACTACGAGCGTATCAAAAGTAGAGCGATCATACACACATACTATACACTTTTACTGCATACATACATATATAACTGCTTCAATATAAATATACACCGACAACACATTAGCTTCTCCGTTCAATCAAACCAAATACTCAAAAATAAAAGGTAAGATGTTCCCCCATACCTTACGCCAGAATCGTTTGACATATAACATAGAGTAACATCACGCAATGTCAAAGATGTTTGAATGTTGAGCAAGAAGGAACTCCACCATCACCGAGTTACAACAACTTAAAAAAACAGGCATGAAACAGTCTCCTGCCGCCTGGCTGGCTCTGAATCACCATAACATTCAGGAATTGAAATATGGTATCGCAGGAGCGCCTTATGATTGCATTTACGCTTGTCAATAAGTGAGAGATTTCTATGGTAAAATTTGAATAATGTTTTACTATAATCTTCATAACAGCAGGTGTTAAGTGCTTGTGTGGCGGTCGTAAAACGTCGCCCCGTACTTCATTCTCAGTGTTGTTATACCTTCTGATCCTTTGAGATAATGAATTTCAGTACTTCTTGTTCTGAAAATTGAATACCGCTTAAGCCGGCGCTAGGGGGTGTGAGCAGTGTTGCACTTTCAATTACTGTTCATGAACAGACTCAATAAAACCGAGTCTGCAATTTTTTCTTTTTGTGTTGCAATTTTTGCTATCAGGAGATCACCTCCCTTCAGAATTTATTAGTTTGTGATACTATATACTATATTCTTGCTTAATCAGCTTTTTAGTTAAAATAATATTTCGACTGTTTAAGTTTTCTACAGAATTACACGCTTGCTCTAGCGGCGAAACGATTAATTTGATATACCGTATAAGAGGATTTTTTCACAAGAAGTAAATTTCGCTATGTTCGCGTGACCATCAAAGACGCGTAAATATAATCCGCTAATAATTGCTTCCCTTCTCCTCCCGTACAACAGACGACAACATTCTACAAACGGTAAAACGTAAACATCCTTCATCGCCATTTGACACATGTATATCCTTAGTTTATGCGGTGTGCATAATTACGTAATATAGAAACGGATATGGAAGGAGAATTTGTTCCAATTTGGTATTCTAGTGCTCAAAGGTACCGTTGTAAATTAATCGCAATAGAAGTGATTGCAGCTGACTAGTTTTTCTTCCTATTTTTAAGACGAGGTCAAACTGCGTTTTCGGTAAGTCCAAGTCAGTTTTCGTCTCCAAAGTGTCTGTTTTCATACAATTAAGAGTGTTTGTATTGACGTCACAATTATCAGTCCGAGGTGTGAATTGGATGTTTGTTCAGACAGAATCTGCGAACGTACGCCTATTGATTGTGACACAGATAAATTACCATGTTATTTGGGTGAACAATCACTGGTGTCAGATAATTATTCAAACTGTTTAAACAGACAACATGCCCAAATAAGAGAATATTATTCGTTTATAAAACGTCATGTGAATTGATATACTTCTCTCTGATTATCAGAGTTACTTAGAGTTACTTCCCTTAGTTCGGAATGCGCCATTTGCAATGACTGTTATGCTAAAAAGATACAAAATAACATGGTGAGATAAGAACGATTTTTATTTCATTTCCGTGAACAATTAATTTTGACCCAGTTTTCGCGAATAATAAAGACGTGAAAAATTAATTTGAGGTTGATTCGTGAAATGTGCGTCCCGCGTAAAAAACCCCACTTATACAGTATTTAAACGGTAATTTAAACCCCGTAAAGTGGAGTACGGGGAACATCTCCGTCAATATGAGGGATAATGTCTTTTTTGTCATAAATGTTAGAAGCAAATTCTTCCATTTTAATTTAAAGGTCTAGAAAAAGCTGCATACGTGTCGGAAGAGTTAGCTTTATTCAATTTGAGTTCTTTTGGGTAAATGGTAGGAATAATATCACCAAGAAAGTGCTATGTATGTTGAAAATATCATCCAAATATCAAGAAATGTTTTTAAAACACCTTGAGATTTAAGGTTCAGATCCAACATAAAAACACTCTGACAGCTTCATGTGTCAGAGCATTAGGTATAGGAATATACCCGAAGTATGTGCTCTCGTAACCTGCACAATGCTAGTATGAGAGGGGCTGATGTAACCAAGTTATCAAGTGGACGATGTTTCTTAATTAATGGTCACTGTGACCTTGACATTTTACTGACTTACCTCAAAATCCAAATGGGTTATCTACTTGCCATGACCAACCTCCCTACTTAGTATGAAGCAACCACACCCAAGTTATTGAGCTGGCAAGGATTTTGAGTTGTAAGTCACTGTGACATTGACCTTTGAACGACTGACTTCATAATCAATAGGAACTATTTATTTGCCATAACCAACCTACCTACTTAGTATTAAAACAGCACACCTAAGTGTTATCAATGTATTTAGGGGACAATATGTTTTGAGTTGATAGTCACGGTGACATTGACCTTTGACCGACTGGCTTCCAAATATGGTTGATCTCCTGGCAAGGACCTACACATAATACTTATCAATTTAATTAGCTTTAATTAATTGTGTTCCAGGTCACTGTGACATTAACCTTTGACCGACAGACCTCAATAGAGGTCATCTACTGGCCATGACATACGTCTCTACTAAGTATGACGACAACACACTAAATACATTGTAATTATCAAGGTATTGAGCGGAAAATATTTTCGAGTTGCAGGTTACTGTGACCTTGACCTTTGACAGACTGATACCAAAATAAATAGGGATCATTTACTAGCCATGACCGACCTCCCTAGTATGTATGAGGACTGTAAACGTAATAGTTATTAAGTTATTGAGCGGACAAATATTTGGCTAATGGGCCGACGGACAGGCAGACAGATAGACAGGCGGACAAGCGCCATACCAAAATACGACCGAAGTTACCTACGAGCGTATAACACATCTGCGACCAGTCATGCAGAAATTGTACCCATACAAATACAAATAACATGGCAGTATATAGCATTGAAATAACGTACGAGTATGTTTTCCAGAAGAACGGTTAATGATTTAGAAACCTTAGCAATGAAAATGTAGTAATGTCATTTGGTGTAAGATTCCATTTGTTTAGTAGAAGAGAAATACTTTTCAACATAACATACTAGAAATGGTAGTTTATTCAGTGGCAAATATGTCCTGGATTAATTTAGGAAATTTGTATTGATTTGATATATCACGCTGTCCTCTTTTCATGTATGCCGACAGGAAAGGCTTAGAACTTTATGTAGACGCCCTCTAAAATCCAAAAACAGAAGGCGTAAGTCGGATCTTTGCGTTATATCACTTTTGTCGTATCCTTAATTACCTTTCCATAGTTACTCAATGAGTACACTAGCGATAGGTGGATCCAGTTTGTTTCACTTAAATATGTTTTCGTTTAACATTAACTTTACCACTGTAATTGCCATCGCAGTTGTTGTAGATTTGTCGGAGAGGATAATTATATGCTTATTTCGACTGGTTGTCCTTTAGGGTGGGTGGGATAAATGCGAGGTTTTGGCGCACCTAATCCGGTTTAAACCCAAAGTAACAATTGTCATTGACCTTTCCAATGCGGTACTTCCATCTTCCCCCTGTATTCCTTTGTTATGTTTTTGTGCGTGTATTTGTGTCTTTTTTATGCATATACATTTACTGTTTTTTCATGGTGCTGTTCGGGTCGCTGTGTGTTTTGTGTGATATGCACTGCATGACTCATACGTGTACTTGTAAACAGAGGATAAAATCGTATGTCTTTAGACTGGATGCAAACATTAAGAAGAAGAGTTTTGATAGACCAGAAAAGATGTACATTCTCTTGACAAAGTCTCCTAATGGCTGGCTCTGAGCGTGTTAAATGTTAATAGTTATACGTACATTCGCTTTACAAGGTCTCCTACCACCTGGTTCTGAGTTTGTAAAACGGCCACGGCTATTCTATATGCTCTTTTAAATAAGTCTCTTACTGCCTGGCTCCAAGTTTGTAAAACGTTAATAGTTATATAGTACATTCACAGGAAAAAGTTTCCTATACGCTAGCTGACTCTAACAGCTATAGTGTACGTTCTCTTGACAATGACCCCTACATTCTGGCTTTGTCCGAGTGAATAACATTAACAGTTATACTGTTCATTGTCTTTTACCACCTACCATCTGATCCTGCTGTAAAATGTTCTCTTTACCAAACCATCAACGGATAGGCTAGTCCCGAAGTTGTAAAACATCAACAACTACACTGGACAAAGTCTACTACCACCATCTGAATGTTTACACATTTACCAGTTATTCTTATCTGGATAAAATATCTTGACTGGCACTTAGCTTATAAACCGGTGATTCAGAGTGTTTAACATATTAACATATGTACTGAACGTTATCCTGATTGGATCCAAGCTTATAAAACAGTAACAGCTATACTGTTCATTCATATTCTTTTCACTCACTTGACAAATTCCCTTACCGCCTGGCTGGCTCCTACGCTATAAAAAGTTCAACGGTATACTGTACGTTCACTTGAACGTCTCCTCCCACCGGCTCCGAATGTGTAAAACTTTGAAAGCTCTATTGTACGTTCTCTTCATAAAGTCTGATACAACCTGACTAGCTGGTTATTTAACATTAACAATTAGCACTTGTTGAACTTGTTTCAAAATGCTTTCATCATAAACACATACCTATAACTCGTTTGTGTTTAATTATAGAGCATGGTTCTAATGAAATACGTTAATTCAGTTCTTATTTCCTCTGCTGCCGAACATCGAATAGAACCCTTTCCTCCATTTAAACTTGTTTTCACGCATTTACAAACAACAGAGTAGACCCAGAAGAGCCGCTTGATTTGAGTCTGCTCGGTCCATATCCATGATGCAGTATTTCTGACGTGGCTATTTAATCAGGGAAATAGATAGACAGACAACGTAGATCCAGATCAGACGAATAAACAAACCAACACAGGTTTTCTCTATAGTATACAGTAAAACCCCTCTAATGCGACCACTTAATGAATAGACATGGGTGTCTTTATAAGCAGGTGGTTGCTTGATACAGGACAAAAGTAATGCAGAAAGCTCCTAGAGGAGCTTTCTGCATTACTTTTTTCCTGCATTAAGCTACCACCTGCATGTAGCGCACATAATTATACCTCTTTTAGGTGGTCGCATTAGCGCGGTTTTACTATACTTTGTCTTTTCAGGAACTCCGAAAATGTATATTAATGGGTTCTAAATGTTTATCGTATGTATTAATGGGTTCTAAATGTTTATCTTATGTATTAATGGGTTCTAAATGTTTATCTTATGTATTAATGGGTTCTAAATGTTTATCTTATGTATTAATGGGTTCTAAATGTTTATCTTATGCTCTGCAGAGGTTAAAAGGGTACATGTTCTTCCATTAACACAAATGTGCAAGAAATATGTGTGGTCCGTAGGAGTTTATTTTTCACTGTTTTTTTTAATAATTTACAGGTATTAACCCTGACTTATACATGTGTGCCTAACATGTATAAATTGCTAGGTCCCAACCAAGCAGCAAACAACTTTGACCTAGATAAGACTCCCAACCACTCCGCGGCTCATCAGGATCTAAGCTGTTGGGCACTTCGTAAATAGTTCTCAAAGGTCTTATCGAACTCCAACCAGCATTTATAAAAACAATTGGGTCTCTAAAACGTATGTTTTCAAAACCACGTCCCATCCCCTAACCCCCCCCCCCCCCATCCCCACCCCCCCCCCCCCAATAAGAAAAGAAAACACACAAAAACACGAGAAAACAACAACATTTGCTGTGTTCAATCATTCTATGAACATTGACATTTTGAACTTATATAGATAAATGCATCTGTAATACAAAATAACCGTAAATTATGTTCAATATTCTTCAGCATCACACATTTGATTTCAGGTTTTCTTCTGCGATAATTCGATCTGTCTTGCGGTGTACCTTTTTTAATCCTTGAATTATGCTATGTTTATATGAATTTCATTATATTATTAGGCTTTGTTTAATCGTAATGCAACTTTGATCAGACATTATTCTTTACATCGGTGTTTTGTTTAAACGTATGAGTCCACTCTGTTTATAATTATTGGTAAGCTGTTCCTTCTTTTAAGTTATACATGCCGGTATCTTTGTACATTTCATTTCAGGCATTAACAACGGAGGAGGCGATATTTCAAAGATAGCAGAAGAATTGAAGAGTGAAAAGTACAATCTTCAAATAATATCAGTGTGCATCCAGTTTGACACAAAGACTGATTCGAACGGTGTGAATCTTATGGAAACACTAGCGTCTGAACCTAAATATGAGCATTCCTTTCTTATCAAGAGTAAAGACAGAGACATGACTGACATCATAGATAGTATGATCAGTAAAGGTGAGTACTGAACTGCCAGGTTAGATTAAATAGTATTTGCTTAGCAGTCACACACCTAATTAACATAAATATTTTCCTAACAGGTGAAGAGCAATATCCTGATGCTTATGCAATTAGGATGTCATCAAATATTTGGAATTGTTGAAACAAAAATCGTTGTGCAAGCTGATTCTGTTATTATACATGCTATATGCTTAAGTATGTATTTTGTCCCATCTAATTTGTTAGCTTTGAGTTCATCCAGATACGTAACGCGTCGCTTCCTATTCACGTCAATATACCTACCTGTAAATAGTGAAGACCCAGATAAGACTGCTCCGGCAGGAGCTGTCTCATCAGCGTCTGCACTATTTACAAGTCGATTGTGCAACCAGTGCACTGTACAGCAGGGATTGCACAGCGAAATACATGTACACAGTGAAGGTATATGTAATTATACAACTAGACATGGGTAAAGCAGGAGAGATGTATTTTAGAATTCAGCAAGCGAAGGTTTAAGAATGAACTGACTCTCAATCATAGGTATTTATACCCACGATGCTATGATTAGATTTGTACATTACAAACAAATTTTAAGTTTGTAACAATAACTTTGGTGGTGGTTTGGCCTAGTGGTTGAGCGTTGAGCTGATAACCCAGGAATGCCGGTTGGACCAGCCTGAAATTGCAGAGATGCTTTTCAGTGTATCACACCCGCGCGAGGTTGTCGCCTCCCCACACAGGGTTAAAATGGGTAGCTGTAAGGGTCACTAGCCGACACTGCGGCTGCATAATCACTCCATATGTTAGCAGTGATCTATATATTCGACGAATGTCTCAAATACCACGGAAGTTAATGTACAGTCGGCTGAGCGGTCATTCGGACTTACAGTAGACTATAGCTAGGTACTTTACTTTTAACTTTCCATTTATTACAAATACTGCTCTATGTTTGTGCCACTTACCTGAATTCATAATCACAACACCTTCTTATAAGATAAAGACCTGCAAATACGTAGGCGTCACCGTGATTGTTAACTCTTGGGGGAGACAAACATGCGGGTTTCGCCATTCTGGGTTTGATTATCAGACACATCACACAAGCAAGATAATTAATATGAAACATTGTGGAAGCAGGCGTGGCATGGCAATTCATGAAAGAAACAACCCAGACAAAATGAATTGGGCCAATCTCTTAATTTACAATTAACCTGTAAATACGCTAACGTCACCTTGAATAATGAATCTCGGGAGAGACATAACCACCCGGGTTATAGATTTATTTTACCCTTAATATGACTGTTAGTAAGCTGGTACATGAACTAATGCATAGTGCTATAGATAGGACCTAGATGCAATATAAAGGGACATTGCTATTGGATAAACAGGTAAACCTGGTATTATGACAAATGTGTGACTGTTTGCATTGATTACAAACGACCTGCCATTTCTAATAAACCGCTCTGTCGTTGATTACAAATGACTTTTCAGTTTGCTACAATGTTTTCATTCAAAACATAACGTTTTATTGATTACCTTCAAATTTCAATTTGTTCGAATTAATTACAAACGATGTTTGTATCATTAGCAATCTACTATTCAGTTCGCCCACATTTTTCATTAATCCCAGGCGAGTTTTCTTCAATAACAATCTACAAAGTGACAACATACTAATGCAACGCGTAACAAACGACAACATACTAATGCACCGCGTAACAAACGACAGCATGCTAATGCACCACATAAGAAACGACAACATACTAATGCACCGTGTAACAAACGACAACATGCTAATGTACCGCGTAACAAACGACATCATGCTAATCCACCACATAATAAACGACAACATACTAATGCACCGTGTAACAAACGACAACATGCTAATGCACCGCGTAACAAACGACAACATACAAATGCACCGCGTAACAAACGACAACATACTAATGCACCGCATAACAAACGACAGCATGCTAATGCACCGCGTAACAAACGACAACATGCTAATGTCATATGTAACAACCGACATCATGCTAAGGTCCCGTGGTTCAAGCTTGTACCGAGCTGTCTACCGTATGCTTCTTATAACGTCTAATTTCCAACCCATATTTCCGAGGGGAAGACCCCCGTGCTCCAGATAAGATGCGTACAATTAAATATATTCAAGAATAACGTCTTTATTTCTCCTCGAAACCCCTACACTATGACCAGTCTTTAGAATCGTCTCCTCGAGACGATTCTAAAGAGTGTTCACAGTAAAGGTTTTGGTGGAGAAATGACTATTTATGGCTCCCCCATTTATGGGGAGACATATTGTTTTTGCCAGAGTTGTCTGTCCGTCCGTTCGTCCGTCCATCTGTCTGTCCGTCACAAACTTGTGTCGCACGTATATCTGACAACAGTTGGGCTAGAGTCACCAAACTTCACAGGAATGTTCACCAGCATGAGTTGTTGTGCACCTGTTTTTTTTTAATTGTCTCCCCCTGATAACTTTGGAGTTATTGCCCCTGATGACTTAAAATTAGAAAAAAACTTTGTGTCGCGCGTATATCCGAAACCGCTAGCACTAGAGTCACCAAACTTCACAGGAATGTTCACCAGCATGAGTTGTTGTGCACATATGTTTTTGAATTGTCTCCCCCTGATAATTCTTGAGTTATTGCCCCTGAAATGAACACTTAAATTTATACAAACTTTGTGTCGCGCGTATCTCTGAAACCAGTAGGGCTAGAGTCACCAAACTTCACAGGATTGTTCACTAGCATGAGTTGTTGTGCACTTGTTTTTTTTAATTGTCTCCCCTGTTAAATTTGGAGTTACTGCCCCTGATGACTTAAAATTAGACAATCTTTACTCAGTGTCGTGCATATCTCTTAAACCACTACAGTTAGAGTTACCAAACTTCACAGGAATTTCACCAGCATGAGTTGTTGTACACCTGGGAATTTTTAATTGTCTCCCCTTGATAACTTTGGAGTTATTGCCCCTAATATTATTACTTAAAATTAGAGAAACATTGTGTCATGCATATCTTTGAAACCACTAGGGCTAGAGTCACAAGAATGTTGATCAGCATGAGTTGTGCACCTGTGTTTTTTTAATTGTCGCCTCTGATAATTATTGAGTTATTGCCCCTGATATGATAACTTGATTTTAGAGAAATCTTGTGCTGCACGTATCTCTGAAACCAGTAGGGCTAGAGTCTCCAACCTTCACAGGAATGTTCACCAGCATAAGTTGTTGTGCATCTTGGTGTTTTAATTCTCTCCCCCTGATAACTTTGGAGTTACTGCCCCTTATGACTTAAAATAAGAGAAACTTTACTTTGTGTCGTGTGTATCTCTGAAACCACTAGTACTAGTGTCACCAAATTTCACAGGAATGTTCACCAGCATGCGGCCGTAAAACGTCGCCCCGTACTTCATTCTCAGTGTTGTTATACCTTCTGATCCTTCGAGATCATGAATTTCAGTACTTCTTGTTCTGAAAATTGAATACCGCTTAAACCGGTGCTAGGGGGCGTGAGCAGTGTTTCACTTTCAATTACTGCTCATGAACAGACTCAATAAAACCGAGTCTGCAATTTTCTCTTTTTGTGTTGCAATTTTTGCTTTCGGGGCATCATCTCCCTTCAGAATTTCTACTATGTATTCCGATGCTACATAAAGACCTTTATAAGGGACGTGAGTAGCGCCTGTACAGGACACGTTTTTTCTTTGGTCATCTTTTATATTTCATTCAAAGCATCACCTCTCGAAGCCTTGAAGTAGAACACATATACAGACATCTAACCATGTTAAGTACTACATTTAATGAAAAATAGGATGACGAGTATTTTGATCATGGTTAATGATTACATGAATATAAAAACAATATATCTTCAGAGGATGTTTGCGTCCTGTGTGGCTGTACGAAACCCCAACTATCGGATTACAAATCAAACAATCACTACAAGAAAGCTAGAAAATCCGGATGGCCTTGGATGGCACAATTGAAGAGGGAAGTAAGCAATCCTTTTTCTGACAATATGGATAACGGTAGTTATTCTAGAACAAGACTGAATATATTTATTAACCTTTACTCAATGAATATGCATGTACACATCCAGACATCATGACTATTAATGAGTGTATGCATTATGAACAAAGGCACGTTTTACCGTAGTAGAAACTAGAATAAGAAATGCTATCTGTTGTTAAACAAATTGAGCAAACACTGATCAAACGGATACTGGGTTTGCAAAAGTTCCAAGAGGCACCCATTGAGGTAAAGGGTTGAACGAAAACATTTTACTCACACTTAACGTTTCTTGCAAAGTGCGGTTGGCAGAATAATTTGCAAAATGTCAAAATTGGTTTTGCATTTGATTTTCATAAAAACAGCATAGCTTGTATATTTTTGTAACCACGTTACTCGGTGAGTCTTTACGTGAGTAATAATTAAGGAAGAAATGAAGCTACTGATCGTTCCAAGGCGGTACTCCTATTTTCACTCTATGGCCAACGTTCAATGGTTCAAGGCGGTACTTCCATCTTTCCCCTATTGTTTGTTTGTTTTGTCGCTGTGCGTCTCGTTGTGTTTTGGTATTTATGTACATTTACTGTTTTCTTGTCGTGGTGCTGTTCAGATGGCTGTTTGTTTTGTATGTGGTATTTCTGTATGACTCATATTTGTACTTTTGTTGTTTTATATGTTTAATATTTAATATATTATATCTTGATATGCATCGCGTTACGTTTATCTCCAACTGTGCCGTTTCTGTTTGATGGTGTTTTGTGTCGTCCCATATTGCGCGTGGCTCCCCCTGTTTGATTGTTGTTTCCACTTTTAATTACATGCCCATTATTACTGCTTATGTTTGAGCAGTTATATAGATGTCACCCGAAAAAGGTTATTGTGACACTACAACAGTTCGGTCCATCTAAACGGCTGAATTTCGCAGAGGATATTCCGAAATTTATGATTGCATCATGTCTCAATATAGAATCTGCAGACATCCTACCCAGAGTTCCGTACACATGCACGACGAACACACGGCAAATGCAACCATCTACTGGATTAGCGAGCACAAATCTGCATAGCATGACGTTTATCAAAAACTTGATTTTTAGATAAAACGTATTTGTTAAGAACATAAACAGTAACAAAGCAGTTTAAAAGTAAGAACATGTATCTAATAGCTACATTAACTTCTACTCGTAGTGTATACAGCATGTATGTAGGTCCAAATGCATCGTCAACGGTTTTCTTTAGATGCCGTGTTCTCCTAAACCGCTCAAATGATTAGTAACAACTTCACGTTTCATGAGTATTAGTTCAATGTTTGTTGAAAAGATCCTAGTCCATAGCATACGTAGGTCACAAGAGCGAATATGAAGTGAAAGCTTTGTAAATATGCAGCACATCCACATTAAAAAATCTGATTTGATGTTTACATGTATGTTCTTTGTTAGACATCCACCAAGTTTTTTACATAATGCCTATCCGTTAATAAACTTGACTCATGTGCGATAGTTTCCCTGATTATATACCTGCGAGTTTCAGCAGTAAAATACGCTTGTATTCGATCATGCAATACAACCTCTCAGATAACTATTCCGTATTGCACAAACATGCAATACAATATCCGTATTTTCAAGTCGACAAGTTGGACTACTTTCGCTCGCCAATACCCGTAAATTTCCATGACGCACCGGACACGCGTCTTTTTTCTGTTTCTGAATAAAAGGAGTTAGATTTGATGTTATTTTGTATTCTTTTATAAAAACAGGTATGTAATAAATGTTATATTACACGAAGTGACGATATGAAGGGTTGTATCACATTCGTGGTTATTTGTATTTACTACGCCTAAACAACCACTCATGTAATACAACCCTTCATGTCTTCACTTCGTGTAATATTCCCTATTTATATTTCTAAATAGAACACGTTTCTTTATTTGGCCATGCAGTAACTTTCTTGAAATCTTCTTACGAATAGAGCTATTGTTTAAGTATTTCGTATATATGGACATTAGGCGAACCCTTTTTTTGGGCTGCTGGCCGTACCAAGGCGGCACTCCTGCTTTCAGCCTACGGTCAATTTTGTTGTTTAATATGCTTAATGTTTAATGTGTTTCGTCTTGATATGCGTCCTGTTATGTTTTGTCTTGTGACTTTACCGTTTCTTGTTAGATGGTGTTTGGTGCGGTGTCATTTCGTGTGTGGCTCTCCCTGTTTGACTATTTCTCCATCTTTACGCGAATTGCGTTTCGTGAATTGTGTGCCTGGAATTGACCTAAGTGTATTAGAGCTCATATAAACAATTTAGAGCCATCAGGGCCGTCTTAGTTCTTGCAAGAGTGTCGCATACAGTTTTTTTTTACATTGAAATTATGATGGAGGGTACATTGGGTTTGTCCTGTATGTATATTTGTCTGTGAGTAACTTTAACACTTGCTCTAACTTTTGAATCATTCGTGCTAGAGACTGGGCACCTGGTATATATGATCCAATTGAATGTGATATTCAATATGGATATGCTTATTGAGCCATGTCGGTTCAATGGTCATGTCAAAAATACCTAATTGCATCCGTAGGCATAATGTTTCACCAACGCATATTTTGAATGAAAAGGTAGTAGGACAAGCCACACACAAGACACAACCAATAACAGAATATCGATGGTAAATAAGTGAGACACACACAAACAATCACGCGCGCACATATTTATACACAGTAAAGACGCAGCCATTACCAACACATCGATATAAACTAAGGAAGACACAGACTTACAACCACGCGCACACACAATTTTAAACACCAACAAACGTACAAATACACAGACACAAAGGCACGAGACAAACATAAAAGTAAGGGCGACAATGAGAGTATCATGTTGGAATGGTCAGTAACAATACCACCACAACAAACAGTATCGATAAGATACCCTCGCCAGACTTCTCTACAACATAGAAAAGGGTGAACATAGAAAAGGGTGAACATAGAATAAAAACAACTGTGAACGTCCGTCCAATATGTATTCAATGACTTTGCTGAAGTCAGAGCAACTACAGGGAAAGTACAAAAATGAGTCATGCAGGAAATACCACATACAGAACAAACACTCGCCCGAACAGCAACACAAGGAAACAGCAAATGTACATGGGTAGAAAAAACAACAAGAGACGCACAAAGACAAAACAAACATACAATAGGAGGACAATTAAGGGCAATACATGAATCTGGTCATCCCGTTTCCGGATATAAGAGTGTGCCATCATACAGCTCTACCTTCGGCCTATCATTTGCGCAGGCTACATACTGTAAATGGATCAATAACAAAACATGCAATGCGTTGCAATATAATGAATGAACTTTGATGAACAGACTGAATAAAACCGAGTCTGCAATTTTCTCTTTTTGTGTTGCAATGTTTGCTTTCGGGGATCACCTCCCTTCAGAATTTATCTAGTACTTTGACCTAAGGCTTATAAGCACATGTTCATTGGTTTGGAATACATAAGTCAACGTCTTCGTTCATCATACATAGTCGAGTGATGCATATCCTATTCAATTGACAAAGTAGTAATGTCAAGCAGGCAAAGGCACCACTACCAAAATATCGATAGATAACATGTCTCGCACAGAGTCAACTACACACCCAAACACACACATATACATGGGATGCACACAGAAAACCGTAACAAACATACAAGTACTAGACACAAACATTCCAAACATGAACAAAAGCACAAGTACAAAGAACAAGACAAACAAAAGTAAGGGTGACAAAGAGAGTACCGCCTTGGAACGTTCAGTGGCAAAATCACCAAAGAGGGTTAAACCGGTTTACGGACGTCATAACCGTACACATATTTCAAAGTCACCTTAGCTTAATAAATAGTGCAAAGATATCCCCACCGGACTTTCCCACAACATAGAAGACAGTAAACACATGACAATATGTAAAACATACCATAACAACTGTGAAATATGTACTCAATGACTTTGCTGATATCAGAGCAACTGCAGGGAAGCCGATAAGGGCACGACAGGGAAAAGGTAATACATGTAGTCTGGTAGGTTCATCCCGTTTCTAAGTTTAATAGTATACCATCATAGAATACTACACTCGGCCTGTCATCGCGCATTCAAAGAGGGAAGCGAAGTAACCGACTGTAAAAGAGTCAATAACCAAACATGAAGTGCGTTGTAATATAATGGGTCATAACCTTTCTTCTGAAAGGATGTAATGCGTTTCATAAACAAATCATGAACAGGTCTCATTTAACCCTTTCGTTCTCAGCATTATTTTGGAAGTTTGCATACTATTATTTATTAAAGGGTGCTGATGTATGTAATCACTAATACTGTGTTTGTTATTTGTCTAAGACCCATAGAACTATATACCATTGGAAAGGGTATGATTTTTATGCCCCCCAAAGGCGGGCATATAGTAATCGCATTGTCCGTCCTTCCGTCTGTCCGTCTGTCCGTCTGTCCGTCTGTCCGTCCGTCCGTCCGTCTGTCCGTCTGTCCGTCCAACCGTCTGTCCTTCCGTCCGGAATTCGTGTCCGGTCTGTAACTTCTTCATCTATCAATGGATTTCAATATAACTTGCCACAAATGTTCACCAGACAGAGACGATGTGTCGCGTTCAACTCCCAGGTCAATGGGTCAAAGGTCAAGGTCACAGGGTACAATTACTTTGTCACAAATTTCGTGTCCGGTCTGTAACTTCTTCATCTGTCAATGGATTTCAATATAACTTGGCACAAATGTTCACCACACAAAGACGATGTGTCGCGTTCAACTCCCAGGTCCATGGGTCAAAGGTCAAGGTCACAGGGTACAATTACTTTGTCACAAATTTCGTGTCCGGCCTGTAACTTCTTCATCTATCAATGGATTTCAATATAACTTGCCACAAATGTTCACCAGACAGAGACGATGTGTCGCGTTCAACTTCCAGGTCCATGGGTCAAAGGTCAAGGTCACAGGGTACAATTACTTTGTCACAAAGTTGGTGTCCGGTCTGTAACTTCTTCATCTATCAATGGATTTCAATATAACTTGCCACAAATGTTCACCAGACAGAGACGATGTGTCGCGTTCAACTTCCAGGTCCATGGGTCAAAGGTCAAGGTCACAGGGTACAATTACTTTGTCACAAAGTTGGTGTCCGGTCTGTAACTTCTTCATCTATCAATGGATTTCAATATAACTTGCCACAAATCTTCACCACACAAAGACGATGTGTCGGGGTCAACTCCCAGGTCCATGGGTCAAAGGTCAAGGTCACAGGGTACAATTACTTTGTCATAAATTTCGTGTCCGGTCTGTAACTTCTTCACCTATCAATGGATTTCAATATAACTTGGCACAAATGTTCACCACACAAAGACGATGTGTCGCGTTCAACTCCCTGGTCCATGAGTCAAAGGTCAAGGTCACAGGGTACAATTACTTTGTCACAAATTTCGTGTCCGGTCTGTAACTTCTTCATCTATCAATGGATTTCAATATAACTTGGCACAGATGTTCACCAGACAAAGACGATGTGTAGCGTTCAGCTCCCTGGTCCATATGTCAGAGGTCAAGGTCACAGGGTACAATTACTTGTTTATCTGTGAATGGATTTCAAAGGAACCTGGCACAAATGTTCACCACACAAAGACGATGTGTCAACTCCCTGGTCCATGGGTCAAAGGTCAAGGTCACAGGGTATAATTTTTGGGGGCATTTGTCACGTGACTGTGACATCTCTTGTTTCTTTTGTATTAGCATATGCAAATTACAAAAACAATCTGCATATAATTAATATTCATAATATGCAAATGAGCTCCAGCGACCGAAAAAATGACATTTTGTTGTTTTTCCTCTTATAAAACAGTTTTCAAACAGATTGTTTTGCAAATTTCAGTCTGAATAAGCTTTACTATGTTGCTTAGGTATATTTTATGACAAAAATTATGTCAAAGTTATTTGTAGTTTGGGGGCTTTGTTTTGAAAATGAAAACGGATATATAGATCCTAATGGAACTGTTTATTCATAGTTGTCACCAAGGACGGGGTTGTTTACAACTTCCAGTGATCTAAATCACCCCATTGATAGTTGGGATTTTGGGTCGGGGGGGGCTGAAATGCATTTGCTGGGTTCTGGATCTGATTCGATCATTTCTGCCGAGTAATCTTCTTCTACAGCGATATCATACTTTTCTACTACAACCAAGACCACGCCTACTCGCAACCCCTACCCCTGAGGCAGAAGAGAGGGGGTTGAATATACAGTGTGATCTGTTTCAGAGCTGTTCGACTCACTAAAGGACGGTTCCGAAATGGACCCGTCTTCTTCTAAGTCACCTTTTACGCCGAAAAAATGAGTATAATCGCTATCGGAACCATTGGGCATTGATGAAATGGTTCGCCGAACTTCCTCGGCAGAAAATCGCACCCTTTGGGTCATTATTCGCCTTCAATAAACCCCTCAAAATGCGATTTTTTGTTTCGTTTTTGATACGTTTGTTTACACAGACATTCATTTCCGCGTACACGGTGTCGAAGTACCGATTTGCTCGTTAAAATTGCCCGCTATGGTAATAGATCCAACGAACATATAGAAGCGCGCTTAAACTTTCTGGCATGGGATGTTTTCCATAAACCTTACTGTCCAGGAATACTAAATGTATAGATGAAATCACATACATTTCAATCTCCAATAGAGTCGCATAACCTTTGTATATATCCTATGCCGCAGTGTGTTAGCATTTTAGGATCATCGTGGAAGTCTTATCATAGACAATATGGACATTGAAGGCCCAAACAGGATTTCTGTCACTGATGTGTTTGATGGTGATCGGGTGTGGTTTCCATTTGTGTATGGCGCTGTCTGTAAAACTACTTTCCCATTTTTACACAAATTGAGAACAACTACTATTGTGCTAAACAGGCTAAGCGTTTATCTATACACTGCAAAATTGCCTTGGTTCAGACATGTGCAATATTTCTTTCTTAAATGGAAAAGTAGTAAAGTCAAGCAGGCAAAGCCACATACAAGACCCAAAAAACTACCAAAACACAGATAGATATGATGACACACCCACCCACACACAACTACACGCCCAAACGCATACACACGAGATGAACACAGAAAACACCAACAAACACACAAAGAAAGACAAACATTCCACACATGAAAAAAATCACAAGCACAAAGACGCAAGACAAACAAAAGGAAGTGTGACAAAGAGAGTACCGCTTTGACACGGTCAGTAGCAAAAACACGACGATTTCGGTAGTAAGTTCTGTGCAGCCTTTTGCCTTAAATACTCTCTACAAAGGAAACAACCGATACCGATATTCTGGATGACGCTAATGTAGGACGACTGATTTCGACCAACATTTAAAAACCTTAAATGACGTCTCAACAATTTCGATTACACGGGAATATTGCTATCAGATCATTAGCTAAACGTATTAAAAATTAAACAGGAAAAGCCGAGTATGGGAGTATAATAAACCAAGTGGTACGACGTCATACCATAGTGACGTCATTGTCGTCAAGGGACGTCGCCCATTTTGGTGTGTTTTCTTCTGGTCGATTAAAAGGTTATACCAATATCTATAGGCGTGACAAAATCTACAAAAAATGGTCTACACCTAAAACATTTAAAAGTTTTACTTATTAGCTTGTTTACAGTATTGGAGATAGAAAGGGCTTAAAGCATGCTGAAAGTAAAACATGTTCTTTTACTTTCAGCTTTCATTAATCTACCATCTGCTAGGATATAGGAACGTATTATATTTCATATGGTACATATTTATGACTGTATAAAGTGGGACTATTTTCTTCAGTGGAGGTATAAATTAAATGCATTGAAATGTGTATACATGGTTACCCCATGTATACACATTTCAATGCAAGGGTTAATAGTACATTAGATTCATTATAAATATAAGTTGTATTTAAACAATATGATTGTCATGGGAGAGCACCACCCTAGGTGATAAATTGAGTAATTACTTACAAAAGAAGCCTGCAACCCACATATTTCGTTTTGATTTCATGGTAAGGATACTATAAATCACAAACTGTTAAAACCAATAGCAAGATAAGTTTTAGACTCAGGCTCACGTTCACGCACGTACACAAATATACGCACGAACATACACATACAACTTACATACATGTTTTAGTTTTGACAATTGAATACTGCTATCATGAATTTCAGTACTTCTTCTGAAAATTGAATACCGCTTAAGCCGGTGCTAGGAGGCGTGAGCAGTGTTGCTTTCGGGGGATCACCACCCTTCAGAATTTTTAAGCCGGCGTGACTGGTGTTGTACTTTTAATTACTACAAATGAACAGACTCAATAAAACCGAGTCTGCAATTTTATTTTTGTTTTGAACTTCTACTTTTGCTTTCGAAGGGCCACCCATTTTCAGAAAATATTTACACAATGTTTTACGAAAAAGGGATAGTCACATATATGTCTTAATCGATCCATATCATTAACTAAGTTTTTCAGTGCTGAATTATCAGAGTGAGCCTATCCTTGTTATACTATCGAAGCAACTCAGTATGAATGCCATAAACTTGCTTAAATAATTCTGAAAGTGAACATCTTGATCAGAGAGCGCATTCAAAGGGTTAACAGACATTTATTGTCTCTCGAAATCAGAGGTCAGAGTTTATGTCCAAATTGATACACACGTATCTGTATTGAACAAGTGGTCACTCTGTAATTTGTGGTTTAATTTAATATTATACATATCTTGTTTCTGAAATGTTTATATATATATATATATATATATATATGATGAAAAAGAAAAAATATATATGTGGTGTTTCCTGTATGAAAAATACGTGTAATTTTTGTAAGGACGTTTGAAACAGGAATATGTACTTTGTTTGGTGGCGTTTTGTGTGTGGCTTTTCCTGCTTGACTTTACTACTTTTTCATATAAAACAGTAAAATACTTCTAAAGTGAGGTATATAACATAACCAATGATCGACAAGTCAACCCTCATCTATTAGATCTATAACGTGTAAGAATTGATACACTTGTTATGAATTATCACATGCAGCATACATATTATAATTGTCATTTTAATCATAAAAAAATCAATTTAAGAACGGCGAGCACTTTTGTGGTGGATCCATAGTAGACAGACACTGGATATTAACTGCTGCTCACTGCTTTGACGAAGGGAACATCCTTCACACCATTGATTTAAGTAAGTACGCCATTATTACTTTAAATATCCCTTTCAGTTTTACCATACAAAACTGCGTTCTGCGTAGGAAAATATCAATCATATGAACATATTTTTTGTAATAATCCACGATATAATCTGTGGCATTAGCACTTTGCCTCATATATACACCTTTTCACGACTTTGCAAACATGGTAGACGGAGATCAGACGGCTCATGTATGATATATCTTATTAGGGTCAGTTTTCTTTGCTTATGGAATAATATGATCTTATTCAGACATCTAGAGGTTCGATTGTTGCGGAGTCCTTTTGGGTACAGCTCAAAATGCATACTTGAATGTATAGAGGATAATTAATTTCCTTACTTCGTTAGTTGAAACTTAAATGGAAAACAATTCTTTATTCTGTTTATACCCTTACATATACTTAAATTACGCAAGAATGTCAGAGAAACGGAGAAAAGTCCAAAATGAGTTTGATACACCCCCAAAACTTACAACCTTGTATGAATGCACAACAGTTGTGTTTCCGTTACTAGTGATAGGTAAATGTATGGGATCCTTTGAAAGCAAAAGGAGCAATCTGAAAACAGACACGTGCACGCTCGGTTGGTAAGTCCGGCGGGGATACCTTTATTTACACTATTTGTAAAGATAGGGTGACTTTGAGAGAAGTGGGAGGTTAGGACGTCCGTAAAATCCCCAGTGGTGTTTTTGCTACTGACCGTGCCAAAGCGGTACTCTCTTTGTCACCCTTCCTTATGTTTGCCTTAGGTCTTTGTGCTTGTTATTTTGTTCATGTGTGGAGAGTTTGTCTCTAGTTCTTGTGTGTCTGTTGGTGTTTTCTGTGTTCATCTCGTGTGTGTGTGTGCGTTTGGGTGTGTGGTTGTGTGTGTGTCATGCTATCTATCGGTGTTTTGATGGTGGTTGCGTCTTGTATGTGGCTTTGCCTGCTTGATTTACTACTTTTCCATTTATTGAGTCTGCCATGAGCAGTTATTAACAATGCAACCCTACTCACCCCTCTAGCACCGGCTGAAGCGGTATTCACTTTTTTCATAACTAAAATTATTGAAACTGATTAATCCAAACGACAAAAATATATATAGTATAGTATCCTATAGTACTACAACATACTGCTTCTCAGGTTGTCAAATCGTTTACAATTAGCAATCAAGCTGCCCTCTGTTCATGTACGCCGATAGTACCGTATGAAGACGACCTCTTAAACCCGGAAACGGAAGGAGTAGTCGGAACTTTGTATCTCGTTTTTGTCGTCTCCTTTTTTACTTTTGTACAGTTACTCTTGTAATTATTGTGTACACTAGCGATAGGGGAATACAGTTTGTTTCACTTTAATATATTTTCGTTTGACATGCGATTTACCTTTGTATTTGCCATCGCGGTTGTTGTAGATGTGTCGGAGAGGTGCTACGTTTATTTACACTATCTTTTAAGGTTTGGATGTAATAATTGTGTGGTTAGTCGACCCTAAACCGGATTGCGACCCCAGTCACTGACCGTTCCAATTTTAGGAATCTGAGCATGGTCAAAAGCCCTATTGAATATGGACTTTGCCCGACCAAGGTCTAGGTCATATATTGTGGCAGTGGGCGTCTCGATTTCCGGACGATAAATTTAATTTTGTAAGTCCGATCTCCATGAAACTTCACATGTGCAATGCTATCAATGGGAGCAGGAAACCTAATGAATATAGGTTTGGCCGACGAAGGTCAAGGTCATTGTTTTCTAAAAATATATTGTGGTGGGCGGCGTTTCGATTCGATTCCTGACTATAACTCTTTAGTTCTTTATGTCCGATCTTCATAAAACTTCACAAGTGCATTCATATCAGTGAGAACAGAAACGCTGTTGAATATGGGCTTTGCCTGACCAAGGTCAAGGTCATTGTTTCTGAAAATATGTTGTGACGGGCGGGCGTCTCGATTCGTTTCCGGGCGATAACTTTAGTTCTGTATGTCCGATCTTCATGAATCTTCACATGTGCATTGCTATCAATGAGGTCACTTTTCCTCAAAATATTTTGTTTTTCAGTAGAATTGTTCCGTTTTTGGACGATAATTTCAGTTCTGTATATCTAATCTCCGCGACACTTTACATGTGCATTGATATCGATGAGGAGAGGAACCCTATTTATAAGGGCTTTGCCCAACCAAGGTCAAGGTCACTTTCCTAAAAATAAATCGTTTTTCCGTAACATTTTAACTCACCTGAGCCAAAGGCTAACATGATCTAATGGTCCTCTACAAATATGTAGCTTGGCTTATGGTTCTCTGCCAAGAATGCTCAACTTAGGACCCTGACCTCTGAGCGAAACTAGGCCCTGTCTTGGGGTTTATCAGTGTTTCATGGGAAAAATATGAAATAATGCTCATTTAATAAATCCTATAATCAAGAACACTCAATCCATGTAAGATCTTCTATATATCAAATTAATGCCTGGTCTGTTTGCATTTTTGGAATAGTTCATCTGAAAAATCAACATTAAAAGGGTTTCATTCAATTTTACTGATCTGACTGTTATCAACCCTTTACCCAGATGTACAGATAAAGTTGCGTACTCAAATACTAACATAGTCATCTCTCTTCATAACCCTATATTGTGACAACTCTTTAGAATCGTCTCTTCGAGAAAAGTTTAACCATTCGCTTGCTATTCACGTCAATATACCTACCTGTAAATAGTGAAGACCCAGATGAAACAGCTCCTGCAGGAGCTGTCTCATCAGGGTATGCACTATTTACAAGTTGATTGTGCAACCAGTGCACCCCACAGCAGTGATTGCACAGCGAAATACTTGTACACAGTGAAGATATATTTAATTATACAACAGGACTTGGGTAAAGAAGGAGAAATGTATTTTAAAATTCAGCAAGCGAAGGATTAAAAAAGAGACACGCTAAATGGTCTGATGGGGAAACTCAGGAGTAATTCTCGAAAGGGTTTAAATCCGTGTAAATTTGTTAATTCAGATAATATCAATCAAATGAAATATTATATATTCAACGCTAAATTTTCAAATGCACTATCCCAAAATTCAGAAAGGTCAAGCTCATCGTGAAAATACAGGGACCATTTTAAAGAAAGACAGTGTAAATCCTGGGTCCATGCTTATTAAACGTTTAGTTGAGTCTGAGTTCGTTCTCAAGTTTTTGATTGATCAGATTTGAGCCTTTGGCTCAAATCTGACCAATCAAAAGCTTGTGAACTCAAATCTGACCAATCAAAAGCTTGAGAAGGAAACTCAGACTCAACTAAAAGCTTTATAAGCATGGACCCTGATCAGCGGGCTCCTCCATCTGAGTTTACATTGTTTGCAAAGGACATAAGTTTGAATAACACTAACCTTATTCATGCATTGAAATGGATGTTTGAATTTGTGTTACAACCTCGGGTTTGTTTTCTCACTTCCTCAGATAGACAAAATGCAGACGATGACAACGAACACGGTGTCCTGGAGCTTAAGGACTTACATCTATTTAAACACCCAAAGTATAACAAAGACGTCGAGCCGCACTATCTCTACGATATGGCACTGATCTACACCCCAGAAGAAATACCGTTCTCGTCTGAAATCCACGCTGTTTGTCTTAATACATCTGGTATGTACAGTAAATGCCTCGATACTTTGAATGTGTAAGAAAGAAGTTTTGAGATATGTTGAGGCAGGCGGCAGAGTGGCAGTAGTTAGACTTTAACTAAGCTGACTTGCCAACTGTCTTAAAAAAGCGACATTTACTCTTTTTAGTGATATTCGTTTTCATTGTATCAATGTTTTACTCGAGTGTGTACGTTAGTTTATGTGGACTTGCCTTGTTGTTTATGGAAGGGATAGACTGATCAACTTGTTAGCGTGATTAGAGCAGAGCTACAGATAAACTTGCTTACCATAATTCTAAAATATTTTCTTTGACCACTCTTTAGAAACGTTTCCAAATTCCACACCAAACTCTATATTGTGAACATTCTTTCGAATCGTTTCTTCGAGATGATTCTAAAGAGTGATCATATTATAGCGTTTGGTGTAGAAATAAGGGTGTTATTCATGAAAATGAATTAATGTATGAAACATATATGGGCCGCTGTAGACAATCAGAAAGGATAAAACAAATGTCCTTCGACATCTCGAACTCGGATAATTCAGACTTCGAGAAAACTCGATTTAAAAGTTCAGCCCTTCCCAAATTTACAGACGTATTCTAAAATGTATCATTATACATATCTAGAAACGCACCTATCAGCTTATTGCAGGTAAAAATAATGCTGAAAGCTTCTACATGAGGTTTCAGGACTACTATCGACCTGCATCATGCTGCGAATTTCAAATATTGGCCAGATTGTAAATCTTGGTACCTTGAAGTTCTAGATATCGAAGCTGACCTGTATTACAGTATGATAACAATTATGATAACAGTCTTTAGTCCTCCACCTGATGCGTAATTGTCCACCGATTCGCAGCAGATGAGATGCTTCACCATTCTACGTATCTGAGGTCCCTAGCTGTTTGACACTTAATCTATAGTTTGCGAAAAGATTGAATGAATCAGAAATCGTGCAAATTGCACTAGATGCATATTTTAGTAGACCTTACTGTTTCCCAGCAGCCATTACTGTTTCCAGAAGACATTACTGTTTCCAAGCAGACCTTACTGTTTTCGAGTAGACATTACTGTTTCCGAGTAGACATAACTGTTTTCCAGGTAGGTAAGGGTTAATTAACTATTTCGTTGCCAAATTTTGTCGTCTGCCACAATTGCCATATTCTTCATTATTTGTGTCTCGGTAACAAACAGTATGGATCCTTAGGAGACATTCGCGTCTCATCTTGATCCAAACAGTTTGACAGAGTAACAGATCAGGATCCAAACTGCTTCATAATATATCGCTATTCTTTTGAAAAGAATGGGGGTGCTGTTAGAACTAAAATAGACTTCAATATTTGCAGGCGAGTTATCAGAGGGTGCAACAGGTTTAACACTGGTTCGAATTTACATAATGATGAGACACAGTAACTGGGCGGAGTATATAATAGCTATGATAGATAAGTAACTGGAAGCAAATCCAGGGCGGGGTATATAATAGTAAAATCAAATACATGGCAGAGTATATAATAGCTACGATTGGTAATAATAATGGATTTATCTCTGATCCGAAGTGTTTGGGTAAAATCTCCTTTTTCCTAATTCGCGGAACTAATTGGTGACACAAACCACATAAAAAGAACCAGTATTATTTCAATGTATCCATCCAAAAGAACTATAGTTCCGAATCTTAAACGAATGGTATATTCTGAAAGTGGGTGATCCTTCGAAAGCAAAAGTAGCAATGCGAAAGAAGAACATTGCAGACTCCGTTTTATTGAGTCTGTTTAATACAGTGGCTTAATTTAGGACTAAACAAGGGGGTACTTTAATACAGGACTAAACCAGGGGTAGTTTAATACATGACTAAACCAGGGGGTAGAATAATACAGGACTAAACCAGGGGGTAGTTTAATACATGACTAAACCAGGGGGTAGTTTAATGCAGGACTAAACCAGGGGTAGTTAAATACATGACTAAATCAGGGGGTAGTTTAATACATGACTAAACCAGGGGGTAGTTTAATACATGACTAAACCAGGGGGTAGTTTAATACAGGACTAAACCAGGGGGTAGTTTAATACAGGACTAAACCAGGGGGTAGTTTAATACAGGACTAAACCAGGGGGTAGTTTAATACAGGACTAAACCAGGGGGTAGTTTAATACAGGACTAAACCAGGGATAAAATTAGTCTGGTTATGGAATCCTTCGAAAGCAAAAGTAGCAAAGTGAAACGAGAAAATTGCAGACCCAGTTTTATTGAGTTTGTTGATGAGTAGTGCAACGCTATTCGTTCCCCAAGCACAGACTTAACCCTTCGCTTGCTGAATTTTAAAACACATTTCTCCTTCTTTACCCATGCCCTGTTGTATAATTACATATATCTTCACAGTGTACAAGTGTTTCGCTGTGCAATCACTGCTGTGGAGTGTACTGGTTGCACAATCAACTTGTAAATAGTGCAGACCCTGATGAGACAACTCCTGCAGGAGCTGTCTCATCTGGATCTTCATTATTTACAGGTAGGTACATTGAAATCAAGAACGGGACGACCGTTTTAAAAGTTAGGCAGAATGTCCTCCATAAGAATTCTGCATTAATTTCGACCTGTATCAAGAGATAATCTGATTATAAATACATCGATATTTATTTATTTAGTGATCGCTTGATATGGGGTATATTACATATATTAATGTGCTCGTGATCATAACATGACTGTGTTACTTCAGAAATTGCTATATTGTAAACTAGTCTGTTTGTTGTTACATTGGTTTTACATTGCTTCAACATGATTCAGACGTGCAATAGTACAATTCATGTACTATTCATTATCCTGTTTAACCCTTTCGCTGCCAAACTCTGTCGTCTGCTAACTTTGTCGTCTGCTAACTTTGTCGTCTGCTACAAATTTTCATTATTTTTGTTTTCTTCATTTTTGTTTCAAAAACATAGTAACAGTAACAAACAGTTTGGATCCTGATGAGACGCCGAGTTACTCGGCGTCTCATCTGGATCCAAACTGTTTGCATAGGTAATCACAGATCCTGTATTGGCAGCGAAAGAGTTAAAGACGACATGTAATAAAGACTATTGTTTAAAGATATGCCCTGAAATGGTATTTTCTGATGGGATGCCGTAAAAGGGTATGGTGATGTGTCGTAAAAGGGTACTGTTTGACGAAGTGTCGTAAACGTCTATTTAATAACGTTATTCTATAAAAACGGATATTTTATTATCATATATCGTGAAAGGGTATAGTATGAGGAAATGTCGTGAAAGGGTATTTCATAACGGTATACAGGGAAAAGGATATTTTCGCATGACATGTGAATGGTATACCATTATATATACAATACTATTTATATAATGGTATTTTATGATAATATAATTATCGTGAAGGGACAGTTTTACCGATATTTCCTAAAACTTTTTTATAACAATGTATCATGAATATAGAACATGTTTTAAGACGCTATGTCGAAATGGGGCATATAATAAATCATGTTCGTCATTTTGGATAAGATACCACCACAGAAGAAACTTACTTTATATAAGTCGTTCTAATGTTTCAGTTAGCCATTATGAAGAAGTTTTCAAAGACGATAACAATCAATATGGTGTTGTTACTGGTTGGGGAAAAGAAAACCATGCATCGCAAAGTTTTGCGAAGGACTTGAAACAAATGACGATGAAAATTCAGAACAATAAAACCTGTTTGAACATGGTGAAAGATCAACAAAAGAGTCATACATATAATTCATCTCTAATGTTCTGTGCAGGTGGAAAATCTGAAACGGGTAAGTTTCATTTAGGTTAAACATGCCAGGCGTATACATTTTCAAACCGATATCCAAGAAATTGCCAGATTTGTCGCACATTCTTCTGTTGCTACTATGCATTAAGCGTGTTGGACAAGTGCTGCATTGTCAATAGCAAATATCCTCCCTAGGGTTTTCTTGCATATATTTTCAAGACCATTGCCAGACAATTAGATATGCTGCAACATGATGAGACGTCAATTTACGCGTTCCTTCATATAAACGCATTTTCGCATATTTGTAAACAGGGTAGGTCCAGATCAGAAGACTCATATAATGCTGTCTCCTTATGAAATTTAAAATTTCGTATTTTATTAAAATCTAAGCCCGATATATCAGTGCTTAACACTGGGCACCTTATTGCAACAGAGAAACCAACCAACAATAAGGGTAGTGAATCGCGCTCGGGTTTCTCTGTTTTCGACCCTCAGTCTAAAGGGTGTAAAATTAGTGTAGGTTTGTAGAAACGAACTTTAATCAACCATTCAGTCATTAATTAGTACAGGCATATTCATAAAATAACGAATGAAGCAATTTAAAATAACATTATAATTCCATATTTAGTACATGCACAGCAAATGACTACATACAAACATCTCTAGACTCTTCGCAAATGTCTGTACGGGGGTAATATACAACGTTTTACAAAGGAAACGTTTTTGTACTCAAATTCTCAATTAACCTTTAGCTCCACAAGTACATGTACGTCTTTTAACGAATTTACAAACAGAGTAGACCAAGATTATACAGCTATTGTATTGACCATCCTGTCAGGGCATTCTGTGATTTGTTATGAAATAAGTTTCTACCTCTTCTCATATTCCATCGTAAAAATAATCAAATTGATATTTAACCCTTCGCTTGCTATTCACGTCAATATACCTACCTGTAAATAGTGAAGACCCAGATGAGACAGTTCCTGAAGGAGCTGTCTCATCCGGGTTTGCACTATTTACAAGTTGATTGTGCAACCAGTGCACTCCACAGCAGTGATTGCACAGCGATATACATGTGCACAGTGAAGATGTATGTAATTATACAAAAGGGCATAGGTAAAGGAGGAGAAATGTATTTTAAAATTCAGCAAGAGAAGGGTTATTATGTCTTTATTTGATTTTGGAATGAATGTTCCCTGTGTGAAGGTCAAAGGAGTCACTTGTATTCTTGAAGTAGCAGTTGGGGAGATATTCTAAAATACGTTGAACGAATATTGTTTTAAACAGTTTAGGAGTCCTAAACACGACTGGCCTGTATAGTGCATAGAACCCTTCTGCATTCTAGAAGAGAAGATTTTATAAACTTTAAGGAGGTGGTTGCTTAATGCCGAATGAAAGTCATGCCCGAAAGCCCATAGAGGGGCTGTATTAAGCAGCCACCCCTATTTAATATTCATACTAAACTTGACGTCCGATTTATTATAGTTTTACTGTACCTCTTAACCGTTCTCTTGCTGAAATTTAAAATACATTTCTCCTTCTTTACCCATGCCATGTTGTATAGTTACATATATCTGCACTGTAAAATACATTTCTCCTTCTTTACCCATGCCATGTTGTATAGTTACATATATCTGCACTGTAAAATACATTTCTCCTTCTTTACCCATGCCATGTTGTATAGTTACATATATCTGCACTGTAAAATACATTTCTCCTTCTTTACCCATGCCATGTTGTATAGTTACATATATCTGCACTGTAAAATACATTTCTCCTTCTTTACCCATGCCATGTTGTATAGTTACATATATCTGCACTGTAAAATACATTTCTCCTTCTTTACCCATGCCATGTTGTATAGTTACATATATCTGCACTGTAAAATACATTTCTCCTTCTTTACCCATGCCATGTTGTATAGTTACATATATCTGCACTGTAAAATACATTTCTCCTTCTTTACCCATGCCATGTTGTATAGTTACATATATCTGCACTGTAAAATACATTTCTCCTTCTTTACCCATGCCATGTTGTATAGTTACATATATCTGCACTGTAAAATACATTTCTCCTTCTTTACCCATGCCATGTTGTATAGTTACATATATCTGCACTGTAAAATACATTTCTCCTTCTTTACCCATGCCATGTTGTATAGTTACATATATCTGCACTGTAAAATACATTTCTCCTTCTTTACCCATGCCATGTTGTATAGTTACATATATCTGCACTGTAAAATACATTTCTCCTTCTTTACCCATGCCCTGTTGTATAGTTACATATGTCTGCACTGTAAAATACATTTCTCCTTCTTTACCCATGCCCTGTTGTATAGTTACATATGTCTGCACTGTAAAATACATTTCTCCTTCTTTACCCATGCCCTGTTGTATAGTTACATATGTCTGCACTGTAAAATACATTTCTCCTTCTTTACCCATGCCCTGTTGTATAGTTACATATGTCTGCACTGTAAAATACATTTCTCCTTCTTTACCCATGCCATGTTGTATAGTTACATATGTCTGCACTGTAAAATACATTTCTCCTTCTTTACCCATGCCATGTTGTATAGTTACATATGTCTGCACTGTAAAATACATTTCTCCTTCTTTACCCATGCCATGTTGTATAGTTACATATATCTGCACTGTAAAATACATTTCTCCTTCTTTACCCATGCCATGTTGTATAGTTACATATATCTGCACTGTAAAATACATTTCTCCTTCTTTACCCATGCCATGTTGTATAGTTACATATATCTGCACTGTAAAATACATTTCTCCTTCTTTACCCATGCCATGTTGTATAGTTACATATATCTGCACTGTAAAATACATTTCTCCTTCTTTACCCATGCCATGTTGTATAGTAACATATATCTGCACTGTAAAATACATTTCTCCTTCTTTACCCATGCCATGTTGTATAGTTACATATATCTGCACTGTAAAATACATTTCTCCTTCTTTACCCATGCCATGTTGTATAGTTACATATATCTGCACTGTAAAATACATTTCTCCTTCTTTACCCATGCCATGTTGTATAGTTACATATATCTGCACTGTAAAATACATTTCTCCTTCTTTACCCATGCCATGTTGTATAGTTACATATATCTGCACTGTAAAATACATTTCTCCTTCTTTACCCATGCCATGTTGTATAGTTACATATATCTGCACTGTAAAATACATTTCTCCTTCTTTACCCATGCCATGTTGTATAGTTACATATATCTGCACTGTAAAATACATTTCTCCTTCTTTACCCATGCCCTGTTGTATAGTTACATATATCTGCACTGTGTACAAATATATCGCTGTGCAATCACTGCTGTGGGATGCATTGCTTGCACAATCAACTTGTAATCACTATTTACAGGTAGGTATATTGACGTGAATAGCAAGCAAAGGATGGAAAAGTTATAAATACACTGCACGTGCCTCTATTTCTCTCATTACTGTTACCTAGTATGTTTGCTTTCTGACGCTGCAGCTTAATTTGTTAGGAAATATGCCAATGATCTTTTACAAGAATTATAAGAATACAACTGCGTGTTACAGGTGCGGTTATTGACACGTGTAAAGGTGACAGTGGAGGACCGTTTGTAGTGGCTTATCCGGACGATCAACCTGGGAAAGAAGACCACTTTGTTCAACTAGGTAATATATATTTATATACATGTATGTGTCAGCCCTATAGCAATAAAACCTAGTTTCAATATATTTAAGTTCCATCACAAGGAAATTGACCGACTTAAAAGTCATGTATATTTGATAAACAAAAATATGAAACCCATTATCGTTTCTAAAGAAACAGAATGTTTATATGCGTGCGTGCATGCGTTCGTGAGCACGTACGCGTGTGAGCGCGCCTGTATGTATATGTGTGTGAGTGAAAGAGAGAGAAAGGTCCAGTCAGACAGATGGCTGAACATCTCTATTAAAGAGATGGAGAGAGTGGACGGGGAGAGAGACAAAGTGTTGAGTTAGAGAGAGAGAGAGAGAGAGAGAGAAATAGACAGAGAGAGAGAGAGAGAGGGAGAGAGGGAGAGATTGAGAGAGAGAGAGAGAGAGTTTAGAACGGCAAGTGAATAGAGGGTGCTTGGCTTGTGCAATAATAGGCCGATGGTAGAACTCTATGATGGTATACTCTAAAACTCAGAAACGGGATGAGCTTATCAGACTTGTGTATTACCCTTTCCCTGTAACGCCCTTAATGGATTTTCCCCAGTTGCTCTGCAAAGTCATTGAGAACATATTTGAAGGACTTTTCATATAAATTTTGTCTAGTGTTTAAACCTAATCAGGTTACCACCCCGGTTGGTATACATTTAGCGTTTAAGCCTAAACAGGTAACCACCCCTCGATGGTATATATTTAGCGTTTAAACCGAAAGAGGAAACCGTCCCACGGTGGAATGCAATTAATGTTTAAGCCTAAACTAAACAGGTAACCACCCCACGGTGGTATATATTTAATGTTTGGAAATAGTGGGGGTTATGGTTGCTCTTTGACTCTACCCTTTTAACAGAATAGAACCATATCTGCTCTTTTACTTAAGGAGTTATATAGATCTGATTATAAATATTCTGCCCTGGTCTTTTTTCATATGTCCTATCGTTTTAATTTTATTCATAATGTTACATTATCCATAAGTACGCCTGTCTACGCAAACAGAGTATACCCTGATCAGACGATTCCTACAGGACGTAACGAAAATGCATTTAGCTTGGCCTGACGTATACTAATTTATATTGTTTCACTTCAGGAATAGTTTCCTCTGGAATAGGAAAATGCAAACAGGATGGTGTGTATGGCTATTATACCAAGTTGACACCGGAGAATCGTGACTGGATTTATGAGACAATGAAAACTAAGCCACAATAAGGACTGGATATGAACTTTACAATATCAGTTGGACATTATATTTGTGTACTAAAGCAGTCCTATCCTTTGTCGAGATTGCCAATTCGTTCTTACAACAAGTCTCGTGCTTGATAAGGATTTGCGGTGATAAACTTCCAAGACAAAGTCTTAATAATAAGAATAAACTCAGACTCAACCAATACACTCATGTTTGATAATAAACTCAGACTAAACCGACACTTTTTATAAATTTACAAAGTTCAAACTGATACAGTAGAACCAGTATTATGCGGTCATCAAACACAGTTCTGTAAGGCAGGTGGTAGCGTAAAAGAGGTTAAAATTAATACAGAAAGCTCCTATTACTGTTGCCTACATTAGGCAAACACCTGATGTTGAAGAATCATTTGTTCAATAAATGAACGACCGCTTAGTATATGTTATAATGTAGTATTGTTTCAGAGTACGTCGTGATTGAATGAAGCTACAAAATGTACGTCGGTCAAGTATAAGAAAATAATATGATGGCCCCAATTTGCCCTGCGTATTGTTTAACCGTCAACCTGCTGATGGCTGATATCTGATTACATCGGTGAACAGTTTCAATCTAGTCTAGACACGGAGTTACTTGGCATCTCGAAGGGATCCAAACTGTTTTAACTCTTCGCTTGCTGAATTTTAAAATACATTTCTCCTTCTTTACCCATGCCCTGTTGTATAATTACATATATCTTCACTGTGTACAAGTATTTCGCTGTGCAAACACTGCTGTGGAGTGCACTGGTTGCAAATCAACTTGTAAATAGTGCAGACCCTGATAAGACAGCTCCTGCATAGCAAGCGAAGGGTTAAACATTGCTACGAGCTTGGATTTAAAAAAAGTTTGTAAAAAAAGAAATCAGCAGGCTTATGTATCCGATGTTTGTATCCTAAGAAATCTGAGCATAATTCAACGTCATCGTATCTAGTTTATACTATCCAAACTATATTTACAAGATAATGTCATTTTAAAAAACCATGACGAACATTAGAGAAATGAATTTAATTCGACTTTTTGTCAACGTTTGTGAAGAAAAAACAAATGCCAATAGCTTATTCCAAGAGGAAAGACATATACATAGGAAACACACGTCAAATACATACATAAATCTCCCAACGAAACTTTCTTCATTACTTGAAAACATAATTCTTTCCGTTTTGCTTCAAATAGTTACGCCCGCCATGGTGTTTGTAGGGTGGGTCACATGAAGAGGTTTTCAAAACATGTTATCGAGCTGGTAATCATTTGCTTTGAATGACGTCATAACGCTACTAGCAATCAACACCTTCTTTACTGGAATTATCGACGTTTAACCCTTTCGCTGCCAAACTCTGTCGTCTGCTAAATTTGTCGTCTGCTATCAATTTTCATTTTTTTTATTTTCTTCATTTTTGTTTCAAAAACATAGTAACAGTAACAAACAGTTTGGATCCTGATGAGACGCCGAGTTACTCGGCGTCTCATCTGGATCCAAACTGTTTGCATAGGTAATCACAGATCCGGCATTGGCAGCAAAAGGGTTAATCCATTTGCCCGCAGTGGATTCTTCCATATATGCTTATATATTTGATTAGTCCATTTATATATATGGGATCGTGTGCACAAATGGGATAATGATCTTCACACAGACCGGAATATGAAGGCCAATATTTCGGTTTCTAATGCCAAAGAACAGGATCACTTTCGCATAAACTTTGGGATATTAGCATTTGACACTGATATTAAGCTTCGATTTGAAAAACAATGGAACTAACCAAATTGTTAGTGTTAAATAAATATATGTTGTTCAGTAGCCTAGTGGGTTGAAATAGACATACCGTGGTGTAAAATGTTACTATCGTTGTCATGATTTAGTGTTCTCATGATTTACCTGTTAGAGACAGTCAGATAGTTCACTAATACCATACAAATAAAATGGCGGACATAGATTTGAACCGAGAAGGAATGCATAACAATATATTCATCCAACAAAAATCTGCAATAGTTTGCAAGCATAAACAGTTGACATAGGCTGTTCATGGATCTGCAAAGTATGTACATGCCATATTTGTTTAACACTTTTCTACATATAAACGTGTTTGCATGTTTTTGCAAACAGAGTAGACCCAGATTAGACGGCTCCTATAGAAGCCGTCTGACCAGGGTCTGGTCTGCTTGCTAGTGGAATATGAAAAATGTATTTCTTTACTGTCTAAAATAACTACAATGCTTCACCTTCAACATTTAATGATTAGTATTTTGTCCTTGAATACTCAGTAGTTATTGAAATTTGAAATTAATGTAGAACAGGGAAGGGGTTAAGCAGTACATGTTGTTATGCTATTAGATAGTTATTTTAGTTATGACGATTTGATGACGTTAGCGTTGCTTCTCAACGCCGTTTCGAACATCCTATAAATGACTGGCATTAGGCCTTTACTCCATAAATACGCCATTATACGCCTTTTAAACATAGTAGACACACATCAGACTGTTCCAACTGGAGGCGTCTGATCAGTGCTTGCTTTGTTTGCTAATTATATTATAAAGATATGAGTCTTCAGTTTTTGCCTGGGCTACATCTTCATATGAATGTATTATTGTAACAATTAATATATTTAATATTCATGATATCATTAATTCGTATATGGATATTCATTGAGTAAATAATTAATTTTAAAGGTTATTCATATATTGTATACAAGAAATTCTACATAGCATATAGATGAACATTGCTATATGATGTTTGCTTCCAGTGCCTTAATTCAGTGCAATCATTGTTTTCTTACGTATTCATCAAATACCCGTCATTTACCTGTCATAATGCATGGTTGTCAAATGCTTACTTTACAGAATATATATATAAGATCAATCATAGTCGTTACGTTTGTAAACGCCGCTGTATATTTTGTCCCCCTTCCGTTGTTTTTTCATGATTCCAACATATATTGTTTACATACTTCATGTTTCCAACGTGCACACTTCACAGAATAACGTATAGCCGAGTAAACTTATTGCACTATGACTCTAATATAAGTATAGTTCTTCTTTTAAAAATTGTACGACATTTGTAATTGCAAACAATGCTTAAGTTTATTTTCCTGTTGAAGAACTTTTCCGTAATACGTGTCTTTACATTTCAATATCAGTGACTTCATGTTCTTTTTATTTTAAACAGTATATATGCAAGAAGAATTGCATATCGTATAGAGGAACGATGCTATATGATGTGTGTGCATTAATTCAGTGCCATCGACTTCATGTTTTTTTCATTGTTTTCTTATGTATTCAACAAATACCCGTCATTTTCCTGTCATAGTTCATGATCGTCAAATCCTTATTTTACAGAATATATATATATATATAAGATCAACCATAGTCATTACTTTTGTCAAAGCCCCTGTATATATCCCCCTTTCATTGTTTTGTTCATGATTCTAACATCTATTGCTTACACTCTTCAAGTTTCTTAAATGCACACTTCACAGTTAAATAACGTAAAACCGAGTAAACTTGTTGTACTATGACTCTAATATAAGTAAAGTTCTTCTTTGAAAATGGAGGATATTTGGTAATTACAAACAATGCTAAGGTTTATTTTCGTGTTAAAATCTGCTGTTGCTGTATGACGTATCATTACATTTCAACGTAGTTGCTTTTTTGTGTGATTCGTTTTGTTACCCATTGGTGTTACCCATTGGTGTTACATTATGCATGCTGGTTAACCCATTCCTTTATATTGACGACTTTTGACGACTCTGTAAAATAACTTTGTGAAACCATTGTGATAAATAGAGCATTTGCTCCTATAGGAGCAAATGCTCTATTTATCACAATGGTTTCAAAGTACATAATTTAAAAAAATATATTTTTCTCTAGATAATGCTGCTTTTCAGTAGATTTATTCAAAGAGGTTGTATCTAAAAATAGCGTATGAGGTAATGGGTTAAAAGCGTACTTTAAAAAAATTTGTTAATATCGAGCTTAGTATTTTGACTTTCAATGTTGTTCATTTATATCTTAGTAGTTGTATTTTCATCGTTGTTCATAAGTATATATCTTAGTAGTTGTATTTTCATCGTTGTTCATAAGTATATATCTTAGTAGTTGCATTTCTTCGTAGTTCATTCGTTTATAAATGTCTTTGATAATGGAGTATCTAGTGCATGTTTAACGTACAATGTATGTCGTGTTATTATGAACACTTTATCGGGAAACTTGCGCTCCACCTTCTCTTGCAGGGGACACTTAGGGATTACTTTCTGTTCCATCGGCGGCCCTTCCGTCTGTCTATATATTGCTTATAGCGTATCACGTTTCTGGGGAAGGTATCACGCGTTATCCAGATACAGGCTCCTCTACTTTGTAGCATAGGCAACAGTAGTTCAGGTTTTGACTGTTTAGCATCTAAACGTATCCCATATAATGCTGAGGGGACACACACGTCCTTTGACTTTAGGTTACCGAGTCATGTACTGTCACCTCTGTAAATCACTGGACAAATTTGCGTCAGTCTATGGCTTGAGCGAACGGTCTGAATTGGCGCTATCCGGTTATTATGATCCTGGTTTTTGTACCTAATCCGTTGTGTGACCTGGTTTTCAGAGAATATTATACTCTATAATATGTAGAACTCGATACGGATATGAATCTCCATGCCGTCTCAGATACTTAACAAATGTCCTGTAAGCTTTACAGTCTACTGGGTAAGCACCCATTACTAACCTTTAGCCTGCTATGTGCGGATGAGTGAATACCAATGCAAACAGTTTGGATCCAGATGAGACGCCGAGTACCTCACGCTGATTGCATTTTGGTAGACAAATTGGTTATGGCTTGAATTTTGAAAATGAAGGAGGTGAAAATTCTGTAAACATAATTGCTCAGCAGACTAAAGGTTAATCGAGCAACATTTAGGACGTCCCGAACTGGACCCATTCCGTAGATTACCAGTCTTAACCTAGATTGGTCTGCCATACGCCCTATATTGTAGTAGGTAATAATCAAATTAAAATTTCGTTTACATTTGAGCTTTGACACGTTTTACGCTAGGAACAAACTTGTCGAATTTGTCATATAGTTTGCAAATACTTTGGAAACAAGTGAATTTTTGTCTCATCAGTTTCCAAACTGTTTGGTGCGTTTGAAACGATGTGTATGAAAACTCTACTTTGGAAATGAAAACAAAAACTCCTCTGACAATGGTTTCTCGTAACCAAGATATTCAGCCTTGTTTTTGTGTTCGGTAGATAAGGCACCAGGGTCCGTGCTTATAAAACCTTTAGTTATAAAGCCTTTGGCTCAAATCTGACCAATCAAAAGCTTGAGAACTCAACTCTGACCAATCAAAATCAGAATGTATTTCTCCAGCATTCCCTAAAGGGTAACAATAGGTATTCAAGTTTCAGTTCTAAGAAGCAGACAATATCGTGTGTTGATGAGTCAATATTGAACTTTGTATCTTAAGTACTGCGTAATTCTGGCAAGTATCGAAACTATGTTTATCACTGAAGCGTATTAACGTTTTCAACTTGGACCTATCAGAAACGCATATCCCATGGGTGTTTGTACAATTCACTTACTAGAGCTTGCCAGATGATTAGCAAACAGTGTACTTCCTGATCAGAGGGCTCATCTAGGAGCCCGCTCATTTGAGTCTCTCCTTTTTGCAAAGACAGGTGTGTTTCCAACGGGTGGGTATTCGGCACGAACATCCTGCACGAACATAATGTACATGTACATTTATAAATAAAGTCTAAAAATATGTTTGTTTTTCTTCTTTAATTGTTATAATGCTCTGTATTAAAATATAACATTTACGAACAGTTCAAATCCAGATGTGGCATGGATGCAAGTTCTCAGTATCGAGTCTGAAAATGTTATCACACAAACAAGTAGCTGAATAAATAATATCACTCACAGGAATCAATACGTCTTTTAACCCCTCCAACCCTGAATTGTCAGAGTTGAAAGATTGGTCAGTATTTACCTACAACCAGAGCTCAAGATAAGATGCTACACTAAACTATTTTCAAGAATAACCCCTTTATTTCTCCACCAACCTTTATACTGTGACCACCCTTTAGAATCGTCTCTTCAGGACGATTCTAAAGAATATGACAGTATAGGGTTTAGAGGAGAAATTACGATATTAGTATTTGGGTACGCATCTTCATCTGTAGCCCTGCAGGCTACAACGTCAACGTCAAAAAGCTTATAATTGTACCACCGACCTATCCAAGGCGGTACTCCTGCCTTCACCCCATTTTGTGTTTGTCTTTCATACTTTTGTAATTTCGAAATTGTACATGTTAGTATGAGAGCTCTTATATTGATGTGTGCGATCAGGCATTTCATTTGTACTTCTGATGTTGTACTGCCGTGTTTCAGTTTCAATTTTCTGCCTGACTTCTATTCTTTTTTAACTCTTTGCACGCTAACTAACTTTTCATCTGCAACAATTGTTGGCTGCTTCAATTCTTAAAATAAACTTTCTCTCATTTTTTGGCAAAAATATGGTCAGGATGACAAACAGTTTGGATCCTGATGAGACGCCGCATTATGCGGCGTCTCATCTGGATCCAAACTGTTTGCATAGGTATTCACAGTTTCGCCGCTAGCGTGCAAAGAGTTAAACTTGCAAGATGATTTTGAAAGGCAAACAATACAGACCCTGATCAGAGGGCTACTACACTGTTTGCAAATGACAGTGCATGCGTGTTCTGAGTGGATATAGTTATATGGGCATACCTGTCTCTGATGACATATCGCAATGAATGTCACTATAATGTTATATTGTTAGTGTCAAAGAGCTCTAATTTATGCTGTTATGAAGTAGACAAGGAACATTGCAGAGCTCTAAATGATGTTGGTATAGAATAGCCGAGGAACATAGCTCTAAATGACGCTGATATGGAGTAGTCAATGTTGCAAAGCTCTAAATGATGTTGATATGGAGTAGGCAAGGTCGCAGAGCTCTAAATAATGCTGGTATGTCATAGGCAATGAACATTGCAGAGCTCTAAATGATGTCGGTATGGAGTAGGAAAGGAACATAGCTCTAAGTGATGCTGATATGGAGTAAGCAAATAACACTGGTATATTGTATAGAGTATGCAAGGAACATTACAGAGCTCTAAATAATGCTGGTATAGAGTAGGCAAGAAACATTACAGAGCTCTAAATGATGTCGGTATGGAGTAGGCAAGGAACATTACAGAGTTCTAAATGATGCTGGTATAGAGTAGGCAAGGAACATAGTAGAGCTCTAAATGGTGCTGGATGGTGTAGGCAAGGAACATTGCTGAGCTCTAAATGATGCTGGATCGAGTAGGCAAGGAACATAGCTGAGCTCTAAATGATACTGGATGGTGTAGGCAAGGAACATAGCAGAGCTCTAAATGATGGTGGATGGTGTAGGCAAGGAACATTGCAGAGCTCTAAATGATGCTGGATCGAGTAGTTAAACACACGGCAGACATGCGTGAGACTTATTTATGTAATGAAAATTTACTATTCGTTTAGATTACTGATAGTTTTTTCAATAATATCTAAAAGTACATGTACGAGTCTTGCAGGAAACACCACATACAAAACACATAACCGTCCGAATAGCATCACGACAAAAACAGTAAATGTACATGCATATTAAAAGACACAAAGTCATGCACAAAGATATAGCAAACAAACAAAATAGGGAAGATCGAAGTACCGCCTTGGAACGATCAGCCAATACATTCAAAATTTTTGATCCTGTTTAAAGTGAAATGACAGGTGTACTGATAAATGAGCAATACTCGTGTAACGTTTAGTGCAAACACAAATTTGAACTTACTCATACACCATTGGTTCATTTTCTTCACATTTCTAAACCTGGATGTGAAGATGAATGTTTTTATTGAGTTGAACTATGCTTTGACCATTATATTTTACAGACTTGCTGTGGTCGACGTCTTGTCCTCCGGAAACCTTTACGTTTGCTATTACTTCTCTACAATTCATGCAAATCTTATGAATCTTCACACACTTGCTCAGTGTTACAATGACTGTAATCGAGCAGACTAGCGTTTGCACCCGTATATGGTGCACTTGTTGAAATATTTGGTCTGACTTTCTGGGATTAAAACAAACACGTATTAAACTGAAAATTGTAACAAGGTAGTTTATGATTTAAGGAAACATAATTCGTACATTACTAAAGGAAATATTGCAGCAGTCGCTCCCTTAACTCTTTCGCTGCCAAACTCGGTCGTCTGCTAACTTTGTCGTCTGCTACAAATTTTCATTCTTTTGATTTTCTTCATTTTTGTTTTAAAAACATAGTAACATTAACAAACAGTTTGGCTCCTAATGAGACGCCGAATTACTCGGCGTCTCATCTGGATCCAAACTGTTTGCATAGGTAATCACAGAACCGGCATTGGCAGCGAAAGGGTTAAGAATACATGCTCTATTTTCTTACAGTTCCTGCTAAAAATAGAATTATTTTTCGATGTAATTACAACTGAATACTTTCATTACTGTTTTAAGTTCTAGAGACGGATTGTGTTTCAAAGTAAAATACGTTTCCATAACCCATTCCAAAATCAATTTATCAAAACACTCCTTTCGACGCCAAATATTTAATTGTTGTCTGCAAATCTATTTTGTTAAAAAAATCGGTAAAATAAGGAAATGATATATATAAAGAGAGCGCGAGAGATTGTGTTTGTGTGTTCAGTACATGACATTACAAATTTTAGGAGACCTTATACACATCTGTATTAGACAAACATTATCATCTAAGAGAGATCACTCATACGGTACTAAAATAGATAGTGTAAGTGTTGATACTCCTATGCCATAAAACAGATTGTTGCTGCATTTTTATATATTGCTTTTGGTGGATTATACAATGTAACTATAAATTATCTGTAAAGGCAATGCTTTTGAGTACAAGATTTTGATGAACAGGTGCAGGAATATTATGGTTTAAAATAAGTAATAACTTGTTTCCAGAAAGGACGCTGAGTAATTAGACGTGTTACGAGGCTGTTTGTCACTCAATCAATAGGTTCGATATATCAGATGCCCTGATATTTTAAGTAACGTACAATTATCGTGGACCAGTGGCAGTAACAATGTAGTAGACCAGTGACTGTAACAATGTAGACGAGTGGCAGTAAAAATGTAGACAAGTGAAAGTAATGATGTAGACCGGTGGCAGTAACAATGAAGACCAGTGACAATAACAATGTAGACCAGTGACAGTAACGATGTAGACCAGTGACAGTAACGATGTATATCGGTGGCAGTAACAAGTTAGCAGACAAGTGATAGTAACAATGTAGTAGACCAATGATAGTAACAATGTAGTAGACCAGTGATAGTAACAATGTAGTAGACCAGTGGCAGTAACAATGTAGTAGACCAGTGATAGTAGCAATGTAGTAGACCAGTTAGAGTAACAATGTAGTAGACCAGTGGCAGTAACAATGTAGTAGACCAGTGATAGTAACAATGTAGTAGATCAGTGGCAGTAACACTGTAGACCAGGGAGAGTAACAATTCAGTAGACCAGTGACATTAACAATGTAGTAGACCAGAGGCAGTAACAATGTAGACCAATGACAGTATCAATGTAGTACATCAATTGTATGAGTGTTATGTGTCTGGGTCTGGAGCTGGGACGCACTTTGATTTTAGGTTACGTCTGGCTCATCTCTGTGCTTCAATGTGTACAAGTATTTCTCTGTGCAATCACTGCTGTGGAGTGCACTGGTTGCACAATCAACTTGTCAATGAGACAGCTCCTGCATCTGGGTCTTCACTATTTACAGGTAGGTATATTGACGTGAATAGCAATTGAAGGGTTAATGTATGTTTGACATGTTTGACGAACCAAGTAAGAACATTGATGTCCGATAATTTTACGACATGACGGTAAAACTCCGGATATATGCCAATAAGTGAGAGATTTCAAATGTAAAATTCAGAGACTGTTTTTCTTAATTTATGATATCTATACCCTTGCTTAAGCAGTTTTTCAGATAAAATCTGATTTCAACTGTTAAAATCGTCAACAGAAGAACACGCTCTAGCAAAACCAATACGTTGAGATATGTAAACTCTGTAAGGTGAGATACAGGGAACATCTACGCCAAGATGAGGGAAAATAACAATGTTAAAGGCAAACTTGTCTCTTTCTCATAAACCTTTGAAGAAATTGTTTCAGTGTAAATGTTAAGGTCTACATCAAGAAAATATGCATACGTACCGGAAGAGTTAACTGTGTTCAATTATAATTATTTTGGGTAAACTTTAACCCATTACCTCATAGGCTATTTTAGATACAACCTCTTTGAATACGTCTACCGAAAAGGAGCATTAACTAGAGAAAAGGAAACTTTAAGAATTTTGTAGTTTGAAACCATTGTGATGAATAGAGCATTTGCTCCTATAGGAGCAGATGCTCTGTTTATCACAATGGTTTCACAAAGTAACTTTTACAGAGTCGTCAAAAACCGTCAATATCTGAAAATGATTTAAACGGTTGACAGCCGTTTTAACCTGGACACTAATGTAATGATATTTACGAACAATGTAGACCTAGATCAGAGAGCACCTGCAGGAGCATGTCTGTCCAAATGTATTTCGTTCAGTCCATACAGAGTAGAACCTATACTAAATGCCTATTTATTTACTGACTTGTACTCCTGTCGGTGGGTCTTCTGTATATACATTGTCCATGCATTAAGCACCAACCTGCATTGTATGATTCGATAAATGAATGGGCAGTTTGTATAGGTTCTGCTGTCTAAGCACTGAACGAAACTCTTTTGAATATACATGCTCCTGTAAATGCCCTCTTATATGGGTCTAAGCTCGAACAGGAGCTTTCGGCATTACGTGTTGATAGTATTAATACTGTCAACCTGTACATATATGATGCATGAACCAGTTTATGTATGATGCATGAACCAGTGCATGTGTGATGCGTGAACCAGTATACGTATGATGCGTGAACCAGTATATGTATGGTGCTTGAACCAGTGCATGTGTGATGCGTGAACCAGTATACGTATGATGCGTGAACCAGTATATGTATGATGCTTGAACCAGTACATGTATGATGCATGAACCAGTATATGAATGATGCATGAACCAGTATATGTATGATGCATGAACCAGTATATGTATGATGCATGAACCAGTACATGTATGATGCATGCACCTGTATATGTATAATGCATGATCCAGGATAAGTATGATGCATTGACCAGTATATGAATGATGCATGAACCAGTACATTTATGATGCATGAGTCAGTACATTTATGATGCATGAACCAGTACATGTAAAATGCATGAACCAGTACATGAATGATGCATGAACCAGTACATGTATGATGCATGGACCAGTACATGTATGATGCATGGACCAGTACATGTATGATGCATGAACCAGTACATGTATGATGCATGAACCAGTACATGTATGGTACATAAATCAGTACATGTATGATGGAGTCCTTGTTATCAGGGGATCCAATAATGAGACATCAAGACAATCTGTAAAGTCTGTCATATTTTTTATTGAGATGGTATGTAAATGTAGGCTATTGAACAAAGGATATAACAGTATAACCTGTCTTAAGCGACCATCAAAAAGAGGTCTAATGAAAGGTATGTAAGGCAGGTGGTGGCTTTATGCAAGTCAACAATAGTGATATAAACTCCTATTGCACCTTTGCCAGGTATTAATTAACTATACGCTTTTTAAGACTCCTTTGTTCAATAAAAGAATTACTACTGTAAAATTGCTCTATTCAGAACAATTAAGAGTGTACCTTCAGAACTATTTAGAGGGTACCTTCAGAACTGTTTAGAATATGCCTTCAGAACAATTAAGAGAGTGCCTTCAGAACTATTTAGAGTGTGCCCTCGTAACTAATTAGTGCGCTCTCAGAACTCATTAGAGTGTGCTCCCAGAACTAATTAGAGTGTGCCTTCATAACTAATTAGAGAATTAGAGTGTGCCTTTATAACTATTTAGAGTGTGCATTCAGACTTAATTAGAGCGTGCCTTCAAAACAAAGTAGAATGTTTGCCTTCAGAACTATTTAGTGCTTCAGAACTGGTTAGGGTATGCCTTCAGAACTATTTAGAATGTGCCTTCAGAACTATTTAGAGTGTGCCTTCTGAACTATTTAGAGTGTGCCTTCAGAACTATTTAGAGTGTTTTCAGAACTAATTAGAGTGTGCCTTCAGAACTATTTAGAGTGTGCCTTCAGAACTAATTAGAGTGTGACTTTAGAACTATTTAGAGTGTGCCTTAGGAACTAATTAGAATGTGCCATTAGCGGTAATTATAGTGTGCCTTCAGAACTATTTAGAGTGTGCCTTCAGAACTTATGCGAGAGTGTGCCTTCAGAACTACTTAGAGTGTGCTTTCAGAACGATTTAGAGTGTGCTTTCAGAGCTAATTTGAGTGTGCCTTCAGAACTATTTAGAGTGTGCCTTCAGAACTGGTTTTAGTGTACCTTCAGAACTTATTAGATTGTGTCTTAGGAATTATTCAAAGTGTTCATTGTTATGACACACAGTGCATACCCTGATCAAAGGGTTCCCTCGGGAGCCCTTTGATCTAGGTATACACTGTTTGCAAAGGTCTAATGTACCTAACCGTAACGGATTAAACGTTTATTTTCAATGCCTAGAAAACCTCAAACGAAGAGTTTATTGGTTTATAAACCGTGCTACATACATGTAGTTTATACATGTATTTATAAGTACGTTTCACAACGAATGCAAGGACATGACATGACTTAGCCCGCTAATTGCTATCTGACTTACATCGTCAAACAGTTTGGATCCAGATGCAACGCCGAGTAACTCGGCATTACATCGGGATCCAAACTGTTGGACACTCGTTCATTAGTTTCCAAGAAAGATTTGCACCCAGTGGGTTATATGCTTATATACTGGATCAGTACATGTTATATCCAAGGGATGCCTGGTCTATATTTTCATTTTCGTTTTGTTTTATATTGAAATTCATATCAGCAAAACAGTGTAGACTGATCAGACGCCGCATTATGTGGCGTCTTATCGGAGTCTACATTGTTTGCATATATGCCTTATATGGGATAATGTGCACAAATGGGTTAATTAAGGAGACACGTTTTACGGTGGGGTAGTGTTCGTACCCAACAACTATAACATCTAACATGTATAGGCATTAGATAAAGTATTAACCCTTCGCTTGCTATTCACGTCAATATACCTACATGTAAATAGTGAAGACCCAGATGAGACAGCTCCTGCATCAGAGTCTGCACTATTTACAAATTGATTGCGCAACCAGTGCACTCCACAGCAGTGATTGCACAGCGAAATACTTGTACACAGTGAAGATATATGTAATTATAAAACAGGGCATGGGTAAAGAAGGGGAAATGTATTTTAAAATTCAGCAAGAGAAGGGTTTATAATGTGTAGTCGTACAGGGCTACAGATAAAGGTGCGTACCAAAATACTAAAATCGTAATTATTCCATCAAACCCGATAGAATCGTCTTTTCGAGACAGTTCTAAAGAATGGTCACAGTGTAGGGTTTGATGGAGAAATAAAGTAGTTATTAGATGGAGAAATAAAGTAGTTATTAGATGGAGAAATAAAGTAGTTATTAGATGGAGAAATAAAGTAGTTATTCCGGAAAGTTGTTCAGTTTACGCCTCTTATCTGGATCCCTGGGTCCATGCTTATAAAGCTTTTAGTTGAGTCTGAGATCGTTCTCAAGCGTTTGATTGGTCAGATTTGAGCCTTTGGCTCAAATCTGACCAATCAAAAGCTTGAGAACTCAAATCTGACCAATCAAAAGCCTGAGAACAAAACTCAGACTCAACTAAAAGTTTTATAAGCATGGACCCTGGTCATAACAATGTCCTCAAATCACGCTTCTCTAAATCATGCATAAAGTGCTATTTTCCATATTCATGGCAACATTTTCGACCATCTGTTTATCTTTCGAAAACCAATAAGTATCAAACATGTTGGATTCTAGAGAAGTTCAGTACGACATATCGTTGGCTTTTAAACGAGTATCAATCATAATGAATTTTGATGTGAAGTTCACATGCTATCGATTTATCGTTGGCATTTGAATGAGTGTGAAACAGATTGCATTCCGATGAATTCCCCATTTTATCGATATACCTTAGCTTAAGAAGGAGTGTCAGATTGGATATCGATGAGGTACACACACCATCGATGTGTCGCTGGCTTTTAATGTGCTGACAAACATATTGGATTCTGTCGAGGTTTACTCTTCATTGATGTATCGGTCTTCTACTTGCTTTTTTTTTTTTAATTTTATGAAACAAAACTGACCATACACGGAGCAACAGATAAAGTTGGTTTCCAGTGGTTTCATTGTTACCAGTTCTGGACTCCAGACATTTTACAGAGCAACAGATAAAGGTGCGTACTAATATACTAAAACCGTCATTTCTCCACCAATCTTTGTGTTATAACATCACTCTTTCAAGTCGACCCGAAGAAACAATTCTCACGAATGGTCACATCATGGGGTTTGGTAGAGAAACGAAGGAGTTTTTTCTTCAAATAATTTCTGTTACGCATCTTATCTGGACATCTGCATCAAAGCTAAATAAATAGAATCCTTAAACCCTTAGCCTGCCAAAAATCTGATTAAACTCCGATAGACTACAAAGTGCATTTACAATCGACTCATTAGATCTTTTTAGAAACTATTAAAAAAAGGTAAAGTACCTAGTTATAGTCTACTTTCAGTCCGAATGACCGCTCAGCCGACTGTATATTTAACCCATTACCTCATAGGCTATTTTAGACCCTACCTCTTTAAATAAATCTACCGAACAGGAGCATTAACTAGAGAAAAGGAAAAAAATAAAATTTTGTAGTTTGAAACCATTGTGATAAATAGAGCATTTGCTCTATTTATCACAATGGTTTCACAAAGTGACATTTACAGAGTCGTCAAAAGTCGTCAATATGAGGGAATGGGTTAACCGAGTTTAAGAAACTATTGACCTAGTACCAGGTAACTAATGACAGAATATCAGGAAACTGTTGACCAAGCATCAAGAAACTACTGACCGAGTATCAGGTAACTAATGACAGAATATCAGGAAACTGTTGACCAAGCATCAAGAAACTATTGACCTAGTATCAGGTAACTATTGACAGAATATCAGGAAACTGTTGACCAAGCATCAAGAAAATATTGACCGAGTATCAGGTAACTATTGACAGAATATCAGGAAACTGTTGACCAAGCATCAAGAAAATATTGACCGAGTATCAGGTAACTATTGACAGAATATCAGGAAACTGTTGACCAAGCATCAAGAAACTACTGACCGAGTATCAGGTAACTAATGACAGAATATCAGGAAACTGTTGACCAAGCATCAAGAAACTATTGACCGAGTATCAGGTAACTATTTACAGAATATCAGGGAGCTATTGACCTACATGTAGCATCAAGAAACTACTGACCGAGTATCAGGTAACTATTGGCAGAATATCAGGAAACTGTTGACCCAGCATCAAGTAACTACTTACAGAATATCAGGGAGCTATAGACCTACATGTAGCATCAAGAAACTACTGACCGAGTATCAGGTAACTATTGACAGAATATCAGGTAACTATTGACCTACATGTAGCATTAGGAAACTATTTACCGAGTATCATGAAATATATTGACCGAGTATCATGAAAATATTAACACATATTTATTATTTTATTTATTATTATTCCACATTTATATAGCGCTCCTTTCATACAGGTTACGTGCGTTCAAAAGCGCTTCACAAAGATACATTTTATGTACAATAATGCGTAAATTATAGAACATAATTTCAATTATCAGGAAACTATTGACCAAGTATCATGAAAATATTGACCGTAACATGAAACTGTTGACAGTGTATCAAGTAATTATTGATCCAACATCAAGAAACTATTGACAGAATATCAGGTAACTATTGACCGAGTATCAATGAACTATTGACCGAGTATCAAGGGGTCTCGGTCCCGATGAGACGTTGAGGTTTGCGGTGTCTCATATGAATTCAAACGATCAACTCGTGTCTATTAGGTAGAGAGTACATGTGTGCGAGGATGGGGCTAGGTGTGAGGGGCCGGGCTATGTACTTCAGAAAGCAGGTGACCCCTTTTCACCCTTTTCACCTTTCTGTCCGACAAGTCCAGGAAGACCTTTAATGCCAACATTACCCATGGCTCCGTCCCGTCCAGGCCGTCCATTTAATCCAGGGTTTCCATGTAATCCCGGCTCTCCCTTGTCCCCTTTAAAATAGTTTTGTCCGTCTTGGCCTGAAATATTCCGTAATTCGGTATTAAATTTAGAGACAAATATACTGTTCATAGCGACTATTTAGTTAAAGAAAAGCAGGATGGGACAACAGCTACAGATGATTGTTTAACCTTTTTAATGTTTTGATGTATATCCGTACAGTATTCTGTTTATAATGGCATTGGAAAATTTATTATTTTGCAGTTGTAGACAATGTAAATCAGATACATGTATATACAATTCCATAAGGAAACAGGTAAATCCTCGACCATACAGGTCTTCTCTATTGTACAAGTGCACAGAGACGCCCATTGGCTCCAGTTTTACCCTTAGTCTGTTGTGAAATGAGGTCTGCTTAAACTCCGATCTGTTGCCGTTGTCCATTCTGATTCGTTCAAGCTATTGAGATACTATTGACAGTGTCAAACAAGATTGGATCATGAACAGACGTCGACTGACTTGACGTCTCATCTGGGTCCAAGCTGTTTTCAAATGTCAGGTCGCGCTTAACAGGTTAATGGTTAATACAAGGTGACAAAATATACTAAATATAATTATTAACCTATTTGCTCCCGCGATCCCATATATGTGACGTAGGCAAACAGTATAGACGATGATCAGACGCCGCATAATGCGGCGTCTGACAAGAGTCTACACTGTTTGCTGATAGGAATTTCAATATAAAATAAACGAAATTGAAAATTTAGGCCATGCACCCCTTAGATAGAAAATGGACTAATCCAATATATAATCATGGAAGAATCCACTGGGCGCAAAGAGGTTAAATCGATCAGGGTGGAATAGTCCCGTCAGTGACTAACTACGTGCAATAGAGTCCTCCCAGTCTCTCAATATAGCCTTCAGTGACTAACTACGCGTATAGAGGCTTCAGTGACTAACTGCGTGTATAGAGTCCTCTCAATATAGGCTTCAGTGACTAACTGCGTGTATAGAGTCCTCTCAATATAGGCTTCAGTGACTAACTACGTGTATAGAGTCCTCTCAATATAGGGTTCAGTGACAAACTACGTGTATAGAGTCCTCTCAATATAGGCTTCAGTGACTAACTACGTGTATAGAGTCCTCTCAATATAGGCTTCAGTGACTAACTACGTGTATAGAGTCCTCTCAATATAGGCTTCAGTGACTAACTACGTGTATAGAGTCCTCTCAATATAGGCTTCAGTGACTAACTTCATCTGTAGAGTCCTCTCAATATAGGCTTCAGTGACTAACTGCGTGTATAGAGTCCTCTCAATATAGGCTTCAGTGACTAACTGCGTGTATAGAGTCCTCTCAATATAGGCTTCAGTGACTAACTGCGTGTATAGAGTCCTCTCAATATAGGCTTCAGTGACTAACTGCGTGTATAGAGTCTTCTCAATATAGGCTTTAGTGACTAACTGCGTGTATAGAGTCCTCTCAATATAGGCTTTAGTGACTAACTGCGTGTATAGAGTCCTCTCAATATAGGCTTTAGTGACTAACTGCGTGTATAGAGTCCTCTCAATATAGGGTTCAGTGACAAACTACGTGTATAGAGTCCTCTCAATATAGGCTTCAGTGACTAACTGCGTGTATAGAGTCCTCTCAATATAGGCTTCAGTGACTAACTTCATCTGTAGAGTCCTCTCAATATAGGCTTCAGTGACAAACTGCGTGTATAGAGTCCTCTCAATATAGGCTTCAGTGACAAACTGCGTGTATAGAGTCCTCTCAATATAGGCTTCAGTGACTAACTGTGTGTATAGAGTCCTCTCAATATAGGCTTCAGTGACTAACTGCGTGTATAGAGTCCTCTCAGTATGAAAGGCATTAACTTGGAAGAGGAGTGTGCGGACCTTAGTTAGCTCGTTTGATAGCTACTTGATCTGGGTCTTCATTGTTATCAAATAGCAATCTACATCCAAAGGGTTTACGTCTTTATTTGAAAGAGGGAATATATACAAGTCTGTCAAAAGCTAGAAATAGCTTTATTAATGTTGAGTCGTGTTGATTTTTTCAAAGAGTCTGGTTCTAAAATAGTCTAAAAGGGAATGGTAAAGCTAGACAATACTTTTATTATTATAGTTTATCGTTTGTAGCATACAATTATGAATAATATTTGCCATTGGCCCGTAAACCCTGCCAACCCCGGTAAGCCATTATCTCCGGTTTCGCCTTTGGCCCCTGGTGCCCCGGCCATACATTTTATTCCATCTGCTAAATAATGAGAAAAGGAAACATAAGTGTGTGGTAATCCACGACAAAACGGTTTACTTGCTTTTGGTGTTTTCATGGAAGCCTGTTAATGACGTTGCGACTGAGCGGGAGAGGAGTGCTTCTAAAACATCTCCTAACAGGTCACACGTCTGTTCCTTCGCAAAACTCTTATCTAACCATGTGCGTTATATATTCATTTTGACTCCCGCCGTTGAAAACAGATTAGACCCAGATCGGAAAAACCGGCTGATCCGGGTCTGCCCTGTTAGCTTATGAAATAATGTTGACCTGGTCCTACAGTTTCTGTCAATGGCAAGCATTCTTGTGATCATATATTTGTTATAAAACATCAGCTAATTGATATACATGTTGTCATATATTTTTCATGAATACTCATGGAATAAATATTTAATAAACAATATAACAGACAGAACTAGTCGCTTGCGAAAAACAGGTAGCTCCCGGATATATAAAGGGGGCTGGAGAAGTTGGAATTTTCTGTGCTGCGATACTGAATAAGTCCTTTTAGCGTCACCTGTGCAGTTAACCCCTTTACATCATAGGCTATTTTTAGATACAATCTCTTTGAATAAATCTACCGAAAAGGAGCATTAACTAGAGAAAAGGAAACTTTTAGATTTTTGTAGTTTGAAACCATTGTGATAAATAGAGCATTTGCTCCTGTAGGAGCAAATGCTCTAAAAATTTCAATGGTTTCACAAATTCAATTTTACAGAGTCGTCAAAAGTTGTCAATATGAGGGAATGGGTTAACCTTTTCCCTGTTTAATATTCATGTAAGAACTAATAAAATCATGATTTTTTTATTACATGTAGCTCATATTTATAGTTGCGCAGGGTATTTTGGCTCAGACAGAAACTGTAGACTCACATTTACATTATACCATAAGAAAAAAGAGCAGACCCTGATCAGACAGGAACCGTTTTATCCGTGTCTACTCTGTTTGCAAATTCGTGAAAAAGCGTGTTGATGGAGGAAAATATTAACCATTTATCTCATGCAGAGTGATATAAACTATAATGACATTATGCATACTGATTAATAAACAATCATAAGAACTAATAGAAAATGTGTAAAACATATACATGTACAGTAAAATCCTTCTGAAACTGGCCTTAAATTTATTATACATATCGGTCTTTGAAACTGGTGGCAGCTTGATTCAGGGTGAAAGTCAGGCAGAACACTCCTCTACATTAACCCATTCCCTCATATTGACGACTTTTGACGCCTCTGTAAAAGTGACTTTGTGAAACCATTGTGATAAATACAGCATTTGCCCCTATAGGAGCAAATGCTCTATTTATCACAATGGTTTTAAACTACAAAATTCCTAAATTTTCCTTTTCTCTAGTTAATGCTCCTTTTCGTTAGATTTATTCAAAGAGATTGTATCTCAAAATAGTCTATGGTGTAATGGGTTAAGCTGTCATTTGCCAACAAGTAGCTGAATTCTTCTTCTCTAAAATGCCGGTTTAGAGTTTTTTAGAGTAATAATAATAATAATGATAATAATAATAATAATAATAATAATAATAATAATAAATTTATAATAAATGATTATGATCATAATAGTAGTAGTAGCAATAGTAGTAGACGTAGTAGTAGAAGTAGTAGTAGAAGTAGTAGTAGACGTAGTAGTAGTAATAGTATAGCAGTAGCAGTAGTTGTAATTGTAGCACTAATAAGTGTTGTTTAAGTCACTGTTGTAGTAAACGAGATCAGGTGGGGAGTGATATTAATGGAAGTAACAAATGGAGCCTTTACCAGCTGGTTTTAGACATGTCCCATCCTCCCTGTCATTAATATTGACCAACAGCATAACGGTCAGACACAGTGCCACCAACATTGTCACAAAAAGACATATCAGAATAACAATGGTCAACGACACGGGGATTATGTGTACACGGTTCGCTTCTTTTACTGGAATGGAATGTTCCTGTTTACTCGTCTTGTCTAAAAGTTTCTGTTTTGTCTCAGCTGACTGTTCCTGTTCGACATGACAATAAGTATGTTCTTGCGCTTGTTCAGATGTTAGAGTCTCGTATGTATTTGCTTGATCTTCTGATGGCACTGATATTTCATAAACGCTCATCTTGTCAGCAAACAGGAAGTACACCCCTGTAATATATTATAGATTAAAAAGATTGCTTTTTATGACCCCAACAACATTTATACACATACACACACGAGATGGGAGGTATGTGCAATTGATGTTTCTTTTGGACAATGTTCGTCGGTCCGTATGTATTTACGTCCGTCCGTATGCCCCGCTGTTCTTGTTTGTTCAACTTCTTGTTTGTCCAACTCCTTATATACTAATTGGAGTTTTTGCTTTGTACTTTCACAGATAAACAGAATAATTCTGATGTGAAATGGTTGTGTTAGAACGAATCTGGCGCACATCAGGGAGGAATTATTTAAAACTTTCATAGGCGAACAACCTCGATATGAATATAGTCGTAATGAAGGGAATTATGTCATTTTACAATAAAGTTGTGGCACATTGTATTTTTTCACTTTTCACATTATAGTGAAATGATAGTTTCTCCTCATACATAAATACTACTTTGATTAATTGCATTGACGTTTCACAAATGAACGGTCTTAATTAATAATGCTCCCACGATCCCATATATGGGGCAAAGGCAAACAGTGCATAACGCGGCGTCTGAACAGAATCTACACTGTTTGCTGATATGAATTTTAATATAAAACAAAACGAAATTGACAATTTAGACCAGGCAACCCTTAGATAAAAAATCACTAATCCAATATATAAACATGGAAGAATCCACTTGTAGCAAATGGGTGAATGTGAAGATGGTCTTGGTAATGACACAAGGTAAAATGAACTATAATTGTGTCCAACTCCTCATACACTATGATGTGGACTTGCTTCAAATGCTAACAAACAAACAAACAACCAGGGCATTCTTTCTTATAAGTATTTCGCTACCAATGTCGTATCTGTGATTACCTATGCAAACAGTTTGGATGAAGATGGGACGCCGAGTAACTCGGCGTATCATCAGGGTCCAAACTATGTGTTACTGTGACTGCTTTTTATGGAACAAAAATGAAGAAAAATAAAGACATGAAAATTGTACCAGACGACAAAGTTTGCAGACGACGAAATTGGGCAGCAAAAGAGTTAAGCCTTTCCCTCATATAAACGTGTTTTCACGCATTTGCAAACAGAGTGAGACCCAGATCAGACGGCTCCTAGAGGAGCCGTCTCATCAGGATCTACTCTGTTTGCTAATAGAATTTAATAGATCTGTTTCTTTGCTTACTAAAATGTGTACAATGGGTCATCTCCCATATTTCTTTATAACTATTTTGTTAATGAATATTCAGTAGATATTGAAATGTGGTCCAAATGCAGAACAGGGAAAGGGTTAACAATAATGATTTCAGGTGGAGGTGGGGTCGGGGTGGGGGGTTGGGGAGGAGGGATGTGGGGTCATAAGTATGGACACAATTATACTTCCATACATCTTTTAAGTTATGGGATCGAGAATACAAAAGTTTCACAAGGAATTCATCCTTTAAAGCCTGTTGGAATATTTATAGAACTTTACCATTTACATCATAGATATGGTTATGTGCACAAAATGTAACACTTTAGACTATTGGTATCTGTGGGATTCCAACCAGCTCCGAAATACAGCAGGCTAGCAACCAATCATTGAACACACATACATTTGTATTCTGAAGAATCGTTTTTAACCCTTTCGCTGCCAAACTCTGTCGCCTGCTAACTTTGTCGTCTGCTACAAATTTTCATTCTTTTGATTTTCTTCATGTTTGTTTCAAAAACATAGTAACAGTAACAAACAGCTTGGATCCTGATGAGACGCCGAGATACTCGGCATATAAACGCACGGTATTTTTGCCATAATTCAATAACTAAACAAAGCAGAACCTGATAGACAGTTCCTACAGGAACTGTTTGATCTGAGTCTGCTCTATTTGCAAAGGCATGAAAAGCATTTATATGAGGTTTCTGTTATGTATACATAGCTGAAAGAAATGTCTTCATTTAAGTGGAAGATAGGTGACACACTGTGGCAAACATGACATGCACAACATAAGCATTTATGTCTGTAATAACTTTATTTCTGCACCAAAACTCCAATTAGACTCGTCGCTACGATAATAGATATACATAGCTTTAGGCATATTAAAGTACATGTATGAGTCAATGTACAGGAGTCAATGTACAGTTAGGCATATGAAAATACATGTATGAGTCAATGTACAGTTAGGCAAGTGAAAACACATGTATGAGTCAATGTACAGTTAGGCATATTAAAGTACATGTAGGAGTCAATGTACAGTTAGGCATATTAAAGTACACGCATGAGTCAATAAACAGTTAGGCATATGGCAGTACATGTATGAGTCAATGTACAGTTAGGCATATTAAAGTACAAGTATGAATCAATGTACAGTTAGGCATATGAAAGCACATGTATGAGTCAATATACAGTTAGGCATATGGAAGTACATGTATGAGTCAATGTACAGTTAGGCATATGAAAGTATATGTATGAGTCAATGTATGAGTCAATGTACAGTTAGGCATATGAAAGTACATGTATGAGTCAATGAGAAGTTAGGCATATTAAAGCACACGTATGAATCAATGTAGAGTTAGGCAGATGAATGTATATGTATGAGTCAATGTACAGTTAGGCATATGAAAGTACATGTATGAGTCAATGTATATTTAGGCATATGAAAGTACATGTATGAGTCAATGTGAAGTTAGGAATATGAAAGTACATGAATGAGTCAATGTACAGTTAGGCATATGAAAATACATGTATGAGTCAATATACAGTTAGGGATATGAAAGTACATGTATGAGTCAAATTTATATGAAAGTACATGTACATGTGCTTTCATATGCCTAACTGTACATTGATTCATACGTGTACTTTAATATGCCTAACTGTACAGCGACTCATACATGTACTGCCATATGCCTAACTGTTTATTGACTCATGCGTGTACTTTAATATGCCTAACTGTACATTGATTAATACATGTACTTTCATATGCCTAACTGTACATTGACTTATACATGTGCTTTCACATGTCTAACTGTACATTGACTCATGTACAGTCGGCTGAGCGGTCATTCGGACTGAAAGTAGACTATAACTAGGTACTTTACTTTATGAGTCAATGTACAATTAGGCATATGAGTGAGTGAGTGAGTCGGGTTTTATTGTGCAGTCAGGCATATGAAAGCACATCTATGAGTCAAAATGCAGTTTGTAAATTTGGTAGCTGAGAAAGGACGACTTTAGCATTTGGAATACTCCCCTATAACCGAAAATCTGACCATGACGCCTTTTCACGCTGTTGCAAACAGAGTAGACCTAGATCAGAGAGTAGACCTAGATCAGACTGCTTCTGTTACAGGGTAGACCTAGATCAGACTGCTTCTTTTACAGGACAGACCTAGATCAGACGGCTTCTGTTACAGGGTATACCTAGACCAGATGGCTTCTGTTATAGACCTAGACCAGACGGCTTCTGTTACAGGCTAGACCTAGATCAGACTGCTTCTTTTACAGGGTAGACCTAGATCAAACGGCTTCTGTTACAGGGTAGACCTAGATCAGACTGCTTCTTTTACAGGATAGACCTAGACCAGACGGCTTCTGTTATAGACCTAGACCAGACGGCTTCTGTTACAGGGTAGACCTAGATCAGACGGCTCTGTTACAGGGTAGACTTACATCAGACGGCTTCTGACCAAAATGCATGTTTTAGATACGATTCTGAAATTAGAAACTCACCGAACGTTCTTTATATCATGAGTTGTGACATGAGTATTCATGAGGTAAAGACACTACAGTTGAACTTCGATATCTCCAAATTCATGGGACCATTTAAATTAGCTCAAGATTAATAGAATCAAGCATGGGTTGTGTTAAAGACGGGGGTTTCTATACCCGAGGTTGGTCTGTTCCAGTCGGAAACGAGCTTTAGCGAGTTTCCGATAGGAACAGACCAACCGAGGAAGCGGAAGTCTTAACCCTTTCCCTGCTGAATTTTCTTGTAAGAAATAATGCAATCATACGTTCATTGACAGAAGAGCTGACCCTGATCAGATTGTGCCTCCAGGAAAGGCGTACGTAAAGGAATAGGTAAACCCTTCGCTTGCTGAATTTTAAAATACATTTCTCCTTATTTACCCATGCCCTGTTGTATAATTACATATATCTTCACTGTGTACACGTATTTCGCTGTGCAATCACTGCTATGGAGTACACTGGTTGCACAATAAACTTGTAAATAGTGCAGACCCTGATGAGACAGCTCCTGCAGGAGCTGTCTCATCTGGGTCTTCGCTATTTAAAGGTAGGTATATTGACGTGAATAGCAAGCGAAGGGTTAACCATGTCCCTAATGACCAGTTATGCAGGAATTGATGACTTCATTAATATTCATAAACGTATTTCTCATAATGTAAAATCTACAAGGGATTTTTGGATAAGACAGAAACTGTAGTGTCCGCCATATTTAATGTTTTAATGAGACTAAGACTCTGATCAGATAAGTCCCTTGTGAGCCTTTGATATAGCTCTTCACAATTTGCAAATTATTAACCCTTCGCTTGCTAATCACGTCAATATACCTACCTGTAAATAGTGAATACCCCGATGAGACAGCTCCTGCTGGAGCTGTCTCATCAGGGACTGCACTATTTACAAATTGATTGTGCAACCAGTGCACTCCACAGCAGTGATTTCACAGCAAAATACTTGTACACAGTGAAGATATATGTAACTATACAACAGGGCATGGGTACAGAAGGGGAAATGTATTTTAAAATTCAGCAAGAGAAGGGTTAAAACATGCCACTCAATTTAGTAAAAATGTCGGTCTTGGAGACAGGTGGCAGCTTAATGCAAGGTGAAAATCATTATGGATATCGTGAATATTAAATAGATTACTTTTATTATAACTGCATATGCACACATGTATTTTGATCATAGCAAACGCTGTATAATCATGTCTATATTATAGCATAACTAACCAGAACAGGACCTGTCTGGTATGTGTCTGCTGTATTTAACCCTTTCCCGCATGTAAACGTGTTTTCACGCATTTGCAAACAGAGAAGACTCAGATCAGACGGCTCCTCTAGGAGCCGTCTGATCAGGGTCTGCTCTGTTTGCCAATTGAATTTGAAAGATCTGTTTCTCTACTTTTTAAAATGGCTACAATGGTACACCTTACATATTCTATTATAACTATTTTGTCCATGAATATTCAGTAGGTATTGAAATTTGGGATAAACATAGAACAGGGAAGGGTTACAAGACTAATAGAATCAAGCATGGGTTTTGTTAAAGACGGGGGTTGGTCTGTTCCAGTCGGAAACGAGCTTTAGCGAGTTTCCGATAGGAACAGACCAACCGAGGGTATAGAACCCCCCCGGCTTTAACAAATCCCATGCTTGATTATTTTTCTCGCTGAAATACGCCCTAAAACCAAGAAAATGAACGAATTTTGTGAAGTACTACTTCACATTGCATAATACGACTTCCATATCTAATAGCAACAGACCGCAGCATAACTTTAGGCGTGACACCAAATTCTTGCATAAAACGTGCTGCTGTAGTCCCGCTAGACCATGTATTAGCAAGGCGATTATCGTGCTCACGCGCTGTTGTTGACCGGTTTTAATTATACCTATTACGGGCCTAAGGTAAACAATGGACGCGAATGCTACAGCGTTTTGGCCTAAGCTAGTTGAACGCCGGGGTGTGAGTATTTCCAGGAGCACCGACAATTAACTGTTTTTAGTGATAGACATATTGAATGAAATTCCGTGTAAACGGTATTTGATACAATCATGAATTGGCGTCGAAAAGAAAACAGTGGCCCGGAAACAGCATAAATCGACGAAGTGTCAAAGAAGTGTATAGTTTTGCTGCCGTTGTTTTGCTTGTATTTTGAAGAATTAAATTGATGCAGGAGGGCAGAAAACTGGTTTTATGCAAGAATAGCGTTAATACACGTTTGTTTTTGGGCAATAACATCTGCAGTGTCCCTCGGGAATAATGTTGCCATCGCCCTTCGGGCTCGGGCCAACAACAGTCCCTCGGGACACTGCAGATGTTATTGCCCGAAAAACGTGTATTAACCCTCTAATGACGTCATTTGTTATGACAACCACAAACGTTACGTTTTGGCGTAAATATAAATGACTGAGTGACTACAAAACAACGTCTTCGGTTGATTAAATAGGCTTTTAAAGTGTTTATATGATAAATAGAATTTCATATTCGTGCTAATTACTTATATTAATTTCAATTCATAAGGTTGTTGCCTATAGAAATGTTGGTATAATTCTGTAAGAAGTCCTTCCCTTGTATAAATTTTACCCAATCGCGCGTATGAATACACTAGTCACGGGGTGTTCCAGATAAGGATTTCTAGTACGGCTATTTTTAGTAATTCAGCTTATCTAGCACGACTGAGAAGCGAGAAAACAGAAGTTCGATTTGTCCGATTTCTGATCTGAACAATTTCTTGAGGTCACAGCTTAATGCACGTGTAAAATAATGCTGAAAGCTCCAGTAGGAGCGGTGTTCAGGTTGGGGTTCCGGTGTTCGAGTTATCCGAGTTCGAGATATCCGAGTTCGAGATATCGAAGTTCAACTGCATGTCTATACAGCATACCCAAGACATCCAAATTGTAATGTAAGCTAGAACAGGGTCCATGCTTATAAAACATTTAGTTGAGTCTGAGTTCGTTCTCAAGCTTTTGATTGGTCAAATTCTGACCAATCAAAAGCTTGAGAACAAAATGCTGACCAATCAAAAGCTTGAGAACGAACTCAGACTCAACTAAAAAGCTTTATAAGCATGGACCCTGTTCTATCTACTTCTCGTTCAAGAGGTTGATCTTATATTGTCTATTTTAGAACAGAAATCAATTATTATAACAACGAATAAATAAAAATATTGATATTGCATATACCTGTTCCTCCTGCTTCAGGTTTTAAATCCTGTAGTCGTACGCAGCTATTGACATAACACAGCTATAAACATGTATGGTAGTAAAATCTACACAAGAGGGTGCCCTATGTCTAGGTTAATGGTTCATCTGAATCACACTTTGGCCCTTTAGTGTGTTGATTATTCACATATGACCTCTATTGTTATGAATATTCAGTATGAAGTATAAATTAAGGAAATTTATATCAAGTCAAACAGTAAAACAACAAACCTGTAACAAATAAGTAAACATAGAACACTGTGACGAATTTATCTAGATCTACTGTTTGAGTGGACAGCAGTAGGGGATCATCAACTAAAGGGTTATATATATATTCCACTTAAAGCTGAAGTAGAACTACTCTAAACCATCTATTTAACCCCTTCCCTGCTTACTATCGTGGAAGAAAGGATGACACCATGCATATCAATTACCACTGATTCTGTAATTGCACATACAGTAAAATATCTCTATAACGGCCACTAAGTTACATCAAGTATTTTGTGTTAAATGAAGGTGGCTGCTTCAAGCAAGGTGAAAGTGAAACAGAACGCTTCTATAGGAGCGTTCCGTTTTACTTTCACTTTACTTTAAGCAGCCACCTGTCCTAAATAGTAGTAGATCTTTATTACCTCCATTTATGGAGAGCTACATATATTTGTATACACATACATGTATACGACAATCACATACAAATAGAGAAACCATAATTGATCGAAACAAGACATGATATACAGGTTGACAGAACAAAGTTTTCAATATACAATACTAGAATACATGTTCATGACAGATCAATATGCAATTACATATAACACAATAACAACACAATTTTGTGGCCGTTATGGAAAGATTTACTGCATAAACAGAATGTGTTGGTATTGGCAGATACTGTAGACTGATATCTATTTTACATTATAAGCAAACAGAGCTGACCAGGCCTTGATCAGACGGATACAGTAGGAGTCGAGTCGTCTGATCTTGGTCCATTCTGTTTGCAACTGCGTAAAATTGGGTTCATATAAGATAAAGGGTTAAATGCATAGATACTGGTTTCTCGCTTCTCAGTCGTGCTATATAAGCTGAGTTACTAAAAATAGCCGTACTAGAAATCCTTATCTGGAACACCCCGTGACTAGTGTATTCATACGCGCGATTGGGTATAATCAGTACAAGGGAAGGACTTCTTACAGAATTATACCAACATTTCTATAGGCAACAACCTTATGAATTGAAATTAATATAAGTAATTAGCACGAATATGAAATTCTATTTATCATATAAACACTTTAAAAGCCTATTTAATCAACCGAAGACGTTGTTTTGTAGTCACTCAGTCATTTATATTTACGCCAAAACGTAACGTTTGTGGTTGTCATAACAAATGACGTCATTAGAGGGTTAATACACGTTTTTCGGGCAATAACATCTGCAGTGTCCCGAGGGACTGTTGTTGGCCCGAGCCCGAAGGGCGATGGCAACATTATTCCCGAGGGACACTGCAGATGTTATTGCCCAAAAACAAACGTGTATTAACGCTATTCTTGCATAAAACCAGTTTTCTGCCCTCCTGCATCAATTTAATTCTTCAAAATACAAGCAAAACAACGGCAGCAAAACTATACACTTCTTTGACACTTCGTCGATTTATGCTGTTTCCGGGCCACTGTTTTCTTTTCGACGCCAATTCATGATTGTATCAAATACCGTTTACACGGAATTTCATTCAATATGTCTATCACTAAAAACAGTTAATTGTCGGTGCTCCTGGAAACACTCACACACCGGCGTTCACCTAGCTTAGGCCAAAACGCTGTAGCATTCGCGTCCATTGTTTACCTTAGGCCCGTAATAGATACATGGTCTAGCGGGACTACAGCAGCACGTTTTATGCAAGAATTTGGCGTCACGCCTAAAGTTATGCTGCGGTCTGTTGCTATTAGATATGGAAGTCGTATTATGCAATGTGAAGTAGTACTTCACAAAATTCGTTCATTTTCTTGGTTTTAGGGCGTATTTCAGCGAGAAAAATAATCAAGCATGGGATTTGTTAAAGCCGGGGGGTTCTATACCCTCGGTTGGTCTGTTCCTATCGGAACTCGCTAAAGCTCGTTTCCGACTGGAACAGACCAACCTCGGGTATAGAAACCCCCGTCTTTAACAAAACCCATGCTTGATTCTATTAGTCTTGTAACCCTTCCCTGTTCTATGTTTATCCCAAATTTCAATACCTACTGAATATTCATGGACAAAATAGTTATAATAGAATATGTAAGGTGTACCATTGTAGCCATTTTAAAAAGTAGAGAAACAGATCTTTCAAATTCAATTGGCAAACAGAGCAGACCCTGATCAGACGGCTCCTAGAGGAGCCGTCTGATCTGAGTCTTCTCTGTTTGCAAATGCGTGAAAACACGTTTACATGCGGGAAAGGGTTAAATACAGCAGACACATACCAGACAGGTTCTGTTCTGGTTAGTTATGCTATAATATAGACATGATTATACAGCGTTTGCTATGATCAAAATACATGTGTGCATATGCAGTTATAATAAAAGTAATCTATTTAATATTCACGATATCCATAATGATTTTCACCTTGCATTAAGCTGCCACCTGTCTCCAAGACCGACATTTTTACTAAATTGAGTGGCATGTTTTAACCCTTCTCTTGCTGAATTTTAAAATACATTTCCCCTTCTGTACCCATGTCCTGCTGTATAGTTACATATATCTTCACTGTGTACAAGTATTTTGCTGTGAAATCACTGCTGTGGAGTGTACTGGTTGCACAATCAATTTGTAAATAGTGCAGTCCCTGATGAGACAGCTCCTGCAGGAGCTGTCTCATCGGGGTATTCACTATTTACAGGTAGGTATATTGACGTGATTAGCAAACGAAGGGTTCATAATTTGCAAATTGTGAAGAGCTATATCAAAGGCTCACAAGGGACTTATCTGATCAGAGTCTTAGTCTCATTAAAGCATTAAATATGGCGGACACTACAGTTTCTGTCTTATCCAAAAATCCCTTGTAGATTTTACATTATGAGAAATACGTTTATGAATATTAATGAAGTCATCAATTCCTGCATAACTGGTCATTAGGGACATGGTTAACCCTTCGCTTGCTATTCACGTCAATATACCTACCTATAAATAGCGAAGACCCAGATGAGACAGCTCCTGCAGGAGCTGTCTCATCAGGGTCTGCACTATTTACAAGTTTATTGTGCAACCAGTGTACTCCATAGCAGTGATTGCACAGCGAAATACGTGTACACAGTGAAGATATATGTAATTATACAACAGGGCATGGGTAAATAAGGAGAAATGTATTTTAAAATTCAGCAAGCGAAGGGTTTACCTATTCCTTTACGTACGCCTTTCATGGAGGCACAATCTGATCAGGGTCAGCTCTTCTGTCAATGAACGTATGATTGCATTATTTCTTACAAGGAAATTCAGCAGGGAAAGGGTTAAGACTTCCGCTCAGCGGCTTTGAGATGATGAATTGTACCAGGTGCGGATTTAGAGGGGCGAAGCCGGCGTACGCTCCCCCTAAAATTGCCCAAACAAACCTTTTTAGTTATACTTTGTCTAATTCTACTAAAATTCAATACGAGTTTCTTTTTATCTCCCTCACTCAATTACGTTCCTTTTCAACATATATTACAAAGTCTTTTAACACATTATTTAGTAATGTCACCAAACATAAAAATCTACGCCCCCTCCCCTCCAAAAAATGTTCTACGTCCCCCCTAATATGAAATCCTGGATCCGCACCTGTGTACAGTTACTCGACGGTCTCCTTAACCCAATAAATCATGAACGTAGAACAGTTTTTATTGAGATTATATCCCTAATTACTCTCATACGGGTCCACACTGTGTCGAAAAGCTCATTATAAGTTCACCCTCCAAGGTATACACCGATGCAGTAAAACCCATCGAAACCGGAAGTTAACCCGTTTGCGCCCAGTTGATTATTCCATGTTTATATATTGGATTCGTCCATTTTTGATCTAAGGGGTGCCTGGCCTAAAAGTAAATTTAGCTTTGTTTCTTATTGAAATGTATATCAGCAAACAGTGTAGACTCTGATCAGACGCCGCATAATGCGGCGTTTGATCAGAACCTACACTGTTTGCATGTGTCCCATATATGGGATCGTGGGAACAAATGGGTTAAATACCTAAATGTAGTATAAATATCGTGTCTTGGAGACAGGTGGCAGCTTAATGCAGGGTGAAAGTTAATTTTGAAACATGCAGAGTGAACATTATGCAGAAAACTCCTCCAGGGGCTTTCTACATAATTATCACCTTGCACTAAGTAGGCCCTGGCTTAAACGTGTCTTAATCACTGTCTTCTAAAAGTACGATTTAGACTGAAATCCCATCTAAGCCACACTTTAGGTCTTTTTAGGTAGACGGTATCTTATTGCAGGATGAAGGGCTTGCAGAAAACCTCTTTGGGAGCGTTCTGTATGATGTTCAGCCTATTCGAATCTGCCACCCGTCTAACACTAGACACGGATTCTAAATTTATCGTCCAGTTCAGGGGATTCTAAAAGTGCATTTAATTCCGTGTAAATGTTAGTAGCATTTTTATAGATATACTTTTGGACTCATTTACAAGCAGACTAGACCGAAACCAATATGCACGCGGTCATTATATTTTGCATGAATGTTCATAGGGAAAACAAGAAAATATGTCAACAGTTTCGGAAGTGGTTTGTCATTTCCCTTTATATGTACTCTTAAATGTCCTTTATGAAGGGTCTGTCTCAGATAAACGCCTACATTATAATCATCTCATTGAGATAGCAAGTACTTAATAATGAGGACATTTAACCAGCCCTTAGTTTAACCCTTCCCTAATAGGAGATTTGTAGACCTAATCCTTTTAAATAACTAATTGAAACAAGAGCTGTCACAGTCATGTGAAAAATGCCCCCCCCCCAAAAAAAAAATGTACACTGTGACCTTGACCTTTGACCCATGGACCAGGGAGTTGACACATCGTCTTTGTGTGGTGAAAATTTGTGTCAGGTTACTTTGAAATCCATTCACAGATAAACAAGTAATTGTACCCTGTGACATTGACCTTTGACACATGGACCAGGGAGCTAAACGCGACACATCGTCTTTGTCCGGTGAACATCTGTGCCAAGTTATATTGAAATCCATTGATAAAGAAGCAGACCAGACACGAAATTCGTGACAAAGTAATTGTACCATGTGACCTTGACTTTTAACCCATAGACTAGGGCGTTGAAAGCAACACATCATCTTTTTCTAGTGAACATTTGTGCCAAATCATATTGACATCCATTGATATATAAAGAAGTTATAGATCGGACACGAAAGTTGTGACAAAGTAATTGTACAATGTGACCTTGACCTTTGACCCATGGACCTAGGAGTTGAAAGCGACACATCGTCTTTGTGTGGTGAACATTTGTGCCAAGTTATATTGAAATCAATTGAACGATAAAGAAGTTACAGACCGGACACGAAATTTGTGACAAAGTTATTTTAACCCTGTGACCTTGACCTTTGACGCATGGACCTTGTATTAAATGCGACACATCGTCTTTGTGTGGTGAACATTTGTGTCAAGTTATATTGAAATCCATTGATAGATAAAGAAGTTATGCCGGACACGAAATTTGTTACAAAGTAGCTGTACCCTGTGACCTTGACCTCCATTCCATCCTTGAAATCCATTCACAGATAAAGAAGTTATAGAAGGGACACGGATTTGGGACGGACGGATGGAAGGACAGACGGACGGACGAACGGACGGACGGAAGGACAGACAATGCGATTACTATATGCCCGCCTTTGGGGCATAAAAAGAATAATTAGTTTAATAACAGAAAGTTTTAAAATTGAGTAGTTTTGAAACCATTGTCATAAATAGCTCCTATGGAGCAAATGTTCTATCTATCACAATAGTTTCAAAAAGTGAACTTTAACCTTTAGCATGCTGTGAGCAGATGTGTTATTAACTTTGCAAACAGTTTAGATCACGATGAGACGCCGAATAACTCGCCGTCTCATGAGGATCCAAACTGTATGACGCCCTTATATAATTTTTGTAGACTAATTGATTATAGCTAGAATTTTGAAAATGTAGTGGATGAACAGTTATTTACAAACAATTTCCTCAGCAAGCTAAATGTATATACATGTGTATGAGGGTATAGGCTAGGCTCGAGCTGACCCGCAGTTGCCCGGTGTCTCTACAATTTAACCCTTCGCTTGCTGAATTTTAAAAATACATTTCTCCTTCTTTACCCATGCCCTGTTGTATAATTACATATATCTTCACTGTGTACAAGTATTGCGCTGTGCATTCACTGCTGGGGAGTGCACTGGTTGCACAATCAACTTGTAAATAGTGCAGACCCTGATGAGACAGCTCCTGCAGGAACTGTCTCATCTGGGTCTTCACTATTTACAGGTAGGTATATTGACGTGAATAGCAAGCGAAGGGTTAAGCTGGTTGATTATTCCACTCCGGTTTCGTAAACACTACAGCGTATCTTCTAAAACACTTGAGCGAATCTTCCCAAACACTTTAACGAGTGTACTGTCCAATAAGCAGCCATCAATTTATTAACAGGATACAAAGTACTTAGCTCGTCAGGAGCCATATAATTTCCGTCTGCAAACAATTTCGTCTGCTTTAAGTTTCAGAGTGGACATTCCTTCAATGTACATGTAAGTGATGTGATGTAAGTGACGTGTCAAACAATTTGGATCCTGATGAGAGGCCGAGTTCTTTGGTTCGGACAGATACAAGGCTACTGTAGGAATCGCCTGATCAGGGTTTACTCTGTTCACCTATCAAAACTACAGATCTGGGTATGCAGCTTCTACCAAAACAAAAAGAACCGTCCTGTTTTCATGTATCAATGCATTCATTAACCCATTTGCTTCCAGTGTATTCTCCCATGTTTATAATGTGGATTAGTCCAATTTTTATCTAAGGGGGCCTGGCCGAAATGTTCAATTTCGTTTTCTTTTATATAGAAATTCCTATTAGCAAACAGTGTAGACTGATCAAACGCCGTATTATGCAGCGTCTGATCAGGGTCTACACTGTTTTGCCTACGTCCCATTTATGGGATCGTGGGAGCAAATGGGTTAACAAATCGCCCGAACAAGTTCCCCGGGCGAGACAATAAACCGAGATCCAATGTATCAGTGCTTTACCATTGGCATCTAAATGAACTGGAGAAACTATGTCAATAATAAGAGTAGGGCATTGCGCCCAGCTTTATCTGTACCCCATCCTCTCCAATTAGTCCATAGTAAGCAGAAAAAGACGGTTATAAACAGAAACAAAGACATTAATCATTCACACATATTCATGATGTCAGAGAGTGTAGTGCAATTCCACAATATGGGATACAATATGCTGTAACCCGTTCATTGTTCTATGTTTATTCCTAATTTCAATACCTACTGAATATTCATGGAAAAGCAGTGATAACTAGAGGTTTGTTTTTGTCACAAAATTAGGTGTCTCCCCCTCCCATCCTCTTTCCAATACAGAAGTGTAATGTCTGTAACTCCAAACTTATCAGGGTCTAATTCTTAAGTCATCAGGGGCAATAACTCCACCATTGTCAGGGGGAGACAATTCTAAAGCCCCAGATACACATAAACACATGCTAGTCAACATTCTTGTGAAGTTTGGTGATTCTAGTACTAGTGGTTTCAGAGATACATGTGTAACAAAGTAACGTTTCTCTTATTTTAAGTCATAAGGGGCAGTAACTCCAAAGTTATCTGGGGGAGACAATTAAAAAACCCAGATGCACAACAAGTCGTGCTGGTAAACATTCCTGTGAAGTTTGGTGACTCTAGCCCTACTGGTTTCAGAGATACGTGCAGCACAAAGTTTCTCTAATTTTAAGTTAACATATCAGGGGCAGTAACTCAAGAATTATCAGGGGGAGACAATTAAAAACCCCAGGTGCACAACAACTCATGCTGGTCAACATTCCTGTTAAGTTTGGTGACTCTGTCCCTAGTGGCTTTAAAGATATGCATGACACAAAGTTTCTCTAATTTTAAGTAATCATATCAGGGGCAATAACTCCAAAGTTATCATGGGGAGGCAATTCAAAAATCCCAGTTGCACAACAACTCATGCTGGTCAACATTCCTATGAAATTTGGCGACTCTAGCCCTAGTGGTTTCAGAGATATGCACGACTCTAAGTAAAGTTTGTCTTGTTTTAAGTCATCAGAGGCAGTAACTCAAAAGTTAACAGGGGGACAATTAAAAAAAACAAGAGCAAAACAACTCATTCTTGTAAACATTCCTGTGAAGTTTGGTGACTCTAGCTCTACTGGTTTCAGAGATACGCGCGACAAAACGTTTGTATAAATTTAAGTATTCATATCAGGGGCAGTAACTCCAGAATTATCAGGGGAGACAATTCAACCATAGGTGCACAACAACTCATGCTGGTGAACATTCCTGTGAAGTTTGGTGACTCTAGTACTAGCGGTTTCAGAGATACGCGTGACACAAAGTTTTTCTAATTTTAAGTCATCAGGGGCAGTAGCTCCAAAGTTATCAGGGGGAGACAATTCAAAAAACCCAGGTGCACAACAACTCATGCTGGTAAACATTGCTTTCAGAGATACGCGCGACAGAAGTTTGTGACGGACAGACAGACGGACGGACTGACGGACGGGCAGACGGACGGACAGACAGACAACTCTGGCAAAAACAATATATCTCCCCATAAATTGGGAGACATAATGAGATATGGAAGGTGGAATATTGTAGCCAGTTTAGAATTCCTATATCAAACAGTAGACCGTGATCAGACGGCTCCTATAGGAACCGTCTCATCTGAGTCCAATCTGTTTGCAAACGCGTGAAAACAGGTTTACATAAGGAGATACTTAAACCTTAAATACATTAGCTACATGTAGCAGTGAATACCCAAGTAGGACGGCTCCTGTAGGGGTCGTCTGATCTGGGTTAACCATGTGTGCTCATGGACTTACATAAATCTGAGTCTACAGTTTCTACCAGGTCCATTACGTTTCACTTTCACTTGCCATTTGGTATTTTCCCGTATGAAAGATCATTTTGATGCATCTACAAACAGAAAAGACCCAGATTAGACCACTCCTATAGGAGTCATCTGCTCTGTTCGTTTATGGTGTAATGTAGATCTGATTCTGCAGCTTCTGCCTGAGCCGAAATGTCCTGTGTTCATATGCCATTATAAACAAGAGTGCCAATGGGCACAATATAAACATTGTTCAACATAAACTGAGGTTAACATATTTGCTAAACGCAAAGTCTAAGACTAAATACGCGATGTTCCAAGTTAAAAGGCTTTATATCAATGTGTTTTGTAAACCAATGGACTTTCAACATAAATTGAGGTCAACGTATTTGCTTAACGCATATGCTAAACGCAAATTTTAAGTTCAATTGTGCGACATTGACCTTAGATATACATACAGGGACACATCCTGTAACGACAAGCTATCGAGGGTGATACGTTAGGTCGCCAACCAACAACAAACAAGAAGTAAATTTAACAAAATAAATCTGTTTACAAAGAAATACACAAATATACAGAATGCAATCAAATAAAAAAATATTCCATTAAATGTTCGTGGCCACAAGCTGATTTATAAGTGTCTCTTGCTGTCTTTAAACTAAATTTTACACACACATGCGTGTTCACTAGGGTATATGATATGCACTACCCAGTCTATAATGAAGCACTCCATATAGAGCTACTTTTGTCTCACATCTCTATAACTCTCATCTCACGTCTCTGTAAACTCTCCTTTCACGTCTCTATAAACTCTCATCTCACGTCTCTATAAACTCTCATCTCACGTCTCTGTAAACTCTCCTCTCACGTCTCTATAAACTCTCATCTCACGTCTCTATAAACTCTCACCTCACGTCTCTGTAAACTCTCCTCTCACGTCTCTATAACTCTCATCTCACGTCTCTGTAAACTCTCCTCTCACGTCTCTATAAACTCTCATCTCACGTCTCTATAAACTCTCATCTCCCGTCTCTGTAAACTCTCCTCTCACGTCTCTGTAAACTCTTTATCTCACGTCGCTGTAAACTCGTCCAATATCAACACTCGAATCCCGGGTGGTCACCAACGTCTATGGCACGAAAACACCAGCAGTGTAGGAACACCAACGTCACATATATGCCCGTATGTCATACATATACAGATCCATAATTGCATATAAAACCGCTATGCCAATTAAGTCCAACACTAATAACAGCCACGTGCTACCTCGCCTAAATTTACCCCAGTGTGGTGATACACAGTGAAGTTCCACATACATCGTTGCCTACACGCGACGGTGATACAAGTAGTAAATACACGTGCTGCATACAGCTAAACCTCTCTCTAATGGCCACTAAATTACATCAAGTATTTTGTGTTAAATGCGGGTGGTTGCCTAAAGCAAAGTGTAAGTAAAACAGAACGCTCCTATAGGAGCGTTCTGATTTTCTTTCACCTTGCTTTAAGCAACCACCTGTCCTCATTACCAGCTAATTAACACAATTTATTGGCCATTATAGAGAGGGCTTACTGTATAACAAAATGCAAATAAACCTAACAAAACCATGATTTACAATCAAAACCTTGTTTCAAGCTGTCACTCAAGGGAAGTAATAAATACCCGTCACACAAGGGGAGGTAATAAATATGACCGCTTAAGACGGTAGCCCTCCAAAGCAAGACTAACTCGTCGAAAGCACTTTGTAAACCTTTTTAGTGGCTGCTTAATGCAGACATACTGTATATACAAATTGACTTTCAACAATGATAAACAACTACGGATTCCCCGCTCAAACTTTGCAACGTAACAAATTTAGCATACAGCCCGACTTCTCTGTAAAACGCTTTTAGAGTAAACTGGCAACTTTAGAGTAAACTGGCTACTCTAAAGCTGTTCCCTACTAAATCTCACTGCTGTTAACAGCGGAACCCAGTGTGTGTGTGTGTGTGTGTGTGTGTGTGTGTGTGTGTGTGTGTGTGCGTGTGTGCGCGTGCGCGTGCGCGTGTGTGTGTGTGTCGATATGTCCTTGACTACACGTCCACTTATACATAAACCTAGCCTGCATTCCATGTGCATGTGGTAAACAAGATTTAAAACGTCCAATCACTGAATTGCATACCTCAATCGTATGATAACTGACTTGTGCAAAATAGACAAACTGAGACCCGTCATGTCAAAAACCCTATACTATATCTAATGCGTACGTGTACTTTTACCTAGTAACTCATTTTCAGTGTGTAAATCTAGCTGGCTTACATAACGTTAGCTATCGACCTGCTATTAAAAAAGAGGCCCGGCAATCTGGGGTTAAATACAACAATAATTACAAAAATATAAAAATGCATCAGTTGACTCGTGTCACACACATGTTACTGTAGCATGTCCAGATAAATATTATGATTGAATTTGAGAAGGACCCATTAAGCAGAACTTGAGTTAGATATGTTACAGACAGACTGCCATTTAACATATTTTCTAAACGCAAATGCTAAACGCAAATTCTAAGTATAATTATGCGACCTTGACCGTGGATATACGTACTGGGACTGGACAGGTTACTGTAGCATGTCCAGGTAAACGTTGTGGTTAAATTTGAGAACGATTCACCCAGCCGAACTTGAGTTAGAGATGTTACAGACAGACAGACAGACGGACGGACGGAAAGACAGACAGACAGACGGCGCCATTCTATAAAATGTCCCTTTTTTTTCAAACGGACGTATAAATACGTCTTATTAATTTTCATGTCGTCATTATTTCCTACATGAATATTCAGTAGGGAAAGGATTAAACTACATCATCTCCTTGCCTTATACTTAATTCTTCTCATGCTGCATTGCGAATATTAATAAGCTGAATTATTACGAATATTAATGAGCTGGATAATGATGAATATTACGAGCTGAATCATTACGAATATTAATGAGCTGAATCATTATACAGTTAGATGAATTATAATATCAAATAGGGTAGACCCGTATGATACAACTCCTCTAGGGACTCACATGGGTCTACACAGAGGCATACAGTGTATATCTGGTCTACACTGTCGGGTCTACACAGATGCGTGTCTCTGGGCTACAATACATGTATTTGCAAATGCAGATCATATGTACGTTAATAGCATAAGGAGGGTTGAGTCTAGGATCTACTATAGGATCTGTCTAACATGTATCTGCACAAATATATGTATGTACGTTAATAGTATAAGGAGGGCTGAGTCTAGGATATCCTCTAAGGGTATCTCATATGAGTATACGCTACTTGCAAATGCAGATATGTTTGATTATAGTTATAACGATACTGCTGATCTACCGTTAAGACCAGGCGTCCACTAGGACGCCAAATGGTTCCCGAATGGTTCCCGAATGTGGATATCGCAGATCGGAAACCATTCGGGAAGCATTCGGGAGGTAATTCTCAAGGTTCGGCATGATTCTGCATCGCTTCGGCGTCTATTCCGCAACGCTTCGTAAGCCACTTCCTGAATACTTCCCGAATGCATGCCAAATGACCCCGAATACAATCCCGGATGGTTCCCGAATCGAGCATAATTCATTCTGCAACCGTTCGGCGCTGTAGTGGACGCCAGGCATCATATTTAATTTTTGTGTTGGAATTAGCAGAACCACTGTTGTGAAATGCGTCTTGACGAAGAGTCCCATCATGTAACGGTGATTTACCCTGCACATGTTACCACTGTAATCCCTATGTGAACCTATTGACCATTTCCCTTATGTAAGCGCCTTCTCGCGCATCTATAAACAGAGTAAACCCAGATCAGACGGCTGCTATAAGAGGTATCAGGGTATACTCTGTTTGCTTCTTGTGTAATATAGATCTGATTCTTCAGCTTCTGATTATTCCTATTTAAAATGTGTCCGGCCTTGCAAAACTGGATCAGTTCAACCCCTTTACATACGAATAGAAAGAACAACTTATATCCATCTTTTTCTTTTGTATTTGAAAGTCATGATATAAATTGTCCTATTGTATTTGCAAGTTATTATTTATATTGTCACTGGTCGACTGTATCATTTAGTCACTATGTATTGCTCACTGTCCTTCTGTATCTGATAGTCACTATGTATTGGTCAATGTCTCTCTGTATCTGTTATAGACACTATGTATTAGTCATTGCTCTAGTGAGTCTGTTAGTCACAATGTATTGAAAACTGTCTTTCTGTATATGTTAGCAACTGTGTATTGGTCATTGCTATGTTGTGTCTGTTCGTCTATCTGCATCGGCCATTTTTCTGTTGTATTGTAGTCACTATGTATCGTTCATTGACGTTTTGTATCATTTAGTCAATGTACATTAGGTTATTTAATTGCTTTGTTGTATCTGTTAGTCACTATGTATTGGGCATTTCCATCTTGTATCTTATCAGCCATTGCTCTGTTGAATCTGTAAATCACTACGTATTGGGCATTTCCCTCTTGTATCTTTTTAGTCACTTTATATTGGCCATTGCTCTGTTGTATCTGTTAGTCACTATGTATTGGGCATTTTCCTCTTGCAACTTTTTAGTCACTTTATATCGGTGATAGCTCTGTCGTATCACTTAGTGACTATGTATAGGTTATTTCTCTTCTTTATTTGTTATGCACTATGTTTCGGCCATTGCTCCGTCGTATCAGTTGGTGACTTATGCATCGTATCGGTCAGTACTCTTTTGTATATGTTAGTCGCTATAAACTGCTTATTGCCTTTCTGTATCCGTAAGTCACCATGCACTGGTCATTGCTCTGTTGTGTCTGTCAGTCATTATGGAGTGGTCGTTGCTCGTCTGTAACTGTTAGTCACTATGCATTGATTATTGTACTGTTGTATCTGTAAGTCACCATGCACTGGCCATTGCTCTGTTTTGTCTGTCAGTCACTATGGAATGGTCGTTGCTCGTCTGTAACTGTTAGTCACTATGCACTGATAATGGAGCGGTCGTTGCTCGTGTAATGCATGGGTGTGTTAGTAGGATAAAGGTTCAGAATGCTGGTTCAGAATGATAGCATGTTAAGGGTTTGAGTACAAGCTAAATATCTGAGTGCATTGCATGATTTGGGAAGACAGTGACATAGGTGTGTTAGCTAGACAAATTAATCATATGTCACATGTATGTGTTCTAAGAGTTCATGGCTGTCAGTCGTAGCTGTTAATGTTTTTCAGATATGTATAAATAGTATGAGATTTTGTGTATTTGGGGAGAGAGAGATGGAGCTTGGAGGAGAATGACTAGGAGTTGTTGAAGTCGTATAATAAAAGTTATGAAGTAAGAATTCCGACTTGTCGTCTATGTATTGTATTACACTCGTCTGTAACTGTTAGTCACTATGCACTGCTTATTGTACTGTTGTATCTGTAAGTCACCATGCACTGGTCATTGCTCTGTTGTGTCTGTCAGTCATTATGGAGTGGTCGTTGCTCGTCTGTAACTGTTAGTCACTATGCACTGATCATTGTACTGTTGCATCTGTAAGTCACCATATAATGCTCATTATCCTTTTATATCTTTTAGTCACTGTGTATTGGTCATTGCTCTGTTGTATCTGTTAGTCATTATGTTATGGTCATTATTATTCTGTATGTGTTGGTCACTCTGTATATGAATAGTTTGGCCTAAGTCTAGACTGTTACTTTGTGAAATAATATACTAATGATTAGATCTGATACAGCAGTTAATGCCAAGACAAACTATTCACATGTTGATACAGGAATTAAATAAAAGCTCATGGATAACCATGAATCTATGAAGTCATTATTTCTTACATAAATATTCATAAATTATAAAGATGTGTATACCGATGTCGGTATCAGTTTCTTACATATGCAATGTATATATTGGTAATTGCTTATTGTTTCTTTTAGGTGCTGTAATGCATCGCTCATTGCTATTTGTTTCGTTCAGTTCTAAATAAGACATTTGCCGTTGTCTATTAGTGAGCAATCGATCTCGAATATCTTATATATTTCTGTTTTGAATTATCCAGATGCAAAAACAGTAATCTTTTCCGAAGAGGTCAAAACTGTACCATATTTGAATTTAATCTTTTCCTATATATCAACGTGCTTTCAGGCATTTGCACACAGAGTAGACCAATATCAGAGGTAGCTGTCTGATCAGGGTCTGTTCTGTTTGCTAAAGGCATTTGATATATCTGTTTCTTGATAGGTCTGTTTCTTTTCTTTCTAAAATTTTATATTTCATTATTACTATTTTGTCAATGAATTGTCAGAAGGTATTGAAAGATGGAATAAACATGGAGCAGGGAAAGGTTTAAATAGACATTAATACTCGACACACTTGTAAGTGTTAAATACAGGTACTGTTAGTCTAAACGACAGCTTAATATTTAGCGTTTTTACACACATACTTCAAGCTATAATTAGTTTGTCTGCAATCACTGTGTCAAACGTGAGATCCTGATGAAATCTGAATCCACATTCTAGGCAAAATAATCACAAATCTGCCGGCAGCAGTCTAGAAAAAAATGTTGCCTATTCAACTTGTATCCTCGGATGTGTTAAATGAAAAATACAGGCCGTAATCCCTACAATGCGAAAACTAGTCAATAATATCCTTTGCAAACAGTATAGACCAGGATGAGAGAGATCCTAAAGGGAACCCTCTCACCCGGGTCTGCACTTTTTGTCATGTTACATTTTTCTTTAAAAAATCATTTAATACCCACCATTCGTTTGACCTGTTTTGAATAGTCAATTTCAAAATTTAGCGTGGTATAATCGAAAAGATTTGACCTGGCACACATCAGCGCCAACTTTCGTCGATAAAAAATCGTGAATTTCACTTGACTTTATAAATGAAATCACTCCGTGCTTAGGTAGCAGTAAACAGTAGAGATGGGAAATATTCGAATTGGCAATGTCCTTTACCATTCTCTTGCTGAATTTCAAAATACATTTCTCCTTCTTTACTTATGCCTTGTTGTATAATTACATATATCTTCACTGTGTATAAGTATTTCGCTGTGCAATAACTGCTGTGGAGTGCACTGGTTGCACAATCAACTTGTAAATAGTATAAACACTGATGAGACAGCTCTTGCAGGAGCTGTCTCATCTGGGTCTTCACTATTGACAGGTAGGTATATTGACGTGAATAGCAAGCCAATGGTTAATTCTAGTAATTGTCAGTGTTTGAAAGCCGTTTTAATGATACAATGTAACAACAAAAAAGACAGGAATGGAAGTTATGTGCCAAAAGTGAGTTTTGAGACTTGTTTTCAATAGACTGGACCCAGAGGTCATGGCCTTTAAATAGTGTACAGCATGAAAAGAAGGTAGAATGCGAAACAAACTGTATCGGCTACATCTGCCAAATTTACAGCGGAAATATTGAAGTGAGGTAAAAAATCAATGGAATAGTGGGAAAAAAAGTCTGGATTCCTATATTGTCTCTCTTGTTTTTTTGAAAGCTGCCATGATATGGATCCACATCATAAGGTGCTTTGGAGCATAGCAATGTCATAGCAGTTTCAAATCTTATTGTGCAAAGTGTCGTTTTGGTGTTTTTTGTCATGTGTTTTCGCGGCTCGGACAAACAGAAAAATCACTCTTGTGTGAAAGCAATTTGTAGAAGAAATTTTACAGTGTTTTACAATGTTTATGGACATATTTGGTTATCTAGGCCATAACCTTATTTCAGAATTAGGATTGAAAGCCAAGAGGAGCTATAGACTGTGGTACGTGGTGATCTGTCGGCGAAAAACAAGGATCTTCTGTTGCCTGCCTCCTTAATTAGCACCAAATACTACACACGCTTAAAATATTAACCATTCGCTTGCTATTCACGTCAGTATACCTACCTGTCAATAGTGCAGACCAAGATGAGACAGCTCCTGCAAGAGCTGTCTCATCAGGGTCTGCACTATTAACAAGTTGATTGTGCAACCAGTGCACTACACAGCAGTGATTGCACAGCGAAATACTTGTACACAGTGAAGATATATGTAATTATACAACAGGGCATGGGTAAACAAGGAGAAATGTATTTTAAAATTCAGCAAGCGAAGGGTAAATACTGTTGCAATAACCCATTGGATTGCGTCGCTGACTCTGAGAATAGAAATCTTTGGTTCGAATCTAGGTAACGCCTAATTAAAATAAGGTAACATTTTTCGGAAATATATAATATTTATATATCTATTATTCTGAAATTCCTCTTTATTGTTCCTTTGGTATCATTGTTTTCTTCATGTTTTCAATTCTTTGCAAGAGCGCTTCATTAGAGCGGTTTGCGTGACATATGTAGTAGATTGCCTAAACATAAGTTTTTGATTACATCACACTGTTATTATGTTATATCTAAGACAAGTCACATGTACTTTACAAAATACACACACACACGTTTTGTTCGTGAGCAGCTCGTGTCCACCTGTCCAAAAGAATTTAAAAAATCTCATATCTTAAAAACACTTGTATGTAAAAAATTAACTACGGTGGGGCTCGAACCCACGACACTAATATCGGTAATGTTGTGATTAAACCACTGAGCTACCAACGTCTGTATTACATTGAAAAGTTTATAATGTACCAGTGGCATTGTATAGTTGCGCATGCTTCAAGTGTGTGTTCTGAAAGATAAAAATAGCTTACGGAAAATGGCGGAATATTCATACACGATAGCAGATTATTTTTATCCTTGTTTGAATAATAATGATTGCTTAACCCTTCTCTTGCTGAATTTTAAAATACATTTCTCCTTGTTTACCCATGTCCTGTTGTACAATTACATATATCGTCACTGTGTACAAGTATTTCGCTGTGCAATCACTGCTGTGGAGTGCACTGGTTGCACAATCAACGTGTAAATAGTGCATACCCTGATTAGACAGCTCCTGCTCTTATCTGGATATTAACTATTGACAGGTAGGTATATTGACGTGAATAGCAAACGAAGGGTTAAACTCTGTTGCAGATTTCAGTTAATTTCGATTCCTGAACTCTTTCCTCCGTGATTATGCCTTTGTACGCCTTTACAAACAGAGTAGACCTAACTACTATATGAGCTGCTGATCTGGGTCTTCTCTGTTTGCTTATGGTATAACCTAGATATGATTCTACAGTTTTTCCCAAGGACAAAAATGTTCTGTGTCCATGTGCGTTCATGATTAGGGTACACGTGTTATATAGAGAATAATAGGTTAGTGCCGTAGATGGGACGCTTTATCCGACGAGGGGAGAAAACGTTGAGGCGAGGCTTGCCGAGCCTCAACTGTTTTCTCTCCGAGTCGGATAAAGGCGTCCCATCTACGGCACTAACCTATTATTCGATTTATCCAGTCAATATAGTTAAATGTCTTTTTTATAGACTCATAACACTCTTGAAATAATTTACATTGAAAATGCAGTTTTTCGATCAACGGATCCCTCCCTTTTCACTTCCATTTAGACGTAAATAGATTTAATGAGCTACCGCAGAGGAATATAGTTTCGATACTTGTATTACTAGAAGGGAAACGTGGTTGAATTTGAAAAATAAGATGATTTGAATCGAGGGTCGATAAGTTATTTCAAACAGACATGATCTATATTCTTCGGTCAAATTCGAGTTACGTAGTCTCGGTTTCTATTTTTAGATTCTACCTAACGTCACTCAGAAATCGATGGAACTGAACAGGCTATATTTAGGTTTATGACTATCACCGCCACTGTAAGAGTTTATCAATCAAATAATCATGAGAGTGAAAAGAAAACATTTACTATTTATCTGTCAATCTTTGCTTCCAGGTTTGATTTTATCAAAAACGGGTTTTGCCATAGGTGGATTAAATTAATAAAAGTGATAAATCAACGTCATTTTGTATGTGGCCTCAGTGGCGTAATCGGTAAGGGCGACGTCTCTAGAGAGATTAGAATTAGTTTTGTAGGATCAGGCGCGGGTTCGAATCCAGCCGTAGCCAAATATTTTTATTTTTTCTCATTTGAATAATTCTTCTGGTGACCAAATAGATCTTTTAGATCTATTCCATCAACATGTTTATGAATATTTACAGAAAATTAAAATAGTTCCATGGTTATAGAATCATTACGCCTATCTACTAACCTAATAAACCTTCCACTACCGGAAGTAACCTAATAAACCTAAGTTTATTTGCACCCCCTTTATTATGTCACTAGAGAAGCCTGGTGACTGGATAAAATGGTTTATGGCTTAACAAGGGTGTGTGTGTGTTTCCCTTGACACGTTACACATGACATGATAAGGGTATGTGTGTTTCCCTTTACACGTTACACATGTCATGATAAGGGTGTATGTGTGTTTCCCTTTACACGTTACACGTGACATGATAAGGGTATGTGTGTTTCCCTTGACACGTTACACATGACATGATAAGGGTATGTGTGTTTCCCTTTACACGTTACACATGTCATGATAAGGGTGTATGTGTGTTTCCCTTTACACGTTACACGTGACATGATAAGGGTATGTGTGTTTCCCTTGACATGTTACACATGACATGATAAGGGTGTGTGTGTTTCCCTTGACATGTTACACTTGACATGATAAGAGTGTGTGTGTGTGTGTTTCCCTTGACACGTTACACATGACATGAAAAGGGTGTGTGTGTTTTCCTTGACACGTTGCACATGACATGATACGGGTGTTTGTGTGTTTCCCTCGACACGTTACACATTACATGATAAGAGCTTGTGTGTTTCCCGTGACACGTAACACATGTCATGATAAGAGTGTGTGTTTCCATTGACACGTTGCACATGACATGATAAGAGTGTGTGTGTTTCCCTTGACACGTTACACACGTCATGATAAGAGTGTGTGTTTCCCTTGACACGTTCAGTGCGATCCGAATGTCATTTGCGAACATACTGGATCCGGAAGAGACACCAAAGAGAGAAACACCGATACATAAACACACATACACTTAGCAACAAATATAAATATATACACGGCCACATACACACATATACACACACTCACACATACAAACACGCACATGCACACGCACATGCGCACACATCAATAGACGCAAATACACATGTCCTAATTGTACACAAAAAAAGAATTCTCCATTTTATGGACGTGAATACACATACACAACTCTTTCCCATGTCACGTGCGTGCACATACATTCACAGTACTTCTTCAACATATGCATGTGCACATATATACTCAATTGTTCTTCATTATATGTGTGCACAGATAAACAAAATGCCACAAATCAAATGGGATGCAAACACATAAAAAATACTTCTCCACTATGTTAGTACACAATACTCATTTTACACAATGCTAATGCTTTATTCAATACTCGTTTCATACACAGAATGTTTTATACTGCCAACAAGTATCTTCAATAACTATATGTGTCTGGCCTAAATATTTATGTCGTGTATAGTAAAACAGCGACCACTTAATGATAAGACGTTCATGTTTTAAAAGCTGGTTGTTGCTTAATGCAGGACGAAATCAATGCAGAACACTCAAGCAGGAGCTTTCGGTATTGCTTTTGTCCTGCATTAAGCTACCACCTGCATCAATGGCCCATAATTATACCTCATTTTGGTAGTCGCATTAGAGGGGGTTTACTGTATGAATACAAAACGTTTCTGCATAGATTATGATTATTTATCTATTTAACTCTTTACTCCATGGATACTCATGAAATAATGATGTCATAAAATATTAATTAGATTATCTTTATGGCGAGTCATGGACACAGGAATGGCAGACACGGTAGAACCATACTGTATATTATATCATAGACAACCAGAGCAGAGCCTGTCCTATAGGAGCCGTCTGGTTTTAGTCGGCGTAGAAAGGTATACTTATGGAGTAAAGGGGTATAAAATATAAGATAAAGAAATGCATTCTGATGACCGTAGCGAATCACATTTATGACATACACATGCAGGTACACACACACATGTCCTTATCACAGACGCCAAACGGCAATACTATGAAATAAAGTTTAATTCAAAACTCTAAACGATTAAATAGCCTGACAGTTTAAGTGCAGAGAAGGCGTCAAGTTTATGTTGTATAAAAACGATGAACTCTATTGATAATCAGTAATAAGGACATCACTTGATCCCTTATTTCCTTTTTCACCCTTCTGTCCCGGTATCCCAGGAGAACCAGACAAACCTGGACGACCATCCTCTCCTGGTAGACCTGGTCTTCCAGTCATTCCGTCCACTCCTATATCTCCTGCTTCACCTTTCAGTATATCTTTTCTAGACAGTCCTGAAGACAGATCAAACGCATGTACGTTATCATTTATACAGTAACCCTTCTGTTAACAGGTGATACACATGTACGTTATCATTTATACAGTAACCCCTCTGTTAACTGGTGAGACGCATGTAATTTATCATTTATACAGTAACCCCTCTGTTAACTGGTGAGAGGCATGTAATTTATCATTTATACAGTAAGCCCTCTGTTAACAGGTGAGACTCGTGTACTTTATCATTTATACAGTAACCCATCTGTTAACAGGTAAGACGCATGTACGTTTTCATTTATACAGTAACCCCTCTGTTAAATATTTACTTTATATGTGCGCTAATTAACTATTTAATCCGTAATTACATTTTTCTATGCCTTTGCAAAGAGAGTAGACCCATATCTGACGACTCTTGTATGGTCTGCTTTGTTTGCTCATACTATTATACTGATACGATTCTATAGTTTCTGTCATAGCCAAATCTCCCTGCGTCCATGTGCTGCTATAACAATTAATCTGATAAATATTCAAGATATTATTATTTCTTACATGAATATTCATTAAGTAAAGGATTTATATTTTACCACGAACAAACGAGCTCCTGTAGGCGCCGCCAGAACAGAGTCTGCTCGGTTTGCTTTTAAACTAGTATAGATCAGATTATACAGTATATGTAGGGGCCTATAAACTAGTATAGATCAGATTATACAGTATAGGTAGGGGCCTATAAACTAGTATAGATCAGATTATACAGTATATGTAGGGCCTATAAACTAGTATAGATCAGATTATACAGTATAGGTAGGTGCCTATAAACTAGTATAGATCAGATTATACAGTATAGGTAGGGGCCTATAAACTAGTATAGATCAGATTATACAGTATAGGTAGGGGCCTATAAACTAGTATAGATCAGATTATACAGTATATGTAGGGCCTATAAACTAGTATAGATCAGATTATACAGTATAGGTAGGTGCCTATAAACTAGTATAGATCAGATTATACAGTATAGGTAGGGCCTATAAACTAGTATAGATCAGATTATACAGTATAGGTAGGTGCCTATAAACTAGTATAGATCAGATTATACAGTATAGGTAGGGCCTATAAACTAGTATAGATCAGATTATACAGTATAGGTAGGGGCCTATAAACTAGTATAGATCAGATTATACAGTATATGTAGGGCCTATAAACTAGTATAGATCAGATTATACAGTATAGGTAGGTGCCTATAAACTAGTATAGATCAGATTATACAGTATAGGTAGGGCCTATAAACTAGTATAGATCAGATTATACAGTATAGGTAGGTGCCTATAAACTAGTATAGATCAGATTATACAGTATAGGTAGGGCCTATAAACTAGTATAGATCAGATTATACAGTATAGGTAGGTGCCTATAAACTAGTATAGATCAGATTATACAGTATAGGTAGGGCCTATAAACTAGTATAGATCAGATTATACAGTATATGTAGGGGCCTATAAACTAGTATAGATCATATTCTACAGTATAGTAGGGGCCACAACCATTTACATGTGTATTACGTTTAATATTCAGTTAACTAATTTTCATGATGTCACCATTTCTTACATAAATCCATATAGGTCTCAGGGTTATAAAACAGTATTCCTTCAGTCTAAGTTCAGTCTCAAGCATTTGATAGGTCAGATTTTGAGATTGTCAAATACATCTGTCCAACTAGATATTTGTTAGTGAACTCATTCAGATTTAGAAGTTTGATAACGTTGGAATAGGGATTATTTTTTATTACCACAAACAGAAACTTTTCAACTTTGATCAGGGCAATAGTTTATAAACTCTTCTCCTCAGTGAACTGTGTCAAATATATAGTATTTTTAACCCGTCTCTTGCTGAATTTTAAAATACATTTCTCCTTCTTTACCCATATCCTGTTGTATGATTACATATATTTTCACTTTGTACAAGTATATCGCTGTGTAATCACTGCTGTGGAGTGCATTGGTTGCACAATCAACTTGTAAATAGTACAGACCCAGATGAGACAGCTCCTGCAGGAGCTGTCTCATCTGGGTCTTCACTATTGACGTGAATAGCAAACTTAAAAACTCTCCTCCTCGTGAAGTTTGATCAGGGCAAAAGTTTATAAAAGAATTTGCTTCTGGGTTCATTCACAAGCAATAACTTGATCAAATGTAAACCTTACTCAAAATATGACGTGTCATTTACATGAGAATGAATTTAAAGTCCGCCCTGTCATATACTTGAGAATCTACTCAGTCTAAGACTGTGAATTATACAACATTGGATGGAGCCTGATTTTAGAAGTATTTCACATGCATTTGAACTTCAATATCTCGACCTGCAGGGAACCATACACATTGTTTGAGACAACATTACCCATGCTTATAAAACTTTTAGTTGAGTCTGAGTTCGTTCTCGAGTTTTTGATTGGCCAGATTTGAGCCTTTAGCTCTAATCTGACCAATCAAAATCTTAAGAACTCAAATCTGACCAATCAAGAGCCTGAGAACGACTCAGACCAAACTAAAAAGTTTTATAAGCATGGACCCAGAAGAACGAGTCGTCCGAGTTCTATTCTTGAAATTCCCGGTTTCATGCGGGGTTGTCGAAATCAATGCTCATTTAGCAGCTACCAGAATTTCTTTCGCCCTGCATTAAGCTGTCACATGTGGTTCTAGGTATGCGTAGTGATACATTTTATAACAATTCTGTATTGTAATATTTGGTAGGATAAACGATTTACCATGATCTATCCCGAATTACAGGTTATCCGAGTTCGAGATTTCTAAGATCAACGTTACTTTAATTAACCCATCCATCTCCATATTATATAAACCATTCCATCATATTTCACGAATTCCCTCACATATAACCAATTTCATCATATAGGCTTCTGTAAAAGTTACTTATTGAAACCATTGAGATAAGTAGAGCATTTGCTCATATGGAGCAAATGCTCTATTTATCACACTGGTTTCAAAACTGCATAATTCTGAAAATTTCCTTTTCTCTAGTAAATTCTCCTTTTCGGTATATTTATTCAAAGCGGTTGGGTCTAAAATAGCCTATGGAGAAATGCGTTAAGGAAACAGGGTTCTCCGCCCAAATCTTATTTTGGAACTCATCCATGAGGACACACCATAAAACATTTACTGATATTATGTACTGACATGATGCAATGCGGCGAGGACACAGCACAAAAACATTTACTGGTATTATGAACAGACATGCATGGGTTTAGCAAATGGTACATGTCATGATCAGATTGATCCCTCGAATCTTCGTCTACACTGTCTACAAGGGTTATTCCATAAACAGCTGTGATCCCATATGTTAAACATAAGCAAACAGTGCATCCTCGGATCAGAGGGCTACTAGTTACAATATGCAACATTGTGTGTATACAAGAATTAGCTACAGTATGCCACATTGTATGTATATAATATTTAGCTACTATATGCAACATAGTGTGTATACAAGATTTATCTACAATATGCAACATTGTGTGTATACAAGCTTTAGCGACAATATGCCACATTGTTTGTATACAACATTTAGCTACAATATGCCAGAGTGTGTGTATACAAGACTTAGCTTTACTATGCAACATTGTGTGTATACAGCATTTAGCTACAATATGCCACATTGTTTGTATACAAGATTTAGCTACAATATGTCACATTGTGTGTATACAATATTTAGCTTTACTATGCAACATTGTGTATATACAAGATTTAGCTACAATATGCCACATTGTTTGTATACACGATTTAGCTACACTATACCACATTGTGTGTATACAATATTAAGCTTTACAATGCAACATTGTGTGTAAACAGGATTTAGCTACAATATGCAACGCCGTGTGTATACAAGACTTAGCTACAATATGCCACAATGTGTATACAATACTTAGCTTTACTATGCAAAATTGTGTGTATACAAGATTTAGCTACAATATGCCACATTGTGTGTATACAATATTTAGCTTTACTATCCAACATTGTGTGTATACAATATTTAGCTTTACTATGCAACATTGTGTGTATACAAGATTTAGCTACAATATGCCACAATGTGTGTATACAAGATTTAGCTACAATATGCAACACCGTGTGTATACAAGACTTAGCTTGACTATGCAACATTATGTGTATACTGGATTTAGCTACAGTATGCAACATCGTGTGTATACACGACTTGCCTACAATATGCCACATTGTGTGTATACAAGATTTAGCTACAACATGTCAAATCGTGTGTATACAAGATTAAGCTACAATATGCCGCATTGTGTGTATACAATATTTAGCTACAATGTGTCACATAATGTGTATACAAGATTTGGCTACAATATGTCACATGGTGTGTATACAAGAATTAGCTACAATATTTCACGTTGTGTGTATACAAGATTGACTACAATATGCCACATTGTGTGTATACAAGATTGACTACACTATTTCACGTTGTGTGTATACAAGATTGACTACAATATGCCACATTGTGTGGATACAAGTTAGGCGTAACCTTTCAATGCTGATTTTTCCAAAGGTCTTAAATATGTAGGGGTATTTTAAAGATAAACGGCAAACAGTGCAGACCCTGATAAGACCCCTCTAATCTGGATTTATACTGTTTGCAAAGAAATGCAATGACGTTTGTCTCGCACTGCACGGTTTAAAGTCAATTTTCTTCAAACAAAATAAATATTAATTAGATGAATTTCGGTATTGCCATATGAACACGGAATGTTTTCGTGTGTCATTTCCTGTTTCCAGCCTGACTTCTGTTTTATGTTTGTCCGCCACCGAAACTTTATAATATCTTTTACCATAAGCAAACAAGACAGACCCTGGTCAGAGGATTTCTACAGAAACCGTCTGATATAGGTCAACTCTATTTACACGGGCGCTAAAGAGTGTGTTTATGTAGTTAATTGTTACATCCGCTATCTCGGTGTTGAGAGCTGAAAACCTATTTCAATAATAAAACAATGCATTTGTACAAAGCAATGCACCGTATTGTATGCGTAATAAGGGCTTACCTTGTTCTCCTTTGGGTCCCTTTAGCCCTTGTAACCCTTGCCTCCCGGCAACTCCCTTGGTACCTTTCTCTCCTTGGACTCCTACATGGTATCGTGACCCACTCGCTACATAGTTTGAAAAGAAACAATAGCAAACATGGGACCCTGATTATAAACTACTGAGCTTAAATCTGAGTTTGTTCTCAAACATCTGACTGAACAAGCCCAAAGCTTATAAAACGTCCTGCTTGAGTCAGAGATCATTCTCAAACATCTGAACAATCAGGGTCCATGCTTATAAAACTTTTAGTTGAGTCTGAGTTCGTTCTCAAGTTTTTGATTGGTCAGATTGAGAACTCAAATATGACCAATCAAAAGCTTGAGAACGAACTCAGACTTAACTAAAAAGTTTTATAAACATGGACCCCGATACTTGAGAATGAACTCAGACTCAGAAGTTGTGCAACCTTGAACCCGGTCACTGTAGTTATTAAACGTTTGCCGTAAGCCTAGGCTCATTCTCAAGTATCAGAATGGTCAGTTATTGTTACAAATTCAAAATATGGGTCCATGCTTATAAAGCTTTTTAGTTGAGTCTAAGTTCGTTGTCAAGCTTTTGATTGGTAAGATTTGAGCCTTGGCTCAAATCTTACCAATCAAAAGCTTGAGAACGAACCCAGACTCAACTAAAAAGTTTTATAAGCATGGATACAGACCACTAAGATATCCGAGATTATCGAATCAAATGAGTCCGTTTAATAACACATACATCTGCATTTAAAATAATTCGTGCTAATGATCTAACTAGTGATTAGTAACGAACTTAGAGTCGGGAAAACAAATATATACACAGAAAACTCAATTTAAAGCGACCATTTTATCTATAAACGTACGTGTCTTTAAAAGCAGGAGCTTTGTGTTTAAACACAAATCTGCTACAAATAATTATGATCAGCTTTGTTATTGAATATGCTTAATGTTTTTCGTCTTGATATGTGTCCCGTTGTGGTTTGTCTCGTGGCTGTGCCGTTTTTTGTTTGGTGGTGTTTGGTGCGGTGTCTTTTCGTATTTGACTGTTTTTCCATATTAACCCTTTACTTCATAAATACGGTATATATTACGTCATATATGAAGTCACGCGCTTCAACACCCCTTAATTACGCGTTGCTACGCCTTTGCAAAGTAGACCGAGATCAGACGGCCCCTGTAGGAGACATCTGATCATGGTCTACTCTGATTATTTATGCTATAATATGCGAGTAGATATAATTCTACAGTTTCTACCATGGCAAAACTTCATGTGTCCATGTGCTAATGTAACAATTAATCTAATTAATATTCGTAACGCCATCATTTCTTACATGAATATTAATTGAGGAAAGAGTTAAACATTCCTTTCTGAATATTCATGCAGAAAAAATGACGTCATGAAAAAATATATTATTAGCTAAATTTGTCATATGTACACAGGGTGGTCGGTATAGGTAACTACTGTTGAGTCAGATCTCTTGTAATTCCATTAGCAAACAGAACAGACCTTGATCAGATTTGGGTCCACTCAGTTAGAAAAAAGCGTCCAAAGTATTTTTATATGAAGAAAATGGTTAAATTAATTTCGTTAAAAAATTCATAAACTATTAATGAAATGTCATACAGTTTGGATCCTGACCAGGCGCCAACATATAATAGCTAGATCGCGGTGGGAGGGGGAGATTCGTAGTATTGTATATGAAATATACATTCATGTCTTGCTAAATTAACCCATTTGTGCCCATTGGATTCTTCCATGCTTTTAAATTGGATTAGTCCATTTTTATCTAGGGTGTGCCTGGTCTAAATTTTCATTTTCGTTTTGTATTATGTTGAAATTCCTATCACCAAACAGTTGATGCGGCGTCAGATCAGAGTCTTCACTGTTTGCCTATTTCCCCAATATGGGATCGTGGGCATACATGGGCAAATACTCTGTTGGCCAAATTGTTAATAATACCCAGCGAATGTCTGTACTTTGTTTTATGAAAAAATTCCTGAGGCCGTTAAGTGATTTGGAGTACCACAATGTCTGTCTTAAGCGGTCATTCATTTATTGAACATGGGCGTCGTAAAAAGCAGGTGTTTGCTTGATGTCGGGCAAAAGCATTACAGGAGTCTATAGGAACTTCCTGCATTGATTTAGACCGGCATGAAGCTACCACATGCCTTAAAGACTCATACTTAGACCTATATTTCGGAGATTGCATTTGCGCACATCGGCATATCATTTGCGGATGTGTGCCCTTCGTTTGCGCACAAAAAAGGTTTGATTTGCGCACAAGTTTTACTATAAGATTCAAAACTGCAAATATGCATAGTTCATCCTTTACTTTTTTGTTTTATCAAAAAAGCTGTGGTCAGAATATACATGTATGCTTTGCAACGAGAGCATAACAGTAGAAGTGGTTGTAGGAGAATTATTATCCCTTCGCTCGCTGAATTTTAAAATACTTTATCCTTCTTCACTCATGTCCTTTTTGTATAATTACATATATCTTCACTGTGTACAAGTAGTTCGCTGTGGAATCACTGCTGTGGAGTGCACAGTCTGCAAAATCAACGTGTAAAAAAATAGTAGCTGTCTCACCTGGGTCTGCACTATTTACAGGTACTTATATTGACGTGAACAGCAAGAGAAGCGTTATTATACTCCTACAAACAAAGTTTGGGAGGGAGTATATTATATAGGAGCCAGTGTGTTGGTTGGTTGGTTGGCATGTCTGGTCTGTCCGTGGCACAAGCTGGCCCAGTGAGCACGCCAGTGGTCAAAATTTTAGTACAATCTTTCTAAAATTCTAAACTGGTTTAGAATATGCCTTGATAAAATTTAGGAAGAGTTTGAAAGTGGGTCTTGTAGGGTTAAAACCTAGCTCACATGGTCAAATAGTAGGCAAAACTTGGGAACACACTTGTGGTCACTTAATATTTACATTCGCCCTGCAACGTCCTTATATAACCTTATTCTAAAAAGAAAGTTGTATTTTCCATTGAATGTTCATTTCAATACCGGTTTGAGCCGGTTCTCCTTTTCCAAGAATTCCGCTGTGTAAGCGCGGAGTAATACTGTACCGACCCAGTTATGACCTATTTTAGGATTTATCAATTGGGAATCGATACGTGACAATGTAAACATAAACACTCCACTTCACTCAAACACTGAAACGTCAGCGATTAACGACGCCTTATTTGAGTACTTATGTGGTGAAGACCTCCAAATGTTTATTTTGCAATGCACGAATAAAAATGAAATAAATAAATCTAAATCAATGCTCTAGTAATGTACAGCTTCGTCTTGTATGTCTGAGAACTAAGAAGTATATATTACCAGCAGCAAACAGGGCAGACCCTGATCAGTCGGTTCGTACATTGGCGGTCTCATCTGGGTCTACTATATTAGTACAACAAATGATGACGTCAACATTAATTAGATCATCACGTTATTTAGGTCTACTATATTAGTGTATCATTTTTCGTCCGATCTGGGTCTACTATATTCGTGCGATAAATGACGACGTCGATCACCATTAATTAGATTCATATTCATTAATCACGTATTTAGCGGTGGTCATTGCAGAAAATGTCAAGTCTAATTTACAAGATCTGAAGCAAACAGAGAAGACCCCGATCAGACCCTGACCAGTAGGCTCCTACAGGAACCGTATGATCTGGATAAAATCCTGTAATTGAACTTGTACATGATGATACAAACACAGCATGTTGTCAATGGGTGTGAATCAAGTGTAGCAGACATTTACTGGAGCCCCCATGAATTTTAAGCGTAAAACAGAAAATGGATTGCCATTCAAGCGGCCCTTGAAAATTTGAAATGTGGCATCTTCTTACTGAGAATTACCGCTTGAATACATAATATTGCCAACTTTAACAGCCGTGGCGTATCCAAATATATTATCAAGTAATGAGTGAAGCTTATATAAGTCAATGTCCTTACCGTTAACAAAGAAAAATCCGAGAATAAAATCCAACGTTGTGACCTGCTTGTGATCAAGCAAGGCCGTTGAGTAAATTGGCTTCGACACCGCGACCTACATTCAAGAAGATGCTTTAATACCAACATTTCGTAAATATATATGGTTTGAAATATCTCGATAATCTTTTCTTTAAACATAGCTGGAAATTTACTGATTAAAATCTTGTATTCATTCTATATTTATAATATGTGTTTGGGACTATTTTTCATACCATATATAGAGATCCTACTACGTTAGAAACGAACCTGGCAACGACCTAGATAGCGGCTATTATTACGTGACCGGTAAAAAAAATCCGTTGAAATATAAAAAATACAATGAAATATAAATATAAGAAATAAATGACGTGCTCCCGGTGCTCATTGGGTTATGCAACGCATAGCTTTACGAGCAAAGATTCACGTGAAGCCCTTCGGGCTTCACTAACTTTACCCGTAAAGCTATGCGTTGCATAACCCAATGAACACCGGAAGCACGTCATTCATTTCTTAAATGAACAAACATGTTTCTAGTTTGATTTGCGATCAAGGCAACTGAGCGGGGGTATTCAATCACCTTTATTGCTAATTCTAGTTATTATTATCATTATTATTATATCAGTAGCAGTGTAGACGGAGACGTAGTGGAAGAAGAAGAAATAGTAGTGGTATTAATATTAATAGTAGTAGAAGTAGTAGTAGTAGTAGTAGTAGTACTTGTTGTTGTTGTTGTAGAAGTGGTAGTAGCAGCAGCGACAGTAGTAGAAGTAGTAGTAGTAGTAGTAGTAATAATAGCAATAGTAATAGTAGTAGTAGGAGTAGTAGCAGTAGTAGTAATAGTAACAACTGCAGTGGCAGTAGTAGAAGTAGTAGAGGTAGTAGTAGCAGTAGTAATAGTAGTAAAAGTAATAGTAGTAGTAGCAGTAGAAGTACTAAAAGTAGTATAAATAGTAGTAGTAGTAGTAGTAGAAGTAGTAGTAGTAGTAGTAGTAGTAGTAGTAGTAGTAGTAGTAGTAGTAGTAGTAGTAGTAGTAGTAGTAGTAGTAGTAGTAGTAGCAGTAGTAGTAGTAGTAGTAGTAGTGTAGTAGAAGTAGTAGTAGTAGTAGAAGTAGTAGTAGTAGAAGTAGTAGTAGTAGTAGTAGTAGTAGTAGTAGTAGTAGTAGTAGTAGTAGTAGTAGTAGTAGTTATTGTAACGGTAGTAGTAGAAAAAAATAGTGTTATCTACCTGATTGCGATTCACATGTGGTGTCCTTTCTGTTGTTTAGTTTTACCATCAATGCGATTACAAGACCCATCATGATCAGTGTTGTTATAAGCAAGCATATCGGAATAACACGTATTAATTTCTGACGAACTGTGTACCCACGTTTCAGCTCCTCGACTTGAGATTGTTGTTTATTTTTTGACTTCTTGTCTGGAGAAGTATCTGTTTTTGGTTGAGTTTTGCCTGTCACCGGTTCTTCGTATCCGCTCATCGTCTATGTCATTGAATCTATACCTGGTGATTATTCAATTAGGAATGACATAATGAATATTATCAAGTAAAATTCTCTACTGGCGTATACGCATAGGGAATAGTAGAATCTATATTGTTCTATAAAAAGACAAAGCAGATCCAGATCAGACGTCTCCCCTAGAACCGCCTAAGCAGGGTCTACTCTGTTTGCAAAATCGATAAAAGGTATACAATGCATCTGTGAAATAAAGGTTGTTCCCATTTAGACATGGTATTAAAAACATACGAAAAGAAAAGACCGGACATACAACTGAATATATTTTGTTCATCTGAAATTAAGTCTCTACACACGATAAAACATCTATACTTATAAAGTAAATATACCAACCTAAATATATACATGCAATCGAATTCTGACTAATACCATGGGCACACAACGAAGAATTCGTTGAAAAGCTGAAAACTTCCTTGTTAAGATTTACAATAGGGATACACATTGATCAAGTGGACATACTTAGATACACTTATCTCTTTCTAACAGCATCATTTACATGCGATCGCACACCGCTTGAGTCTGTTTCTTTGAATAAGTGGGTGAGTGAGTGAGAGTGTGATTAGAGTAAGAGTGTGAGTGAATGTGAGAGTAAGAGTGTGAGTGAATGTGAGAGTAAGAGTGAAGGTGAATGTTACAGTGAAAGTGTGAGTGAATGTGAGAGTGAATGTAAGAGTGTGAGTGAATGTGAGAGTAAGAGTGAAGGTGAATGTTACAGTGAAAGTGTGAGTGAATGTGAGAGTGGGAGTGAATGTGGTAGTGGGAGTGAATGTGATAGTGAGAGTGAATGTTATAGTGAGAGTGGGAGTGAATGTGAGAGTGGGAGTGAATGTGAGAGTGAGAGTGAATGTGAGAGTGTGAGTGAATGTGAGAGTGGGAGTGAATGTGAGAGTGGGAGTGAATGTGAGAGTGTGAGTGAATGTGAGAGTAAGAGTGAAGGTGAATGTTATAGTGAGAGTGGGAGTGAATGTGAGAGTGGGAGTGAATGTGAGAGTGAGAGTGAATGTGAGAGTGAGAGTGAATGTGAGAGTGAGAGTGAATGTGAGAGTGGGAGTGAATGTGATAATGGAAGTGTGAGTGAATGTTGCAGTGATAGTGGGGGTATGAGTGAGAGTATAAGTGAATGTGAGAGTGTGAGTGAATGTGAGAGTAAGAGTGAAGGTGAATGTTATAGTGAAAGTGGGAGTGAATGTGAGAGTGGGAGTGAATGTGAGAGTGAGAGTGAATGTGAGAGTGAGAGTGAATGTGAGAGTGAGAGTGAATGTGAGAGTGGGAGTGAATGTGATAATGGAAGTGTGAGTGAATGTTGCAGTGATAGTGGGGGTATGAGTGAGAGTATAAGTGAATGTGAGAGTGTGAGTGAATGTGAGAGTAAGAGTGAAGGTGAATGTTATAGTGAAAGTGGGAGTGAATGTGAGAGTGGGAGTGAATGTGAGAGTGAGAGTGAATGTGAGAGTGAGAGTGAATGTGAGAGTGGGAGTGAATGTGAGAGTGGGAGTGAATGTGATAATGGAAGTGTGAGTGAATGTTGCAGTGATAGTGGGGGTATGAGTGAGAGTATAAGTGAATGTGAGAGTGTGAGTGAATGTGAGAGTAAGTGTAAAACATAGAGTCGAAGTGAATGTTAGAGTGAATGTGAGGGTGAGGCTGGGAATGAGTGTGAGAGGGGGAGTGAATGTTACAGTGAGAGTGAGAATGTGGGAGAGAGAGAGAGTGAATGTCAGGGTAAGAGTGAGAAAGATTGACAGTGAAATTGACTCGGAGGTCGAGATTGCGAGTAACAGGGAGAGTAAGAATAATAAAGAATGTGGACTCTCGTGTGTGAAATAAAGAGTGAACATGATGATGGGAGTGAGACTTATTAGAGTGAGTTAGAGTGACTGTGAAAGTAAGAGTGAATTAGAGTGAGTGAGAGTGAGTGTAAGAGTGATGGTGATTAGAGGATGAAATGAGAGTGACTGGAAGGATGAAAACACCGATAGTGAGAGAGGCTGATTGAGAGTGAGTGAGAGTAAAAGTGAGTGAGTGCAAATGAGAAGGAAAGAAAGAGAATGAGAGTGAAAGTAAGTAAGAGTGAGAGTACAAAATACAACAGAGGTTGACCCTAACTCTTTGCAGTTCAATTAACCCATTCCTTCATATTAACACCTCTGCCAACGTCACTTTTGAAACCATTGTGATAAATAGAACAATTGCTCCATAGGAGCAAATGCTCTATTTATAACAAAGTTTTCAGAACTAAACAAGTCTAAAAAAACCTTTTCTCTTGTAAATGCTCCTTTTCGGTATTTTTATTCAAGGTAGCTGGATCTAAAACACAGTGGTAAATATGCTATATTCCTATCCATTTTCGCGAGTAGTGAACGGTTAACGAATGCATAACGAAATGTTACGCGATAAACGGTTTAAACGCGTTAAACGCGTAAAGAAACGATTATTCCAGAGAAGATGCGGATGGTGCGTCAGTTGTCCGTTTCATGCGGAGATTTCGGATCTTATCGATGGTGGCCGTTTTCAAAAAATTCGGGTTAACCATAAATAAGGATCGATTCGTCACTCAACGAAAGCTTAGCGGTCGAATCCTGGCTAGTGTCGACGATTTCTTCAAACCATTTTGTACAAATCTATAATAGCAGATATCCACTGTATATCAGCCGAAAAATCGATTGAATAATTAGTTCTTTTTAAATAGGTTTCTGCATTTCAGATCAAAAACTGTCACAAGGTAAACTACTAAAGTTTGGATCTGGAATGAAGAAACCTACTAAAGAATTCAGATCTATTCTATTTCTAAACCCTTTCCCTTTTGAATTTTTCTGTCAGAAGAAAATGACATCATGAATATTTATTAGATTTTAACAATAGTATATGTGCACACGACGTTTTAGTATTGGTAGAAAATATAGTCAGGTTTATTAATTTATAATTTCATAAACAGAATGGGTCCTGATCCGATGGCTCCTACAATAGCCTTCATATCTAGGTTTACTCTGTTTGCAAAGGCGTTAAAGTGTTTATATATCCATGCATATGTAAAGGGATAAGCAAACATTGCAGACCCCAAGAGCAAACGGCTTCCACGTGGGCATTCTGATCTGAGTCTATTCTATTTGCAAAGGTGTTTTCATCATTATGAGGTAGATCTAAAGCGATTTAAACAAATAAGCATATATCATGCACACATATAACTATGATAACGTTCTTTTTATTTTGTTACTTTGTAAAGATTAAACTTTTGTATGCCGAAATTTAAAAGTTGAATGGCTCATTATTGTTCAACTGTATATTCGAATGTAGGGAAAACTGCCACTGGAAAACATGCCGTCGGAAAAATATGCCACTGGAAAGAATGCCACCTTTTTTTTAAAAAAAAAACAAACAACAACAACACTGTTTTATCAGGGGTTCATTTATTGTCATATTTAGTGAAGACCCAGTTTATGCCTAGTAGATTGGGTCCTAGATGAGGCCTCACATTTGTTGGGCCTCACCTGGATCCAAAATGTTTGCAAGAGGCACCAACAGTCTTCAGAATTCATTGCTAGCAGGCAAAGAGTTAAAGAAGGTAATATGCTGTATTTAAAGATGCTCTTTAAAACCCTTTCAATATTAAAACATTATAGTACCTGATTATAATGCTATTAGAGCGTTCTGATCTTGGTCAAAACTGTTTGCAAATTGAGTCGTATTGCGTATTCATCATACAAATGGTTAAGATGTTGATGTATTGAATGAAAAAAGTAGTTCAACTTGTTTGTTCAGGATATCATAATATCATGAAAGGAGTATTTTGTGTGAAAACCTATCATACCTATCAAACAATACATTCATTTAAAGGTCCATTGTGAACCTCATACTATAGATATGTACTGTGTGAAATGTAAATAGACGCCGTAACTTTTTATGGGTGATGTATAGGATGTGTTCATCAAAAATAAAACCAGTGTAGATCTAAACCATAAGGGTCCTTATGATCTGGTTCTACACTGTGTGAAATGTAAATGGACAACATAATATTTTATGGATGATAAGTGCTGTTAGTGTGTTCGTACTACATTTCGGATGTCTTCATCGAAAAGACAAACAGTGTAGATCCAAACCATAGGGGTCATTTGTGAAACTCAAGATCTGGATCTCCACTGTGTGCAATGTAAATAGACGACATAACTTTAGTGTGCTTGGAATTATTTACATCAAATCTCTCTAAAGTGTTTGAAAGTATGTCTAGTATGTCTGAACTATTTGTCGTGGCGCATTTATGCGACATTGGCGGTGATAGGGATTAAACGGCGCGAAGGATGGAGATGAAGCGATTACCTTGAATATTTGGTCTTTACGCATACCCTTTGGTGTGTAAGTACGCGTAATTAAATTATTTTAATGCTCGAAAAATAATTGCGGATCAAACTCGTGATTTGCTGAACAATTTAAATATTACTGTTTCAACCAAACTTTTTTTGTAAAACAAACTATTGACTTAAGCTCGTGGGTTATCGACGGCTGATGTGGATAAGAACTTTCTGCACGTGCCAATCAGGATGCACTTAACATTAGAAAAGTTAAAAGCAAGGAAAGTTGGTAAGGAGATTCAGCTGTAATTGACAAAGACGCTATGTGTGAATGCCTTGGTGATGTATGAATGGCCAATACACGTCATATAAAGGTAAAAAAAGGTCATATAAATACAATAAAAGACTGTCGAATACACATCATTTCCACTAACATTTATGTTATAATCACTCTTTAGAATCGCATCGAGGAAACGATTCTAAAGAGTGATCACAACGTACAAATTAATGGAGATATAAATGAGCTATTCCTGACAATGTTGTGATTGTCATATCTTATCTTTGCCTCTCCAAGGATTTGCCAATATTTGGATCCAACTATGACACTTACGAGGTAACAAGATACAAGATACAAGAAACTTTATTATCAGTCGGGTTCACAACAAACAATAGTATAGTCAAACAACTAGGTCTGACGTGTCAAAGGTCAGCCGAGTCCATTTTCTAGGGAGATCAGCGTTCCGCATGTTCTCGGACCATTTTTTAAAACAGAACAGTTTAGTATATAAGATAAAATTGAAGGCGGAATTGTTGTCAGCAGTTTAGCGCAGTGGGTAAAGTCTAGGTACGCAGAAGACATTGCGAGAGTAGTTTTTATTGAGCGTGGGTTCAAATCCCGCGTAGACCCTAAACTTTTTGTTAATTTTGAATGAATAGTAGAGTATTATTTTATGTCATATTGTATATTTGCAATGGCCGTTTATGTACATGTTCGTCTATGTTAGGGAAGGGTGCCTTTGTTTGAGTTCGAGTCCTATATTAGCCATATTTTCAATAATAAATCGATGCTAAAATATGAATATCAATATAAGTTTTAGCAGATGTCTTGCACAAGTGGCTTCTTAATGCACAACAAAAGGAATGCTCTTAAGGGGACTTCCCTTATGTTCATATTCATTAATTTATTACAGGTATGATATGCATGTTTGACATCAATATGTGGTCATGTGATACTTGTTAATTTATTATGTCTATTTGTATGACTAGAAACTGTATCAGTTTATGTCAAATAAAATATTCTATTCTATTCTATTAATATTTTAGCAAAAAATATATATTTTAGGTTGATGCGAGACTCGAACCTGCGCCTAATAAAATGTTCGCCGATCATATACTTCTTAATGGTCCTACGACTTATCCACTACGCTATATTTTCGATAACTAATGCGCTTATTCTTTATACCTATAACTAAACATTTTCTTTTTATAAATGGCACGGGGATATCCGAAATGCTGATCTCCCTTAAAAATGAACTCGGCGAACCCGTGACCCGTCAGACCTAGTTGTTTGACTATAGCTATATCAGAAACTATTTGCCTACTATAGTGACATAAAACAAAAAACTTTAAGGACAAAACAGCCTGTAAATACGGGATAAAGTTTAGCATATTTAAACAAGACATTTAAGATATATAGATATATCTAACATCTCAAGTTTAATTTATTTAGTTCTCACTATTTATGATTCTAAAACATAAATACTTAAACTGCTCTGATCTAATATTTCGACCACTAAGGGCCTTTGTCAAAGATTATCATGTCAAAATACACGTCACATTTTTGTTACATGCATTCAGCCATAAAATCAAAGAGAATAATGTTGATCCAGCGTCGTCATGGTGACATTGGGTTGTTTTTTAAAATGTCATGACATCATCAAAATGACGTCATCAAAATGACATCATGGGTGCAACGACGTCATGCATGCATTAGCGCATTATCCTCTTTGATGTTACAGCCAAATGGTCTGTAGGTTCTCAGCCTCCATATCCAATCAGTTTCATGGATCTGTCTTTCAGTTCTACATGCATGGAACATCCGTTTCAAAACTACAGATCAGAGCAGTTTAAGTATTTATGTATTATATTAATTCCCTATTTTGGAATATTTACTTCATTGTGATTCTAAAACAGTTTCTAAAAGAAGGAATCTAAGACAATATTGTAATTAAAAATATAAATGCCTGTATGTTAAGAGATCACATTTTAAAAGATAAAGGGTGACAATGCTGATATAGTAAAAAGGTGTCTACACGGATTTGCCCCCCTTAATCATATAAGAGAAAATACATCAAGCTTGTATTTGAGCACGGAACTATACAGTATAATTCTATAATTTAAGATTATTATTATCACAGTTTAATCAAGTACTTATATTACCATATGTCAATAGGGCATATCGAGATAGCATAGCTCCTGATTAGATCCTAGGTAATCCAGTATGTAAGCAGGACCCAATCTGTATCTGAATTCAATGCAGCTTTTACAGTTATCGTTTGGCTCATGCGACATATGCTAAAACAAGACAGCACATATAGTAACTAAAAGCAATGTATTCTTATATACAACAACAGGAATGTATAATCATGCTGCTAATACTGAGAGCATTTTTGTATTCAAGAGCACTATTTTTATCTGTCTATCTATTCGATTGTTTATAGAAATCTTTTGACTAACCCTTTCCGTGCCACAATGACGGGTTATGATATCACATGCAAACAGTTTGGATCAAGATGAGACGCCGAGTAACTCGGCGTCTCATCAGGATCCAAACTGTTTGACGGGGTACTAGTTGGCAATCCGATGTGCAAAAAGTCGCTTATTTTTCGAGGTCCATGGCATTTTTCAGTAGAAATGTTTGAATACCATAATTGTGTTGCCAGATACTAATCATTTATGGTTTTGGCCCATGCCACTGCCAAAACCCTCTTTGAAGGTCAGAAACTAGGTCAAATGTCAAATGAGTGCAAGAATGTAATAAAATCTCTATATAGTATAACATAGCCGTAATTTTGACAATTTCAATACTTTTTTGCATTTAATTTCTTAGCAATGTCTCCACAGTTAGTATAGAACTATTTTTGGTGCATTTCAGAAAGTTTTGAGTGACCTGTGATGATTGCAAGTTCAGAAAATATCGTTTTAAATACATGTACGGTACATTATCATACAATATATATATAACTTTGATGCAAATCTGTGCAAGTTATAGTACCTCTTCACGCAGATATATCATTTAGAGATGATAATGAAACGCCAGAAGATTAGTCTCTTATTGCCATAATCTCAGTGTAATATTGGTATGTTTTATTGTACACTATGTCTAATATTAGCTGTTTGTATCATTAGCGATTGAAACACCATAGCTCCTGGTGAGTATGGCGATGTTTTTACATAATGAATTTAAATATTTTACCTACACAAGCAGTACCCATGACAAAACCCTTTCTACATTTGTGGGGACATGAATATCCCGGATATTGATTGGCCATTTTAACAGTTACTGGCCATAGGTACCCACTCTAACTCAACAATGATCTCATAGGCATATTCAGTGCCGCTGGCTATGAGTAACATTCCCTATCCGTGATGACAACAATCTATATGTTATTGCCACAAGCAATCACTAGTTATCAGATATACCTCAATACCTGGAATAAGTGAGTATGTCAGAGTTCTGACAAACATATCTTTCCTTCACGAAGGAAGCCTACCCACATCTTGTCCACCCTTCGAAAGAGGCTAATACATGTTCTATGACCATTTTGTCAAAATGGCTGAGTTTGCAGCACACTTGGAAAATCAGTCCCTTTACGAATCTGTACTCTATGTGATATATTCAGTGGTCCCTTCGGAGTTGACATCCACCAGGTTCAGTCAGCCATGGTGCAACTCAATCACCTGTCGTTTCTCACGAAAGAAGAAATGTGCGTACAAATAGTGCTGAGGACCAAGGTACAGAAGGACTGGCGCATATACAAGGGGCTACAGAAAACTTGCACAGAAGTGCAAGGAAGCTCAAGCTCATGATGGGTATGTGATTGACTTAGTGACAGATACCAGCTGTAAGAAGCTTTACACTTTTGTTAGGAGCAAGGCAAGAAATGTGACAGCTCGGGAATAGCACCACTGAAATATGGTGCCATTAACAACGTTGATACACAAATGAAAGTTAAAATACTGAACCAGTAATTTTCTGTCTTTACACATGAGGTCCTATCTCTCATTTGTGTCGTTTGAGAGTATCCTTATTCGAATGCCCTTCCTATTCATGTCTGCAAGCTTCTTAATGGCCTTAATCTCGACAAAGCTACCTGTCCAGACACCATCTTATCAAGGTTCTTGAAAGAGATGGCACATTCACTGGCTCCTGCTCTTGTTCTGATCTTCCAGGCCTTACGACCAGGATAAAGTCCCCAGTGACTGGAAGATTTCATGTTAATCATATATACAAGACAGTGGTCAAGAATAACCCCTTAAAACTATTGGCCTGTGTCCCTAAATTCTGTCACATGTAAGATTCTAGAATACATCATACACAGTAACCTGGTTTTACCATTACATCATCAACCCATACCAGCATTGACTCCGGAAGCAGCGCTTCTGTGAGACACAACTAATCAATCAACATGGTCAATGACCTTGGGTCAGGTCTGGACCAATCCTATCAGATTGACGCAAACGTTTTACAAAGTGTCTTACAGATACCTTCTTCTTAAGCTCCAACACTATGATGTGTAATGCAAAATGCTTGATTGTATCCAACAGCCAACAAATCACGCTGGATGGTGTTTCCTCTGAGTCAGTACCGATAGCATCAAGTGTTCATCAACGTGCTGTTCTCAGTCCTTTCTTTTCCCTTGAATGCAATGATGACCACACTCTTCATGTCGACTCTTTGCTGATGCCTCAATTTTGTGCCGAGTCAATAGAAGATGCAGACGTCTTCCAGAATGACTTCGGCAGTCTGTAGAAAAGGGAAGAGACTGGGTTCAATGCAGAGGAGTGCTAGGTCCTGCTTATCACCAACAACATAGAGACTAGTTATACTGTCCATAGCATGAAACGGAAGACTACAAAGAGGGCAAAATAACTTGGGACATAACTGTCTTTGGAATTGTCTTGTACATCCCGAGTCGATATGGTCATAAAGGGGGCAAATTGATCCACATCCGTTCTAAGCAGGAACCTTGGAGCCTCCCAAAAGTCAACCAAGGAGGCATGTTACAAACTCCTGATCAGTCTGCAGGTTGAGTGCACATCTTTTGTTTTGGATCAACACACCAAGGCCATTACAACGCATGTGGAGATGATCCAGCGTAGAGCTACCATATTTGTAATTTTGCATTATTGCAAAACAAGTGCTCAGCATTGGTGCCATGTTCAACACGATTTGCTCAAACAGAGGCAGAAACAAGTAAAGGCTGTGATGTTCTATAGGTTTGTAAATGATTTTGTTGCAGCTGACGCCCCACCTTCTGACTCCCTTACGGTGCACCTACAAGAGGTCATTCCTTATGATTCGTTCCAAGGTTTTGCAGGACCATTTTCCTGAGGGAATATTTCTTCCACTCTGCTGTCAACATCATCTGGAATAAGCTACCATAACATCAAGTGATAGCTCCCAACTGTCCAGGTTAAGATTTTAGATGTCATGTACTCTTCTTCTGTATGCAATGTTTTAACCAGTTATTTTAACTTGCACGTTGGACCCTCCCTCACCTATGTGCATATCACAATGTTGCGAGTATGCCTGCTTTAAAGCGGCAAAGCATGATAAAACAAGAAGCAGCAGACACAAACACAGAGTTGATGTAGTATACTAGTATTGCAGTATTCAACAGATACGCTTGAATATCGTCATTCAAGACAAGTGCAGACATGGATTGTCCCATCTGCCATCAAATCATGACGAGGTGGATACATGGCTTGGATGTTGCTTGAAAGGGGCCAATGCTGGATAGTTGTCAAATGCCAAGATTTTGATGTACTGCTTGTACTGATACATGTATACCATCTTGGACCTTTAGGCATAGAAGTCTGAATAATGGCTGGGAAAAACAAAATTGTATTTTCCGCAAGTTATCTCAAGATGTCTGCCGGAACATGCCAGGGTATCATGAAATAACTGGATGTAACATAACCCTTGCTTTCACTAGAATCGGAAAGAAGACCTGTTGGAAGAAATATTTTACATGTCCGATCTGCTTTCAGATATTTGAAAAGATGAACGGTCAGACAAGGCACAAACGTTCGATGTTTGATGTAAGGTGTCTGAACGGAGAACCCATAGATGATGCAAGAATTTCACAATATGGTTAAGGTAGAGAAAACACTTGAACTGGTTCAACCAACAAAGGATGTACTAGAACTGAAACTTTCAAGAGCAAACTGTTAAGCTGCTATATGGATCTGAGCTAATGGATACAGACATTAATGTTATTGATACTAGCACATAGCACGATGGTGTTGAACCTTTATAAGTGGTTTGGAAATGTACCAACTGCACTTGATGCTTGCATTGAACAAGTTATGGGTGCAAAACCAAGTGCAAATCTATTCGCTGTATATGCTTCAAAGTAGTTTCAAAACACACTAACATGTGTTTGCGATGGTGTTAATTGTACCAACCAAGAAAATATCCATAAAAATATAGTGAATTAATTAGTTACTTTAAACAGAACTGAAAGTTTTGTTTAGGTGTTTATTTACCCCACCCACTTTACTTTAAGAAGTATGTGTGCATAATATATAGCTGGTATTACTGTATACAGTTTGTTTTCAGTAGCAGTCTGTCTAACCTTTATTTTAACGTAATTTAGTTTTGTTAAATAGCAATAATGACGAAGACATGACATCATGTATCATCGTTATATGTTGGTTTTAATGATTTTTTACTTGTTTTTTGATGTTCTCATTAATATTCATGAATATTCAAATAATATATTTTACACAAAGTAAGTGCAAATTAAAGGCCGATGTTTAACCTTCATTTTGGTACCATGTTTGTTATTTTATACCTAAAATTGGTAAAGATATAATGATTTCTCAAATAACGTATATAAAATATGCACTTAGTTGACCTTTGACCCAATTAAGAGACACAAGGGCAAACTTTCAGGTGACATGGGGCAGTTTCTGATTACTCAGACATCAAACATTACATATCCAGTGCATGCCAAATTCTACTATTTAATGCCATGGCTCGACACATTTTCCTCAGTTGGATGCCCAACTATACGTCGGATATTTGTTTTATCTCGTTTTTGTCGTACCATTTTATACAGCAACTATGTTTGCACCTCAATCATTGAGTACACTAGCGATAGGTGGGTACAGTTACTACACTTGAATATGTTTTAGTTTTACATGCACTTTACCACTGAATTGGCCATCGCGGTTGTTGTATATAGTCGGAGAGGGGATACATTTGTTTAACCAGCTTGACTTTATGGTTGGGGATGGAATAAGTATGAGGTTGGGAGCCAAACAACCGGTTTAACCCCCAGTGACTTTTGTCACTGACCGTTCCAAGGCGGTACTGCCATCTTCCTCCTATTTGTCTTTGTGTGTCTCTTTTTGTCTGTTATATACAGGTACATTTGCTGTTTGTCGTCGTGGTGCTGTTTGGGCGGTTGTGTGTTTTGTATGCGGTGTTTCCTGCATGGCTCTTACATATACTTGAACTATATATCACCTACTATAAGTGTTTAAAATGATATGAGTTTTAAGAGATATTTTAAAAGACTCAAGTGTAGCTGAATGCCGTATTCCCACCGGAAGTTAATTTCACAACTTAGGAGCCGCCTTCACAAAGCTACGATCACCATAGGTCACTGTGCGGAATCTCGGTATCACGTGGGCCATAAAGTCATTTGCGGTTTATATATCTTTTACATGTTTGTGATGTCACTTGGAGATGTTTCATTCAAGGTTTTATAGGTGTGAGTAAAACGTTTAAAGTCAATCCGGTGTTCCACTGGGAGTCAGAGAATTTCCTTTAACACTGGCGTTATGTGATCAAAATGTGAAGTGCTGGTAATGATATGAGCTGCAACATTTTGGACAGTCTGCAGTTTGTTCAAAGTTGTATGTGGTAGTTCACAAAGCAGGGAGTTACAAATAGTCAATTCTGGATGTATCAAGAGAATTTACTAGGGTTTGGTAGCATCAATGGTAAGATGTTTTCTGATATTGCCTATTTCTCGTAGCTAGGCATATCTATCTCAACATCTTCAATTTTGATTCCTATGTCTGATACACGTTTTGCATTACGTTTGGAGTTAAACAGTGCAAATTATGTTTTATCTGCACTTAGTTTTAGCATATTGTGGTACATCCAAGTGACAACATCGTTTAGACAGGCTTCTACTCGTCTTATAACCTCAACTCATTCTCAGTGTTGTTGTATTTTCTGGTCCTTCGGGATCATTAGTTTTGATGTTATTTGTTTTGAAAATTGAATACTGCTTAAGCCTGTGCTGGGGGCGTGAGTAGTGTTGCACTTTTAATTACTACTCATGAACAGGCTCAATAAAACCGAGTCTGCAATTTTCTCATTTTGAATTTTTACTTTACTTTTGCTTTCGAAGGATCGCCCATTTTCAAAATATTGTATAGTAGTGTCAATGGGTTCAAATGATATATACAGCTGAGAGTCGTCTGCATAAAAATGATTATTAAGTCCATCGTTTCTACGAACTGCACCTACGGGTTTGTATACATGATGTAGTTTTTGCCCTAACAATGATCCCCTTGGTACACAGTATTTCATGAGGACTAGCTCAGAGAGTTCTTTATCAATGCACACAGATATGCAAAACATAACACCAGATCTTTATCTTAACCTAGGAAACAACGATTGACCCTAAAGAACATACACAATTTGCAATCCAATTCAATTTGGGTCGTCAAGGTCTGTACATTCTAAAGACTGGTTGAGCCTTTTTGATGTCTAGATATCGTTTTTAAAGGCATCAGCCTTTATAGAGCGTAAACAACGAAACGCTACAGCCTTGTTAATGGGAGCAGCTTTTGCCGCTTTAACACCGAAAGTCACTGCAAAATGATCACGTGTCAATTTTTAAGAATTATCAGAGAACCCAGGATCGCTAACTTCTATGTTATAAACTATGCTGTCGGTATTTCTAGCGATCATGACATCTAGCGTATGTCCACCAACATGTGTTCGCTCATTGACATGTTGCTGCATACCACATGAGTCAAAACAGCTAATAAATCGGGCAGAATCTCTATCTGTGGGAGTATCTAAATGAAATTTAAATCAATGGTGGTTGAAGTTTCGAAATAGGGATTAGGCCAAGGCCCGGTCAGGACACCATACGTTATCCGGGTTGTTTGTTGGAACGTCGGGCCTAGTAAACAAATTACAGCTTCTCCACTTTAGGGAATACTTTTGAGATATTTAGTATTTTAGAAACGTGGCTACCAGCCTCAATGGAGTGTAGAAAGTGGTTTAAAATAAATGTTTTAATAAAGATGTCTTTAGATATCAACGAAATGGGCGTTATATGTCTGGATTAGCAGTATTTGTTAAAATATCATTATTACCCTTTGTAAGTCAAATCGAATCGGATTGCAAATTTTGTATTTTCTTTAGGGTCAATCGTGGTTTCCTAGGTTTAAATAAAGATTTGGTTTTATGTTTTGCATATCTTCCGCCACATACCTCACCATCATATAGAGACAGAGGCAAACAGAGGTATACACATGTTAGAAAAGTATTTGCTAGAGTTGAATGTTAATATTAACGAGGTACACCCTACTATAATGGGTGATCTAAATGCAAGAACAGGTACTAAGAAAGACTATATAGACCCCACAAATGAACCTCCTGATTTTGTCCAGTATCAAGAGAGTTTTGAAAGTATATCGAAAGATAGAACTTCATGTGATAGAACTGGGGAATGTTGTAAAGTGTATTCACTTTTCATTGCAAACTGGAAACAGTGTGATAGGTTGTTTTATAGCTCCAGCCATTATCCATAACATACTTACTAGATTTGTTATTGGTAACCGAACTGAATCTGCTCACTTCCCGCTTGAACTTAATGTACTAGTGGAAGGTAATGTAAATGTAAATGAGGAGGATAAAAACGGAAGCTTTCCTAACTCCTTTTATTCATTTACTGAGAGAAATGATAAAACCTTAAATAAACCTAGACCTCTACTTCTTTAAGGACACATTAAACAGTATCTCAAAGCAATATGAGATTATACAGCAGGTGTCAATAGTATAGTGGAGAGAATAGGAGACCTTCTGAAATCATCTTCTGTACTATGTAAGAAAGGTATAAAAAGCACAACTAAAATACAATTAGCCAGATTATGAGGAATCTGAACAGAAGACACAGAGTGTTTAAGTTTTTTATTATTATTAACTTTTCATTGTATTTGTAGTAGTTTGACCATCCTTCCTTAAAAAGCGACATATAGGTAGACTTCAAATAAGTATAAATATATAACTAAAAGAAATGTCATGCAAACAATAAAAGCATGTATAAAATGAAAGCGCTCCAGCAGCTACGACTATAGGGATCAGAAGGAAAACAATGAACGGTATAAAGTAAGAAAACAACAGTGAGGTAAGGTAGCAATATCGAGAGCACAAGGGGAATTCATCACAAAAAAGAATCAAGAAAGTGACACAATATGTCGGTGAGTACCGAAGCCACCATGAAGTGCAATATACGGTGTTAATGTGCACATAAACGCCTTGGATGTAGAACGATTCCTGCAAGAAGACGAAACGCCTACAGGAGCATGACGTCACCTACTACTTTCAACTTTTAAGACACATGTTCCTCCCTACATTCATTCGTTGATAAAGTACCATATTACAATCAAAATGGTTGCCAGCTTTATAAGTCAAATATATTTACCGCTGAGTTTGAAGAAGGAATTTCATTATTGAAAAATAGGAGAAGGTCGTTTTTTTAATGTTTGGAGTACGCACGCCGCGTATTGCAATCCATATATTAAATTAATCAAGAACTAACACAGTTTTGAGTTTAAATGATATCAATTTAAGATTAAAGATTGAAGCCTATTGTGAAGATTTCCTTTGATTCAAACTTTACCGTTCAGACGTATAACGTTACTGTAATGCAGGAAATACCGCCTACCAAACTCACAACCACCCAAACAGCACCATGCCGACAAACAACAAATGTACATGTATATAAAAGAAACGAATCGACACACAAAAACATAACAAACACACAATAGGGTGAATATGGAAGTACCGACTTGGAACGGTCAGTGACACATGTCACTGGGGGTTTAAACTGGTGTAGGGGCGCCCAACCTCACGCTTATTCCATCCCCATCCTAAACGTACACGAACGGTTGACAAACGCTTGCAACGAACGTTTACAACGGTATGCATTCTACTTCTCGATTGGCGAATAATCTATCGTAAATAGACATCATATAAATGAAAAAGTAACAAAAGGAAGTAGGTAATCCGAGTACAACAAATTACTTACGTATTCCTCCTCCTGTTGTCTGACTTCTTTTCTCTGTAGGCATGTCTGCATTCACACCTGATGTAAAACATGAGCTTTGTGGCAAGAGTAAAGTCGAAATGAAATTCGCCGTATGTATATTTGAAACAGACCTGTTAAACTGTCCAATCTATCACTTTGTAAGCAGTTAAAGCAGGATTGGTATATCTTATCTTGTTGAAATATGTAACAATGAGTTATGTTGTTTGCTTCAAACTGTATATGTCTTAGATACTTGATACTATCCACAGTGGGATAGAGAGTTGCGGGACAGGGACAGCAGTGGTTGACATTAAATATGTCTAAATTCAAACGGTACACTTTATGGAAAATTGGATAAGTGCCAGCTATAATATTAACAATGCTAAGTACGAGTATATGAGGAAGGTATCTTATACCGTTGTTTTACATTATTCTATCAATTGGATATTGCATTCAAACAAATACACATACCCTGATCAGAGAATCATTTCAGGAGCGCTCTGATATGTATGTACACTGTTTTCTCTGTCCGTTTTAAGGGAAACGCCTTTGCAAACAGAGTATATCCAGATCAGACGGCTCCTACAAGATCGGTCTTATGCTTGTCTATTATATTTGCTAATGTTATTATATAGATCTGATGCTGTGGTTTCTGCATTTAAAAACGTTCATTTCCGAATGTCAAATGTACTATTCTCCAGTATGCTGCAATTGCAGGTGTTAGTTCACAATGTGACTATTATGGTGCATTCATGGATTAATCCTGTTCACGAAATTCAAAACATGAACTCGAATAATAATTATGTAGAATTCAAACCATTCCGGTATGGCAATATTGTATGGCAACAACGACAAATAATTGGATTTATTACAGAAGTCAATATTATTTCGTCATAAAGCGTTGCTATCAATTCGATTTTCGGGTGTATGCATCACTGAATAATTGGTATTATTCTTGAATATGCATATTATAGCATTTACAGAACGGATCCGGTTGTCCTTCCTTAATGTCAGTATACTTATGATATTAATCATCACTCTACCCTTTTTTAATCTTGTTCGGGGATCAACTCATGAATCTACAATCCATTAACCCATTACCTCATAGGCTATTTTAGATACAACCTTTTAAATATATCTACCGAAAGGGAGCATTAACTAGAGAAAAGGACAATTTTAGAATTTTGTAGTTTGAAACCATTGTGATAAATAGAGCATTTGCTCCTATAGAAGCAAATGCTCTATTTATCACAATGGTTTCACAAAGTGACTTTTACAGAGTCGTCAAAAGTCGTCAATATGAGGGAATGGGTTAAGGAAAGATGTAAACGTTATGTGCATGCATACTGTGTGTATTCAGTTTTGTTTTTAATGTTGTACCAGGTGCACATGTTTGAAAGCCTCGTTTGGTTTATTGTATCATTTGCCAAGATAACAAATATAGCTAATTAATTAAATGGTTTCTATCTACGTATGTCGTGATGAAAACCGGCATTAAAGTGTACACATGTGCTCCTGAAATTAAAGTGTGAAAATCTTGCAAATTTAGGTACAATTTATACTTAGAACAAATCATATTTGCAATATCCAAGGCTTGTTCATTATATTATAAATATATACATGATACATACTTTCTCCTGAAGCAAGTTGTCTGCGTATAGTGCATTAGTTATGCTAATAAAGTGAGAAAGTACTAAATGACAAATACTACTATAGTCAATTTAGTTCATTCATTAAGTACCACGTTATAAACAAAACGATTGTCAATTGTGTTAGTCAAGCATATTTACTGTTGAGTTTAAAGACAGCAATTTATTATCAAACTGATTTGGTTAAAACATATTAACAAGTTGTGTGTTTGAAGGTATGGTGCTACAATACGTTTATGTGATGTGTCAGAATTAATACCTGGTATTAATCAAATAACTCACATAGTTGAGCGTTCAATGAATGATGCCTAAAATTGAAGCAGCGTGATTTTTTAAAATTTGTTTAATTGTCTACCTATACTCGTCTTAGCTTATGCTCTATATATTGAACAACAAGTCATATAGAGAGCTGAGCTACAGGACTTGGCTTTGGTCAACAATAAAAAGTACAAACATGAGTCATGCAGTAAACACCACAGAACACACAGTCGCCCGAACAGAAACACAAGAAAACACATCAGAATAATGTACATACATGTAACTATAGAAATATAAAGAGACGCACAAAAATAAAACAAACATACAATAGTGGGAAGATTGACGTACCGCCCTGAAACGGTCAGTGACAAAATCACTGGGAAGTAAATCCGGTTTAAGGGCGCCCGAACTCACACTTATTCTAGATCAACAAAAGTATTTAAAAAGGAAACTTCATCCTCAAACCTTTAGCATCAGACCGCATTTCAGATATGCTACCCTTGTTTGAAGTTATTTTGATATTTGGATTTGATATATAGATAAATAAAACAACTGAAATGCGAGGGTCTTTGTACTTGTGCGTTTGTTGATGTTTGAAATGTTTATCTTTTGTACTTTTGCGTTTTTGATGATTTAATTGTTCATCATGATTTTGTTGTTCATCTCATGTGTGTACTTGTGTTTGTGTGTATGTGCGTGTACTTGTGTGTGTAGTTGTGTGTGTGACATGCTTTTAATCGATGTTTTGGTGCTGGTTGTGTTTGTGTGTGTCTTTTCCGGCTTGAATATACTGGTGTTTTATTTGGTTCAGATACTCTTGTTTCAGGTTATTTTGTTATTTGGATACCGGATATAGATATACAAAAAAAAGAATGGCGGGTTAGCACATTGCTTTTGAAGGTTCTCCTATCCGAATGGATTAGACTCCAATAGTTTTACTTCCATCGGTTTGGATATATATGACAGATAACAGTGATATGTGTAATGTTAAGGAGTTTTAGATCGTGCACACTTATAGGCGAAACACAGTATCTAGTCAATTGATTATAATGAATATCCATGCGATACATTGTTGTGAGAATACAACTGACTACATTACTTATTAAAGCTTTAGTGTGTGTGTGTGCGCGCTCGCTCGCGCTCAAGTGTGTGTGTGTGTGAGAGAGAGAGAGAGAGAGAGAGTGGAAGTGCGTATGTATATGTGTGTGTTTGGGGATGTGTCTGGGTATTCATATGGGAGGGCACGCACTTCGTTTATGCTTCTGGGATTGCTGCGGAATTTCATGTTGCATGTCCTGTCTAACTGCTGTTCTGTTTCTACTTTAGGTAAACGATCATGGCAACATGCATTTTAATTATGATATTGATATATGATATTGGCGTATGGAGATATGACATTTTGACCACGATTTGTGAGCCATTGTCTGTATGCCGTCTGTCTCAAATTGTCAGATAAAATGGCATTTCCTTCTTCAACATTTTATGCCATCTGGAAAACATGAATTTGAGGTATACTGGATGATCAATCAGATTCATTTAGTGGATACTGGTAGACTCAGGAGCGAAGCAAGATACAGACCAGTTTGGCTACAGATTTATATCGTGTTACTAACATGCACAATATTCAGTCCATCAGATTGTCGTCATTGTAATTTATACCATATTCAGGCGATACGATAAATAACATTTCAGACGTGTGGCAAGGATTGATAAGCTATACAATATAATTAACTTGCATGATAATATCTACAGTAAATTAAAGGACTTTACAGTATTCCACTTAAGCTAATGAGTGTTATGATAATAGTACATTGTATAAGTTATCTAAACATGCTAAAATTGAGGTTTAACAATATATTAGCCTTGTTAAATTTCACAGATGGCCAACAATATGGTATTTTCTCAAGGGTCTGATTAAATATTTGAACATAGAAATGTAATGTCTGCATGGATGTGGATCCAAACTAGTCTCTGCTCAAATTATCATTCAAATGGCCTGTAAAACCCTACATTTAAACACTTGGATAATGCAAACATATCACAGACACAACACGCTTGGCTTGTTATACAGTTCTTCCAGCAGCTCCTTAATAAAGGGAGATAACAATTAACCCTACCGATCCAAGGGAGCGAACACATTCGCTCTCTGTCTCTCTGTGCGCTATGATTACGGCAGAACCATTGTTAAAACCAGATGCAAACATATTAGGGGACAGAACAAGATTAAATACATGAGTTGTTAAAGAGGAAGTCCCTACAATGATCGCATATTTACAATAATATCACAAAACTTGGTATTTGTTATGCTCTATCATTAATATGAAATAGGCACAGCCTATAAGCAAGCACAGCTGCCAAACGCATTCAACTAAATAAAGTGAAAGCAGAACACCAAATATATGGTGAATTTGATGATGATTTATACATCAGATAAAGATGGAATTAGTAACAGCAATTATAACTCTCTAAAAGTAACAGAACAATAAACGAATACAGTACACCTTGATAAAGGTTGAAAGCACAACTTCAAATAACAAACTTAAACCAACAATCTCTTACTTTTCTTTAATAAATATCCAAGTCGTAAAGTGGTTGATAGATCTACTTTTGGTTCAAGACTGTGACATCTTATTGGCTGATGTTGTGTGTTACAGACTTATATAAGTGACTGTCCTACTGCAATATATTTAATGTATGTTTAATTGGTTAGCGACGTTCATGTCACCCACCATACTATGTTAATTTAACAAAATGGCTTTAACTTAACCTTGGCAATAAGTACTGTAATATCAATGTGAAATAGATGTGTATTGGTTAGCGATGTTCATGTCACCCACCATACTTCATTCAATTTCTTACAAACAAAATACTACAGTTAGTAATAAAATGTGTGTGTATATATAAGTAAAAAAGGAAACTCATAATGCTGCGATGTGATTTTAAATTATTGACATAGTCTAAATCACAAGACAGTAGATTAGCGATATTAACCCTTTCCTCCATTGCCAGAAGGGCATTACATGTATAATGTAATACTGCTTAAAGCAAGCTGAAATTAAGGTTTGGTAATGCTTAAAGCAAGATAACAAGAAACCAGAAAGCTCAAGGAGATTACTGCGTTATTTTTTATCATTTTATCATGATTTAAGCTGCCATCAGATCTGTATTCGCCATCATCAGTAAATATTAATTGTAAAATATATAGTGAAGGTGTCATATGGTGTTAAATATACAGAGGAAAGGGTTAAAATGGCAAGACAAGCTGTGTGTTAGTTGTGGTATATTTGCATGTACACCAGGTACATTTAGGTGCATTGAGATAGAAACATGCAGAAAACAAAAGATATTGATAGAGATGTTGTGTTAGTAACTTAATGTCAATTGATGCTAATGATGGTGATGATAGACTTACTGGATAGGTCAATAGGATAAGGACAATACTGCGTGCATGCATATACATGTATTTATTAACACATATAACATAATGTTTAGCTATTTCCTATTTAGCATGGAGGAAAGGGTGAAACATTTTAACTATGTGTTACACATGCATACAGTATATCTCAGGGGTCGTTAAAAGCTATTTTCGTTTGAAATCCCATGCATCAGAATCATTTTCATCATTAAAATTGTATAATCAATAGCATTAACATCATAAGCAGCAGCCACATCTTGCAGGGAAGAAGGACAACTTAAGTCATTCTGAACTGTCTTGCAAACAATGGAAAACCACTTGTATGTTAGCCAGTGATCAGGATGAACTCCATCATACATATATGAACATAACTTCATAAGTAAATTTTCTACATTTTTTAGAATTTTGGGCATGCCTCCCTCGTTTGTTTGTGCTTGTTTTCTGGATGTCTCTATCCCATCTGATTGTTGGTAGATTGTGCTGAGTGTTTATGTGTGATATTTTTGTATTTATATGTGTTATGTCCTCTTCTAATGATTTTTGTTTATTGTGTATTTCAGTGTCAGAGAATTGGCTTGAATGAAATTTGCTGTGCTTGTTTTTGAATTCTGTGTATTTCTGAAGTGATGCTGGTGGTATGCTCCCAACCTTTTAAGTTGTGATGTCTGTGTTAATTGATGTTGCTAAGCATTCAAGTTGTTCAATTATGTTATTAACTTTCTGTGTAGAATGATTGTAAATAGAGAATATGTCTGCAAGGCTGTAGATATATGTCTGGGATGTTATATGTGGGCCTATTTAAAGAAGTCAGTCAGACAGGCTGATTTATGTAAAACAGTATTTAAGAAGGACAGAAAGACTACGAAACTTAAACAGTGCACTGATAGGCATACCTGCAGACAGACAGACTAGTCGGAAAGAACAAGTCAGATTTCACCAAGATTTAAGCTATTTTGGTTCAAAATGTAAACATTTCTACGTTGCCCTAGATCTAGTTCTTTATAAAATATCAGTGATATACATTCGTTTGCATGTTTCACTCACATATTTATTTAAGCAATCGTCATTTGTTTAAGTAGGTCAAATTTACGAAAACCGTTTACACCGTCGAAAAACCGTACGCCGGGATAAATATCTAGATGTAGATCTAATTCAAATAATGTGATGTTTTGTATTGATAACTGATTCAAATGAAAGAAAATTTAATAATCAATGTCTAAATTACTCACATACAAAGTTATTGACAGTAGGAACCGGGAGAGTAACACAGCTGAGCCTTGTATGTAAACAAAATGCACTGCAGACGATTAATGGAAGTCATGTGACCACGACTACGTCACTTACAAGTTGTGGATAATTCGTCATAAGATTTGACACACATACACTCGGTCTTTTCCGCTAACTCGATCTCGGATGGAGACGTTTACCGAACGGAAAACATTAATTTTCTGGCAAATAAACAGCGATTCAAATATTTAAATCTAAATCTATACCGAAACGAAATGCAAGTTACAATTTAGTAAGTTTTAGAAAATCGATTTTCTTCGTAGACAAACGTTGTTGCGATTTGTGTGGACTGTCGGGTATCTATTCAGTTGACATTGATTAAGGTGTAACCCGTCAACTTCCGGTAATATCCATGGACCAATCGTAACTACTCCGTCAGAGTTCGGAATATAAGAATCACTCGGAACACCGATTGCTGAATGGGGCAAACCGGAAGCGAAAAATCCATAGAACCGATTCCAGGTTAACAATGTACAGCCTAGAGAACCAAAATTATATCCTACGCGTTACCATAGAGCTCACTTCGTTCGCAAGAATGGCCTTCGGCCATTCTTGCGAGCTGTGCTCGCTATTATGAAGGCTCCCAATCTGAACTATAAAAAAACATATAAAGCGCGTTTCATTGCAAATTCTAGTTCATGTACAACTATTAAATTGTCTATACTTTTGACTTCTTGTTTAACGAAGGTAAAGGAACATGTAAAATTCTACTGTGATAAGACTTATGAAAATTCTGGAATAAATCTCTTCTGGTCTAGTAAGAACTCTTCAGAAGTCTTAAACAAACTTAAGAACAAAAGGTATCTTGCATCCACTGTAAGCACGTACGAATTTTCTACTCTGTACACAACTCTTCCTCATATTTTAATTAAGGATAATCTTACTAACTTGATCCAGAAAGTATTTGCCCGAGAAAAAACATCATTCTTGGCATGTAATGCTGAAAAAGCTTTCTTTACTGACGAGCAAATGAAATATTACACCAATTGGACTTGCTCAGAAGTTTGCGAAGCACTAACCTTTCTTTTGGATAACATATTTGTACGTTATGTGAATGCTATATACCGTCAGGTAATTGGTATTCCTATGGGTACGAATTGTGCACCACTTGTCGCAGATTTGTTTTTGTACTGCTATGAGAGAGATTTCATGTTGAGTTTGAATCCTCAATCACAAGAAGATGTTATAAAAGCCTTCAATGAAACTTGTCGATATTTGGATGATATTTTTAACTTAGATAACCCTTTCTTCGATGCTCTGATTCCTACAATTTATCCTAAAGAACTCAAATTGAATAAAGCTAACCCGTCCGACAATTATGCAGCGTTTCTTGACCTAGACCTTAAAATTAATAATGGAATGATTTCTTCTAAAATATATGACAAAAGAGATGATTTTGATTTTAATATTGTAAATTTTCCTCATCTTGACGGGGATGTTCCCCGTGCTCCATCTTACGGGGTTTATATATCTCAACTTATTCGTTTTGCTAGAGCTTGTTCATCTATTGACGATTTTAACAGTCGAAATCTCATTTTAACTGAAAAACTGCTTAAACAAGGATATAGATACCATAAACTAAGAAAAACTTTCTCTAAATTTTACTATCGAAATCTCTCGCTTATTGGCAAGTACAAATGTAATCTCAAGGTGCTTCTGCGAGACGGTATTTCACATCCTGACTTTTATGGTGATGTGATTTACAAACTTCGTAAAATTATTGGACATACCCATTTTCTCACTTTGTTCATCAAATATATAAAACAATTCATTAAAAAGGGATATGATCCTGTAGTACTACAACATACTGCATGTTTGGTTGTGAACCCTTTTACAGTTGGCAATCACGCTGGCCTCTTTGCATGTACGCCGACAAGAAAGGTTTAGTACTCTATGAAGGCGACCTCTTAAATCCAGAAATGGAAGGAGAACGTCGGATATCTGTACTATTTCATTTTTGTCGTACCCTTTTTTACTTTTCTACAGTTACTCTGTTTGCAGCTCAATCATTGAGTACACTAGCGATAGGTGGATACAGTATGTTGACTTAAATGTTTTTTTTGTTATACATGCACTTTACCACTGTATTTGCCGTCGCGATTGTTGTAGATTAGTCTGAGAGGGGATACGTTTATTTACTGTTTGTCTTTTAGGATGGGGATGGAATAAGTGTGAGGTTGGGCGCCCATAAACCGGTTTAACCCCCCGGTGACTTTTGTCACTGACCGTTCCAAGGCGGTACTTCCATCTTCCTCCTATTGTATGTTTGTTTTGTCTTTGTGCGTCTCTTGTTGTTTTTTCTACTTATGTCCATTTGCTGTTTCCTTGTGTTGCTGTTCGGGCGAGTGTTTGTTCTGTATGTGGTGTTTCCTGCATGACTCATTTTTGTACTTTTATATCGAAAACTGCCCCTGTGATACAAATAAACCGATTTTATCAATACTGATATTTTTTGTTCTACAACACAATATTATCGGCCTTTTCCGTTAAATTCTTCCGCGTTTTGCCGATGATCACCCGATCCCTCCATTGTTTACGTAATAGCTTTCTCGGAAGTGGCACCATCTTTGAAATGTCATCCAACATTTGAGAAAATAGCCAACCATTCATGTAATACAGAACCTATTTATAATCAAAATAAAAACATAAATAAAATCAATAATCATGACATGTCATGTGTTCAATGAAATCATTATCAACTTACATCTAACTGGATCCTTTAATGTATGCATTTATGCATTTAGAGCACACTAACACTGCACATTAATAATATATAATGCAGAAATTGATTACAAGAAACCATCTTGTCATATACAAATTATATATCAATCAATTAAAAATAGATGCTAAATTTCTATGGACAGTACTATTGTCAATTACATTAATAACACTAGAATTCATAAGCGTCTTAACGGCCTTCAACTTGCAATCATAAGGCTTTGCAGCTGTCTTCTGATACAAATGGTAATCATCCAATTCTTCGGTTGGTGGCTTACGTAACTTGGGTACAGCACTATCAGAACTTTCTGCTGCTTCCTGTCCTTCAAGTACATCCTCTGTGGTGTCCTTTTAAATGTCTGGTTCAGCTATATCCGCAAACTCGTCTGTCTGAGGTTCTAAAATAACTTCTTCAACATCAGTCTGAGGATGTGCAATAACTTCATCAATATCGGTCTGAGGTGCAATAACAGGACCAGGATCATGATGCAACTGATGCACATCTTCAACTGTGTCATCACGAACAACATCTTCACCAGAATCTCCTTTATCAGTTTAAATCCCTCCAGGGCCATGTTCCCTTCCATATGTAAGTTTCTACACTGTCTTCTCCAATCACACACATACTTTCCTCAACGACTGATAAATGGGCGTCCCCATCTGCGCTTGTTGTAACAACACAATCAACTTCACAGTCCACACTATCATTATCATGATCATCATCATCAGTGACGTCACTCTTTCCCAATATATATCCCTTGAGCACTTCCTTTCCCTGGTCAATGGGTGCATCTTGTTCACTGTTTGTTGCATGCTCCTTTTCCCCTGAAATTGCATTTATTTCTTCAACTTCATCAGCCTTTCAATCATGATTATCAATCGCAAATAATAGGTTGCGATGAAGCGTTCTGATTTTGTCTCCAAATCTGATCTTATAAACTGGTATATCCACATTAGGTTGGTCTATAACAGTGTATTACTCTTCTTCAAATCTATCTACCATCTTATTCTGTCCGTCACAAGCATCTCTTCTCAGTAACACTTTTTCCCCAACAACAATACAGTAAAATCTCTCTTAACCGGAATTCTAGTAGAGAAGAATTTAGATACTTAAGTCAGGAGACTGCTTAATGCAGAGTGAAAGTCATGCAGAAAGCTCCTCTAGGAGCTTTCTGCATGACTTCCACTCTGCATTAAGCTGTCACCTGTCTACAAGACCGATATTTATACTAAATTTAAAGTCCGGTTAAGAGAGGTTTTACTGTATCTACAGCTTTAGCCTTCCTGTTATAGTACTTTTTTGCTTACTTTTAAAGTTATCCATGTGTTCCTTGACTATCTCTTTTGGCTTCTCCATTCTTTACTTGAGATCCGAAATATACGCTTGAGTAACTTTGTTGCCAGATACTTCCTGTCTAGCACTTTCGAAGACAGTGTCGAAAGGTAATTTCTGTCTCCTTTCAAACATCAGCTCATATGAAGTAATCTTTGTGGCCTCGTGTGGCGTGCTGTTGTAGGCAAATGTCAATGAGCTCACATATTTCTTCCATTTGTATACGCCCACCTAATAAAGTCGGTCGTATATTGGCGTGGCCCTGTCCGTCCGTTCGTTCGTTCGTTCGTCCGTCAACATTTTGTTTGTCCACAGTTGTCTCGTTTTCTATAAACCAAATTTCAATCTCTCCCAATTTGGGAGAATGCTCAATAACTGAAAATGCCCAAGGGTATCAGAGTTACACCCGGCCACACTATCTTCAGAACTGTTCACACTATCAATATATGCAAAGGAAAAACTACTGACCATGCAAGGTTAGGTCCAAAAATCTAGTTAGGGTAGGGGGTTCATGATCTCGAAGGATCAGAAGGTATTACAACACTGAGAATGAAGTACGGGGCGACGTTTTACGGCCGCCACACAAGCACTTAACACCTGCTGTTGTGAAGATTATAAATTCTGAAGGGTGGTGATCCCCCTAAAGCAAAAATTGCAACACAAAAAGAGAAGATTGCAGACCCCTTTTTATTGAGTCTGTTCATGAGCAGCAATTGAATGTGCAACAATGCTCACGCCCCCTAGCACCGGCTTATGCGGTATTCAATTTTCAGAACAAGAAGTACTGAAATTCATGATCTCGAAGGATCAGAAGGTATAACAACACTGTGAATGAAGTACGGGGCGACGTTTGACATAATACATAAATACTTGAACTGCTCTGATCTAATATTTCGACCACTAAGGGCCTTTTACAAAGATTATCATGTCAAAATACACGTCACATATTTGTTACATGTTACACAGTGGATGATGTCTACAGTTTCATTTAAGAATATATTAGAGAAAGAAATTAACTCAAGGGTCAGTTAAGGAAGAGAGGATATAGAGGCAGGATGATAGAAAACCAGTTGATAAGGGTGGATCTGCCACTTTAGCAAAGAAACAAACAGTTAGATCTAATAGGAACATGAATAGGGTCCCGTTTTTACATATTCAAATCTGCTGCCGAATGTACATGACATTGTAAAAAAATCAAAAGTTTTGCACCAATCAGACCGGGTTAAAGAAGTATTTCAACAACTGCCAATTGTAGCATTCAGGCGTAATAAAAATCTATGTGACACACTGGTGCATTCAAAAACTACATTAACGGAACATTAATGGAAATAAAGATTTCCACTCGTTCATATGTGAAACTATCATTTAAATGTTGTTCTAGGACTCACAAAGCATTTATATGAGACAGAAACTAATAATATTATTAGTATGCGAAATTTCAGTTTCTCACAGTGTTGAAATTGGTGGATGGGGAAAATGCTCCATTACTCAAAAATGCCCATAGTATCAGAGTGGCATCCGATCCTATAATTTTCAAAACTCTTCACACTAACAATATATGCAAATCTATAAACCACACTGTAAGGGTAAGCCCAGAGATCCAGTTCTGCCAGACTGATAGGGAGTTTGGTATTCGGGATGAGTACAGTATCTAGGCATGCGCCGGGGCGGGGGGTAATTTTAAAGCATAAATGAATGAAGAAATGATGATTTTCACTCATCCATATGTGCAAATATCATTTAACTGTTGTTTTTGGAAATATTATATGAGACACAAACTAATATCATTACCAGTATGCCAAATTTCAGTTTCTCGCAATGGTAAAAGGGGTTGGTGGGGAAAAAGCCTAACAATTCAAAATGCCCATGGGTATCAGAGTGGCACCCGGTCCTATCATCTTTAGAACTCTTTACACTATCAATATATGTAAAACAAACTAAACACCACACTGCAAGGTTAAGTCCAAAACTCCAGATTAGTACTCTATGAAGACGACCTTTTAACTCCGGAAACGGAATTTAGGAACAAAAACAAGTGTTGACTCAAAATTATTCATTTCAGATCAGGAAAGCTCAGAGACAATATCCATTGATAGAGATATGGAGGAGAGCTGTGATAGAGCTTTACCAAGGAAATACTTCAAGAAAGAAAATCTGACAATAAAAATAAATTTCAACAACTATGTGATGAAACGAGGCATACTTTTCAGAAAAGATAAAGATGGTGAACGGAATATAGAATAGCTTCTTTTGCCGGATGTCTATAAATGAAAAAGTAGTAAAGGCAAGCAGGCAAAGCCACATACAAGACGCAACCACCACCGAAACATCGATAAATAACATTACATATACACACACGCTCATATACGAGATGAACAAGAAAACATTAACAAACACACAAGAACTAGAGATAAAGATTCCACATATGAACAAAAGCACAAGTACAAAGACAAATGACAAGCAAAAAAAGAGATTACCGCCTTGGCACGGTCAGTAGCAAAATCACCACTGGGGGTTTAAATCGGTTTACGGATGTCCCAACCTCACACTTCTCTCAAAGTCACCCTAGCTTTAAAAATAGTGTAAATAAAGGTATCCCCGCCGGACTAACAAGTCTGATGTTCTGAAAGGAATTCATGATGAAGTAGGTCATCCAGGGATAGAGAGGACGGCTAGACTAGTTGGAGAGAGATTCTTTTGGCCGGGAATGTTAGCTGACATTGGGAGGCATGTCAAGAAATGCAGTCGTTGTTTGCGAAGGAAAGCAAATACAGCAGCCAAAGTGTCCCGTTGCACAGTGTTAATACCACCGATCCACTCGAACTAGTGTGTATGGGTTTTCTGACTTTAGAACAAGCAAGAGGAATTGAAACATATTAGTCAAATTTTAGCTCTGGTAACTCTAAATCCAGAGGTGTAGCAATACTTTTTCAAAAGGGAACTGATTTTAAGATACATGACCATATAATAGACACACAGGGAAATTACATTATTGCTGACATATCTGTAGATAATAACAGATTTACATTAGTGAATCTCTATGGACCAAATAATGACATTCCAACATTTTATGAGTTCTTAATGAATCAAGTTGAGAAATACAATAATGAAGGGCTCATTATGTGTGGTGATTTTAACTTGGTCCTAGAGCCTAAACTAGATTATTATAATTACAAACATATCAATAATAAGAATGCTCGATTAAAAGTGTTAGAAATCAAAGAAATGTTTAATTTAAGTGACCCATTTAGAGAAAAATACCCTCAGCTCAAGATATTTACATGGAGAAAAAAACACCCTTTAAAACAAGCACGCCTAGACTTGTTTTTAATTTCTGAAAATTTATTAAGTTCAGTTGATAAATGCAACATTGAAAGTAGTTATAGGTCAGATCATTCCATGATCACTTTAAATCTCATTTTTAACCCATTCCAGAAAGGAAAACCACTATGGAAGCACAACAATTCACTTCTTAAGGATATGAAATATATAGAAGCCATAAATGATAAAATTGAGAATATAAAACAACAATATGCAGTTCCTGTTTATAACATGGACAATCTAAAATACATACCAAATGATCAAATCCAGTTCACAATAAATGACCAATTGTTTTTAGAGACGTTACTAATGGAATTAAGGGGAACAATTATATCATACTCAAGCTACAAAATAAAACAAAGAAACGCTTTGGAAAAAGAAACTGTTGAAAAAATTAAAAACATTGAAAATAACCTTACATCAGACAAAACAGGAGAATTAGACGAACTTAATAAACTATTATTAGATATTAGAAAGGAGAAAAGGAAAGGTCATATTATAAGATCAAGAGTTAATATAATTGAAGATGATGAAAACCTACTTCATACTTTTGCAAACTTGAATCTCATAACTGTGCCAGTAAAATAATTCCTAGAATTGAAAAAGAAGATGGAACTGTGATATCAAATCAGCATGAAATATTAGAAGAAGCAAAGTCCTATTATGAAAAACTTTACAGTAAAGATTTCTCTGAGGATACAGATTTTGACCTAGATACAGAACTTCAAAACTGCACTTTCCATAAACTTAGTAACGAGGAATCTTTTACCCTAGATGGAATTCTCTCATATGAAGAAATTGCAAAGTCGCTAAAGGGGATGTCAAATAACCGTAGTCCTGGGTCAGATGGATTCACCCCTGAATTTTTTAAAGTATTTTGGAAAAATATAGGACAATTTGTTTTAAGATCTATAAACTATGGATATAAGATGGGCGAATTATCTGTTACACAAAAAGAGGGAATTATCACTTGCATACCAAAAGAAAATAAACCAAGACAATTCTTAAAAAATTATAGACCTATATCATTGCTGAACTGTATATACAAGATAGCGTCAGATAAACTAATTCATGAAGATCAAACAGGATTTATGTCAGGGAGATTCCTGGGTCAAAATACAAGGCAGATTTATGACATTATGCAATATACAGAAGAACATAATATACCTGGATTATTTGTACTAGTTGATTTCGAAAAAGCTTTCGATTCTATATCCTGGAATTTTATTCAGAATGTATTAAGATTTTTTTAACTTTGGTGACTCTTTCATTAAATGGTTTACTCTGTTGTATAAGAATGCTAGGCTATCAGTCAATCAGGGTGGTCATTTATCAAACTTCTTCACAATCAGTCGAGGCTGCAGGCTAGGGGATCCTATATCAGCATATATATTTTTATTATGTGCAGAAATACTAGCTATAAAATTAAGAAATAACACAAATATTAAAGGTATTACGATCAATGGAACAGAATATAAGTTATCCCAATATGCAGATGATCTATCTGCTATATTAGATGGATCTAGTTTATCTCTAAATGAAACATTAAATGAATTGCACAGATTTTCAAAATATTCTGGTTTAAAGGTCAACTTTGATAAAACACATGTAATATGGATAGGATGCAAAAAGTACAGTGCTGATTCAATTAAAACAAAGTGGAAACTTTCATAGGGAGTAAATAGGTTTAAATTGTTAGGGATTTTATTTGATGTGGATCTTTCAAACATGGTTATGCTCAACTATACTGAAAAAATACAAAAACTAAAAGCTCTAATATTAAATTGGAATCGTCGGTATTTAACACCTATGGGAAAAATCACAGTAATAAAAACACTACTTCTTCCCCTGCTTAATCACCTCATCATGTCACTACCAAATCCTCCTAATGAAATCTTAAAGGAAATAAATTCAGTATTCTACGACTTTATTTGGCGAGGGAATGCAAAGGTTAAAAAAGCAGTGTTAGTTAAACAATATTTTGAAGGGGGTCTTAAAATGATAAATTTAACATGTTTTATTGAAGGTTTAAAATCAACTTGGTTGAGAAGATTAATAACAAATAATGGTAAATGGAACAAAATTTTAGAATGTAGTATTGACTATAGTAAAATTCTCTCTTTAGGATCTGAGTATCTAAAGAAATGTGAGAAAGAAATATCGAATCCATTTTGGCAAGATGTCATAAAAGCTTTCCATAAAATACAAACGTCATACACTCCTGAAACCTAGCAGAATTAATGGCCGCACCATTATTCTACAACAAAGATATTCAAATAGGTGGAATGTGTGTGTTTTACAAACCTTGTTTTATAAAAGGGATTTCACAAATAAATGATCTAATCACCTCTGAAGGAAATTTCTATAATTATCAATCATTTTGTGAAATCTATAATATACATATTGACTTTGTAAAATTTTATGGTCTTATGAATGTTATAAAACTTTTATTACACAAGTTTAGCTTTACAGAAACACTGCAGAAAATGCAAAATCCATTACTCCCATTAAATGCTTCAATACTACTAAAACAATCAAAAGGTTCAGCTCATTTATATAACATACTGAATAAAAATAATGAAAAACCTACTGCAGTGACAAGGTGGGACCAGTTTTTTCAGATAGAAGATAATGATTGGAAAGAAATCTACAATGTCATATTTAAATACAAATTCAGCACAGAAATAAGGTGGTTTCAGTATCGAATAAACCATAGAATTCTTCCAACACAGAAATACCTTTATAACATCAAAATCTCTGACAATCCTAATTGCAGAGCTTGCGGTGAAATAGAAACAATTCAGCATATGCTTTGGTCATGTCCAGAAACAGAATTAGTTTTAGCAAAAGTTCAGCAGTGGTTGAAATTAGCAAAATGTATCAATTATATAAATGAGAAGACATACCTATTCAATTTAAATAATTCCTATTCAATGGCTGACATGACTATTCTACTAGAGACAAAGTAATATATATATTTGACCAAAAAAAAGGAAAGGACAACTCTCAATAATATCATTAAAAAACAAAATAATAGCTAAATATACAGCTCTGAAATACATAGCAACAAGGGATAATTACCTTGAACAGTTTGATCAGATATGGTCAAAATATTATTATATTTTACAATAATTCCTCCATATATACTATGATAGCTAAAAAGTAAAATGGCCTTGGCAATTATCATTATTTCCTGTACATTTTTATAAAAATAAGAAAACAACATGAAACCGAAAAATGGTTGAAATGAGAGAACCCCATCAAGCACGTTTTTTCTGGGTTTTTTTCTGTGCGTGTATGTTTTTTTTTTTGGTTGTTTTTTTCCTATTTGGAACAGTGTTTTTGTGTTTTTTCTCTCTCTTTAATTTATATATTATCATGGGTGTATAAATAATAATAATATTATTTTTTTCCCAAATGGCATTGTTAAAATTGTATCTTACTGTTATAGTTAATTTATGTAACTATTACACTCACCATAAACATGACACAATGCTACTAACCTACAATAATCATTGTGAGGTATGATGAGGGGTGGTACTCCCCGACCCTCACATACCTATGACGGGGAGAATAAAGCATAAAAAAAAGAAAAAAGAAAAGAAACATATTAGTCATAACAGACCATTACACCAGATACGCTGTTGCAATTCCAACCAAAAAGCAAACTGCCAAAACAACTGCAGAAGTCTTCTATAATCATTTCATGGTAAGCTTCGGAATCGCAATAAGAATACATGCAGATCAAAGCGAAATCATTTAGGAACTTTGCAAACTTACCAACATGGAAAAAAGTCGTACAACTCCGTACCATCCACAGGGTAACGGTGACCTTGAGCGTTTTAATCGGACCTTATTGGACATGCTAGAGTCATTAGAGTCATCTCAGAAAGAACAAGAGTACCGCATACGGTACATAATACGCCCACTTGCAAACTTTCTCTGATTCAACAAACATTATAAGTGTTGACATTTTCTAATCTGTGCTTCAGAACTTGATTTCCATATTAAGGTGATACTATTTTTTTTAAAAAAAATGAAGTGAATATCTTATCAAATAAAAATGTTAGATAAAAAAATATCCTCATATTTGCAGATTTTTGAAATGTGCAACGGCCATAACTCTGTAAAGACAACCTGAATGAACCTCAAAATAAACTCAGCTTCAAATTTTGTTGCTTAATTCATTTCTTTTAAGTATCATTTATATCATTTTAATACTTTTCCCAGAAAACAAGAGACAATTTAAAAGCTGACCGACAAGCAACGAACACACAAAGTTCAAGGACCATAGACCATAACTTTAGAATAAAATGACTTACCAAAAACCCTGCAATATATGTGAAAATTCATATTAAGGTTTAACCATATACAAAAAATTGAAGTAAATATCATTTCAAATCAAATGAACCTCAGAATTGACTTGTCAGGTATTGATGCAATAAACATGTGTGTGAAGTTTCATAAATATCTGCCAAACAGTTTTCCCAGAAAACGGCGGACAAACTATATGCATATATTTGCATTATTTTTAAGTAAAAGGCCATAACTCTGGAACGAAAAATCAAATGAACCTCAGAATCGAAATAGCTTCAGATCTTGATTGATGCATTCAATATGTGTGTGAAGTTTCATTAATATATCTCAAATAGTTTTCCCAGCAAACAGCGGACAAACTATTTGCATGTATTTGCATTATTTTTTAAGGACAAGGGCCATAACTCTGAAACGAAAAATCAAATGAACCTCAGAATAACTCAGCTTCAGATCTTGATACATTAAACATTTGTGTGAAGTTTCATTTATATCTGTTAAGCAGTTTTACATGATAGTTGCACATATGGACGGGTGGAAACCTTATTTCCTTTAATTAATCTATGCTTTACAATTTACCCCACCGGCATTATTTAACTTATTATACACAGCCATTTTACCCAGCCATTTAAACTATCTTGACATAAAGGAAACTGTAGATATCATCCACTGTACAAACTAGCATTTATATGAAGGCGTGAATAAAAGAAAACCCAATAGATACATTATCCTTTGAATAGGTGGGAATGACTTCACGTAAACCCGTATATATTAAGGCTTTTTCACAAAACGGGAAACCTACTCACTCCTTAGCTGACATTATAATCAATGTCAGTGTCAGTAAGGAGAATATTGAAAGAAGAAATGTTGAACCGTTAGAATATGATATAAACATACTGATTTACAACGAACCATCTAAACCTACCACACCTCACAAGGCAGCTTTTACAGCAATACCTCTGAATGTAATTAGCAAACAGTCACTTTCTAACACTTGAACTGAGAAGTTGGATTTTGCCTTCTTTAATGATGTATGCTTTGCGGTAGTGATTGAGCGTTGAACTGATAACCCAGTGATCCGGGATTCGAATCTCGGCTGGAACAGCTCTGAAGTTTCAGAGACGCTTTTCAATGTCTCATAACCGCACGAGGCTGCCTCCTCTCCACCCAGAGGATAAATGAGTACCCGCGGGGGTCACTAGCCAGTATTGCGGCAGTGTAATCGCCATATTTTAGCAGTGCTCAATATTGTAGGCGAGGGGTGTAAATGCACAGTCGGTTGAACGGTCATTCGGACTGAAAGCAGACAATTTTATTTTATTATATATAATATTAATAACTAGAGACTTTTGTATGCTGAAACTCTGAATCCCTGGTTTAATGGATAATGGGCATCACTTAGTCAAGAATAAGGCAGCAGACCTCTACAGCTAAACAACCAAGCTATATATTTGCCATGGAACATACCTCATCTCATCGGGATACAATGATTGACAGTGGTGGCGAAGACCGGGATTAACTCAGCATGTCGGTCTAGAGTTTGTTATAATCAGGTGTGATCTGCAGCTATACAAGGATGATAAGGATGTTAAATGGGTTTACGCATCCTGCAGTTTGACGAGATGCACATGCTAATGAGTTTTTATTGGAACAAATAGAACTCTGGTGTCAGATAGTGGTTAATATGTTACAATCCAAGTGTTCAGATTAGTACCAAAATGTCTGGTAAAAGGTTTTCACTGAATGCATGAGCAAAACCATGTTAAAGACCGTCAACCTCAGCCATGAGACGATATTGTGATTTTTCTGAATCAAACAGTGTCACAAAGCAAGACAGTCAAATGTTTGGTAGAAGTCTTCCAGACAGTTGATTTCATTATGATGATATACCGGTATATCAGAGCAGAGTGAGAAAGTGACTGATCTCTTCATTTGGCACTCTACAGTAGAATGCTATATTATTTCTGTTGCTGCCAGAAAGGTTAATTATGCCAGATACAGATTTTCGCTCTTAAGACCATGAAGTCGCTTTCTCAAAAGTATAAAAATGAGTCATGCAGGAGTTGAAGTTGATACATTCCTGAACGGGAAAAAGTTATAATACACGAACAAACTATTTACTTCCGGTCAATGTATGAGATATGCCTACAAAACTTGGTAGCATATCATCATCCAAACTTCGTACCTTTCCTCCAACGAGCGTTATTTGTCTGAAAATGTCAAAGGAGCTCACGTCCAAGCCAACGTACTAGGTCTCTGAAGGATAATAACCAGCTGGATCTTTACCCAACAGAGTTTTGAAGTGAAATATTCTGAAAGCAGTTTCTTTGCCTAGCAATGGCAACTTTACACTGGAATTAATTCTGAAACTGGTACTGTGTAGTTGTTGGAGTGCTACGTCATATAGTACTAGAATATGTAGTTTCTAAAGTATACATATCCATTATACACTATTCTGCAAATTTACAATCAAAGGTGTAATTTTATATGAAGATATGTAGTGTACATGACGATGTTAATATTTATGATTTAATCAGAGAAGTGAAATGTTTTAGAAACTAAAAGCTTAGCCCAAATTATATCATCATTATATAAAACATAATCACCAGTCATGCCTCCACCAATGTATCTGACTAGATACACAATTTATGATAAACTGCAACAAACATATGAGTTTAAATTAGAAAACTGAGTCCATATGACACAGATCCCCCGATATTGCGATATTGTCTTTAAATCAAGTATTTTTCACTATACGATTTGTAGTAAAGAACTTTTCACAACGCCCAATAAGTCTAGTTAAAATGTTCAGAGCAAACTGTCCCTTCTCAACGTACATCTTCTCGTCAATTTGTTCATCTGTGAACGTTTGAAGTAAACAAGAAATGTGTAACAGTACGTGACAAATGCCCCAAAGCAAAGCACTAACAATATGCGTTTTGTAAGCAGGCCTGCAATATTCAACTGCAAAAGGAAAAGAAAGATTGCATAGTAAGACCACAATTTGAACTCAAGTTACCCTAAATGACAATCTTCTTTTCATATTTGAGGTCAAAGGGCAAGGTCATGGCCACATGACCTACAAAAAGTATGCAACATTCCAGCATCCGACGATGAACTCATACACCATATTTAGTGATCATAGCTGATTTGGTGTAGGGATGACAAGCTTTTTTGTAAAGGAAGTCAAATGTCAAGGTCATGGTCATACTGATATTTAAATATTATGCGACACTGCTATCCCAGGATCTACTCACAAACCAGAATGGGTGATCCTACCTGAAGTAGTGTAGCAGATATGCTCCGGACAAGCCGTTTTTAAAAATGAGGTCAAAGGTCAAGGTCATGGTCATATTAACCTATAACCAGTATGTGATCCCAAGACGAACTCACACACCACATTTAATGAACCTAGCTGATTCAGAGTAGGGGTTAAGTTCACGACACATTTTTGTAAATGAAGCCCAAGGTAAAGGTCACATTGACCTATAAATAGTATGCGACACTCTGCCACCCTAAGATGTACTCACACACATACACACCATATTTGGTGATCTTAGCTGAAGTAGTGTAGGAGATATACTCCGGACAGGCTTTTTTGTAAATGAAATCAAGGTCACATTAACCTAAAATTAGTATGCAACACTCCGCCATCCCAAGACAAACTCACATGCCATATTTGGCGATCCTAGCTATTTCGTTATAGGAGGTATGCTTTGGACGAAATTTCTTTGTAAATAAAGCCCAAGGTCAAGGTCACATTGACCTATAAATAGTATGCGTCATTCTGCCATCCCAAGATGTACCCACAAACCATATTTGGTGATCATAGTTGAAATAATGTAGGAGACATTTTCCGGACAAGCTTTTTTGGTAAATGAGGTCAAAGGTCAAGGTTACCTTGACCTATAAATAGTATGTGCCACTCCGCCGTACCAAGTACTCACACACCATATTTGTTGATTTTTGCTGAAGTAGTGTAGGTGATATGCTGAGTACAAGCTTTTTTGTAACTGAGGTCAAAGTTCAAAGTCAGATTGACCTAAAAATAGTATGCAACATCCGCCATCCCAAGATGAACTCGCACACTATATTTGGTGTTCCTAGTTGATTCCGTACAGGAGGTATTCTCCGGACAAATGCATTTGTAAATAAAGTCCAAGGTCAAGGTCACATTGACCTATAAAAAGTATTCGACACTCAGCCATCCCAAAATGTACTCACACACCACATTTGGTGATCCTAGTTGAAGTAGTGTAGGACATATGCTTTGGACAAGGTTTTGTTGCCAATGAGGTCAAAGTTCAAGGTCAATGTCACATTGACCTAAAAATAGTATGTGACACTGCCAACCCAAGATGAACTCACACACCATATTTGGTGATCCTAGCTGATTATGTATAGGAGGTATGCTCCGGACAAGTGTTTTTGTTAAAAAGGCCCAAGGTCAAGGTCACATTGACCTATAAATATTCCGCTAACCCAAGATGAACTCACACACCACATTTGGTGATCCTGGCTGATTCCGTATAGGAGGTATTCTCCGGACAAGTTTTTTGGTAAAAAAAGCCCAAGGTCAAGGTCACATTGACCTATAAAAAGTATGCGACACTTAGCCATCCCAAAATGTACCCACACACCACCTTTGGTGATCCTAGCTGAAGTAGTATAGGAGATATGCTTTGGGCAAGGTTTATTTTTGCAAATAAGGTCAAAGTTCAAGGTCAAGGTCACATTGACCTAAAATAGTATGTGACACTCTGCCAACCCAAGATGAACTCACATACCGTATTTGGTGATCCTAGCTGATTCCGTATAGGAGGTATGCTCCACACAAGTGTTTTTGTAAAAAAAGCCCGATGTGAAGGTCTCATATAAATAGTATGCAACACTCCGCAATCCAAAAATGTACTCACTAACCAAATTTGGTGATCCTAGTTGAAGTAGTGTAGGAGATATGCCTTGAACAAGTTTTTTTTGCAAATGAGGTCAAAGTTCAAGGTCAAGGTCACATTGACCTAAAAACGTATGTGATACTCCGCCAACCCAAGATGAACTCACACACCACATTTGGTGATCCTGCCTGATTCCGTATAGGACGTATGCTCTGGACAAGTTTTTCTTGTTAATGAAGCCCAAGGTCAAGGTCGAGGTCACATTGACCTATAAATGGTATGCGACACTCCGCCATCCCAAGATGTACTCACACACCATATTTGGTGATCCTAGCTGAAGTAGTGTAGGAGATATGCTCCGGACAAGCTTTTTGTAAATGAGGTCAAAGTTCAAGGTCAAGGTCACATTGACCTTAAAATAGTATGCGACACTCTGCCATCCCAAGATGTACTCACACCATATTTGGTGATCCTAGCTGATTCCGTATAGGAGTTATGCTCCGAACAAGTTTTTCTTGTAAATGAAGCCCTAGGTCGAGGTCAAGGTCACATAAACTTATAAATAGTATGCGACACTCCAAGATGTACTCACACACCATATTTGGTGATCCTAGCCAAAGCAGTATAGGAGATATGTTTCGGACAATCAAAATATATTAATCCAGTTAAAAATATACATGATTTTGATCTTTGACCTCTAAGTATGACCTTGACCTTTCAGCTATTGACATGGTTTTTCATGTGACACGCCATACAGTTTAGAGAAACATTTATGCCAAGTTATTTCACAATTCACAATCCATCCATGGAGTTCAAAGTTACAGTCTGGACAAGACCAGACGGACGCACATATGGACCGACACATTTTTAAGTTCAAAGGTGCATAATTCCAATATTAGTGAAGCCAGAGTTGTGCATGGCACGTCCTCTTATCATGATCTTTCTATGTATGAAGTTTAAATCCAATGGCATGAGCCCTATAGGAGTTATCATCCGGACAAAACTGGCAGCCGTCCGTCAGCCCGACCGCCCGCCCACCAGCCGGACATCACCATTTCAATAACCGGAGTTTTCCGTGGAAAACCCGGTAAAAAGTGAAGAAAAATCTAATGTCCCATAACTCTGGAAAACGTGTCGGACCAAACATTCCAATCTTTACGTACATCTTCACGTAAACAATGTTCATTAGTAAACAATGACTGTATTGGACATCTCTGTTCAATACAGTCCATCAACCACAGGACAATGTAGGGTAGAATCTTTTTTCCATATATCAGATGTTCGACGCCATTTTGGCGGCCAATGTGCCAACTATATTTGTTTATCTTTTCGACAATTAATGCCCAAACATTTAACAGTTTCTCATTTATATCTAATATTACAAGAAACAATATACATATACTACACTTAACATTGTCCACCTGGTAACACATTCATTTGATGATTTTTAGGCTATATTCACCGACATCTTGAATATCACACAATGCCCAAAGGTAACAAAGTGAAACACGGTCCCCCGTACAATGATTAGGCAGGTCAATATGCAAGGTCCAGAATATTTTCCGGATTAAGCTAGAATTTTTTTCATTAATTAGATCATGGGGAAGGGTTGTGTACAATGTAGAAAATTATTTTTTTTCTAAGATCCATATGTCAAATTAGTATATAGTCGCATAATACAGTTTCTCTTGTATTACGGGAGACAATTCTCTTACACATTGAAAAGATGTAAAGTCAAACAGGCAAAACCACAAACAAGACGCAATCATCGTACCGTTTTCAATACATTGACAAAGATGTGGACTTCATGTGGAGGAGGGTTGACTTTATAATACGTAATGGTCATTCTGTAGTATCCATTTTCTGGAAATGTGAAAATCCCGTTTGTTATGTTGTAGCAACTTGAACGTTCGCAATCAATCTGGTCTATTAGAACTATTTGACCTAATGACTCGTTACTCGGATATTGGGTAAATTGGCCATGAAATATTAAGCGCTCCCATATTTGGAGATAAAGTGTTAGCGTTGTACCAAATAACGTTACACATCTACAGTAGAACACATTCAATGTGACCGCTTAGCAAATAGACAATGGTTTTTTAAAAGCAAGTGGTGGGTTACTATCGATCGAAAGTAATAGTGTAAGCTTCTGTAGAAGTTTCTGTTTAACTGTCGCCCTGCATTTGGTCACTACCTGCCTGTGCATTCAAGATTAGACATCCATATGATAGTCGTATTGGTAGGGTTTTACTGTTGTTCGAAAAGAAATGTTTGAAATGGAATCTGTAGTTGGTATTTACCGTTTAAACGAATCCGTTAAAAACACAAATATTAATAGAGTGATATGATTGTAATAGATTTAAATAAATTCATTTAGTTGGATGTAATGGATTTAAATACATTTATTTTAGTTAAGAGAAGTAATTTCACGATTGTAAAATACTAGAAGGTTGCTCTTATAATGCTTAGAGTACGTATGTCGCGTTTTATAATCCATATCTAAAATTAATAAATAATTGACATAAGGACTAAATCAATTTGTTATGTTTTCCTATGTTTCAAAATTGAGTGTTCAGATGTATAAAGTGCCGGGTTTACCAAATTTAGTATTTTTTGCAGGTTACGCGGGTGTTCTTCACAAATAAATCTAACCTGCCATTTGTTCTACGTGCATTCTAGTGTAATATCTAGTAGATGAGAAATTAACAAAAAGGAGTAGCTTATCCGAGCATTACAAATTAATTCCTCCTCCAACTGTTGACTTAAACCTTCTCTCAGTAGACATAGCTGCAATCACATCTGGTAAAAAACAACACTCTGAAACGAAAATCGCCTTATACATACTTAAAACAGGACTGATAAACTGTCAAATTTATCAATTTGAAAACAGTTTAATCAGGATTTGATTATCTTTATATTGTTAAAATGTTTGATTTTGAGATAGTGATCTCTTTCAAACTGCTGCGTATATATTTCCAATAACATCAAATAACAGTAGTGCAAGTACAAATATGAGTCATGCAGGAAACACAACATACAGAACAAACATCCGCCCGAACATCAACACAAGAAAACACAGCAAAGGTACATAACTATCAAAAACATAAGGAGACGCACAAAGACAAAACAACTACAACAGGGGAAAGATGGAAGTACCGCCTTGGAACGGTCAGCGACAAAAGTCATTGGGGGCTTAAACCGGTTATGGGGCGCCAAACCTCACCACTTTTTCCATTTTGCACCGGAAAAGACAGTATAAATAAACGAATCCCCTCTCTGACTAATCTACAACAACCGTGATGGCAAATACAATGGTAAATTGCATGTAAGTCGTTACTACACACCCAAACACACTCACACACAAGATGAACACAGAAGATACTAACAAACACACAAGGACAAAAATGAAAAAGTGCAAGTACAAAGACAAAAGCCAAACAAAAGTAAGGGTGACAAAGAGAGTACCTCCTTGGTACGGTCAGTAGCAAAATCACCACTTTAAACTGGTTTACGGACGTCCTAGCCTCACATTTATCTCAGTCACCCTAGCTTAACAAGTAGTGTAAGTAAAGGTATCCCCGCCGGATTTTCCCACAACATAGAAAACGGTAAGCACATGACGATATATAAAACATAGCACAACAATTGTGAAAAAATAAGTCAAATATGTACTCAATGACTGCTGAAATCAGATCAACTTACGGCAAGCCGATGAGGGCACGACAGGGAAAAAGAAATACATGCGTCTGGTATAACATCATAAAGTACTACCCTCGGCATGTCAACGCGCGAGCAAAGAGCGAAGCGTAGCTACCGACTGTAAAGGGGTCAATAACTAAACATGCAATGCGTAGCAATATAATGGGGTCAAAACATTTATTCTTAAAGCTTTTAATGTGTTTTATAAATCATGAAAATGAATATGACCCCGTAGATAACATCACCTTAAAATTCCGGGTGAGTAATGCCTTGTTACATCAACATCCGTAGATTGCAATTATATTAACCCTTCACTAGCTATTCGCGTTAATATAACTACCTGTAAATAGTGAAGACCCAGATTAGACAGCTCCTGCAGGAGCTGTCTCATCAGGGTATACACTATTTACAAGTTGATTGTGCAACCAGTGCACTCCACAGCAGTGACAGCACAACGAAATGCTTGTACACAGTGAACATATATGTAATTATACCACAAGACATGGGTAAAGAAGGAAAAATGTATTTTGAAATTCAGCAAGAGAAAGGTTAACTAATGAGGGGTAAATGTCGATAACACAATTTAGAAAACGTTTTCCGAAGTTTGTGATATATGTTACCTTGCTATAATGCCTAGGTCACATATTCACGGATTTGACGCCGGATAAGCTACGGATACGGTCCGGCATCATACGTGGCAATGTGTATTTGTCCGTAGCTTTCCGTAATTTAGCCGTATTCATACGTAGTAGTACTTGTATTTGAGCCGTAGTCATACGTAGTTGTACTTATATATCCGTGAACATGTTTTGACCACGGATCAAACAACCGTTGTACACCCGTGCTATTCCTTATTAGACCGTTCATATTCGTACTAACTCTTACTTATACAGTAGAACACTATTATTCATCTGCCGTACACACGCCCTGACACGTGTCGTTCCGTATTAAACCGTATTAGTTCCGTATTAAACCGTGTCATTTCGGTACAACTGCCTAGTTCACACATTCGCGGGTCACCTCGCTGGCTCCACTACAGATTAAATCTCACGGATGACCCCGGATATGCCAATTTTCGCAGGCCGATACTACGGGTGTTATCGTACATGTGGTAAGATAATGTAGGAATTGGCCACGGGTGATACGGAGTTTTACGGCACGGCACTGTCTAATACGGAAATGACACGGTTTGATACGGAAATTACACGGTTTAATACGGGACGATATCTGTCAGGGTATGTGCACGGTAATAAGTACGGAGTAATACGGTTTTAGTACGGACTAAAACGGATCCGTACGTTCTAATACGGTTTAGTAAGGATGCACTACGGTTGTTTGATCCGTGGTCATATTTTTAGCATGTTCAAAAGTTGACACGGATAATTACACAAGTACTAATACGTATGAGTACGGCTAAAATACGGAATGCTACGGATCAGTACAGATTGCCACAAATGATTCCGGATCGTACCCTGAGCTAAGCCGGCGTAAATTCCGTGATTGTGTGACCGCAAAGCCCATTGTGTGCCTCCGTAGCGCACTACGAAAACTTTCCGGAGTCATCCTTGAGATTTAATCCGTAGATTTAACCGGCAAGGTGATCCGTGAATGTGTTACCTAGGCATTAAGAAGTTTATCAGTTATAACTATATTACGACTGTTAAAATTTACTAGCAAAGAACAGGCTCGTGCAAATCGAATACATTGAGAAATATAAACCCAATACGATGTTAAACGGGACACATCGCCATCTAGAAAAGGGTAATTAACAATTTTAAAAATAAAATCTTCCCTTTTATCGTATATTGTGGACGAAACGTTATCATTAGTGATGGAAAGATTCAAATCTAAAAAGGAAGCCCGAATGTCAGATCGATTCGCTTTGTTTAAAGTAAGTTCTTTTGGGTAAATATAATAAAAGTACAAAAATGAGTTATGCAGGAAACACCACATATAGAACAAACAGTCGCCCGAACAGCAACACAAGGAAACAGCAAATGTACATAACTATAGAAACAACAAGAGACGCACAAAGACAAAACAAACATATAATAGGAGGAAGATGGAAGTACCGCCTTGGAACGGTCAGTGACAAAAGTCACTGGGGGGTTAAACCGGTTTATGGGCGCCCAACCTCACACTTATTCCATCCCCACCCTAAAAGACAAACAGTGTAAATAAACGTATCCCCTCTCCGACTAATCTACAACAACCGCGACGGCAAATACAGTGGTAAAGTGCATGTATAACGAAAACATTTAAGTGAACAAACTGTATTCACCTATCGCTAGTGTACTCAATGATTGAGCTGCAAACAGAGTAACTGTAGAAAAGTAATAAAGGGTACGACAAAAATAAAATAGTACAGATATCCGACGTTCTCCTTCCATTTCTGGATTTAAGAGATCGCCTTCATAGAGTACTAAACCTTTCTTGTCGGCGTACATGCAAAGAGGCCAGCGTGATTGCCAACTGTAAAAGGGTTCACAACCAAACATGCAGTATGTTGTAGTACTACAGGATCATATCCCTTTTTAATGACTTTTTTAACATATTTGATGAAGAAAGTGAGAATATGGGTATGTCCAATAATTTTACGAAGTTTGTAAATCACATCACCATAAAATTCAGGATGTGAAATACCGTGTCGCAGAAGCACCTTGAGATTACATTGGTTATTGCCAATAAGCGAGAGATTTCGATAGTAAAATTTAGAGAAAGTTTTTCTTAGTTTATGGTATCTATATCCTTGCTTAAGCAGTTTTTCAGTTAAAATGAGATTTCGACTGTTAAAATCGTCAATAGATGAACAAGCTCTAGCAAAACGAATAAGTTGAGATATATAAACCCCGTAAGATGGAGCACGGGGAACATACCCGTCAAGATAAGGAAAATTTACAATATTAAAATCAAAATCATCTCTTTTGTCATATATTTTAGAAGAAATCATTCCATTATTAATTTTAAGGTCCAGATCAAGAAACGCTGCATAATTGTCGGAACCATATTTTCAAAACAGGATTATCCAAATTCAAAATATCGTCTAAATACCTAGACGTTTTATTAAAAGCACTAGCAATTTCAGATTGTGTATCAGGTTTTAAGCTAAGCACGAAGTCCCTCTCATAGCAATACAAAAACAAATCCGCAACAAGAGGTACACAATTTTTTCCCATAGGTATACCAACAACTTGACGATATATGGTATCCCCATAGCGCACAAATATGTTATCTAAAAGAAATGTTAAAGCTCTACAAACATCAAGGCAAGTCCACATTGTGTAATTGTCAACTTAAGAATTCGAACAGAATGAACATAATTTTTTTGTGATATAAGTCATCATTCTATCCCTTTTAATGTTATTCGATGATCACGGCATGTGTAAGCAATCCATTAACAAAGATGAAAACATTAGTTGGAGGCAAACTGTGTTTAGTCAGTGTAATATATGCAAGAACTAGGTAAAGCGTATCGTTAATATTCAATACATAATCTCAGGCGAACATCGTTTGAAGATCCATGTGTCAAATTGTTATAAGGTCAGTGAATAAAGGTTCGGCCGTATTAACAGTGATACGATTGTCTATCATCCAATATGTTGAAATAAATTCAAGAACGCGTGTATCGCGTACGATAGAGACCTGGTCTCCTTTAGACAGTCCTAGCACGAAGATCGTCCGTCCTAATAGCCCTTCGTATAGCTCGGAGCGGCCTTTGAAAATCATCGTAACTTTTTTAAATCCATTGATAAAGATGTAAAATTCAAATGGAAGAATGCTGTCTTTATACAATCTAATGTCCATCCTGTAGTATCCCTTTTCGGGGACTGTGAAAATCCCGTTTGTTCCGTTGTAATAATATTTACGGAAGCAGTACAGCTGGTCAAGTATAACTGTTTCACCTAATGACTCGTTACTCGGATAGTGGGTAAAGTCGCCATGCAAGATGTAACGATTCAGAATATGGCCATCTGAATATAAAGTGTGAGCATTTTACAAACACCTCTAACGCGACCGCTAATTAAAAGCCAGTCATACATTAATGTAGGACGAAAGTAATGCAGAAAGCTTCGGTAGAAATAGTCTGCTTTTGTTTCGCCCTGCAATAAGCCACTTCTTGGCTCTACGTCAAAGAAGTATACGACTACATGGTGGTCGCATTGGAAGCGTTTTTAATATACTACGAAAAAAGGCTTTCAATATTTCTACAATATGTTACGCTTACAGGAGTAAGACGTTATCTGCTGCTATCAACTATTAAGACAAATCTTCCTTCCTACATTCATTCGTTGAAACAATTACCAAATTACAAACAACAAAATGGTTGCAAATTTTATTAGTCAAATGTATTTACCGTTGAGTTTGAAGAAGAAATTTCATGATTGAGAGACAATGTCGTTCTGATAATGTTTGGAGTACGCATGCCGCGTATTAAAATCCATATCTGAAATTAATCTAGAACTGACATAGTTTTTAGTACAACTGATATTAATTTCAGATTGAAGCAAATTATGAAGATTTCCTTTGGTTCAAAATTGACCGTTCAGATGTATAACGTTACTAGCTTAGAATTTGCACACTGCTGTGCGATTTATGCTAGCGCGAACATAAATAACACAAACGGTTGATAAACGCTTGCAAAGAACGTTTACCATGGCATGCATGCTACTTCTCTATGGGGAAATGTTTGATAAACGTTTGCAAATAACCTCTAAAATGTAATCATGTAATCTCGGTGTGGGAATAATCTACCGTAAATATTCAGACATCATATAAATGAGAAATTAACAAACATGGAGTAGCTAATCAGAGTATAACAAATGACTTACTTGTAGGTATGTATGCAATCACATCTGATGTACAATATACAACGATTAAAGTCCAAGCGAAAACCTCCATATGCATACTTCAAACAGACCTGCTAAACTGTCCAATCTTTCACTTTGTAAACAGTTTAGGTAGGATTGATTTATCTTGTGTTTCCTGCATGACTCATAGTTGTACTTTAATCTTTATATTATTAAAATGAGTAATTTTGAGATATGATGTTTTCTTCAAACTGTATTTGTCCTAGATTATACTTGATACTATTAAATCACAGCAGCATAGAGAGCTGAGCAACTAAGCAGGGATTTATTTTTAAACTTGTCTTAATCCGAACGGTAATTAAGCACCTTTTTTCAACTCCCACTAGTTTTTGACCTTTTCATTGGATAGCATCAGTCACGTGGCGACCCTCTATATTTTATAGTGTCAGTAGCTGACACACTAATGGCACACTACAACAAAATGACTGTCAAAAAACAGTTTGTATATTAATCATTATTATGATGCACGACATTACCTTTAAATTAACAAGTATTCACTAGATTTCTAAATATAAAGGATTGGCGCATTTTAATTAAAAACGTTTTTTGGTTACATAAAATTGTGACGCACAAATCGTGTGGGGTCGACAGGGGGCAAAGCCCCCTTCCGAAAAAGACAATTAGGGTTTTAAATGTCTTTTAAAAGGCTCTCCTTGGATTCTGCTGTTTCGAAATTTAAAACTAAAATGACTGGAAAAAGAAACTGCAGTGTACCAAATACAATTTTATTACCAGAATAGGTGATAGTGCAAATAAAGATAACACATAAATAATTGTAATTATCAGATTATAACAGACTTGTCTAGAGATGATATTTAAATCTTGCCATCTCGGGGTTTTCACCAAAAGTCATACATCAAGTTGTGCAATACAGTCCATGGGTTCTGCAAAGTCTTGGTATCTTTTGCAATTTATTTTGCTCCATCAATCATGGCCTTTGCAATTACATCAAGAACCACAGCCTGAAAAATGAAGCATGAAAGGAATTACTAATCTAAACAGACAAACCCCAGTTTAATAATATTAGATTTTTTACACTAACTAGTTTTTAGCTCTTTATTCCATAAATATGTCTTTATAGATATAATAGACCAAGATCAGACAGCTCCTAAAGAAGCCTTCTGATCAGGGTCTGCTCAGTTTGCTAACAGTTTATAACATTATTAAAGATAAAATCTAAAGCTTTTGCTATGGCCAAACAGTCTTGTATTAAAGTGCCATAATAAAAAAGTAATATAATTATAATTGATGATGTATTTTGTTTTAAATGAATGTCCATGGAGTAAAGGGTAAAGTACTACATAACGTTATTGCTATTATGTCTGGTTTGCATGAAGAAAACATATCATTTATGCAAACATAAAACAGGTCTAGAAAATGGCAAGCAATGTATCTGACAAATTCTACAATAACCATACTGGATTTCAGAGAGAGAGAGACGGAGAGAGAGACACATTGAGACACAGAGAAAGACAGAGACAGAGAGAGACACACACCCACATAGACACGGAGAGACCGAGACAGAGAGAGAGTAAGACTATACCGCCTATTTAAATTCATATTGCAATGATTTGATGCGTATAAATACCTCAATATGTAATTCGGCATCCATTTGCAAAATATTGTAAAACTGGAAATACGTCATAAAAACCTCATTAGAAAACCGCACAATCAGAGCGAGGTCGTAAAGTTTATATGTTTATATGCTAAAGCAGAAATAGTGTACTCTTTGACCAATCAAATGAAATTTAAAACCCCCAATAAATTGTGACATGCTATCTATTTGTTTGGTGGTTTGCGTCTTGTATTTGGCTTTGCCTGCTTGACCTTACTACTATTTCATAGCAGACAACATTAATTTACCTAAACCAAAAACTGTGCAAATAACTTATTTAAATACATGCGAATCCTTGGTTAAGAATATAATAAATAGGGTTTCGGCGCCAATTTTTTAAATGTCAACAACAATCCAGATTTTGTTAAATCATTCGGTACAATAAGGACATGAGATAAATAAATGCAACTATTTGTCGTGGTACATTTATGCGACATATTGACCCAAATGAGAAGGTTTGTACAGGAACAATGCTTGTAAAGGACATCAGCAACGAGTACACCTGTATACGTGTGGCTGTGCAGCCTTGAACACTGCAAATCCCATAGCAAACTTTTATTTATGATATTATACGCGAGTCCAAACGAGTTTTCAAATTCCCCAATTTTGTGACTGATGTATACAATTTGACAATATTATTATACCCCAGCAAACGAAGATTGGGAAGGTGTATAAAGGAATGTGCTTGTTGGTCCATCCATCTGTTCGTCTGTCCGTCTCTCCGTGGGTCCTTCCATCTGTCAGTATCACCGTCTATCCGATGTACTCTGCCTTTCAAAATATAAGCAAGAGGTCGTACTGAAAGCAGAGAAAATTGGACAGACGGTGAGACGGACAGATTGAATGACACACATATGGAACTACTTCCGTCTCAATCAGATTCAAACATCACATGTGTTTTCACATTCATGAGCAGACGTGCCTGACACAATTGTCGGTTTAATCGGGCTGCAGAGTTATCACCTCTGATTCTTTTGACAAGCATCAAACGGGATATACTCATCATCTTCAGTGATGGCTCTAGTTTAAATTCACCGAACCGCAAAAGAAACGCAACAACTGGAGAAACACATTTAAATCTAAACTAAACAGTTCAAATGATAAATAACGGTTTTATTTCATTTTATCGATACCTGATCTATACATACCGTGAAATTTCATTAAAATATATCAACAAATAACCCCGATTTCATTATGTTAAAATTCATTACCCATGAGTTAAGTGTTCAGACATTATCAATATTTCGTGTATCCTCCATTGGCCTGGTTACAATCAACGCATCTTCGTCTCATGGAGCCAATTGCATTCGCAAAATCGTTCTGAGGAATATTGTTCCACTTGTATAAGAGCTTGGCGTAAATGTTGAACGATGTTCAGTGGTGGTTGACTTGCATGCATGCGTGATTTGAGCTCCGCCCAGATGTTCTATATATGTGCCAGGTCTGGCGACAAGTACGGTCAGTCCATGACATTAACAGTGTTATTTCCTCGAAAGTTAGTTGTTAGGTTCGCAAAAAAACGCAACACGTGTCTTTTTTAATATTTCCGCCGTAAATTTACTAACGCAAACCCATTCGAATATATTTTATAAATGTAAAATATATATATGCCACTAAAATGTAATAGTATATCTTATCCAAGTACTCTCCTTCGTTACTTCTATAAAAGTATCAGTCCATATTTTGCAGTAGTGCCAATGAGCGACACAGAACTGCTGAAATACGTTCGTTAAGAAAGAAGTGATGTATACTACAAGAAATAATATAGCACACTTTGGGCTTAAAGTGACCTACCAGTCAGCCCAAAATTCCTTTAAGTCCCCAATCTATGGCTTTGGACAATAAACTATTTTGGGGCTGACTGGTAGGTCACACTTTAATGCAATAAGGTCCGCAGTGCACTGTAAGTTATTTTCTATTCGAAGTTTGAACATATTTTATTTCGATGAAGATTGAAAGGGGTTGGGTCACAAGTTATACCAGTATTAGTTACGGCCATTCACCAATTTCTTATTTGAAATCATCGTACCGTGACACCTGACTGGCACAGCAATACGACATCTACGATTTACTCGCAGGAAATGGCGTCAGATCCTATTTTTGGACGAATCCAAGGTCAACGTCAGCTGGTTTAATGGAAGTGAACGCGAATGGCGCGCGTGGTGAGCAAGTAGCAGATCAATGTGTACCGAGGTATAACCGTTGGGGTTGTAGAAGCGTGCACATCTGGGTCGGTATATCCAGATTTGGACGATTCTCATCGGCAACGTAAACTCCCATAGGTACGTAAATGACGTTCTCACATAGACGTAGGAGCGTTTTCAAGATTGGGGGAGCGATATATGCGTTTGTAGCTTAAAACTTCCAGTGGTTGATATAACATACTTTTTTATATAAAATGTGACAGAGTCAGGGGAACGGAAGAAAAAAAAATGCCTCCGACAGGATTCGATCCCCTGGTGCACAGGTAAACTTCAGACTTTTTGTCGAAGAGGCACATTTTCAGAAAAAAATGATTAAAATATATTCAAAAGAATAAGTTTATTTCATCTTTTTACATTCACATTCATTCAATAATATGAATTATTCATGTCTTAATTTTGAGTCACCTGTCTCACAAAAATAATGCCTGTATAAATTTTCCTCAAATTTATGAATTCCCGGTTAGGCTCATGCATTTACCTTGAATGAAAGAATTCTTGCATTTCATCTGTTCGTTGGTTTTAAACACATGTAGAAAAAGACAACAATATCACCAATCGTAACTACTCGTCGTTTTCCGTCAGGGTTCGGAGTAAAGCCGTGGGAACTTATCCGATTGCAATAGGAACACTTCAGATATTCCGAACCCTAGCGGAATAAGACCAGACTACTCGTTTTGATTCCTCCCCAATCCGAATCCAACCTTTGATCGTCATAGGTTGCAATAGTATTAAAACCCACAAATACGTACACATTATTCCGGTGTTAATATTAGTCATTTAAACACTTTAAATCAAGATTGTTTTGTTGAATCAAAGAGATCAAGTCAACTTTGTATGCAGTTTATATGCATATATTAATACGCAATGTGTTGAGGAGCTAGTTTGATCACTGCCGGATCACTCTCGTTGTGTGTAAAAAACCAGGCGTCCACTAGGGCGTCGAACGTTTCTCGAAGGGTTACCGAATGGGGATATCGCAGATTTTGAATGATTCGGCATGCCTTCGTGATGTTCGGGAACCCTTCCGCACCATTCTTTTATTCGGGAAGGCTTCGGGACCTTCTGGAACCCTTCTGGAACCCTTCGGGGCGTTCGGAAACCCTTCGCTGTGGCTTCGGGATAGATTCCGGGTCATTCTGCAAGGCTTATGGATCTCCTATCCACCCGAGCGGTTCCAGAATGAAGCCGAATCGATGTGGAATGCTTCCCGAAGGCTTCGTGAATGCTTCACGAAGAAGCGGAAGGGTTCCCGAATCCACGCAGAAGACATGCCGAATGTATTATGAACGATTCATTTACTTAATATCAGGGGTATTACACTTATATATAGAGAAAATCAGTGAAATAATTTTATCTAAGCAGAATCCTTACAGACATTATATTATATTTTCTAAACAGAAAATACCAGTTTGTGCATGACATATCTATCGTAAATATTGTTTTTGATTCAGATCACTCTCAGTTATTATCAAATAAAATATGTATTCTTAAAATGACAATTAAACAAACGTCTTACAATTTGTGTTTACAAAAAACCCCACTAATTTATGAAAATTTATGCTCTGGTATAATATTTATGTACATGTAACATGCTTAGCTAAGTTATTTCTTAAACATGCTCGTGAAACTTGAGCCTGAATAGTCTCAGAAGACGCTGATGTCAGCAAAACTTATATACATGTATAACTGAAAAAGAACGGTCATCAGATTGCCGAAAGGATTTCAAGATATAAAATACAATATACAAGAAACTTTACTTATAGTCGGATGTTGCAAAACATCTTACTTAACATGACCTAGAAGTTATTTACTAACTAAGACAATAGCTTCTTTATTATTATTATAAATTCTGAAGGGAGGTGATCCCCTGAGAGCAAAAATTGCAACACAAAAAGAGAAAATTGCAGACTCGGTTTTATTGAGTCTGTTCATGAACAGTAATTGAAAGTGCAACACTGCTCACGCCCCCTAGCACCGGCTTAAGCGGTATTCAATTTTCAGAACAAGAAGTACTGAAATTCATGATCTCAAAGGATCAGAAGGTATAACAACACTGAGAACCACATTTATATAGCGCTCTTTTCACACAGGATGCGCGCGGTCAAAAGCGCTTCAGATGATTAAATTGCATGTACAGAATTTAATATATATAATGCGTATAGAATATTTAAAACAGATGAAATTTAAGATAGATATATCAATAAAACTATCAAAAACTGAATTAATTTAAGAATTATAGATCAAAACAAAATCATCCTTTTCTGCACATTTTTATGTCCGCAATTCAAGGGAAACAGACGCACACCGTGACTACCGGTATATTGTGTCCGCCCACTTATGTCACCAAAACTCAAATGAAACATTATATGTACAGTGTCAGTACATCATACAATTACGACCCAGAAGCATCTGGATCGGGTTTATGTATGACATACAACACTATACATAATATATTGCCTTACATATGTAGAACAATGGGTTAACAGAATAGGTCAATTTTGTAGCTAATACATATAAACAAACACAATGCAATCACAACAATTACAAACAAACCACCAACATATACATCCCGTATGCAAAATTTGCAAAGGGGTATCGTAATATCAATCCAACCGACACTAAACGAGACAAACCATGCCGTGCCAAGCCGCGACCCAGGTGGTTTCAAAGAGACTGGGCTATCCCTACCATCAAGATCCACCACACAGCACAAAGCGACACACACACATCAAGTGCCTACGAACAGTGCTCATCCAAACAACTGACAGGATACTCCTTGACCAGTAGTTTGCAAGTAACAAAAGGCTTGAGATGGGAGGGATTCGAAAATGACCCGTGGCCAAGGCAACAGTCATCATGATTGATAACAAATGATTGATAAAATTCTTAACAAAATACATTTCATTACTAACGACCTATGGATAAAATGCATGTATAAAGAACAGGAATAACTATAACAAATCTCAGCTTTGCTAAATATTATAAATAGCTTAAAATAGCATGTATATAATCAATCCCTTATACTCGTAATTGTGTTTTTACGAAAACGAAATAAAACACATGCGAGAGAAGCATTTTATGTAGATATATATGTGTGTGCGTACGTGTGTGTGTGCTCTTGATACCAAAATACTTTCTAGAGGGTATTTGACCCCAACCCAAACAGGGTCTACAGTGTTTGTATTAATATTAATATATAGATGTGTATGTATCCTTTATAAGTAGTATACATGCAAAGAGTGTACTTGTCTTTTGCATACAGTGGAGATTCTAAACAAGGGGTTCGTGTTTGACACACTCAAACAGGATCCATAGAGGTTGCTATTTTGCAATACATCTATATCTATAATAAATATATTTATCAATATTTATTTACATTAATTCTCATGTACACACTTACTTATTTTGTAGTTTAAGGCTGTGTGCATATACATGTATTATGAATATATGTAAGTGGGTGTATACTTGTACTATAGAAGCCTAAACACTATCTTACGATGATAATCAAGATATGAAATGGAATTAAGACATACATGAGTAATTGTCATTAAGAACTAGAGAATGAATCTTTCTCAATTAAGTATGAGAGGTTTTTAAGCAACCCGCAAGCATAAGACGGCTCATCCGGACGTAAAGGAACTGCCCGTATTTATTACATGATAAAGGTGCCATGTACTCCTACCCACTACCCATTAGGTGTTGGGAGCCGGAGGTAACCCCGCTCCATCCGAATGAATCTAGACTAGGTATAGGGGTAAGCATATTTTCAACTTCAACATATTTTCCTCTCCAAAACACAAAAATGCGACATCGTTACATTCCCAGACTCTCAATTCAGCAACCATTCGGCCTAATTTCTGCAACAATTCGGTATCCCTTCGGCATGTTCTGCAATGGTTCCGCAACCTTTCCGCACGATCGGAAACCATTCGGGAGGTAATTCTCAAGGTTTCGGCATGATTCTGCATCGCTTCGGCGTTTGTTCAGCAACACTTCGTAAACCACTTCCCGAATAATTGCGGAATTCATGCCGAATGAACCCGAATGGTGCGGAAGGGTTCCCGAACACCACGAAGGCATGCCGAATCATTCAAAATCTGCGATATCCACATTTGGGAACCCTTCGGTAACCGTTCGGCGTCCTAGTGGACGTCTGGTATTTTACACACGAGAGTGATCCAGTACACAAGATAAACAGTATACAACGTATCATAATATTCCTTTTATTATATATCTGAAACAGTAAAATATAAATTCAAAATGACAGAAATATTTTGAACTATATTATGTGCCGCAGTGAACAAACTAACTCCTCAACACATTGCATATTAATATATGCATATAAACTGCATACAAAAATGACACAAATCGCGGTTGACTTGACCTCTTCGATTCAACAATACAATCTTGATTTAAAGTGTTTAAATGACTAATATTAACACTGGAATAATGTGTACGCATTTGCGGGTTCACTACAGCCGCCAGTTTGTATTAAACCTCTAAAATTGTCTTCTGCTTCATCTTTTCATGTTCCCTCTTCGGCTATTAGTAACATTTTTCATAATGGACCTAAAATCGTTTTGTCTCCTTTAAAGCAATCTATCATTCGTTATAGTAAAGTCCATCTAAATTCACATTATTTGAACAAAAGACATAGGGTGTATCCAATAATTACTAAGTGCAATAGTAAGAGGTGTATGTGTTGCAATTTCATTTCTACTAGATCAACAATTAAATCTCTTGTTAATGGTAGAGTGTTTAGTGTGAAGATTAATTCTGATTTAGACTGAAACTCATCTAATATTATATATGTTCTTACATGAAATGCGCCACGTTGTGGCATTCAATATGTAGGTCAGACAGGACGTTCTTTAAAAACTAGGTTTCGTGAACACAGTTACCATTGCCGGATCAAAAAAGTACACAATTTTCTTTACCAGCATTTTCGTCATACAGGACATTCTTTCAAATATGTTTCGGTTCAACCAGTAGAACAAATTTATTATGATTCTAAAACTACTGGTAGTTTAAAATCTAAAGCTCGTTTCATCACAGAGCTAGACTGGATAAAGAAATTACAAACACCTTTTCCTTTAGGCCTTAATGATAACATTTTCCAAAGCGGCAATATTTCGAAAGATCCAAGTATCGATATTTTCTCTATATTTTCTATTCGAAAACGTAAAAGTAGATCACATGGCAGACGTAGAAATGGTAATATTAAGCGTAAATTACGTCGTAATATGTCTATTCATGATTTACATACTATTCTAAAACAAACTGGTAAACATTCTATGTTATCTTGTTTATCGTCTTTACCCTTTTCCTGTCTTAAGTCAATAGACGAAGAGGCTGATAAAATCTATATGCGTACAGATCCGTTAATTAATACTGCCTCACTTATACAAAGTTACACACAGCATGTTCTTCGTCCACGTATTGATAAAGAATCTGAACATAAAAGACATTTTCTGAAACTTCAGTTCCTAAATAAAGGTATCGATTTTATTGATATTCAAAGTATATTTCGTGATAAGAATGTAATCGAGACTATTCCCAAATATTTCATCAACTCTGAATCACCTATCATCTGTTATAAATATAATAAACCTATTAGAAATGTTATTTTGAACTACAATAAAATTGTCTCTGACTTAAATATTGATGTTAATACCCCTATTTCTTGAGATTGTAGCATTTCTAGCTTTTGCTATAAACCAGTTGGTCATGTCATTACTGGTAATTTTGATATCATTAAGGATAAACGTCTCAGGACCCTCCTAACTAAAGGACCTAAATATAGATTACCTTCCCTTATTGATTTTGACGCTTGTCGAACTCATATTGCGGAAGCTATTCAAGAATTCTGCATCAAATGGTGTCGACGAGAACATGCTGATGTTAATGCCCTTTCGGATTGGAAGAAATGTATTTTCGATATTATTGATACACGAATAACTTTTTACAAATCAAATAACCATCTTTTACCACCTCGACCTAGAGTTACATTTCGCTACTTGAAGAAAAACATTTCTAATTTTCATTCAGATTATGTTCTTGTTCCTGCTGACAAGGCATCAAACAATGTAATCATTATTTGAAGATTGTATTATGTTGATGTTTTAAAGAAGGAGCTAACTGATTCAAAAACTTATATAACCGTTCAAACACCTGAAAAAGATATAGTCTCGGAACATGTAAAAATGTGCAATGATTTTAAGTCTGGTCCTAACATAAAACAACATAAACTTTCTACTTTGTACTGGATTCCGAAACTACATAAAAACCCTTATAAGTCGCGTTTTATTGCCAACTCTAGCTGTTGTACCACTACTAAATTATCTATACTTTTGACGTCCTGTCTTACTACGATCAAAGAACATGTTAAACGCTACTGTGATAAAATATATGAAAATTCTGGTATTAATGTTTTTTGGTCCATAAAAAATTCAAATGATGTTTTAACAAAACTTGAAAATGAACAGTATAACATTTCTTTACTGAACTCTTATGATTTCTCTACACTCTATACTACTCTACCTCACCATCTTATAAAGGATAGACTTATTAAATTAATGGAAAAAACCTTTGCCAGAGAAAACAATATGTTCATTGCTTGTAATTTTCAACGTTCATTCTTTTCGAATTCAGAAGTTGAACATTACACAATGTGGACTTGCCTTGATGTTTGTAGATCTCTTACCTTTCTTTTAGATAATATATTTGTGCGTTATGTATCGTCAAGTTGTTGGTATACCCATGGGTACAAATTGTGCCCCTCTTGTTGCAGATTTGTTTTTGTATTGCTACGAGAGGGATTTTATGCTTAGCTTAAAACCTGATACACAGACCGATATTGTGAATGCTTTTAATAAAACTTCAAGGTATTTAGACGATATTTTGAATTTAGATAATCCTTATTTTGATACTATGGTTTCTTCAATCTACCCAAAAGAACTGTCTTTAAACAAAGCTAATCAATCTGACATTAATGCTTCATTTTTAGATTTGAATCTTTCAATTACAAATGATAAAGTTTCGTCCAAAGTATACGATAAAAGAGAAGATTTTAATTTTAAAATTGTTAGTTGTCCTTTTCTATATGGGGATGTGCCACGTTCTACAGCTTGTGGTGTTTATATTTCTCAACTTATTAGGTTTGCCCGAGCCTGTTCTTTGCTTGAAGATTTTAACAGACGTAATTTAGTTATAACTGATAAACTTCTTAAGCAAGGTTACAGATATCACAAACTTCGGAAAACCTTTTCTAAATTTTATTATCGAAATTTACCTCTCATTAGTAAATATAATTGCAATTTACGGACGTTACTGCGACAAGGCATTTCTCAACCAGAATTGTATGGGGATGTTATCTACAAACTTAGGAAAATTCGGGGTTATATCCATTTTCATGATTTGTTTATAAAACGCATTAAAATTTTTAAAAAGAAAGGTTATGATCCTATTATATTGCAACACACTGCATGTTTGGTTATCGATCCTTTTACAGTCGGTAGCTACGCTTCCCTCTTTGCTTGCGCGATGACAGGCCGAGGGTAGTACTCTATGATGGTATACTCTTAAACTTGGATACAGGAGGAGCTTACCAGACTCATGTATTATTTTTTCCCTGTCGTGCCCTTAACGGCTTACCTGCAGGTGCTCTGACTTCAGCAAAGCCATTGAGTACATATTTGACGGATTGTCACAGTTATTATGCTATGTTTTACATGTTGTCCTGTGTTCACCGTCGTCTATGTTGTGGGTAAGTCCAGCGGGGATACCTTTATTTACAATATTTGTAAAGCTAGGGTGACTTTGAGAGAAGTGTGAGGTTAGGACGTCCGTAAACCGGTTTAAACCCCCAGTGGTGTTTTTGCTGCTGACCGTGCCAAGGCGGTACTCTCTTTGTCACCCTTCCTTTTGTTTGCCTTGCGTCTTTGTGCTTGTGGTTTGTTCATGTTGTGGAACGTTTGTCCCTGTTTCTTGTGTGTCTTTTGGTGTTTTCTGTGTTCATTTCGTATGTGTGTGCGTGTGCGTTTGGGTGTGTGGTTGTGTGTGTGTGTGTGTGTCATGCTGTCTATCGGTGTTTGGTGGTGGTTGCGTCTTGCATGTGGCTTTGCCTGCTTGACTTTACTACTTTTCCATTTTAATACTATTGCAACCTGTGACGGTCAAACCGGTTTAACCCCCAGTGACATTTGTCACTGTCCGTTTGATTGTTTATGTCTGTGCATCTCTTTGCGTCTTTTATATTCATGTACATTTGCTGCGTGTCATCATGCTGTTGTTCGGGTTGTTGTGTGTTTTGTATGCGGTGTTTTCTGCATGGATCATACATGTACTTTAGTTCCGTGCACAGAAAATCCTCTGGCGTCCTCCGCCACCTGGGATTCAGATGTGCTAAAACCCGTGACGGCCGTAACGAAACCATCACGGATTTGCCCAAGCTGGACGACGTGATATGACTGAAATACTGTAAACCCGATAAAAACCAAATAAATTAATCGATACAAACTATAAATCTATTTCACTTATCTATCTATCCATTAATTCATCTATCCAACCTTCCATCCATCCTTCAATCCATTCATCCATCCACCCATTAAATAAAACTGTTAGTACCTAAATAATGTGTGCATTTCAGAAGACTAGTGGAATGAAATAGATCTATCGTAAAGTGCAAACATCACTGTCATGTATTATGATAGTGTGCTCAATATCTTCTTGTGTGCACATGTGTGTGTGCGTGCGTGAGCACGCGTGTGTGTTTGAGAGAGAGAGAGAGAGAGAGAGAAAGCGAGTGAGAAATATATATATTTCAACTGACGAGACGTTAGTCGAAACATGTTTGGTTTATTGTTAGTTTAAATTAACTTTTTTTCCTGGAGTCTGTCCGGCTTTTGCCGGGTTATTTTTTCTTTTTTATTATATATATATATATATATATATATATATATATAGAGAGAGAGAGAGAGAGAGATAGAGGAACAGAGAGAGAGAGAGATAGAGAGATCGTATCTTCATTTGTTGACATGAAACAGTACTTGTTAGACTGCAGCAGCAACATTCAAGTTTTCACGGGGAATACGTTGTCAGCTATACGCGGTGTGTCGAACTCAGTAATGGAGCAGATAGTAGCCATAGAAGACAGGGTTAGGCTGTTAGAAGCGTTGGTAGAGTGCAACATAGAAGACTGTGCTGGTGTCGGTGATACATATAGTGATAATGATGCTGAAGTAGCTACTGCTGACATAGTTAATGGTGGTCGCCTTGGTGAGACGACACAGTACATTGCTCATGCCATTCCTCAAGGACATGCGACTGATAGGCTATCTGATAGGACTACATAGCGACCACTTGCATCTGATTCAGGGACGTTATCTGACCAATGGTTGCATGTCACTGGTCGTGAGCAGTCATCACAGTCCCAAATTACCCCTGACTCTGAAGGCGGTGATCCGATACCCGTGCGTGTAACCCGACGGTACGGTCTTGGTAAACGCCAGGACCGCTATTCCGCAGATGAAGATGGGTTCACACCGCATAGACGTAGACACACGCGGCATTTCTGTGTAACTGGTCTGAGCCGCAAGTTTGATATTGGCAACCTTACGAAAGTTATTCAGGCAAAAGGACCTACTGTCTCCAATATTCGGGTGTTTCCGTGTAAGCGTGATTCGTGTAGGGTTGTACTACGTCTTAACGTGATGGCAGACAAGTACTCTAGTCGTGTGATGGAGAAAGGATTCTGGCCCAGCTACATTGCCTGTAGGCCGTGGGTGCCAAGGGGTCGATTAAGTCGGGGATCGCGGCGTTACGAGTTGCCGCCAGGAATCCAAGCATCCCACAGCGCACCGTCAGCTTCACGCTAAACTGATGGCAGTTGGATGCAGAGAGATACGTTTGCTAGTGCGAATAGGTATGAGTCTATGACAAGTGGTGTTGATTGACTATACAGGACTCGTGTGATTGTGACTGGTGGTTTGCTTTCGATACGGTAACGGCAGTTGGGACATTGAATCTTCTCACCTGGAATGTGACAGGTATTATGTCGAGTGCGTCGTATCTGTGTGACATTTTGAGTGAAGGTATAATCGACATAATTATGCGGAATCTTAGAGCACTGGTTTTCGTCGCACAATTTGTTTTTTCTAGACTGTATTAATAATGACTATGACTATTTTTGTAAATGTAGTGAGATCCCCATGGGTTGGGGACATAGTAGAGGGGGAGTGGCAATTATGTGGCATAGACAATTATCAAGGCATATCGTACCATTAGATATAGACGATGAGCGCATTATAGGCATTCAGCTGCAAATTGACTGTCAATATTTGTATGTATTTCAAGTGTATTTGCCTTGTGTCAACCATAGCGTTACTGTGTACCATGAGTATATCCTTAAACTGTATGACCTATGTAATATTTATTCTGAAAAAGGGAGTTGTGTTTTTATGGGTGATGTGAATGCTAACATCATTCGTAGTCAGATGCATGCACGTGATAAAGGTCTATTGAAATTTATTAACGATTGTAACTTGTGTGCCTTGAATGTTAGCGATATACGCTTTGGTGTAAGTAATACATTTGTCTCATATGACAACCGTAGTACATCTGTGATTGACTATATATGTGTACCTTTGGAAATAGTACCCAGAGTTGTACACTGTGAAGTATAAAGTGATCATTGTTTGAATGTCTCAAGACACAGACCTATTTGGTGTTTAGACTTTTGTAATCTCAGTAGTGATGTATATGACTCGCATTCAGAAAATGCAGTTAATCCTATAAATTAGAAAAAGGCCGATAGAGAATCTGTTGATCATTATTGTGAGATGCTCTCGAATGATTAAGATATGTGTAAGATTTCGAGAGTCTCTATGGGTGATGCTGAGATTGATGGTGCATACAGGAAACTGTGTGACTTACTAGTTACTAGTGCTCAAAGTACCTTACCGGCTAGAAAGTTTAGGTCTCACTTAAAGCCGTACTGGTGTGAGGAGCTCAGTCTCCTACATGTCGCTATGAAGGAATCTCGTGCAGCTTGGTGTCGAGCAGACAGATCACGTGATCCTGGTGATACAGTGTACAGACATTACAAAGATATGAAGACTTTTTTAGGCGAGCCCATAGACAATACGTAGTAAAGTATCTCTTCTCATTGGATGAGAAACTAGAAGAGGCCACACAGATACACAGTTCACTCTTCTGGAAGCTTCTTAAGTCGTCACTAGGAGCAGGAATTAAGTTTGACGAGGTCGTCTACAGGGACAGAGAGCAGTTAACGGAGCAATGGGGTAATTATTTTTGTAAATTGTATAGCTCTTCGACCTCTCCGTACTTTGATCAGCTATGGGAGCAACATGTGCGATCAACTGTAACGGATTATTTTGACAGTGTAACGATTGACAGTATCCGACGGTATCGCAATACTTTGTCGGGAAGTGCATACGCTCGCTGCCGAAAGGGAAAGCTAGTGGGATAGACGGCGTAGCTTACGAACATTTGATAGCTGCCAATGAAGTCATTTCGCGACCCCTTGCTAACATGTGTTCCTGTATGCTCCGATGTGGACACATACCTTCCGATATGAAAACTGGGGAGATAATTACTTTACACAAGGGAGGTAAAAAGACGAAAGACATCCAGACAATTATCGTGTCATCACCTTATCTTCAGTTGTGTTGCAACGTTTTGAAATGGTGTTACTAGATCGCTGTCAGCAACAGATTCATGGGCAGTTAAGCATTCAGCAAGGAGGATTTCAGAAGCAGTTGGGATGTGCTATGACGTCATTTGTCTTACTCGAAACTCTCCATTACGCCCGTGAACAATCTTCGAAAGTGTTTGTTTGCTGTTTGGACGGACGACAGGCCTTTGACCATGTATGGCATGATGGACTATTTTATAGGTTAGGTGAGTTGAACGTTGATAATAGCACGATGGTTGCATTAAAGGCAATGTACAGCGATGCAAAGTGTCGGGTGAAAATCAGTGGGATCCGTTCGCGGGAATTCCCGGTGCTGCAAGGGACGAAGCAAGGAGGAAAGAGTTCAACGACCATGTACCTCGTATTTATTAATGGACTGATAAAAGAAATTGAAGCCAGCGAGTTGGGAGTGTGTATCTACGGAATGAAGATGTCATATCCGACTGTAGCAGACGACATGACGCTGCTATCTTTCTCCAAACAAGGCCTGGATAGGATGTTAGACATATGCTGGCGATATTCTTGTAAATGGAGGTACCTTTATAACGCCAATAAGTGCTGTATTTGTATTCCACGATGTTACTGATCCGCCGAAACGGACATACAATCTTGGGAATGAGATTGTCCGAGAAACAGACTCTTATGTACATCTAGGCATCAATTGTGATAAGTCTCTCTCTTGTAAGTCTCAGATATACGACGCTAGTGTAAAGTTGCGCGGAACCTACTTAAGCATTGTGCGCAATGGACTGAATTCGAAGATGTTATCGACGACGCTTCTTAAGACTATTTACTTGAGTGCAGTCGTGCCGAAAGCATTGTTCGGTTGTGAAACTTGGGATTCGTACTCGAGCAGTGACATACATATTCTTGAAAGGGCCCATCGTAGTGCATTAAGAATATGCAAGGTCTAAGTAAATATTGCCACACAAACCTTGCTCTAGTTATGTTGGATATGTCACCGATTGAACTGCTCATTGACAAGAGGAAATTGCTTTTTTTCGGTCAAGTGTGTCGTCTGCCTTGCACCTATTTATCAAAGAGGCTTTTTATTGAGCGTCTCGTTCGTTACATCAACCTTGATAGACAGTCACGTGATTTTATACCAGACATTTACCGTTTGCTACACAAATATAATATTGGACACGTTTTAGAAGGTTATATGGAGTACGGTAGGTTTCCATCTAAATATTCATGGAAACGGACTGTTTATAACTGTAGAACATCCATGGAAGGCGCGGACCGTACGTGAACTGCGCCAGCTATTAGGTGGATTGGCCAACTATGAAATTGTAAAAGACATAGGCGTTTCGTGTTTATGGGAAATAGCTTGCGATTCTCCACAGACAATTAGTATATGTAGACAGGTGATAAATGGTATAGCTGTATTCATATCTGGTCAGGATGTATGGACGTGCAGGCAATGTAACCGTGTGTGTGTAAATATCGTAGTGCATTTATTCTGCTTCTGTGAGAAGAATTCTGTTTTGGCTAAAGCGCTATGGGACGTTATGATTGAGTATAACTGTGAAAAAGAGTTTACCAGTCTTATGCGTTCCTCCGCCTTTGAGCAATGTGCTTATGCGCTAAACACAATAGTAATGTTACTATATAATGGAATGCACATGTGTGGTTTGCAGGCAATCCTTAAATGTATGCTTAGAGATGGATGCCGTCATGAGAATAGTAAATTTAGTTAGTGACGCAGTTAGTCTCTCAGGGCCGGAACTTGATATGAAGTTCGCTTTTGGAGTTTGATGTAGACCGGACTGCTTCGGAAACGACTTTCTGTCTTGTTTTAGACATCGGCCTATTCTCGGTGTACTCAAGCGTCATATCTTAACTTCCGATTTTGTGACGTTTTACTGTACTGCAGGGAACATTTATTCACTACTTGTATTTACTGTAGTGATCCAATAACTCAGCTTATCCCGTGTTATGGTTGGTAATAAGAGTTGGTTGCTGAGTAGTAGTTGTTGGTTTAGCTAATGTTCACGTGAAAAAATATGTTTATATATTAGTGGTGGATCTTAATAATGTACTGCGTGTGACAGACATTGCAGACCCTGACTAGAGGGTCCCATCGGAGCCCTAGGATCGGGGTCTATACTGTCTACACAAGGTAAGCGACCCTTCACAGATACACTGTAAACATGTTCTGTCTGTGAAGTGTTGCTTTGCCTATGGTGTTATCCGCCTGGTGTAGGGTTGAATGTAGTTTATTTTGTCATAAGTATTGCGACTTATTTGACGTTGAAATTTATAGCTTATTTATTCAATGTTACGCACTTTTCGCTTGGAAGGAACTGTGTTAACTACATGCCTGAAATTATTTTAGGCCACATTGTTACCTTATCATGTAGAATATTTGGATATTAGCTGAAGACATACTAGTGCGAATGTCAAACGGTTTTGACCCTGATCAGATGCCAGTGTCGTCAGATCTGGATCGAAACTGGTTGTAATGTCAGTCAGTGTATGTATTCTGTGCGTGCTATGTACAGCGGAACCTGTATTAAGTAGCCGGTGGATGAAGAGGCATTGAACTCTCAGGGTGAAGGTTACTGCTTGGGTCGGGACATGTGTGATGCAGGAACCGGCTTAAAGAGCTTCCAGCACTACACTTGTCCTGTATTAGGCTGACACCTTTCTGTAGGCTAGGTTCCTATTCCGTCTTATTTTGAGTGTCTATTTAACACAGGTTTCTCAGTACTGGCTTAGTTCTCAACCGTTTGGTAGTCGTACCTGTATTACTACTCCTACTTTCGTTTCGTTGGAGAGTATACACGGGTGCATGGTATTTCGTCCACTGTAGATGTTATGTCGTTTCGTCGATTACGGGCATAACTATGTGTACACCTGGGTATCAAATCATAGATACCTGCTTTACTTCTTCTTTCGTTTCGGTGGAGATTCTCGAGTGTCTATTGTCACGTGGTTAATGACGCCAACTTATACATTTGGACGTATAAATTGTCGTCTGCAAATGGTGATTTTCAGATTGTTGGACACCAGAGACAAGGGTCAGACAGGTTGGATCCAGATCAGACGCCTCACTATGTGACGTCTTATCTGGATCTAAACTGTTTGTAAAATACCAGTGAAGTCGCGTTCGGCAGGGAATGGGCTCAAAGATACGGGAATGTATAATACACATTTGTATATGTTATTGATTCGATGGACATGTTAATGTATGGTCATTGTAAGACTCTATTGTGTACCATTTTTTACATTAATATGTCATGATGTGATTCTGAACAGTAACTGCGCAAATGCAAGGTTCATATTACACTCATATTTATTCTTTTTACACTGTTACCTGTATATATGTTACTGATCTCCAAATTTGGAGGAATTGAATAAACTACTTCTAGCAATGCAAAGGGGGAAAATCGCAGACTCGGTTTTATTGTGCCAGTTTATGGACCGTTATAAAAAATGCTATTCTATCCACGTCCCCTAGCAACGGCTTACGCGATATTTAATTTTAACTAATAATGAAACGAATTATTCCGATGTGCCAGACAATATATAACAACACCGAGAATGAAGTAAGGGACGACTTTTTTCGGCTGTCACACAAGCACTTAAGATTGTTTGCTGTTGTGAATTGCATTAATTGTGAAAGTAGGATATCCTTCGAAATCAAAAGTAGAACAGCGAATGAGAAAAATGCAGACTCGGGTTTTAAACCCCCAGTGGTGAGTTTGCAACTGACAGTTCCAAGACGGTACTTTCTTTGTCTCCCATTTATAGAGTATGTTCATGAGCAGTTATCACGAGCTTTATTATAACTAGTAGTAGAGCAGTCATTAAGGTAATGTGTGTCGCAAAATTTCTTCTTAGAACTTTGGTTACGCCGGGAGAGAGGGTATTCTAAACTGAGGTTTATAAACGCAACATGGCACACATTTCAGAGCTTTATTGTGATCAGCACACTTAGTAACCCTTTACTGGCATGTGTTAGCAATATAGACGTTGAACTAAAATGATTTACAACCTTATTGCAATAAATTTATTACCAATTACTGTTATCATCTTCCACAGATGTTGCTGATATAGATCTTTTATCTTCTCTCAATATTGAGTGAATCGGCAATGAGCAGTACACGTATCTCATATTACCAATGCATATTAACGTTTTACTCCATCAATACTTCGTTGTACGCATTTGCTAACAGAGTAGACTCAGACGAATGCTGTGAGAACCGTCGGACTGGACTCGTCTCTGTTTTCTGATCCCGCGCGACAGCAAAATATTCATGTGAATTCCTTATCATGGCGTTGTACATTTGTTTCACGTCCAAAACCTAATGCATACGAGTATAAATTATGTTACGTAGATCATTACCCCTTTACATACCTTTGCAAACAGAGTGAACCCCTACCACACAGCTTGTCTGAACAGGGTATTCTCTATTTGCTTATACATAGAATAATATGAATCTGATTTTGCAATGTCAACAATGGCAAGCACCATTTTTATGCAGTTTTAATTTTATTCTTTATATATAGAGAGAGCGTAAGGTGTTACTCTGTATGCAGATAGCCCCAAGACGTGGGGGAGGGGTAGGACCACACTGGCCGTTAGTATATGTACAGTTTCAGTGAGATGTCTGTTCTACTGATTTATTACTCTAGAATAAGCAAATCATTGGGAACCGTCATATTCATGTTTTTCTGAGTAAGTGTATGCGTGTATGTGTGCCAAATGATAGGCAGACTTCGAATTAGTGTGTGTTTGGGTGGTGGTGGTGGTGGTGGGTAAATATGTGTGAAACATCTCTAGTTCAACATTGTGTGCCTACTTGGCCAATAACAGCCATATTAAGTTTCCTTGAATATACACGATTTATATTTCTCAGTCACACATTTAACCCTTTACGTCGTTTATAAAAATAAAAATAGGAAATGAAATAAACACTATATTTCCACTTTGTTTGGGGGACGTAAATATGTACGAGTATGTCCCCTAAGTGGGTATGTATCGTTTTCACTCCGTTTCTTCGTCGTCTTCAACTTATCATTATTATTGATACTGTTATCACTAGTAATAGTATTATTGGTATTATTATTCCTTCCGGTTCTTATTATTGCTCTTAATGTTCTTCTTTCGCTTTGAAAATGTCCGAAACATTTCTCGGTAACTAATTGTCCAATCCTAACGAAACTTGAACAATGCTGGTAATATACAGGTATCCTTTCACAAGTTTGTTTTTTAAAATGGTAACCGAAAAACGTTTTCTGATTGGTCGAAATTTAGATATTGTACGATTTGATGAAAAACCATTGATAAGATCGGATATTTGTGTACCCCGACCTCAACTGCATGTAACCCGGTGATGACCTGTGATTGGTCCACATATTTATAAATTTGTTTCATCAAAACCTGTTGTATATTTCGTTTTGGGGAAATCATTTAACGAATTCCGCTACAATTAGATCTTGTCGCTTGTACAGTGTGCAATGACCAAAATGTATTGCGTTCGTATGTCATTATACTGGAATCACCCTGTCTGGCGGTTTGTCGGTTGGGCGGTCGGTCCATTTGCATTTGAATATAAGTATATATAATAACCCTGAATGGCAGAAGTGCAAACGCAATTTTCATGTGTTTACCCCTGTGCATTGCTGCAATTTCTCCATTTGAACTATTGATTTTTGCATGAAACACGGGGTGTCGTGAACTACTTTAATTTGAAGGTAATTCATCTAATATTTGACATACATAATAACCACGAATAGCAAATGTGCAAGGCGCAATTTTCATGTTTAGTTGCAGGCATTGCATAATTATCTCCCCTGTAACTTTGGATATTTTTGTGTTTTGGTCCTGTTACAGAGGTAGTTGATGACACACATTTGCATTTGCAATAAAAGCTGTCGTGCGTGGGTATCTGTCACCTTTAGTGATAGTTCTAGTTATACTTTTTTGCATTAAAAAATAGTTTAGTCAAGCAGGAAAGACACATACAAACGCAACCAACACCAAAAACACCAAGAAGCACACACAACACAATATCATCAAACACGAATTCATAGATCTACATGTTGGCTAATTGTAATAGCCTTAGTCCGAAAGACGACATTGTTTGTCTTTTAGGATGGGGATAGAAAAATGTGAGGTTTAAACCCCCAGTAAAGTTTGTCACTGACCGTTCTAAGGCGGTGCTTCCATATTTCCCCTTTGTTCTTGGGTTCGAATTGTGCACTAGTCGCAGATTTGTTTTATTTCATGTTAATATTTTCTAAAAATGGGTGATCCATAGAAAGCAAAAGTAGCCAAAGAGAACAATGCAGACTCGGTGTCATTGAGCCATCCGAACAGCAACACAAGAAAACACAGCAAATGTACATAACTAGCAAATACATAAAGAGACGAACAAAGACAAAACAAACAAACAATAGGGGGAGTTTTATGGCACCCAACCTTGCACTTATTCCATCCCAACCCTAAAAGAAAAATAGTATAAATAAACGTATTCCCTCTCCGACTAAGCTACAACAACCGCGATGGCAACAGCAGTGATAAGGTGCATGTAAAACAAAAATATTTAAGTGAAACAAACTGTATCCACCTATCTCTAATGTACGCAAGGATTGAGCTGCAAACAGATTAACTGTAGAAAAGTCATAAAGTGTACGACGAAAACGAAATAGTTCAGATATCCAACATCCTCCTTCCGTTTCCGGATTTAAAAGGTCGCTTTCATAGAGTACTTAACCTTTCTTGTCGGCGTACATGCAAAGAGGCCAGCATGATTACCAACTGTAAAAGGGTTGACAACCAGACATGCCATAAATGCAGTACTAGAGGATCATATCCTTTTTTGTTGATATTTTTAATCATATTTCATGAACAAAAAGAAAGTTCTGGCATTTGATACATACACTATGACAACATTTCTATGAAGATTAATCCTTTGAACAAAACGTTTGCCCTATTTTGTAGCGATTTAATGAGACTGCCAAATCATTTTCACAGGGGCTTAATCTTCATAGATATGTTGTCATAGTGTATGTATCAAATGCCTGAACTTTCTTTTTGTTCATGAAATATGATTAAAAATATTCATTTTGAATTACGCTACGACTTTCTCACTTTGTTCATCAAATATTCAAGAAAAAGGGATATTATCCTTTAGTACTACATTCACTGCATGTCTCTTTGTCAGCTCTTTTACAGTTGGAAATCACATTGTCCTCTTTTCATGTACACCGACAAGAAAGGTTTAGTACTCTATGAAGACGACCTCTTAAATCCGGAAACGGAAGGAGGACGTCGGAGATTTGTACTATCGCGTTTTGTCGTACCCTTTGTTTGTACAGTTTGTTTCAGTTTAACATGTTTCCGTTCTTTATGCAACTTCCCACTGTATATGCCATCGCAGTTGTTGCAAATTAGTCGGAGAGGGGAAACGTTTATTTACACTTAAGATTATTTAAGATTGGAATGGAATAATTATGATGGTGGTCGCCCTTAATCGGTTTAAACCCTAAATGACTACTGTCACTGACCGTTCCATGGCGTTACTTCCATCTTCCTCCTATTGTGTGTTTGTTTTGTCTGTGTGCGCATCTTTGGGTTTTGGTAGTTTTGGGTACATTTACTGCTTTTTTGCTGTGGTGCTGTTCAGGCGGATGTTTGTTTTATATGTGGTATTTCTGCATGACTGGTATTTGTACCTTTATTTTAAGCAGCATTAGGTTATTCTTCGTTTCGGTGTTCTAGTTAGAGTGATGTGACTTTAGTTTGAATTACCCAAACTGTTGACCACCTTTTCACATATTTCAAGTAATTTGTATCTCGATCATATTTTGCAAATGCTGTGGCATCCTGGCGTGATATACACTGTGTATAAAGGTAATTCATGTCGTAGGTAGCATTTTCAATGGGTTTCCAACGGAAGAACTTTGTAATTTCGAAAATAGCTGTCATTTTAGTATACTTCTTTAAAAGCCATCATCATACTGGTTGGAAGATATATATATATAACAGTTAGCAGTTCTTGTCTAGAAATCAATGTCCCGTATGTCGACTCAGAATTTCCCAGACTCAGAGTATCGCAAATCCTGGATGCATTTATGTTGTGTGTGTTTCATGTAAGACTTTTAGAATTGTTTATACATAGGTTCGTGACATTTTGTACCAAACAGCAATACGTATGCTGAGATTAGGCGTCTTATATCGATCCAAACTGTTCATAATCGTGTATATATGTATATAATTATGTGTGCATGCCTGTGTGCGCTTGCGTGTTTGCACGAGCGGCTGTGTGTGTCTCTCACTTACTATCAATGGTTTAGTAATGGTTGCCTCTTGTATGTGCCTTATCCTGCTTGTTTACTTTTTGCAGTTGATACTGACTGTGACATTTTGCATTTAATGAACATTTAATTGAGAGTGTAAATATTCTTCAGTTGTTTGAAATCGTGTTGCAGACTATATTATAGGCTTCCTCTTACCATTCGTTTGTAGTAAGCATTTATTTGAACGTGACAAAGATTGAAACCTTCTCACTTTTGCTTTGCGTATTTATTAATATATAACTGTTTCTATAGTTATATTCCGGTACTTAATGAATGCATATACGTACAGGTATAGTTTGCATCGTTGCATTGAGAGTTTAACTTTCAAATGTGAGTTATAATTGACAGAATATCAGCATGTAACAAAGCTCTTGGCGAATGTGAGAATACGCTGTACTATCAAACAAGGTTCGATCCATACATACCTATCCAAATAGTTTAACCGATAGAAACCCACTCTGAATGGTGACTGTGTATAGCGACAGCAATCCACTTCCAGTGTTAATTGGGTATAACGACAATAAGCCAATCCCAGTAATGATTAGGAGTGGAGATTTCGTGTAATGACGGCAAGTTACTCCAATATGTGATTTGGTATAACGACACCAAGCTCATCACATGGGTGATTTGGTATAACCAAAGCATTTACATACTTTTTTGTTTTTGTTTGTTTGAACAGCCTCAGCAAGTATTGCAAATCGCTTCCAACGGTGATTTGGCACAAGCACAGAAACGGCTTCAAACGTTGAGTTGGAATTGCCACAGGAAACAGCTATGGTGATTTTTGTCACTGACCGTTCCAAAGCGGTACTTTCATCTTCCCCCTATTGTATATTTGTTTTGTCTTTGTGCGTCTCTTGATGTTTTTATAGTTATGTACATTTGCTGTTTCCTTGTGTTGCTGTTCGGGCGGCTTTTGTTCTGTATTTGGTGTTTCCTGCATGACTCATTTTTGTACTGTTGGTATAACTACAGGAAATTGATCCCAATTGCGATTTGGCATAACCAAAGCAAGATGCTGCCAACGATGGTTTAGTATAACTATCGCAAATCGCTCCCAAACGGTGGTTTGATGTAGTATAGCGACAACAAACTACTCTAAACGGTGATTTCGAATATTTTAGCCACAATGTTTTACCCACAATATTTTACCCGTTCCCTAAAAGGTTATTTTTAGAACCAATCTCTTTGAATAAATCTATCGAAAAGGAGCATTTATTAGAAAAAAGGAAAAGTTTAGAATTATGTAGTTTTGACACCGTGTGTGATTATTAGGGCCTATGCTCCTATGGAACAATGCTGTATTTATCACAATGGCGTCAAAATCTGACTTTCACAGAGGGGTCAAAGGGCTTTAATATACGAGGGATTGGACTAGATGAATGTTTTTGGGTGTAAATATAGTCAAACATAGGAACCTACTGGTGGTAGTGTGCCTATAATCTAGCTCTTCCCGATGAAACAATCTAGCTCTTCCCGATGAAACACAAAGTATGCTGTTCTTATTGTTGATGGACGAACGGGTATATAAGCCGTAACTGAAATTGTTCGCCATTCAGTTTGTGTCCAAGTATTGCACGAGAACTGTGGTTTCTACAGTAATCGACCACACTGTGGACCAATGGTCGAAATTAAAAGTTCGCATCGAGCACCTTTTACATGGGAAAGCTAACAATATTAATAAATAAAACATGTATCTAGTATATATAATATCCAGGTTGAAAAGTTGTATCTTTAAAAACAATGTACGCAACGTTTTGGATGATGAGAAACAAAACAACACAATATTCCAACACCCTTTTATTTAAACTAACCTAAACAACAGTTAAAACAGTATTAAACAAAATAAAAAACCATCTCCCAAACAATTTTAAAATCTTTTTTTTAAAAAAAGAATACATATCATGTTTAGACCACCCGGTCACCGTTTATTTCCGTAAAACAAGAATATAGCCCAAAACTTTTTAATTTAAACTTACATTAAACGATAATTAATTACCCCAAATACAGAAGTATTTCCCAATCATAATTTAAACTCCAAACAGGAATATGCCCAACATTCAAATGAAACTGATGAGATATATGATTCAACGAAATTTAAAGCATATTTAATGAAATAAATTCAGAAATATAACAGAATGAGCCAAACAACAAAACCATGTCTAGGCCAACCGGTCACAACATTCCGTAATGTCAACAACATATACTAATACTTTGTAATTCAACCGTACCTAAACCATGACAAAAAGCATAATCATTTTACCCAAAATTAAGAAGTACAATGCACGTGAAACTGATATTATAAACGATGCAATGGAATTCGAAACATGTTCATGATGAAAATGGTAATTTGTTAACAAATTATTAAAACGTAAAACACCACAGACCATGTCTAGATCACCCTGTCGTAGCATAACATCCGACATTGTTCTCCAGATTGCTGCAAAGTGTAACTACAGACGTGTTTTACAGCGGGATATGACTCAATATATTTAATATACATCAACGTCTGAATTATTGCATGCTCGTGAGAAATTATTGAGATCGTAACGAAAAGCGAACATAACTTATGAGATATTGGGACACTTACGTTTACAACAACACCCCTCTAAACCGGACATTAACACCGGTATCTGTGACGGTCGGACAGGTGGCAACCAACAGTAGACTGAGCTCCCAATGGAGCTTGTTGCATACCGTTCATCTTGAATTTATATTCACGTCATACATACGCCTATTTAACTTTTGCATACAAAGTAGACCCAGATAAGACGGCTCCTATAGGGGTCGTCTGATCAGGTTCTACTCTGAATGATGAAGCTATAATATAGATCTAATTCTACAGTTACTGGTATGCTAAAATATGTTGTCAGTTTATAGTGTCATTGTAAACATTCAGTTAATCAATATTGATATTCAAGGAGTAACGATTATAGACACGACATTCTACGCCTTTGAAAACAGAAAAGACCGAAGTGTCTCGAAACAAGCTTTTGATAAACTGTTGACCAAATGTCAAACAGCATGGATCTTTATAACAAATGTCAAACAGCTTCGATCCTGACGATACGCCGATAGATACGCCATGAATATCAATGTAAGAAATAATGACATCATTAATAGTAATAAGATTCATTGTTATACTAGCACATTGGCACAGGACATTTTGACAGTGGCAGAAACTATAGAATCATATCTATATCATAATACAAATAAACAGAGCAGACCCTGATAAGACGGTATAGGAGCCTACTCTATTTGCAAAGGCATAGAAAGGCGTATGTATGGAGTAGAGGGTTAACCTATTCCTTTGTAAACGGATCGTTAATAATAAGTCAGATTACATCGTCTATGCCAAACATGTCTCTGATTTTAAGACGTACAGATTCTCTTGCTTGCTCTATACTATCAAGCATAGCATCAGTATATACTGCGTATTTATTGACAACCTCTGATGGCACTCTGTTGAAATGACCCTCTTTGTTTATATGTGCACACCAAAGCGTCTTATACGTCAAGGTTATATTCAGAAAGCTACTTAGCCTAAACAATTCATTAAAGAAATCATGGCGAAGTTTACTGTAAGAGAGAATCATGAGTCTGCCTCGGTAATATCGTAACCAGCTATTGTTGATGTTTAACCAATTCTTAATACTGTTTTTAACGTGTACTTGCCAAGCTGCAAAAATAAAACAAAATGCATGATCCAACATTTCCAAAAAGAATACACACCAGTCCAATGCCGTTTTTTTATTGACAATGCTGACTGTTTATAGTTCTCTACAACTCATTTAAATGTATATGTATCATGTAAGTCATTTATCATAGAAAGGTGTACGTTATCAGTTTACACATTAGAACCTGTCACAGGCGGCCATTTATTTATTGAATACAGGAATCTTAAAAAGCAGTTGGTTGCTTATTTAAGGTAAATATAATCCTAAAAGCTCTAGGAGCTTTCTGCATTACCCCCGACCTGCATTAAGCTAAAACCCGCTGTAAAGACCCATAATAACCGCTCTTTTATGGTTGCTTAAGACAGGTTCTACTATACCCATTTATTGCATCAATATATGGTCCTCTAAGTATTTCGTTAAGTTTAATCTCTACCAGGAATACCATTCTAAGACAGAATCTTAATAAAGGAGATTTCAGGTTTTTAGCTCACCTGAGCCAAAGGCTCAGGATGAGCTATTGTGACCGCTCTTTGTCCGTCGTCCGGCGTCCGTCCGGCGTCCGTCCACATTTTCAAATGACATCTCCTCTGAAACTGCTGATCCGATTTTAACCAAATTTTGTCAGAAGCATCAGTGGCTAGGTGGAACGAAACGTTGTTCACATTATGACCCCCGGACCAAAAATGGCCCCGCCCAAGGGCTTATCAGTTTTTCATAGGAAAATCTTTAAAAATCTTCTTCTCTGAAACGGTAAGGCCTATACCTTTGATATTTGGCATGTAGCATGAGCCTATGGTCCTCTACAAAGATTTTCAAATTATGACCCCGGGCCAAAAATGGCCCCGCCCAAGGGCTTTTCATAGGAACATATTTAAAAATATTTTTATCTGAAACTGTTAGGCTTAGAGCTTTGCTTTTTGGCATGTAGCATGATGTAATGGTTCTCTACAAAGATTGTTTAAATTATGACCCCTGGACCAAAAATGGCCCCGCCCAAGGGCTTATCAGTTTTTCATAGGGAAATCTTTAAAAAAACACTTCTGAAACTGAAACTGTAAGGCCTAGACCTTTGATGTTTGGTATGTAGCATGATCTAATGGTCCTCTACAAATATGTAGCTTGGCTTGTGATCTTCTGCCAAGAATGTTCAACTTACGACCCTGGCCTCTGGGCAAAACTTGGCCCTGCCTTGGGGCTTATCAGTTTTTTATGGGAAAAATATGAAATATTATTTTTCTCTGAACCATTAGGCTTAGACCTTTAATTAATGGCATACTGCTTTGCCTTGTAGTTCTCTACCAATGTTGTACACATGATGACTTCTTGGACTCTGTACAGTTAAAAATGCGAAAGCCATGCTAGAATTTTCTTGCCGTTACAGAGAAAATAAAATAATGTTATCGAAGTATTTTGTGTTATCTTTAATTTAGATCAGTAGAATGTATGTATTTAGAAAATCTAAATATATTTTGTTTTATATATATATATATATATATATATATATATATATATATATATATATATATATATATATAAAGAAATATGGTCAGTTACGGGGTCTCTGTGTCAAACCTTACTGTGGGGCTTCAGTTCCAACCCGTAATATTTATACAAAAATCATATATATATATACCACTTAGATTATAAAAAGTATATATATATTTATATTTCTATATACCACATAGTCTATACAAAAAGTATTTATATATATATCACATAACGTTTTTTATACAACATATATATATACAAAGATATATACCACATAATGTTATAACAAAGCTTTAATATAGCCCACAACATATCAAAATTATATACTGTACACAATACTGTCAACCTGGGTTGGAAAATTGACCTCAGGCATTCAAATATCCAGATATCATTTTCATCATCTAAACGATCACACCATGTTTGCGATTAGCTTGAACCCTTTCCCTTATGTAAGCGCATTTCGACGCATCTGCAAACAGAGTAGATCCAGATCAGGCGGCTCCTATAGGGTCTGCTCTGTTTGCTTATGGTGTAATTTAGATCTGATTCTACAGCTTCTGCCTGAGCCAAAATATACTGTGTTCATTAATGCCATTATAAAAAAAAATAGTCTTATTAATATTCATGATGTCATTATTTCCTACGTGAATATTCATCAGGGAAAGTGTTAAACAATATTTATCACTGTGGTTGCTATTTGTTAAATTATTTAAAAAAAAATTCGTCCAGCATATCCTTGAATCACATGTATATGAATTCTTATTATGATTTCCAAGGGTGCCAATTTGGCCTTTACGTTTTTCTGTTACGTTTTACCTCAAATGCAACCACTCCAAAAATACAGTTTTATTAAATGCACATGTATGGCAATATGAAGTGCTTGTCTGTCCTTGTTCAAATGCCATTCATTATACAAATCTGAAGTTTGACCTCAGTGTATGAACTTGACATGGGGGAGGGTCAATCGATCTTAAGATATGAAAAGGGGTAAGACACGTACAATGAACACATGGCACATACCATAATTGTTCAGACACACAAACTTAGGCAAACAAATGTAGGTCAAAATCAAACTACTCCCGGATGACCTGTTTATTCAGGGTCCATACTACATGCTAATATGTCAGTCTAATTCATAGTTATAAAAATCTGCCAAATTCACTTATTCAGCGTTACAACCAGTGGGTGTATTTGGTGTATTTATAATAAATTCGGTAGCAAAGAAGAATGGATCAGTGAGCTCTTGCAACATGCAGCATGTATCTACATTGAAGAAACAGACATATGAATTTGTTTCTACCATCAAAAGAAATATTCAGGCAAACAGTTTGGACAAATATTAAACTGTTCAGATCTCATTGTGAGCCACTACATAATTTAATTTCTTTTTTTCCATCTGGCTCCGTTTGAAAGTTATTACGGTTTTAAATGTTCGCTTTTGTTACCTCACCCAAATTCTTGTCGAGAGACCGGTGGTTGCCGATCGTATTGTCCTGAATGCGACCAACCTCAGGCTGGTAGCATATCGCAGGAAATGATTCAATTGCAAAGAGTTTGATACTATGGTAAAATTGACAACTCGGCTGAATACAAGCATGTTGTCTGTCCTTGATTTTGTCAGAGCCTAATGAATTACATTTCTCTTAAAACAAACTACTGGAAATATAGCGAATGTATGTAAGAACAAAAGTTGTTAATTTCTAGCCCATAAATCGATTGGTCTAAAGGATATAAACTATGTTTAGCACTTTCCCCGTTCTATTTGTATTCTATCTTTCAATACCTTTGCATATTCATGGACAAAACAGCTATAATAACATATGAACGGTGGAACATTGTAGCCATTTTAGAAAGCAAAGAACGAAGTATCAAATTCCATTAGCAAACATAGCAGACCCTGATCAGACGGCTATAAAGGATCCGTCTTATCTGGGTCTACTCTGTAAGCAGATGCGTGAAAACACGTTTATATGAAGGAAACGGTTAAACAAAACATATTACCGGAGAGACATAGAATACTGTTAAATCGATTGATATAAAGGTTTCAAACCTGATACCTCAAAATAATGCACAAAAGTGAAAAACCAGAACCAGAAGGACTGGATGAGAAAATTTGACGAGAATTGATAGAGCTTGTCAAATGAAGCACATTTGCTGTTGAAATTATTTTAGATATCTTCTATAGTTCCTGATTTATAACGGATCAAACTTTGACCAGAAATCATTTTCGACCACCTTCTCGATCATGTTGCGCCTGTCCCAGAAAACGAAATACCAATCGGTAGATCTCATCACAACAAGCAACTTTGCAATTTACTTTTGGTTTTCGTTCTTTCTCCGTTAAAAAATTATGACGGTTTTAATTTTTCAATGTTGTTACCCTACCCATATTCGTGCCGAGAGACCGGTGGTTGTCGGTCGTGTTTTCCTGAGCCAAATGCGACAAAACCCAGGTTTGTAGCATATCGTTGGAAAGGTTTCACTGCAGTGAATATGACACTTTGGTCAAATGGACAAATCGGCTGAATACAAGCGGGTTGCCTGCCCTTGTTTGTGTCTCAGCCCAATGAATTATTTTTCTTATATAATAAGCTACCGGGGAGATTTGGAATATACATATAAGAACAAAAGATGTTCAGTTCTAGCCAGTAAATCGATTGATATCAAGGTTTCGAATCTGGGACCTCAAAATAGTGCAATAAAGCGAAAATCCGAAACAAAAGGGCATAAATCGATAGATCTCACCAGGACAAGCAACTTTGCAATTTACTTTGGTTTTCTATCTTTCTCCGATCTTAAATTATGACGGTTTTAATATTTCAATTTTGCTACCCCACCCACATTCGTGCCGAGAGACCGGTGGTTGTCGGTCGTGTTGTCCTGATCCAAATGCAATCAAACCCAGGCTTGTAACATATCGTTGGAAAGGTTTCAATGCAACGAGTATGACACTATGGTCAAAGGAAAACTCGGCTGAATACAAGCGGGTTGTCTGCCCTTGTTTTTGTCTCAGCCTTTAAATTTTCTCTTATAACAAGCTACCGGGGAGATTTCGAATATATATGTACGAACAAAAGTTGTTCAGTTCTAGCCAGTAAATCGATTGATACCAAGATTTCGAACCTGGGACCTCACAATCGTGCACTATAGCGAAAATCTGAACCAAAAGTGCTAGGTGAAAAAACTCAACAGCAATCGACAGAGCTTGTCCAATGAAGCAAAATTACTGTTTACACTATCTTTCTATCTCCTATAGATCCTGAGTTATGCCGGATCGAACTTTGGACGGAAATGGTTTTCGGTCCCGTTCTCGGCCAGTCGCATAGAGAACCCAGTTAACATAGCATCAATCGATAGATCTCGACAGGACAAGCAACTTTGCAATTTACTTTGGTTTTCTATCTTTCTCTGTTCAAAGGTTATGACGGTTCTAAAATTTCAATTTTGTTAGCCCACCCACATTCGTGCCGAGAGGCCGGTGGTTGTCGGTCGTGTTGTCCTTATCCAAATGCCATCAAACCCAGGCTTGTAACATATCGTTGGAAAGGTTTCAATGCAGTGAGTATGAGACTATGGTTAAATGGACAACTCGGCTGAATACAAGCGGGTTGTCTGCCCTTGTTTGTGCCTCAGCCTAAAAAAATAAATTGTCTCTTATAACAAGCTACCGGGGAGATTTCGAATATATATGTAAGAACAAAAGTTGTTCAGTTTTATCCAGTAAATCGATTGATATCAAGGTTTCGAACCTGGGACCTCACAATCGTGCACTAGAGCGAATATCTGAACCAAAAGTGCTAGGTGCAAAAACTCAACAGCAATCGACAGAGTTTGTCCAATGAAGCAAAATTACTGTTTACACTATCTTTCTATCTCCTATGGATCCTGAGTTATGCCGGATCGAACTTTGGACGGAAATGGTTTTCGGTCCCGTTCTCGGCCAGTCGCATAGAGAACCCAGTCAACATGGCATCAATCGATAGATCTCGACAGGACAAGCAACTTTGCAATTTACTTTGGTTTTCTATCTTTCTCTGTTCAAAAGTTATGACGGTGTTAATATTTCAATTTTGTTACCCCACCCACATTCGTGCCGAGAGGCCGGTGGTTGTCGGTCGTGTTGTCCTGATCCAAATGCAATGAAACACAGGCTTGTAACATATCGTTGGAAAGGTTTCAATGCAGTGAGTATGAGACTATGGTTAAATGGACAACTCGGCTGAATACAAGCGGGTTGTCTGCCCTTGTTTGTGTCTCAGCCTAATAAATTAAATGTTCTCTTATAACAAGCTACCGGGGAGATTTCGAATATATATGTAAGAACAAAAGTTGTTCAGTTTTATCCAGTAAATCGATTGATATCAACGTTTCGAACCTGTAACCTCACAATCGTGCACTAGATCGAAAATCTGAACCAAAAGTGCTAGGTGAAAAAACTCAACAGCAATCGACAGAGCTTGTCTAATGAAGCAAAATTACTGTTTACACTATCTTTCTATCTCCTATGGATCCTGAGTTATGCCGGATCGAACTTTGGACGGAAGTGGTTTTCGGTCCCGTTCTCGGCCAGTCGCATAGATAACCCAGTTAACATAGCATCAATCGATAGATCTCGACAGGACAAGCAACTTTGCAATTTACTTTGGTTTTCTATCTTTCTCTGTTCAAAAGTTATGACTGTTCTAATGTTTCAATTTTGTTACCCCACCCACATTCGTGCCGAGAGGCCGGTGGTTGTCGGTCGTGTTGTCCTTATCCAAATGCAATGAAACACAGGCTTGTAACATGTCGTTGGAAAGGTTTCAATGCAGTGAGTATGAGACTATGGTTAAATGGACAACTCGGCTGAATACAAGCGGGTTGTCTGCCCTTGTTTGTGTCTCAGCCTAATAAATTAAATGTTCTCTTATAACAAGCTACCGGGGAGATTTCGAATATATATGTAAGAACAAAAGTTGTTCAGTTTTATCCAGTAAATCGATTGATATCAAGGTTTCGAACCTGGGACCTCACAATCGTGCACTATAGCGAAAATCTGAACCAAAAGTGCTAGGTGAAAAAACGTGACAGCAATCGACAGAGCTTGTCTAATGAAGCAAAATTACTGTTTACACTATATTTCTATCTCCTATGGATCCTGAGTTATGCCGGATCGAACTTTGGACGGAAATGGTTTTCGGTCCCGTTCTCGGCCAGTCGCATAGAGAACCCAGTTAAGATGGCATCGATCGATAGATCTCGACAGGACAAGCAACTTTGCAATTTACTTTGGTTTTCGTTCTTTCTCTGTTCAAAAGTTATGAGGGTTCTAAAATTTCAAATTTGTTACTCCACCCACATTCGTGCCGAGAGGCCGGTGGTTGTCGGTCGTGTTGTCCTGATCCAAATGCAATCAAACCCAGGCTTGTAACATATCGTTGGAAAGGTTTCAATGCAGTGAGTATGTCACTATGGTTAAATGGACAACTCGGCTGAATACAAGCGGGTTGTCTGCCCTTGTTTGTTTCTCAGCCTAATACATTAAATTTTCTCTTAAAACAAGCTACCGGGGAGATTTCGAATATATATGTAAGAACAAAAGTTGTTCAGTTTTATCCAGTAAATCGATTGATATCAAGGTTTTGAACCTGGGACCTCACAATCGTGTACTAGAGCGAAAATCTGAACCAAAAGTGCTAGGTGAAAAAACGCGACAGCAATCGACAGAGCTTGTCTAATGAAGCAAAATTACTGTTTACACTATCTTTCTATCTCCTATGGATCCTGAGTTATGCCGGATCGAACTTTGGACTGAAATGGTTTTCGGTCCCGTTCTCGGCCAGTCGCATAGAGAACCCAGTTAACATGGCATCGGTCGATAGATCTCGACAGGACAAGCAACTTTGCAATTTACTTTGGTTTTCTATCTTTCTCTGTTCAAAAGTTATGAGGGTTCTAAAATTCAATTTTGTTACCCCACCCACATTCGTGCCGAGAGGCCGGTAGTTGTCGGTCGTGTTGTCCTGATCTAAATGCAATCAAACCCAGGCTTGTAACATATCGTTGGAAAGGTTTCAATGCAGTGAGTATGTCACTATGGTTAAATGGACAATTCGGCTGAATACAAGCGGGTTGTCTGCCCTTGTTTGTGTCTCAGCCTAATGAATTAAATTTTCTCTTATAACAAGCTACCGGGGAGATTTCGAATATATATGTAAGAACAAAGGTTGTTCAGTTTTATCCAGTAAATCGATTGATATCAAGGTTTCGAACCTGGGACCTCACAATCGTGCACTAGAGCGAAAATCTGAACCAAAAGTGCTAGGTGAAAAAACGCAACAGCAATCGACAGTGCTTGTCCAATGAAGCAAAATTACTGTTTACACTATCTTTCTATCTCCTATGGATCCTGAGTTATGCCGGATCGAACTTTGGACTGAAATGGTTTTCGGTCCCGTTCTCGGCCAGTCGCATAGAGAACCCAGTTAACATGGCATCGGTCGATAGATCTCGACAGGACAAGCAACTTTGCAATTTACTTTGGTTTTCTATCTTTCTCTGTTCAAAAGTTATGAGGGTTCTAAAATTCAATTTTGTTACCCCACCCATATTCGTGCCGAGAGGCCGGTGGTTGTCGGTCGTGTTGTCCTGATCCAAATGCAATCAAACCCAGGCTTGTAACATATCGTTGGAAAGGTTTCAATGCAGTGAGTATGTCACTATGGTTAAATGGACAATTCGGCTGAATACAAGCGGGTTGTCTGCCCTTGTTTGTGCCTCAGCCTAATGAATTAAATTTTCTCTTATAACAAGCTACCGGGGAGATTTCGAACATATATGTAAGAACAAAGGTTGTTCAGTTTTATCCAGTAAATCGATTGATATCAAGGTTTCGAACCTGGGACCTCACAATCGTGCACTAGAGCGAAAATCTGAACCAAAAGTGCTAGGTGAAAAAACTCAACAGCAATCGACAGAGCTTGTCCAATGAAGCAAAATTACTTTCTATCTCCTATGGATCCTGAGTTATGCCGGATCGAACTTTGGACTGAAATGGTTTTCGGTCCCGTTCTCGGCCAGTCGCATAGAGAACCCAGTTAGCATGGCATCGATCGATAGATCTCGACAGGACAAGCAACTTTGCAATTTACTTTGGTTTTCTATCTTTCTCTGTTCAAAAGTTATGACGGTGTTAATATTTCAATTTTGTTACCCCACCCACATTCGTGCCGAGAGGCCGGTGGTTGTCGGTCGTGTTGTCCTTATCCAAAGGCTTGTAACATGTCGTTGGAAAGGTTTCAATGCAGTGAGTATGAGACTATGGTTAAATGGACAACTCGGCTGAATACAAGCGGGTTGTCTGCCCTTGTTTGTGTCTCAGCCTAATAAATTAAATTTTCTCTTATAACAAGCTACCGGGGAGATTTCGAATATATATGTAAGAACAAAAGTTGTTCAGTTTTAGCCAGTAAATCGATTGATATCAAGGTTTCGAACCTGGGACCTCACAATCGTGCACTAGATCCAAAATCCGAACTAAGTTATACCAGTTCAAAATATGGCCGGTTACGAGGTTACAGCGAGACACCTTACACAGCGTAGTCAGGGCTAACCCTAACCTAACCCTAATTATACTGTGTTGTGCCGAGTGTCCCTGAGTACACAAAATGATCAGGGTCCACCTTATTAATCTTGGGTTAGTACTGAAACTTGGTATATAAGTACATTTCGAGTATATCTACTAATGTCCCCTACGACTTCGGGGTAGGGTAAATTACTTTTGGCGCATTTCTGGTCAACTTTGAGGGACACTCCAACCCTTGATTTTTAACCCCCAGCGATTACGCAACACCAATCGTGACCTTTCAATGTCGGGTGTCGATGACCTTGACCCAACCACATACCCAGCACAAAAAAATCTATCTCCAGGCGTTGAGATTATGATGCTGTGTCAGGTATACAATTTAACCTAACAAAAGTCAGCAACTTTCGTGATCCGTTTATGACACTTTTATCTATCTTCCGAATATGGCGATTTGGTGTCAAAAGATGCAGCATCAAAAGGTCTTTAGAGCCTGTAAGTATCATTTCCGAAAACTTCCATATAAGGAACTTATTTCAATTTCCGTGGGTTGAATTTTGATAGGGTTTGGTGGTTGAAGTGTCCCTGTCCGTATTTGGGCAATAAAAAACTTATCGTTTGACCGATTTCAATTCAAAAAGGTATCGACGTGTTGGGCATGTTAAGATCTACAAAATGACATATCGTTTGATAGTCTAACCCTATGCGTTCTCCTTTAGTTTACTTTTAGTAAAAAACAAACAAGTTAAATATAGACACTTCCTTAAATGGACGAGTTATATTAAACGTTCATAACGCGCTAAGAACTTAATATTTCTGTATCTTTTCATGTACGTGTAGAACTATTCAAGATGTAAAAAGTAAGGTCATATCATGTGTCAACACAGAGTTTTAATAAGGTTGCCAGTTATGACACAGATACATGTACAACCAAACCGCTCCGGATTTGCTCATTTTAAATGTTTGGAACCTGATATCTCAGCCATTTTTCAATATTTTTTCAATATTTTTGCGCCAACTTGTAGCTGTTTACTAGGTTGTACAAACGCACTAAATTCACATTCCTCAGTGTAGGCGTTCGTCCGTCAGAGCGCGAAAACCCTTTTGGCGCCAAAACAGTTCCTTGTTCTATAGCGATTACCGCCGTTTTTTTGGGTCCCATTATTACATAATCTCTGCATATATTCTTTATATCTATATACCAATATAAAGAACTAATATTGGACAGAACTTAGGCATACATATATTGGTCTATCCGCTTTTGTGTATGTCTGTACGAGGTCTTGAATTAGCTAAGAATCGCGAAAATTACCTTTTCTTTTTTCGAAATTTACGAAATTTGACGGGCATTTCCGAATCGATCTCGCAATGTCTACGCAATTAATTTATCATGCATATGAAGACTTAATTATGCGCAGTCAACTGGTTATAAGTACATTACCGAGAACCCTCGATATAGTTGATTCTAGGCTCGATCCTGGAGGCCCGCTAAAGAGTCCAAAATGCACCTTCTGTGCCCTATTTAATGGAGCCCTGGGCTCTATATACTTTATCTTTTATTTTAAACCTACTTCTATGTATTTAACATGTTATTCTTTACAAGCTAGTATTCTAATATAATGCATACGGATGTTCGTCCGTCCGTACGCGCCGTTCTCTAGGCCCACAGTGCTAATTTTTGTGAAAATCGGGCCATTTTGGTCTATTTTGATGGTTATTTCTACATCAATTATTTGTATCTAGTATTTTTCTTTACATATGTATGTAGGTAACAAAGATATAAACAAAATGACACAGATTACATAGAATTTGGGGCATTCGTTCGTCCGTACAGCTTAAGAAACGGCCAAACTCACGGCTAACCCTAACCCTAACCTAACATAACCCTAACCCTACTTATAGACCCCAGAAATATAAACAGAGCTATATTAATTTCATTTAGGGTTATATAGTAATGATTAGACCAGACACAGACAGACCGACTCTGTTCAATAGATAGTGATGCCTTACACATTGTAACAGTCAAGTACACATTTTATTTCTGTTTTGTTTGTATCGGGTTTTACGTTATAGTCAAATACATAGCTAAATATAGGTAGAGAAAAGCCCCGGCTTTAGATTGAATTGCATTATTCTGTGCTCAGAAGAACCAAAGACGGATTGCGGAAGGACACAGTTTATTAAGCAAACATACTATACATTGTGGCTAATTCAGATAATGATATACATTATTAATTTACAAGCATTTTATATACCTCTCAATACATATAGTCTACATATATTTAAAATTATACTTTAGCCTTTCTTTACGATGTACATTATAAATGTAAATTAAAAACCCATGTTCAATTTTCCATATAAGAAAAAAATGAAGGCATTTAACGGACTGGGAAACAGTTAGAATACATTAGGATTGTGTGGTGACAACCAGAGCTTACCCTGATAAGACAGCTCCAACAGGAGCTCTCTGATATGGGTCTACTCTCTTTTTCAATGCCGGAAACACGCTATATGAGGGAAAGGGTTAAATCAAAGCAGTTATTTGTAGACCTCGCAAATATAATCATACACCCTACATATGGCTATAGACGTTCTCTATTTACACTCAAAACAATTATGTGTAGACCTCAAACACATATACACCTCGCATGTAGACTTAGATATTATATACAGTAACTGCTGAACCGGCTCTATCTAAACCCGACAAAATGACTCAAGACTACGATTTATAGACCTCGTAAACATATACGCCCCATTGGCGGAATCAGTAAGTTAATATACTCTTACATGTTAATATTCTGTATCCAAAATAAAACAAGATTCTTTTTTTAATAAAAGCTCGGAGGAATGACTTTAAACTATTTTGTTACTTTCCAATATGTAAGTTGTCTTCCATAACATCGACTCTGTTTGAGAAACCATTAAATATTGTTTCACACTGAGTAATGCAGATAAAAAAAAAGTTACCTTTTTGCGTTGTGATTAGTTTTTTGCCTGAAAATATGTGCCGCCTACAATATGAAAGTACTCAACAAAAACGTTAAGGAATTTGTGTTTGAGGGGCTATGACACAAGATCTAAAATATTTGAAACATTTTGAATTTCGCGGTATCATAAAGTGTCCATTTTTCCTCAGAAGGATGCTTTATTTGAACTTTCAACACCTATAGCGTCTTAAAAAATCAATGTCAAAGTTAACTGGTCTTTTCCGTCATTTTTCGCAAAATTAAAATATTGGTTTGATTGCGTAAAGAGTGTCACTGTATAGTTTCACCCCAAACACTCTAAAAAAATAAATACAAATCGAATGGTTGTTTGTTTTGGGGTTCTTTTGTTCCATTGCTTTCTGAAATTTCCTTAGCTTTTTTTTTGTTCAGTATATAACTAGACAATGTCACCTACGTAAAAGTGGGTTTTATGAAGTTTTGCAATCAAAGCAATTATTTTTATACCTCACAAACATATAAACCCCGCATGCAGATTAAATATTATATACAGTAACTGACGAACGTTCCCTATCTGAAATCGGCAAAACGACTCAACACAACGATTTATAGACCTCGCAAACATATACGCCCCATTGGCCAAATCAGTATGTACATAATATACGTGTACATGTTAATATTCTCTATCCAAAATAAAAGGAGTTTCGTTTTGAAATAGAAGCTCAGAGGAATGACTTTAACTTAATTAGTTGGTTTCCAATGTGTAAGTTATTTGCTCATAACTTCCATAACATCGATTCTGTTTGAGAAAGCATGAAATACCGCTTCACACTGAGCGATGAAGAAAAAAGCCAGTTACCTGTTTGCGTTGTTATTTAGTTTTTGTCTAAAAAATGTGCCGCCTATAAGATGAACGTATACCTAGGCGTATGTGGTGACAAACAGAGCACACCCTGATAAGACAGCTCCAACAGGAGCTCGCTGGTCTGGGTCTACTCTCTTTTTCAATGCCGGAAACACGTTATATGAGGGATAGGGTTAAATCAAAGCTATTACTTGTAGACTTCGCCAATATAATCATACACCATGCACACGGCTATAGATGTTCTCTATTTACATTCAAAATAATTATTTATAAACCTCAAAACGTATACACCTCACATGCATTCTAAAATATTATATACAGTAACTGCTGAACCGTCTCTATCTAAAATCGACAAAATGACTAAAGGCAATGATTTATAGACCTCGCAAACATATACGCCCCATTGGCGGAATCAGAAAGTATATATACTCTTGCATGTTACTATTCTCTATCCAAAATAAAACAAGTTTCTGTTTTAAATAAAAGCTTGGAGGAATGACTTTAACTTAATTAGTTAGTTTCCAATATGTAAGTTGCTTTCTCATAACTTCCAATAACATCCATTCTGTTTGAGAAACCATTAAATAGTGTTTCACACTGAGTGATGCAGAAAAGGAGCAGTTACCTGCTTGCGTTGTGATTAGTTTTTTGTCTAAATATATGTGCCGCCTACAAGATGAAAGTATAATTAGACAACGTCACATACGTAAGAGTGGAATACATGAAGTTCTGCAATCAAAGCAATTATTTATAGACCTCACAAACATATACATCCCGCATGCAGATTAGATATTATATACAGTAACTAATGAACGGTCTTTATATGAAATCCGCAAAATGACTCAAAGCAACGATTTATAGACCTCGCAAACATATACGTCCCATTGGCGGAATCAGAAAGTATATGATATAATTGTACATTTTAATACTCTCTATCCAAAATAAAACAAGTTGTTTTTTTATTTCCCCCCCCCCCCCATTACCTGTTTAGCGTTGGAATTAGTTTTTTGTCTAAAAATATGTGCCGCCTACAAGACGAAAGTATACCTAGGCAGTGTCACATACGTAAGAGTGGGATATATGAAGGTCTGCAATAGAAAGATGTTCTTACACATCAAATTTGATGTTCGTAATTGCCCTATCACACTAGTGTATAAGTTGAACGTATAAGCTACGTACGAAAGGTTTCGAAAGAACTGGCCATACGCACGCATTTTGAGCGTATGAACCCGAAATTACAACCACTATATATTCGATGAACGTATTAGCAGTGTATGAATAGCATATGTGAACCGTATATCTGGCGTATAGGCAGCACATGGGAACGTATACGAGCGTATGTCAACATGTCACCGCCATTGTATAGCAGCGTAAACGTAGCGCATGCGGGCATACGAGTAACACATGCTTGGCGCATGCGAGCGTTTGAGTAGCGTATGAATCGCCAGGAATACGTTAGATACGTTAGTCGTTCGTCAGAATAACGTTACAAATAAGTTACTGATATATCCATATGATAACTCTACTAGCCACCTTCATGCCACCATATGTAAAGCGTATTTGACTTATAAGTGGCATGCCTTTTACGACACTCTAGCGTATTCAACGTGTGCCTAGCGCATGGTGAGCGTGTGCGTAATATATAACTCATACGCTCATATACGCTGAATTTTTTTTAACATGATCAAACATTATTTCCGACCTCTGCGTATGAGAACGTTCATCGATGTATGGCAGCGTACTTGAATGAGCATAGGCCAAGGTCAGACTGCTTGGAAGGATACATGAAGTAGAAAAATATTGCCCAAAATGGCCTGATAGGTTTAAGTGTTAAAAAGTTTATATTGTGTAAAATATTATATAATACTTCACAATAGATGTAATCGGAATTGACTTTCATATTCCAGATCTTCTCATGCAGGTTTGCATTATCATTTTATTTCTTCGATTAAACATTTTTAATTGTTTGACAAATCTGGGAGGGGAAATTTGGAGATAATAAGGGGAAATATAAGTAAATATGTTTCAGAAAGGGACTTGGACCGAACGTTGACCCAAAACTGACCTAAAAGCACCACTGAAACACTATCGAAACAATTGTGCCACTGAGACGTTCGACAAATTCGTATGTTATTCAATGTAACAATAAATTTAATACGCTTGCATGCTGACCAAATCGATTGTACTATAGATCTGTATTTAGTAACTTGGGCGGAACCAATTATCAATAGTAAAATCGAAACCGATTTTTAACACTTGTCACGATAGTATCGTGAAACAATTTCCATGGCGATTCCAAGCTCTCATGGGAAGGACAAGGTGATAGACATATGTATAGGATTCACACTCCGCAATGTTAAGATGAGCATACGCACCAAATCTGGTGTCCTTAAGTAAGATATCATAGGCGCCATATCCCAGTCAAGGTTTTTGATAGCTGAGCTCAAAGATCATATGCCTTTGTATTGCTAAGTGATTTGACATACTGCAATTATATATTTACGCTTGTACTCTGGGCCGGGTCTATCATTCTAGGGAACAATTACATCGGCATTTAAGTAAAGGGAAACAAAATGTCAAATATATTGTAAATTTTAGGGGAAAACTGCACTAGTTATATAAGCGGCCCCTGTTATAGAATAAAGAAAAGTGAATGTAACTTTTTCAAATTCTAAATTGCAATTACGTTGCTTCAGATTTCAAATTTTGATTTATTTGGAGTCATTGCATAATCCACGGTTACGCCATGAATGCACATTGTAAAGGCAATAATATATATATTCAGCAAAACAAGTGCATTTACTGTACATAAATTCATGATATTCGAATTGACCTGTGTAGACCTATATCCTTCTATTGAAAAGTTTACCTATAATCCCTTAAATACAAACTAAACTTGAGGTTGCCAAATACAATTTTGTGTTCTTAATCTGTATACATGTATATGTAGCTAGATCAAGATCTGCAGAACCTCACATGATGTTCGTTTCCTAAGATCACTAGATTCACTGCTTATGGATTTTGGCGGTTCACACTATTCTCTTGGTTGTAGATCTAGATCTACTTCCTCCACTCTCTTATGTTAATCTAATATTATAAATGTCATGGATAAATCATAGGTAAGTGATCGTTTAAATAGTTGTGGTGGCAACCTAACAACCGTTTCCAGGTTGAGTATGTGGGTGCGTTGTAAAGGAAGGGGTTTAATTCTAATAAGAACAATACGTCACTACATACTGCATAATCTTTACAAACTCCCAATAACCGTAAAAACTTACCATCCGCTTTGAAAATTTGTCAAATTATTCTGCCTTTTTCGATGAGCGAAATCATAATAACTGATATAATCATTGATTAAATTCGCATTTCCCATAGTTGTCAATGGCTTGATTGTGATAAGAGTGATGTAACGCCGGGGTCCATGCGCTCTACTATTGGAGACCAGGGTAATTACCCCACCTCTCCCGCGAAGTTTTCACCCCTTTAGATGGGCTCTCTTGACCTAACATTGTAAAATCTTTGATAGGCACGCATTTCTCCACTGGACTAAACTGAATATGCGAGCAAATAGGTAAGGGCTCCAGTACCCAGGAGTGGGGGTACACTGTCGGTCGATAAAGAGCTGCTCTTAAAAACCTGGCAATTTCCGTGAAACAGAACGAGTCAGTTTAAAAGATAAAGAAATAATATTAAAAAATACTTAAACTATATATTACACCCCATATACATGCTATGGGGTGTAATATACAGCTCAGGCTATAATATGTTACGGGGTGTAATATACATTTCTAGACTGGTTCTCAATTTTTACCACAGATATGGGGTATATAATTGACACATTTTAAACACAGTCTAAAATGGCGGATACCTATCAAAGGGAGACAATCCAAATAGAATTTCGATATGAAACCTTGTTATGAGAATGAGGTTATTTTTCTTTAAAAGTCATTTTTATGCATAGATATAGCACTCATTTTTGGGGGGTTCTATATATACCCCCTACGTATATACAACCTCTCAACAAGGCGAAATTTAGACACAAACCTCTTAAGTGACCATGTCTCTTAGTATATATATATAGCCAATTTCAAGTACATACCGATGCTTACACTGTTCTTGTAGGCACGTTACACAAACATGCTTAGCATCTTTCATTTTAACCCTTTAACCTTTAGCCTGCTGAGCAAATTATTTTTACAAAAATCTTCACCTACTACATTTGCAAATGTCAAGCTATAATCAATTTGTCTACCAAATGCAATCAGGGAGTCAAATAGTTTGGATCCTGATGAGACGCCGAGTTACTCGATGTCTCATCAGGATCCAAACGGTTTGCATAGATATTCACTCATCTGCCCATAGCAGGCTAAAGGCTAAAATACGCTTTTCTACATCTAGTCAAACAGAGAAGATCCAGATCAGACGGCTCTTGTAGGAGCTGTCTGATCAGGGTATGTTCTTTTTGCATATGATATAACAGAGATGCCATGTATCTGCATCTGCCATGGCAAAAAGAAATCCATGTGCCCATGTGATATTATAAAAGTAAATCGAATTTATATTCATGAGTGCATTATTTCTTACATAAATATTCATGCAGTAAATGGTTAGATAGTATCACTGAAGGTTAACTATCTGTAGCATCACTAATGTTCACAATGGGTTATGTAGTCGCTGCTCTCTATGTGCTGTGGTATGTGGTATCCAGCCACTCCGATGGACATATGAACGAGGTAAACGTCAAAAGATGTCCGTAAATCCAACTAGTCGTGGTGTAGAACAGCAGAGAAAATACAAATAATATGACTGTATCTGGTCTAAGTTAAGGCTTATACAACACACTTTGTCTTGATATTTAAAACAAAACCTCGACCGTGACACCACGATACCACGAGCCATTCACAAGGACATTGTCAGACCACGTTGTCACGATATTGAAACCGTGCGACATCGACAGTGAAATAGAAATATCACGAAGTCTCGACAGTAATATCACAAGACCGCGAGACGAAGATAGCGAAAACGCGATAGAATTCCACCCTGTCACTATCGTACTCTAGTGCTATCACTGTCGTACCCCAATGTTAGCACTATCGTGCCGTAGTTCTCTCAGTATCGTACTCTATCAATATTCCTATCGCACACGTATTGTCACTACAGTACTCTAGTACATGTACTATCACTATCGTTCTACGTATTCTACTACAGGTATAACTATCTTACTCTAGTACTATCACTACAATCTAGTACAAGCGTTATCGTTTTCTAGTACCATCATGCTCGTACTCTAGTACTATTACAGTACTTTCGTACTCTGATACTATAATTATCGTACTATAGTACTATCACTATCGTACTATAGTATTTTCACTATAGTTCTCTGCTACTATCACTATGGTACTCATGTTAAATCATTATCGTACTCTGGTACAATCATTTTTTTACCGTAGTTTTATCACTATCGTACTCCGTAACTGTACTCTTGTGCTATAACTATCTTACTCTAGTACTATCATTATCATGCTCTAGTACTATCACGATCGTACTGTTGTACTATCACTATCATAATGTATGAATATCACTAACGTATTCTAGTGCTATCCTAGCTTATATCGTGGTCTAGCACTATCACTATAGTACTCTAGTATTATCACTATCATACCCTAGCACTATCACTATAGTACCCTAGTATTACCGGTATCACTATCTTACTCTAGTACTATCACTGTCGTACTCTAGTATTACCGGTATCACTATCTTACTCTAGTACTATCGCTGTCGTACTCTAATGTTACCCCTTTGGCACTCTAGTACTATCACTATTGCACTCTAGTACACGTACCAGTATAATTATCCTGTCGTGGTCTCGGGCACACTATAAACGCTAACGAATAATGTGTAATTTAATAATAAACTGCTACTATGGGCCCTCTAAGCAGGGTATGTACTGTTTGTCTCCCAGTATCGTGTAGCACACTACGCACCCCTCATACCAAATGGACTCTACTTTTGAACAGTGATGTGTCATTCCACTTTAAAAAGGCTACTTTTATCTCGTATTATCCATTCCCGAGTCGGTCACGCGAGGGTATTAGACAATCTGAAGATAGAAACTGTATTTTAATGATTAATGAAGTGCCTACGTGGTACACTTTTACCTTGCTCAGAGTCCATAACACTCAGCCTCTATGACTAACATGCAATGCAATTATTGACGACCCGAATCAATAACCATGTTTTCACTATGACAACAGGTCTACCAAGAAAACATTAGGGATGTTATAACAGTACATCAGGAATGAAGACCTTCACCATACAGCGGTTTGCAAATTTGATGGCTTTGCTTAAATCCACTAACCAATAATATAGCCAGAACCAACGCAATTTGATTGTCTCCCAATTCTTAGTTATTAGTTTGCGAAAAAATCTTGCTGCTTGTTGCAATGGCAGTTTTCTCATTATGCGGGCCATTTGATATTAAATTTTAGTCAGTCACAATATTTCATTATTGGTAGGAAACTTCTACCACTTGGGTATAAATTTGGCAAGATTGTAATTGATGAAAGAATAGTACTATTATCAATACAACTAAATGTATGATTAACTTTGAATAATATATTAATATTGGAACACTTAGTTGCAGGACAAAGGGACTCATTTTGGAATTGGTAAATATTAGAATGAAAATAATAATTTCAGAACGAGTGTAATTAGTAACAATATGAGAACGAGTAAAGATAGTACTTAATACTATCAGAACGAGTAAATATAATAATACTATCAAAACGAATAAATATATTTATACTATCAGAACGAGTAAATGTAATAATACTTTAAAAAACGAGTAAATGTAATAACAATATCAGAACGAGTAGATGTAGTGATTATAATATCAGAACATGTAAATGTAATATAAATACAAGAACGAGTAGATGTGATAATAATATCATGATTGATCGATAACGTGATACTAATATAAGAACGGCTGAGCTCAAGTCCATCCGCCTATAATGTGTTGAAGTGAGGCCCAAAGCTAAAGGAAGAGTCAGCTGGAAAAAGGTAGTGAAGGCCCTATGCCCAGAGGATTAAGTGAGTAAGTAAGTAAGTAAGTAAGTAAGTAAGTAAGTAAGTAAGTAAGTAAGTAAGTAAGTAAGTAAGTAAGTAAGTAAGTAAGTAAGTAAGTAAATAAGTAAGCAAGTAAAGTAAAGTAAGTAAGTAAGTAAGTAAGTAAGTAAGTAAGTAAGTAAGTAAGTAGGTAAGTTAGTAAGTAAGTAAGTAAGTAAGTAAGTAAGTAAGTAAGTAAGTAAGTAAGTAAGTAAGTAAGTAAGTAAGTAAGTAGTAAGTAATTAAGTAAGTAAGTAAGTAAGTAAGTTATATAAGAACGGATAAATGTATTAATAATATCAGAACGAGTAAATGCGATTATAATATCTGAACGAGTAAATATAAAATTATCAGAACTAGTACATAATGTCATAATAATACAATAACGGGTGAATGTGATGATAATATCAAAACGAGTAAAATGAGTACTGATATCAAAACGGGCAGATAGTTTAAAATATCAGAATGAGTAAATACGATATTAATATCAGAAAGAGTAAACGAAGGCCCATAACAATACCAGAACGAGTAAATGGCTCAATAGTATCAGAACGAGTAACCGTTATAATAATATCAGAACGCGTAAATGAAGTTATGATATCAGAACGAGTAAATATAATTATGATATCAGAGCGATTGCAGCAACGATACAAAGAGCGATCAAGTGAAGTTACAATATCAGAACGATTATTATTGATGTAATTTGAATTAATATTGTCAGAAAAAGTTTGCAGCTTTATTCATTCTCAGTGTTGTTATACTTTCTGGTCCTTCGGGATCATAAGTTTTGATGTTATTAGTTCTGTTTAAGCCGGTGCTAGGGGGCGTGATTAGTGTTGCACTTTTAATTTCTACTCATGAACAGATTCAATAAAACCGAGTCTACCATTTTCTCTTTTTTGCATTTCTTCTTTTGCTTTGGAAGGATCATAAAAAATCAAAATATATTTAATATTAGAAGGAATAAATTGAGTAATAATATCAACCAGTAAATGTATGAATGATATTAGAACGAGTAAAAGTAGTAAACTATATGAACGAATAGATGTAGTAATACTATAAGAACGAGTTAAATGAAGTGATATTGTCAGAACAAGAGAATGTATTAATAGCATCGGAATGAGTAAATGTAGTAAAAGTTTAAAAATTGTGTTTTTCAAATGGTCGAAAAGAGAGCCGCGATTGGGTAGAAACCCCCTCGTGAAAGTTTGCCAACTGATTCGGTCGTAAATGTATTATTAATATCTAAACGAGTAAATGTAATATAAATATCTGAACGAATAAATGTGATATAAATATCTGAACAAGTAAATGTATTATTAATATCTGAAAGAGTAATGTTATATTCATATCTGAACGAGTAAATTTATTATTAATTAATTGAAATAGTAATGTAATATTAATACCTGAACGAGTAAATGTATTATTAATATCTGAAATAGTAATGCAATATTAATATCTGAACGAGTAAATGTAATATTAATACCTGAACGAGAAAATGTATTATTAATATCTGAACGAGTAAGTGTAATATTAATATCTGAACGAGTAAATGTATTATTGATACCGGAACGAGTAAATGTAATATTAATATCTGGACGGGTAAATATATTACTTGTATTAATATCTTAACGAGTAAATGTAATATTGATACCTGAACGAGCAACTGTATTATTAATATCTGAACGAGTAAAATAATGTATTATTAATATCTGAACGAGTAAATGTAATATTAATACCTGAACGAGTAAATGTAATATCAATATCTGAACTAGTAAATGTAATATCAATATCTGAACGAGTAAATGTAATATTAATATCTGAACGAGTAAATGTAATATTGATACCTGAACGAGCAACTGTATCATTAATATCTGAACGAGTAAAATAATGTATTATTAATATCTGAACAAGTAAATGTAATATTAATACCTGAACGAGTAAGTGTTATATTAATATCTGAACTAGTAAATGTAATATTAATATCTGAACGAGTAAATGTAATATTAATATCTGAACGAGTAAATGTAATATTAATATATGAAATAGTAATGTAATATTAATACCTGAACGAGTAAATATATTATTAATATCTGAACGAGTAAGTGTAATATTAATATCTGAACGAGTAAGTGTAATATTAATATCTGAACGAGTAAATGTATTATTGATACCGGAACGAGTAAATGTAATATTAATATCTGGACGGGTAAATATATTACTTGTATTAATATCTTAACGAGTAAATGTAATATTGATACCTGAACGAGCAACTGTATTATTAATATCTGAACGAGTAAAATAGTGTATTATTAATATCTGAACAAGTAAATGTATTATTAATATCTGAAAGAGTAATGTTATATTAATATCTGAACGAGTAAATGTATTATTAATATCTGAAATAGTAATGTAATATTAATACCTGAACGAGTAAATGTATTATTAATATCTGAACGAGTACGTGTAATATTAATATCTGAACGAGTAAGTGTAATATTAATATCTGAACGAGTAAATGTATTATTGATACCGGAACGAGTAAATGTAATATTAATATCTGGACGGGTAAATATATTACTTGTATTAATATCTTAACGAGTACATGTAATATTGATACCTGAACGAGCAACTGTTATTATTAATATCTGAACGAGTAAAATAATGTATTATTAATATCTGAACAAGTAAATGTATTATTAATATCTGAAAGAGTAATGTTATATTAATATCTTAACGAGTAAATGTATTATTAATATCTGAAATAGTAATGTAATATTAATACCTGAACGAGTAAATGTATTATTAATATCTGAACGAGTAAGTGTAATATTAATATCTGAACGAGTAAGTGTAATATCAATATCTGAACGAGTAAGTGTAATATTAATATCTGAACGAGTAAATGTATTATTGATACTGGAACGAGTACAAGTATTATTTATATCTGAACGAGTAAAATATTGTATTATTAATATCTGAACGAGTAAATGTAATATTAATACCTGAACGAGTAAATGTAATATTAATATCTGAACTAGTAAATGTAATATTGATATCTGAACGAGTAAATGTAATATTAATATCTGAACGAGTAAATGTAATATTAATATCTGAACGAGTAAATGTATTATTAATATCTGAACGAGTAATGTAATATCAATATCTGAACGAGTGAATATATTATCAATATCTGAACGAGTAAATGTAATAATTAATATCTGAAAGAGTAATGTAGTTACAAGATCTGAACAAGTAAATAGAGCAAATATATCAGAACGAGTACATGTAATATTGATATCAGAACGGGTACAATGAGAATAGTTTAACCCTTTCGGTGCCATAGTTCTAACTGTCGTCTGCAATCAATTTTTGTTAAAGAAATACGATAAATAAATGCAAATTTCAAAGGAATAAAAATAAAATATATAGAAATAGTATTTGAGACAAAAAATGAATTCCCTGACCAGAAGCCGCCTTGAAAAGGCGGGATATGATCTGGGACTGCACTATATGTCGGGGTACATTTATGCGACATTGGCTGCGAATGGATTGACGAACAAACTGTAATAGGGACGATAAATCACTCCGAAACATAAACAGAGTACATGTATACTGAAAAAGGAGACTCTCATTTGGTCTAACATTATTTATATAAAATGTTTGGATAATACCAGTGCTGATAAAGTTAAGTCCACATCAGAGTTTCAGTAAAAGGATACTAACAATAACTTTTTCAACTGGTTCCATTGTATACTCAGCTGTAAGAAGCTCATACTGGAAGTAACAGTGATTTATGAACTGGTAGAGAGTTGTCCAGATACTATCCGATTGTTCGCCTGGTTTGCCTTTCCGTAGAGACATTTTTGTTCACCACCAACATGTATATAGCTTCTCCTTGAAATAACAAAATAACGATGAACACTAAAATAGCGTCTTTTGAAACATTGTCCATTTAACCATTTACTCCGTAGATATGTTTTTAAACGCATTTGCAAACAGAGAAGATCCAGATCAAATGGCTCCTATATATCTACTCTGTTTGCTTATTACAGTAAAACCTCTCTTTAACGACCACTAAATTACATCAAGTATTTTGTGATAAAGGCAGGTGGTTGCTTAAAGCAAGGTGAAAGTTAAACAAAATGCTCCTATTAGGAGCGTTCTGTTTTACTTTCACCTTGCTTTAAGCAGTCACCTGTCCTAAATACCAACTAATTAACACGATTTAGTGACCGTTATAGAGAGGTTAAACAGTATGTATTATAGATACAATTCTACATTTTTTTGCAGTTGCAAAACTTCCCGTGTCAATATGTTATTACAACAAATTAATTTAATTGATATTAATGACGTCATTATTTTTACATGGGTATTCATGGAAGATCACTCATTTCTCTTCATAGATACGTAAAGATCCAAGGGTGATTTAAAACATTTTAAGTCTTAACATTGACTAATTTAGTCATTTACTTGACAGAGCAGCACTCTTTTGCGTACATGTATGTGCAAACAGAAAAGACCCAGATCAGACAATTCCTGTAGATGTCTGAACAGTGTCTGCTCTGTGTACGTATTATTCAATACTAATATGCTTCTGTTGTGGTATAAAATTTCATCTTTCATAACGCCATCTAATCAATCAGCTAATGGATATTCGCACAGACATTATTTATTCCATTAACCCTTCGCTTGCTGAATTTTAAAATACATTTCTCTTTCTTTACCCATGCCCTGTTGTATAATTACATATATGTTCACTGTGTACAAGTGTTTAGCTGTGCAACCACTGCTGTGGAGGGCACTGGTTGCACAATCAACTTGTAAATAGTGCAGACCCTGATGAGACAGCTCCTGCAGGAGCTATCTCATCTGGGTCTTCACTATTTACAGGTAGGTATATTGACGCGAATAGCAAGCGAAGGGTTAACACTTTGCATGCCAGGTAATATTTCGTCTGCAACAATTGTCGTCTGCTTCAATTCTGAAAATAATTTTCTCTCATTTCTTTACAAAAAATATGGCCAAAGTGACAAACATTTTGGATCCTGATAAGACACTGCATTATGTGGCGTCTCATCTGGATCCAAACTTTTTGCATAGGTAATTACAGTTTTGCCGCCAGCATGAAAAGAGTTATTATTCCCCAGGACTTCAACAATGCAAGCTTTGTACGCTGAAACTAAAATCTGAAAGTATGTAGTCTGTCTTTAACTAGTAACTAAAAATATTTTCTGTTAGCTTCCAAGATGTTAGCATGAGTGTTTACAACGCTGGATTGTCAAATGGAACAGCTGGGTCTGCACTGTTTGCAAAAGGGTATTAGTGAGTTTTGTCCCGCACTGTAAAAGTTAACGTAGACTAAAATATGTTTTATTACCTCCACGTTTGGATATCCGACAATGAAGATCCTGATTAAACTTAAACGCTGAGTCACTCCTCAGGATTCAAACTGAAAAAAGGAAAAGCACAAAAAACTCACTTTCTCCTGTCTCCTCAGCGCTGGATCACCGTGCTTAATGTGTCTGAAAAATATTGATCAATAGGTATACTTGGTAGTAACATTATTTATTGATGGCAAGGTTTGTACAGCTGTTACAACCACTTCTCTGTATCCCTTTCAGCGACAATTTTCTAATAATTATTGTCGTCTGCAAACCACTTTTGTTAGATCATTTGGTAAAATCTGTAAATGAGATAAATAAATGCATATTTCAAAGGAATAAAGCACAGCTATAGAAATAGAGATTGACACAAAAAGTGAAGTCCCTGATCTGAGACTGCACGTTTTGTCGTGGTGCATTAAGTAGAATATTACTAAAGCGATAAAGTAGTTCATTTAATACGAGTGTGCTCATCTGTGACACGATAACTGTGTCCTACGCCTTTGCATACATAGTAGAAACAGATCAGACAGTTTCAACATGATATTTCTGATAAGGGTCACTACTGTTTGCACAATACAAACACTTTATTAACCCGTCTCTTGCTGAATTTTAAAATACATTTCTCCTTCTTTACCCATGCCCTATTGTATAATTACATATATCTTCACTGTCTGAAATTATTTTTCCGTGCAATCACTGCTGTGGAGTGTACTGGTTGCACAGTACATTTGTAAATAGTGTAGACCCTGATGAGACAGCTCCTGCAGGAGCTGTCTCATCTTGGTCTTCACTATTTACCGGTAGGTATATTGATGTGAATAACATGCGAAGGGTTAATACAAGAATCAACCCTTTCAGTACCAGCATATTTGTCTGCTGGACACATTTTCGTCTGCTTCATGTTTTAGCGTGTGCGCTTGCTCAGTTTCCGTGTGCACCAAGAAACAGAGTCAAACGGCGTGTGTCCTGACGAGGCGCCGCTCATCCGTGTCCAACTCGTTTGCATATGATATCACAGACCAGTCTCCATGACTTTGAATGGGTTAATTAATATTCATAATGCATATTCATAAAGTAAACTATTAACCCTTTCTTTTATTAACTCTTTCCCTGTTCTATGTTTATAACAGAGTTCATTACCTACTGAATATTCATGGACATAAAGGTTGTTATGAAATATGGAAGGTGGAGCATTGTAGCCATTTTAGAAAGTAAAGACACAGATCTTTGAAATTCTATTAGCAAACAGAGTAGATCCTGATCAGACGGCTCCTCTAGGAGCCGTCTGATCTGGGTCTTCTCTGTTTGCAGATGCGTGAAAACACGTTTATATGAGGGAAAGGGTTAATATTGATATAAGAAACAATGACGTCATGAATATTATTTAAATTATTTTGTTTAAATGCATTTGTTGTCATGGCAGACACTGTATCATATCTATATTATGTCATAAGCAAACAGAGCAGACCCTGATCAGATGGCTCCAATGGGAGCGTCTGATCTGAGTCTACTCTGTTTGCAAAGGCGTAGACAGACGTATTTATGAAGTAAAGGGTTAAGTAATGCGACTGTTTGCTGGTAGTACAGAAAGGTATTGGAACCGTTATAAATAGAATTTCGTTAGTATTCCAAGTACACTTGCCGTGGTAATGGAGAAACAGATAAAGTATATAAACAAAACAGTTCCACACAGGACTGTCCGTGTTCATCTTATGTATTATTTAAACCTACTAGTTCAATCAGCGCATCTCTAATGTCTTTGGCAAACAGTGTAGATCCTGATGAGAGGGATACAAGAGGACCCTCTCATGAGGGTCTACACTGCCGGCCATGTTATACACTTGTCTTAAAAACAATCTCTGAATATTCATGGTAAGTTTCACCTGTTTGAAATTTGGAATAGTTTATTTGAAAAAAAAAATCAGCATTGAAAGGAGTTAATCTACTAGTTGTCCCAAGAACCATGGTTAGACTTCTTCGGAATGACTGTTTTTTACAGTATACATCATTTACAAGCTATATCTCTAGCATGTTGATGATGGAGCTGTTGGAGAGAGAGAGTGAGAGAGAGAGACATAGACAGACAGGGAGACAGACAGACAGACAGACAGAGACAGAGACAGATAGAGAGAAAGAACGAGAGGAAGAGGTTACTGTAGACACTAAAATATTAAAAGTTCTTTATTTGAAAAAGGAACAATAACAAACAATGTAGACCCAGTTAAAGATGACACAGAGTATGCCGTCTGGTCAATGTGCACTGTTTTCATCCTAATCAATATTAACAAAGACAATCAAATGCAAGTTTTAAGTCGTTTGCTATAGTTCGTTGCGATCGGAACCATGATAGACTTAACTCAGATGGAAGACAAAGGAAGAGTCTTTTCAGATGGAAGACAATGACAAACTCTACAGACAATGGCAGAGTGTGTGAGTCTGCTCAAATAGCAGACATTGGCAGACAATTGCAGAGTCTACTAAGATAACAGACAATGGCAGGGTCGGCTAAGATGGCATACAATGGCAAAGACTGCTCAGATGGCAGACACTGGCAGAGTCCGTTAAGATGGCAGACAGTGACAGAGTCTGTTAAGATGGCAGGCACTGGCAGAGTCCGTTAAGATGGCAGACAATGGCAAAGACTGCTCAGATGACAGACACTGACAGAGTCCGTTAAGATGGCAGACACTGGCAGAGTCCCTTAAGATGGCAGACACTGACAGAGTCTGTTAAGATGGCAGACACTGACAGAGTCCGTTAAGATGGCAGAAAATGACAGGGTCGGCTAAGATGGCAGATACTGACAGAGTCTGTTAAGATGGCAGACACTGACAGGGTCTGTTAAGATGGAAAAACACTGACAGGGTCCTTTAAGATGGCAGACACTGGCAGAGTCTGTTAAGATGGCAGACACTGGCAGAGTCCGTTAAGATGGCAGACACTGACATAGTATGTTAAGATGGCAGACACTGACAGAGTCCGTTAAGATGGCAGACACTGCCAGAGTCTGTTAAGAGGGCAGACACTGACAGAGTCTGCTAAGATGGCAGACACTTGCAGAGTCTGTTAAGGTGGCAAACAATGGCAAACCCTGCTGATATGACTCGTGGACGAAACTGTTAGTGAAGTAAACAGAAACTTTTAGTGTTGTGTCTTAAAGAAAATCATATACAATCGATACATGTACATGTACTACGGGCTTTTAGTAAGGAGGGATTTATTTCTTTGTATGTAGGTGGCTGCTTAATACAGACTGAAAGTCATGCAGAGAGCTCATAAAGTGTTGAGCTAATTATACCATCGATGACCCCTCCAAATCCGGAATTTTAGTAAGGAGGAATTTACGTCTTTGTATGTAGGTGGCTGCTTAATGCAGGCTAAATGTCATGCAGAAAGCTCATAGAGTGTTGAGCTAATTGATGCTTGGAACAGTAACCCCTCTAAATCTGAATTCTAGTGGAGAAGTATTTATACACTTTAAGGCAGGCATAAGCTGCCTAATGTGTTACAGATCAATAATGGTACGTATTTGAGTGTTCGTAGTATCGAGTGTTCGTAGCGAGTGTTCGTAGTATCGAGTTTGCAGCAAACATGTTACGACAAATGTCCGTCATGTATATTTATTTGCTGTTTTTTTATCATGGTGTATTAATACAGAATTGTTTTGTCTAGGCAGAAACCATAGAACCAGATCTGTATAATTCTATTAAGAAAATAGCAGACCAATGAGCAGTCTTATCTGAATCTACTCTGTTTGCAAAGGCATGCAAAGCCATCAGTATTAGGTATAGTACAATCCCTCTAAACCGGAAGTTAAATTCAGTATAAATATCGGCCTTGGAGGGCTTTCTGCATGACTTTCACCCTTCATTATGCAGCCACCTACATGTACCTAAAATATCTAAATTCTTCTCTACTAGAATTCCGGTTTATTGGGGTTTTGTTGTATATTATATACAAAGTACGATTGTAACGTCCTATATACATTTAGTCCTGCATGAGATACAGCCTGGCTTAACCCTTACAATGCGAGAAACGGGTCACTTATGTTCTTTGCAAACCCAGATGAGAGGGCTCCTATAAAAATCCCTAGATATTCACAATAAGCTTGAACTATTTGACTTTTGGAATCGTCCATTTGAAAATTAAGCGTTGTAAAATGCCGAAATAGGTTCCAACCTTTCCAGAACGGCCTTTAAAAAAGCCAGTGGTTTTAACCCTTTGTCGCTTAAAAGAACATTGGCAAAAAGCGTAGACCCAGGATTCCTGCGGTAATCATCTGACCAGGTTTTGCACGGTTATAGATTACGTAAATCAATGTCCTTATTGAATGGACCGCACTAGTGAAAGTTAGATTCGGTCATAAAACAGAGATACGCTGATACGATATTCTACCTTTGTTCTAGTAGTGAAAATGCTGTCTGATTCAATTATAGTCTGTTTTTACTATTTATTTTACTGACGATTATTAAGATATTTGGAGAAACTTTTAACATTGAACCCCAATTGGACGGTGATATGCACGGCGTAACCTTTGAATCCAAGCATTTTTAGCAAGGGGCTTGCCACTCCTTGATATTGTTAGGCCAACCTGGAAAATCGCAATGCGTTGATGGGAAAACCGATTAGCATCGACGAAATAGTTCGTCTGTGTTCGCACAGAATATAAACTCTACTGACCTTGTTCACAGTGGATGTTTCTTCGAAAGTATAGTGTAGGGCAGTATATGATTTGCAGGGAGAACAATTTTGCGGAAGAATCTGCATTTTTGTCCACGGATAGAGCTAATGACCACAACGTGACATGAGCATGATAGTTCTGAAAGACCTTCACTCTCAGTAGATTCATTCACAGAAATTGAGTCTAAAATAGCCTATAAGCTCTATTCCTGGCGATTCGTGTTCCTTAAAGATTACATTATATTATTATTATGTGTATTACAGTTGTGCAGTCTAAGTCTTATTTAGTTGTATTGTAATATTTAAAACATTTATTCATCTTGAAATAATAAACTTTCAGAAACAAATCATCGAAAGTGTAATTTTTACTTGCTAAATCGATCGAGTCGGCTGCGACGAAATTTTGACCTAATTCCTATTGATTCGTGTGCTCTAATTGGTCAGTATAAAAATAGCATTCCGGGCAAGAAAATTCATGTTGCGGGATTTTTTGCGGGACTAAATTCGTTCCGACAAAAATTCATAACAATGATTATTTTGAAATTTATGATTGTACAACGCAATAGAAGAAAACTAAATTTAATCATTGCTGACGTAATGGCGTTTTTTATATTAACGCACTATTTTCATAGAAGCTATTGACAAAAACTAGGTCATGGGTTGAGAAAACTATGTGATAACACAATGCACGAATCGATAGGGTACCACGAATCCATAGGAATTGGCCATAAGGTTATTTGAGATGCAAACTTCATTAAATTCCCTAGAAGACATGAAATAAAAAATGACCCTTTGCAGACCCAGATGAGAAAGTTTCTCTAGGAGCTCTCTGACCAAGGTCTGTATTGCTTGTCATTCAGAATCCCCTAGCAGTGCAGACCCAGATGAGAATGTATTATAGGGGCTCCCTGACCAGGGTCTGTATTGGTTGTCCTTCAAAATCCCCTAGCAGTGCAGACCCAGATGAGAAGGTTCCTCTAGGTGCTCTCTGACCAGGGTCTGCATTGTTTGTCATTTAAATTCCCCTAGCAGACCTTTCATACTGAGTAGACTCTTTTAATTAACCCGTTCCCTGTTATATATTCAGTCTAATTTTCAATACCTACTGGATATTCATGGACAATATAGTTATACTGAAATACAGAAAGCGTAACCATGTAGCCATTTTAGAAACTAAAGAAACATATTTATCAAATTCCAATAGCAAACAGAGCAGACCCTGATCTGGGTCTACTCTGTTTGCAAATGCGTGAAAAGATGTTTATATGAAGGAAAGGGTTAAACAATGATGGGCTGTTCCATTCCAAAACATCAGCGTGGAACCCTTTTCCTGAAAGTGACACATTTGGTGTCTCTGTATACATAGTGGATCCAGATCAGAGGATCGTCGTGGATGTATCAGGGTCTGTTCTGTTTGCTGAAATGTTACAGATTCGTATTTGTTTGCAATAGCAAATATTTGTACTTTTAATACAATAACTAAATTAAGTCATACATGAATATCAATCTGGTAAAAGGTTATTAACAACATACCAATCATTGTTGCGATCGTATTTCATTGTGTATAGTTTATCGTCCGTATAGAAAATAGAAGACAGAGAACAGAAGATAGAAACACGATACTGCGTGCACAGGTATGAACTGACGATAATCGTATGAAACTGAGAGTTGCAACAGGTTCTATAATAAAACATACTTTTATTTACTTTATGCACGACTGGCCAATTCTCCATTGCAAAATTGATATTTTCGTTAGCTCATCTTTTTCCTGATACGTGTATAAAGTATATAAACGCCAGGCCCAGATCTGAAGACTTCTGTAGAAGACGTTTGATCAGGGTCCGCTCTGTTTGCTTATGGTATAATTGTTTTCCAAGTCTGCCTGTCGCAAAGTTTGTCTGCGCTTCTACTAAAAAACGGCTGGGTAAATTTCAATAAAATTTCACAGCATAAAGTGTAGTTGTGCATGTCGCCAGGGTGGTCTGGTTCGATTGTTTTTCAGTTATGTCCCCATCAATTTGTTTTAGAAATACACCGGCAGTACTCATTATACGCCCACCTAATAAAGGTGGTCGTATATTGGCGTGGCCCTGTCCGTCCGTCCGTCCGTTCGTTCGTCCGTTCGTTCGTCCGTCAACACTTTGTTTGTCCGCAGTTTTCTTGGAAAACTATTTGACAGATATTAACGAAACTTCACACAAATGTTTAATGCATCAAGATCTGAAGCTGAGTTGATTCTGAGGTTCATTTAATTTTTTCGTTTCAGAGTTATGGCCCTTGTACTTAAAAAATAATGCAAATACATGCAAATAGTTTGTCCGCTGTTTTCTGGGACAACTATTTGAGAGATATTAATGAAACTTCACACAAATATTTAATGCATCAAGATCTGAAGCTGAGTTGATTCTGAGGATCATTGGATTTTTCGTTTCAGAGTTATGGCCCTTTTATTTAATAGATAATGCAAATACATGCATATAGTTTGTACGCTGTTTTCTGGGAAAAGTGTTTGACAGATATTAATGAAACTTCACACATATGTTTAATGCATCAACACCTGAAGCTAAGTCAATTCTGAGGTTCAATTTGATTTGTTGTTTCGGAGTTATAGCCCATGCACTTAAAAGAAATAATGCAAATCTATGCAAATATGAGGATGGCCATAACGTTTTCATTTGAAATGATATTTACTTCAATTTTTTATATGGTTAAACCTTAATATGAATTTTCACATATATTGCGGGGGTTTGATAAGTCATTTTATTCTAAAGTTATGGTGCTTGAACTTTGTGTGTTTGTTGCTTTGTTTGTCGGTCAACTTTTAGTTTATCTGTTGTTTTCTGGGAAAACTATTAAAATGATATAAATGAAACTTAACACAAATGTTTTAAGCAACAAAATCTGAAGCTGAGTTTATTTTGAGGTTCATTCTATTTGTCTTTACCGAGTTATGGCCATTGCACTTTACAAAAATCTGCAAATATGAGTATTAGCTGTAACTTTTTTAATTAATAAGATATTCACTTCATTTTATTTTTAAAAATAGTATCACTTTAATATGGAAATCAAGATCTGAAGCACAGATTAGAAAATGTCAACACTTATAAGGCATGTTGAATCTGAGAAAGTTTGCAAGTGGGCGTATTATGTACCGTATGCGGTACTCTTGTTTAGTAATTGTAATTGTCATGTAATCAACGTCTTGCATAGACCCACATATATATACTCAGGGAGCCAGTGGAGTCTATCGTGCACCCCTAGATTAGTCTGGGATGTAGAACGGTAGACCCCACTGGCTCCCTGCGTAATACATGTACCATCGGTAGCGTGACAGACTTTAAGAATCTGTCTCTCGAGTATTATCTGTAGATGTACAGTAAACCCCCTGTAAACAGGAATTTTAGTAGAGAAGAATTTAGATACTTTTAGGCAGGTGGCTGCTTAATGCAGGGTGAAAGTCACGAAGAAAGCTCCTAGAGGAGCTTTATGCATGACTTTCACCCTGTATTAAGCTGCCGCCTGTCTCCAAGACCGATATTTATGCTACATTTAACGTGTAGTTTAGAGGGGTTTTACTGTATATCAAAAACGTCGCTTATGTTAGAATAAATGTCAAAATGTAATGCCGTAAGACATTCTAGTCCGCAACGCTGTAGATAAGAGAACGTAACATGCGTCAGTTGATGTGGGAAGAAACCGTAACATGTACACGGATGTGCATGATAGTATGGATAAACTCGTCAAAAGCAATTTAAAACCTGCAAATTAAGTGCACATGCGGATGCTACATGCTAAATAAGGCATCACCGGTACATATCGTTTAAAGATTTTTCACATTTAGTGAAACGAAATGTAAAACATAACACAATCTTCATGTTTTGAACAATGTATTACTTTCAAAACCACTCTTTTCGCGCACTAATTGCTTTCAACTCGATTTCCTGCGCACGTATGATGTATAATTCGATACGATATAAATACTGCCTAAGTATTGAATAAAGCAACCAAAACCTAGAAAAATAAACAGCGTACCGAACATTAATTGAATCTTCTTCCTCGCATATTTGTAAACAAGAAGGCAGGCGCCGTAACTGTATCGAACCGATACCTTAACATGTATTCTCGCAGGCGCACTCTGTTTGAAAAGGTACATGAAAAGCTGTTTATATGAAGAAAAGGGTTAATATATCTCATATCAAATGAGGAAGACAACCAGTTTTTACTAAAATCACAAAATGTCTGTAGGGCACAACCAGAGTTAAATCCTTATCCAAATATTTGCGGTCCAAGTCACATTTGCAAACAGTGTCGATCCAGATGAGATACAGGCAGAATCAGAATTCCTTCATGACCCAAGCTGTTTGAATCTTGGTAAAAAGTTTCTCAAATGTTTGATTGGATTTATAGAAGTGGTGAAAAGTAAGAGTTAGATAATGATAAAATTGGATAATAGGTTTTCTTCAGATTATTGTGTACTTGACTATGGCAGTATCTTGAATTTAAGACTGCACTAGTGATTGTAGCAACAATTTTCTTTGTTCTATTACCAAAATGGAATCAACAATTAATTCATCGTATTAGATGGAGACTTGCATGAATATTAAACAGGGAAATGGTTAAAGCCATACTCTTCAGACGCAACAATATATGAAAATTGATACATAAATACTTGAATTGCTCTGATCTAATAGTTCGACCACTAAGGGCCTTTTTTATCAGTACAAGTATTTATGTATTATATTAATTCCCTTTTTGGAATATTTTCTTCATTTTGAAACTTAATAGTGAGGATTCAGATATAATCCAGTGGCATACTAGCATATGTCTAACCACACCTTGTGTAAATCAGATTTTGCATACAAGTTGGCCAAATGTATACATTTCTTAATATGTGTTCCATACAATTTAAGAAATTCTTTACATTCTCAGAACTTACAGCCAAAATTCAGATCACAAAATACAACAACAAGATTTTTACTTTTATGCCATTTAATGTTTGTACACCAGCCAATAACTGACATTGATATTGCTATAATAATGTTCACATTTCAAATTTAAAAACTTACATTAAGTAAGTAACAACATGTTAGCTGCTGATGTTGGTATTCTGGGATACAACAATGAAGACTAATTAATTTTCTAGAAATCAGTAATTGAGAATTATATCTAAGGCATAGATGAAACTTGATTGGTGACCTGCTGTTTTCATACTGAAGTGTTGGCTATATTGTGTTCATCGTTTTTGTTCGGTGTTTGATACCTTCAAAATATGCCCTTTCTTCTTTTTGTCAAATATGCATATATTTTCCAGATATCATAACAATTCAATTGTTGATCACTAACTCCTTTCCTGTTAAATATTCATGCAAAACTACACCCACTATCAATAATTATGAACAAACTTTTGTTACTTAGATGTGAAAAGGCATCCACTTAGAATTTGTTCATTGTTTGTTAAGTGTTATCTTAAGTTCCGTGTCTCGAAATCTGTCAAAGATATTTGGTTCAAATTTGGTATGCATATTTACTACCACAAGAAGACTAATTCCACAATGGCAATGTCATAGGGTGTGCATTATAATAAAAGTACCATTTTGGATGATATGTTGTTTATTTTTATTATTTCCCATTTGGCATATTTGACAGTGACCTCTACAAGTATTTGAAATCTAAGGGGGTTTAACTCTGACTGTTTGTTAACCGCATTTGCACGTGTACTTTCATATCACCGTTGTCATCCTTCATGGTTGGACGTGACTCCTGCTATTTTGATATATTGATTGTATGTCTACAATACAGTCAGGTAAATGCAGTTTCATTCACCTTTTATCACTTTTTGCCATTATCATAATCATAACTAATTGTTCTAAACATATATGAGGCCTATAATATGAAACAACACATTACGTGTAAATGAAGCGTAGCTTCCAGAACACAATAGATTCCATTCTAAATATCTTACAAAATAGCTTACAACAAAAGAATAAACATGTCACAGCTATAGAATGATTATTATGATTATGATAATGAAATGATAAAGAAAAACACTGATGAAAAGACAAGGAAAATGAGAGATAAGGAAAAACAAAGATAGAGAGATAAAGAAAAACAAACGTTGCACGGATGAGAAAGAAAAGTATGAAATACACAAAATCGATAGCAAGGCGAGTACAACAGCGAAATGTAGATCATGTTACAGTGATAGAGAGACGATATAGAGATAAGGAAAAAACACAAATATAGAGAGACGAAGAAAAACAATGATAAACAAATACAATCAGCAATTACTCAAACTAATTATCAATGCTAATGAAAATAAGACAAACAATAAACTGTATACTAAATGCGAACCACTAAGACCAATAAAAAAACAACCTTAGTCTGCTACTGCTATATAAACAATGTCAACAATCACTGTAATATTAGATTTACTCACGTGTCATTAACTATTCACTATATTTATAAACTTATTCTAAAAGAAATAAGTATATTCACACGACACAGTCACTCAATCCATCGATGAAGTTCCGTAGTATCCGTGATGAGCTCCGATTAACATATATACATCCGTCGGCCGAATTCTCCTCTGTCTATCTGTCCATCGCGATTCCCGCGAAATATGAGTCACGTGACACAAGCACTATACTGATCAGTAACTAAGGCCTTCCTTAATGTCCAAACACAGTTATCCTCCAGATTTATCCAACGTTACGAAACGATGGAGAGTTCTATAACGTTCTCTGCCATATAACCACACGACCAATCTATAGCAACAGTCAAATTGAACGTTGGGCGCCATTGTCGTCGGGCTTTCCCCGGCTGTACCGACAAGTATGGGTGGGGTCTTACTTATTATTTCGTCGTCAAACGGACCCCACCCATACTTGTCGGTACAGCAGGGGAAAGCCCGACGACAGCAAGCAACCCTAAAATGAAACATGCATACTTATGCACCTTTTTTCAAGGTTTTCATTGTTGGTTAAGTTTGATCTTAAGGTCTATATGTCAGATATTGTCAAAGATATTTGGTTCAAATTGTATCGTTTTGATCTGATGTTTCAAACCTTATTGAGCATAATATTTGTGTTTTGCTTATTTGCTACAGACAGTAACAGCTACACTCTAGGAGCTGCAGTTGGTTTGTTAAAACCTGTTTGACATTTCAGACATACATATACTCAATAACGCATGAGTCAACAGGAAATTTGCCTTTCTGAATTTGTCTGCCATGTACTCTTTCAGCACACTGTGTCTGTTTTATGTACTTATTACTTTTTCAAACAGTGTAAACCCAGATAAGAAGACTCCTATAGGAACCCTCTAATCAGAGTCTAGTACACTGTTTGCTAATTTTAAACAGTATCTGTAAATACCCCAAAATCCATGTACAGTTGTACACTGGTTCATGTTTTGGTGACGAAAAAGATCTACAAGACAACATAAAAACCCACAAGAGCTACTTACTGTTGAAAGGGTTAAAACAGTGCTGGCCACTATACACACATTCAAATGCTGCTAAGGGCTTTATGCATGAAGACTTTTACCATGGTGTTTTCCCAATTCATTGCTGAAATTTTCCAATAAATGTTTTACACACAATGCAAATGTACTTATTTTATTACTCTACTCAGAGATCAGGATAAGCATGCCATACCAAATTATTCTTCAAATAACTCAATAATTTGTTCAACAATCTCTATGGTGTAACCAATTGAAGAAACTATTATATACACATAATCGCATTATAATAGGTTTGGTGCAAAACTATTGTAACATCCTCACTTTAGTGGCGAAGTTATAGCACTTTGGCACCAAACCCTCAACAGAAATACCTGGAAAGAAAACAGCACTTTGTAACACCAATACATAATCGTCCTTGATCAAATTTGGGTCGGTCGCGCTGAGTATGTGAATGGTAACGCTCAGGACACACTTTGTCGTAACCTCGTTTATTTTGATTTGTCATTTGAGAGAAAGTAAAACATTGCAGTAGAATGTCCTTGGAGTCCTATTGTACAGGTAATGTGTATGTTCCGCGCATAAGTTACAACAACAGATTAACAGTGAGCTCATTTAACACGACTACAAATAGACCAACTTATTTTGGAACAAAACATGACCTACTCAAATGTAAACAAAACGAAGCGACTGCAGCGCTTTTTTATTTTTAAAAGTCTTAGCAAGCCGCAATTTTTTCAACATTGTTGTCTTGGTGCAATGGAAATGTATCTGGACTTGCATGTGGCGGTCTTGAGTTCGATTCTTACCAGTGACTAATATTTTTTTCATTAAAATAAAACAACAGTAAATATTAATAATATCATATGATAATTATTAACAAAATATTAACATATAATTGAAAAAGAATAGAAATTAAAAAGAAAATTACAAATAGCAAATCCGTTTTTTTTTTTTTAAAAAACCCCAACGGAATCTGCATAGCTTGAGATTCGAACCCACGACCCCCTGTTTGCAAGACTAGATACATATCCATTAGACCAAAATCCCAGTACATAATACGTGGCGAGTAACTAAAGTGTGTTGTCTGGCCCTGTTCTTTTGTGCTGTTATGTAAACAACAAAATAACAACAAGTCTCAATATAGCGTGGTTTACCTGTACTTCCTGTAATACATTGATCTTATGGAAAGATATGTACAATGTGTACAAGCAGATTATTCTCTGATCAGACAGCTCCTACAGGAGACTCTGTCTGGGTATACTCTATTGTCAAAGACATAAAAATGTTAAGCAAATAAGTTAACCCTTTCCTTCATATAAATGCCTTTTCGCGCATCTGCAAACAGAGTAGACCCATATCAGATGGCTCCTATAGGAGCCGTCTGATCAAGGTCTGCTTTGTTTGCTTGTGGTAGAAGTCTACCATATTATTATTATTATTATTATTATTATAACAACACCACATTTATATAGCGCTCTTTTCACACAGGATATGTGCGTTCAAAAGCGCTGTACATGGATGAAATCAATAATCGGAACGAACCGCATGATTATTTATCCAGACAATGAAAGATTTACAATAGATATACAATAAATATAACAATCACTAGCTGACGGAAACGTATGATGGTCCATCCGGCCAGTGAAGGATATACAAAAGATATACAATAGATATGAAATCATAAACCGGAAGGAACGGCATGATCGTCCATCAAGTCAATGAAATGTATGCAATAGATATACAATAAATATAAAATCACTAACCGGTAGGAACCACATGATTATCTACCCGGTCAATGAAAGATATGCAATAGATATACAATAAATATATAACCACTAACCGGTAGAAACCACATGATTATCTACCCAGACAATGAAAGATATGCAATAAATATACAATAAGTATAAATCACTAACTGGTAGGAACCACATGATTAATTACCAAGTCGGTGAATTATAAGCAATATATATACAATAAATATGATATACAATAAATATGACTGAGCTAACTTTCCTGTGTTCATATGACATTTTTAACAAATACAAACTAATAAACATTCATGATGCCATTAATTCTTATGTGAATACTGAACAGGGTCCATGCTTATAAAAAAAATCTGTTCGTTCTCAAGTTTTTGATTGGTCAGATTTGAACCTTGAGAACTCAAATCTGACCAATCAAAAGCTTGAAAAAGTACTCAGACTCAACTAAAAGTTTTATAAGCATTGACCCTGGTAAAGGATAAAGGTTAAGAATGTGTAAATATCAGATAATGGGAGTACATCAATTGTAAACGTTATTATTTCCCATCAAACCCCTAAGCCGTGAAATTGCATGACAATCGTGTCTTTGAGCCAATGTTAATGAGAAGTGTCAATTATTGGTTTAGTGATAATCTCTCTGAGTCAATTCTAATGAGTAGTGCCAAGAGTTACTGTTGGTTTAGTGATTGTCTCTTTGAGCCAATTCTAATGAGTATTCGTTATTAGATTGGTGATCATTTATTTGAGCAAAGGTTAATGAGTAGTGTCACATATTGGTTTAGGTATAATCTCTTTGAGCCAATGCTAATGAACAGTGTCATTATTTGTTTATCGATAATCTCATTGAGCCAGTGTTTATGAGTAGTGTCAATTATTGGTTTAGAGATTATCTCATTGAGCCACTGCTAATTGGCAGGGTCAGTTATTGGTTTAGTGATAATCTCTTTGAGCCAATGCTAATGAGTAGTATCAGCTGTCGTGTTTCTAATGAGAAGTGTTACCAGATACTGTTGGTTTAGTGGACATCTCTTTGAGCCTGTTCCAATAAGTGGTTGCAACTATTGGTTTGGTTGAGATATGACGAGTGTTTCTTGTCTGGAGCCCGGATAAATGCAGTCTGGTATTGTGTCGATTACTTTTAGATGGAACTTCTTGTCATTGGCCGGGGTTGAAGTTACTCCTAATTCTATTGTGAAAGTTCAATATCAAGAATATCTAAACGGAGCTCCATTTAATCCTTCGATTGCTATTCACGTCAATATACCTACCTGTAAATAGTGAAGACCCAGATGAGACAGCTCCTGTAGGAGCCGTCTCATCAGGGTCTGCACTATTTACAAGTTAATTGTGCAACCAGTGAACCCCACAGCAGTGATTGCAAAGCGGTATACTTGTACACAGTGAAGATATATGTAATTATATAACAGGAGATGGGTAAAGAAGGAGAAATGTATTTTAAAATTTAGCAAGCGAAGGGTTAAGATGCGTAATTTCAAACATTTTCAACGATATCGTATCTATTTCTAAAAAAGAACCCCTATAATATAACCACTCTTTAGAATCATCTGGAAGAGGCGGTATAAGGTTTGGTGGAGAAATGACGATTTTAGTATTTGGGTTCACAGTTATCTGTAGCTCTGTGTAAATATAGCAATTTACAAGTTTAGGTAAACGTGTTTAGTAGTGTCTGTGTATAAAACAGCAGAGAGGGTTTAACTTTAATCTCCATATACAGTAAATCCCCCTAAACTGTACGTACACAATAGTATCGAAACCGGTCGTGTAGGCAGATGGCAGCTTAATGCAGGTTGAAAGTCGTGCAGAAAGCTTCTTTATGACTTTTCTGAATTAATTTCGCACTGCATTAAGAAGCCACCTGCCTAAAATACATGAAAGGTTCTGACATAAACCTACAGTTTAGATTTGTTCTACTGTATACACATGTACCACTATTTAGCTTTTGACAAGCAAAATAGACCCAGTTCAGATGGTCCCTTTAGGACCCGTGTAACCAGGGTTTGCTCTGTTTGTTTAACCCTTTGCTCTGTGAATATTTATATAAGAAATAATGACACCACATACATTAATTACAGTATCGATATAATGGCACATGGGCAAAGGAATTTTGAACATAGTAATGTCGTATATTGTTTCACACAGCAGAACATGATGACACCGCCCCTACAGAAGCTGTATGACATGGGCTTACACTGTTTGAAATATATTCTCGTCTGTACGCTTGACGGTGTTTCGGTCTGTCTACCTGTCACACCTTCTTTGTCGAGCAGTTTACGTCAAACTTTCATGTAACCATTCCCCTCATATAGACGCATTTTTACGCATTGGCAAACACAGAAGACCCAGTTCAGGCGGTCCTATAGGAGCTTGCTGATTAAATTAAACTTGATCTGATTAGTTGGTTTCTACCAATACAAACTAATAATCTTGTACACATATGTAAAAAATGAGCTAATAAATATCCATTTATTATTTATTCATGTTATTGCTTTGTATTTTATTTGAAATGCTATTATTTGAGGGCCTCAAGGAAGATTTGTCATATTGATAAGTTGAGTTGCTTTCTCTCATCCTTTCCCTCATATAAGCGCATGCTCACGCATCTGCAAACAGAGTAAACTCAGATGAGATGGTTCTTATAGAAGCCGTCTGATCAGGGTCTGCTCTGTTTGCTAATATAATTTGATTTATCTGTTTCAGTTGTTTCTAAAATGGCAACAATGTTCCACCTTCGAGATTGCATTATCACTACATGCATATTCGGTAGGTATTAAACTTTGAAATAAATATAGAACAGGGAAAGTGTTAATTAAAGTAATTCATTTCATTGCAAACCAGGCCATTAACCTTATATATCATAGATAGTATAAATGTTTTTGTTTTGCAACAATCGATTATTGTCTCCACAATTTGTATAGTAACATCAATCATTTTCTTGGATGTTTTGATTGACATTGAATGGTCTAAAGTCCTGTACCTTTGTAACCATGTTAAACTCACTAAACCTCTGACGAACCGTATGATGTGACCATACATTAGAATCGTCTCTTCGAGATAATTTTAATGAATGGTCCGATTCCAAACACTAGTAGTAATGCATTAGTAGACATAATTCCATGAAGTGTCTTGAATAGAACTTGTCAATGCAGGCGTCATGCACATTGATGTGAACAATGGAGCCAGGTCAAGGAATAGCAAAAAATAACATCAATCGAACAGGGAGACTAACACATCAGGGATGGAATACAACATCATGTTGCTTACATTCCTATTGGTCTGCAAATATCTTATTTTGGTGTGATGGGACAAGACAAAATCAGCAGTACAATCTTATTTTTGCACTTTACTCTATGAATATTCATGTTAGAAGAAATTGGTATTAAGGTAAATGATTTGTATGTTTGTATTTGTCTATGGGGTAAGTTTTTCAATCAAATGTGTCTTCGTTAGGATATGCCGACATTATAGAACAAATGTTGATCGCTTAAGAATGCTTGAATAATGATGTAAAAGAAACATTTGTGTAAATAATACACCCTTTTCACAATATGGACTAACATAATACATCGTTTCCTAACATTTTAGATCTAGATGAGATACTGCATGATGCTGTGTCTCATTAAAATCCAAATTATATGCTTTAGTTTCCTTTTGGAAAGAAATAGAAGAAAAATGTATGTTGAGAAATGGCGTAGGCAGCAATTATTGAAGACAAAAGAACAGAGTGCTAAAGGGTTGCTGTCAAATAAGTCTCATCAGCACCGACATTTTTCTGCTTTGGGTTTTATTAAGGACTTTCCTTCAAATACATTAAAAAAAGTCTGTGTCAAATAGTTATGGTCCTGGGGTCATGCTTATAAAGCTTTTAGTTGAGTCTGAGTTTCGTTCTCAAGCTTTTTATTGGTCAGATTTGAGTTCTCAAACTTTTGATTGGTCAGATGTGAGCCAGAGGCTCAAATCTGACCAATCAAAAGCTTAAGAACATTTGGATCCCAACAGTGAAGTGATTAGTGTTTGCAAAGGTTGTCACAGCAGCAGAACAGTTACTTATACTTATACACAAATAGGATGATTTAGTATAAGATTCTGTTGAGGGTATTGAGGGTATGACCTTTTTGGTGTTTTTGTGTTATAGAGAGGTTTTTATTTTTCTATCGGACAACAATAATTCGTTAAGAATGCAGAAAGATGAATTTTTATTCAGGTAAACTAGTTTGTATGTATTTTTCTCTAGTTGACAATATGTCCAACCAAACGTGTCTGAATTAGGATGGAACGATATATTAGCTTGAGTATTGATGCAGGTGAATGAAGTGAAGATATAATTTTCCTAACCATTTAAGCCAAGACTGGACACTACATGAATCTGTGTGTCATTACAATCTAAATGGTTTGTTTTGTTCTTTTTGGAAAGAAATAAAAGAAAAATTGTATTTTGTGAAATGGCATAGGCAGCAATGCAAAAGAACATAGTGTTAAAAGGTTTGTCCCATTTGATGTTAAATAAGTTTCTTTTTTCCTGCTTTGTGTTTCAAAAAGGATAATCCATCAAATGCATTCCAAATAAAATAATCGGTCTTTAAAGACCTGATGAAATGCATAGATATACGGTGTCTCGTTTGTATCCATACATTGCAGTGATGCGTGTTTGCAAAGGTTGACACAGCAGCAAAAATGTTTCTTATTTTTAGTTACAAATATCATGATTTAATATAAGCTTCTGTTGAAGGTATTGTCCATGGTTTTGTGAATACGACCGTTAAGTGTTATTTTGTTATAGGGATATGTTTGGTTTACTATCGAACAGCAAACGTCCACCAAGAATGCAGAAATATGAATTTGTATTCAGGTAAACTGTTTTCTAGTGGACAATACACAGTATGTCCAATAATACGGGTTTTGCAGATATAGCGTGTCTCATTTGGATCAAAACTCTATCTGTTATAGAGAGATACAGTAAAACCTCTCTAATGCGACCACTTAATGAATAAACACGGGTGTCTTTATAAGCAGGTGGTTGCTTAATGCAGGGCAAAATTAATGCAGAAAGCTCCTCTAGGAGCTTTCTGCATTAATTGTGTCCTGCATTAAGCTACCACCTGCATATAGCACTCATAAGTATACCGCTTTTAGTTGGTCGCATTAGCGGGGTTTTACTGTATTTGTATTTCTAACGGACAACATGAGTCCATTTAGAATGCAGAGAGATGAGTCGGTATTAAAGTATAATGTTTCGTATATGATTTTTCTAGTGGACAGTATGTCAAATCAAATGTCTTCATTAGATATCTTAAATATTTGAGTAATTGTGTAAATATTACTTCCTTTTCATTCTGTGTGTTGGCATTATATATCGTTTTCCTAACATTTTAGATCCATATGAGACACTGCATGAATCTGTTTTCATTAGAATCCAAATCGTTTCCTATTTATTTCGTTTTGGAAAGAAATAGAAGCAAAATCTATGTTGAGAAATGAAATAGGCAGAAGACAAAAGAACATAGTATTTAATGATTAATCCATTTGATGTCAAAGTTGCATTCGTACAGATAATGTTCTGCTTTGGGTTTCATTGAGGACTTTTCTTCACACTCTTCCGAACTAATATAATAAGTTTCTCAACATAAGCGTATTTTCTTCTGTTTCTTTCCCAAACGAAATGATTTCGAAACAATTTGGATTCTAATGAGACACAGGCTCACGAAGGTCTCATCTGGATCTAAAATGTTTGCACAATGTAATATTAGTCCATAATCCGATCTATATCGCCTTTAGCAATCACAGCAGACCCTAAACATACGGTTCTTGCAGGATCTGTCTGATCTTGGTCTACTCTGTTTGCTAAGTTTAAAAAACATTTATATGAAGGAAACAGTTAATGTAGCATACAATTGGGTTAATGATGTGAGTTTCTGCATCTCTGATTCTCCATTAGGTATAGAGTTACTCATTCCATATTCGGAACTTTATCTCAGTGTGAGATATGGATTTGTCATAGGGTGGAAAAGTCCCTTTCTGTGTTCCTTACTTTGGACGACGCTTAGTTTGCAGTTATCCCGTTTCCCATTCCTTCCATTTCCCGCAACTAACCTTTGACATATCACACGGTACTAATCACATGGTCTCGAGTGACCAATGCAATGTTTCATTGCATGTTCCATTGGGGAGTCGTATTGTGTATAACGTATGTTGATTACATGTTATGGTGGATACTCTGTATCTTGCAGGTTAGTTATCATTGCTATTGTATTTCGTTACTTTCTCTGAATTTCGTTACTTTCTCTGATTAGGGTTGTTTGTCGTTTTGTCATTGCTATTTGTAATTTGAATGCAATGTTTCAAAATAGCACACCTGGATAAAAGTATAGACAAAGTCTTATGCTTTGGCTGGGCATGGAATAAACCTTTTTATATTGTAATTATGTCTCCCCACATATAGCGGGGATGGGGGCATTGATTTGGTACATTCTATCTATTGGTGTTCAAGCATCTGCAAATAGAATAGACCCAGATCAGACGGCTCCTATAGGAGCCGTATGATCAGGGTATGTTCTGTTTGTTAATGGATTTTAAAAAAACACTGTTTCTTTACTTTTTTAAATGGATACAATGGTCTAGCTTAATTATAAGAATTTTGTCCATGAATATTCAGTAGGTATTGACATTTGGAATAAATATAGAACTATAGAATATAGAACATTGTCAGCACGAAGTGTAATTATGCATATTACCAGGATGTTTTGCAGAATGTTGTCCAATTGAACAATACAAATGCATAAAATTAATTTCTCATAAATGGCTGGTCAAATTTTGGAAAACACTTCACAGCTGTAAATACCATTTAGTGTAATTGTGATAGAGATATTAGGGCTGGTGTTGAATCATAGTTTCTGTCGTACCCTTTATTACTCTTCTACAATTACTCTGTTTGCAGCTCAATCATTGAGTAAACAAGCGATAGGTGGATACAGTTTGGTCACTTAAATGTTTTTCGTTATACATGCACTTTACCACTGTACTTGCCATCGCGGTTGTTGTAGATAAGTCAGAGAGGGGATATGTTTATTTACCCTATTTGTCTTTTAGGGTGGGGATGGAATAAGTGTGAGGTTAGGCGCCCATAAACCGGTTTAACCCCCCCGTTACTTTTGTCACTGACCGTTCCAAGGCGGTACTTCCATCTTCCCCTATTGTATGCTTGTTTTGTCTTTGTGCGTCTCTTGATGTTTTTATGGTTTTGCACATTTGCTTTTTCCTTGTGTTGCTGTTCGGGCGACTGTTTGTTCTGTATGTGGTGTTTCCTGTATGACTCATTTTTGTTTACTAGAATCGTCCTCCTCTTCCACTAGTAAAATGCATAATTACACTTCGTGCTGACAATGTTCTGTATTCGAACTTTAACATCTCTTTAGTTGCCTTTTCAAGCATAAAACACAAGTAAAATATATGAACCTTTTATAATAATGCAGCCATTTACCCTGTATTTTTTACACCGTATGAATATTCATTAATAATATTGTAATTTCATTCTAATTTGTTTTTCGCATGATTTTTTCTGGATTTGTAATCTTTTACTGGCAAATAAAGTAGACTCAAAACAGAAGTGTTCTGTATGAGCCGTCTGGCCAGGGTATATTCCATTGGTAAAGAAGGAAATACTATTGCCATAATGCATTACGAGCAGCGTAGAACCGGAGAAACCGCATGGCTTGGCTTAAATGTAATGCCCCATCAATTTCTTGTGTTTTTTGTAATTAAAGTTAACTCTGTATATACCCTGTTCATATACCTTGTCGGCTGGGCAGGGTCTATGCTGTTCTCAAAGCCGTTTGGTTGGTTTTCACACAGCAGCGCTTATTGCGCGGGAACCTGAAGGCCCCGCGCTTTATATGGAACGCTGGTATTGGAATGTCACTGGTATGAGGGATAATTTATCAAGAATTGCGAGTGAATTTTAATGTGTCTTTATGATTATAAGAACATTATGCATGGAATAAAACAATTTTATATAGTTGGAAACAGGTCGGCATACTTTTTTTCAGTGTAGAATCGTTTGTATTTTGGAGATGAAAATATTAGAAAAAAATTTCTCCTACGGCAGGGCTTATAAAAAAATTATTACCGCAGCGGAAGGGTCATCAGTGATAACAGTCGAGGAAATGACTAAGATGTTGCGGAACTGACAACTTTCGCATTCGGGGCAATACGCTTATGATAACCGTTTAATTCAGGGGCGGGGCTTAATTAGTAAAGATAGTTTGATGGAAATTCAACTAAATTGGCAGTTTCTAAAGACAAGGAAATAAATAGCGTTTATTGGTTACTATGGCAATCCGACTGAAATTTGCTGCTTTTTAAAAACAGGAACTTCACTTTTTGTCGCAGATCTATTTCTATATCTCTGCTTTATTCCTTTGAAATTTGCATATATCACATTCACTTAGTTTACCATATGATTTAACAAAGTTGGATTGCAGACGACAATTAGAATTTTGGCACGGAAATGGTTAAAGGTGCCTACAACAATTCAAGCCAGGCTAAATCACGGTTCCTCACTTGATGTAGATTAACAATATAATTAAACCTTTACTCCATGACTATTCGTACAAGATATGAATACATCATGGATGTTAATTGATTCAATTCAATTCAATTATTCAATTCTTTATTGCGATTCATTGTTATGATAGCACATGGACACAATAACTCTTCACCATGGTAGAAACTATATAATCATATCTATAAAACATCATAAGCAAACAGAGCAGACCCTTTAGGAGCCGTCTAAAAGCGGTTTAACTCGAGACAATAATGTACTTTGCAAACAGTGTAGACCCTAATGAGAGGGCTCTTCTATGATCTGTCTCATCACGATATGCAGTGTTTCTTATGTTACAGTTTGTTTTCTTTAGAAAATTCATAAAAAACACCATAATCTCGGCCTGTTTGAATTTCGGAATGGTCCATTTGAAAACTCAACGTTGAATGGGGGGGGGGGAACTGTTTACCTGGTAGAGTTTCAAAACCTTCATTTATATAAGTGAATAGGCCGGTACAAAATCGAACACGCTTAGCCTCAACTGAACATGTTTGTTTAACACATGTCAGCATGTTGCTGTGTAGAAGCTACAATAGGTATCCCACACTTTTAACCCTAATGTACAGGCTTATAGAACTTTAATTTGATGGTTCCTTTTCCAGTTTTTAAGTTTGAAATTTTGCGTACATTTTAGATAAGATAATGCATTTGGGAAACGGGTAATAAATTTGTGCTCGGGTACTGCTGAACATATACCCTACACGCGGGTAATCGGATATCCATTTCAGTCCTATCCCAAAGCCATTTATATTGTTGTCTATGTAAATTGTTCCCTCCCAGTGTACCTCTACATGTGTATATCCTGTGCTACTGACTGTCCTGCTCTTGTGTCCCCACCCAAAACGTGTGCTGAAACTTAATCGACTGGTATCCCTGCATACATGTACCTATTTCACACTTGACGTAGAAGCACTTTATTTGGCAAACTGGTAAGCGTTGTTTGTTTGTGTACTGTACTGTACTGTATGTTATTTAGCATATCATGTTTTGTCTAAAGTGTTCATTTGTATAGTGGGTCTGCTTAGTGACAAGCAAATGTGATATTGAATGACTATGAGGATTATTCCTATATTGATAAGCCGCTTTCTTATGCTAGTGTCAGTATAATGTGTCATGCTCGTTATCTTTACAGAGTATATGTTCAATGTCACATTTACAGCCACATTCGACAGTAATTAGTATCTTTACTTAGTATGCTTTAATTCAATGTATTTTCAGGATGTTCTTCTCCTTCTTCATCTTGATATGTCTGACATGATGTTCATGATGACTGCTTTAAGTGATACTAACTACAGTACAAGCCCCGCGGACTTTTTGTTTTCCGTTTTACCAGCGCGGACAAAATTATTTGAGAGCGGGTTTCCAGCACGGACAATTTTTATGGATCACCGCGGACAAATTCTGTGTCCACCGCGGACCGAAATTTACCCTACGGGATATTATCGCCGCCGAGCCATCGCTGTCCGTGCTGATATCAGCGTGGATTGCGGGGCATCACCGCGGACACTACCTTTATGACTGGCAGTCGTTTAATCGATTTAGGTATAAATTATTTAGATAAGATATATACAAAAGCTTACATGTACATATAAACACACATGTGCATTTTTTTTCAACTGAAGAAACGCATATTGAATATACTGTCAGATCTAGAATTCAAAATGAAATTAGATAGCATACGTATATAGATAGCCTTCACCCAAAACCCGAGACTGAAACGGTTTCTTTCTGCTAAAACTACAATTTATAGTCAGATTTTAACGATTACCAGACTGTAAATGCTCGAGAAAAAAGAAATAGATACAAAATATCAGCAGCAATTGTTTTCACAATCTGATTTTCAGAAAATGCGTAGCGCAGAGATTATAGATATCAGGAGCACTCGGTCATATTTTTTTCGACCCCACGCGCGTATTAACCCTTTCCCTGTTCTACATGTGTTCCAAATTTAAATACAAATGTACATGCACCTACTGAATATTCATGGACAACATAGTTATAATGAATTACGGAAGGTGGAGCATTGTATACATTTTAGGAAAGCAAATAAACAGATCTATTAAATTCTATTAGCAAAGTGAGTAGACCCTGATCAGACGTTTCCTCTAGGAGCGGTCTGATCTAGGTCTATTCTCTTGACAAATGCGTGAAAACAGGTTTATATGAGGGAAAGGGTAAAGGGGTGGAGAGTTGTATCCAACCATTATTTGTTGAAATACTTTTTTTTTGAAACCTTAACACTTTACTCCATAGTTTGTGTTCAGTATTGAAGACAGATGTTTGATTAAAACAGGCTGAATGGGACCATTTTGCGTTTTTCTCAGCCTGCCGTCTACTGTGATATAGAAATATTTCTTATGGCGCATATTCATGAATGTATCAAGTGGAACTATTTTTGAGTGGAGGAATGGATTAACGCACTATAATGAGTACCTATGGAGTAAAGGGTTGAACTGGGTATCATTCGACGAAGAGATGCAAACAGTTGATTAAATAATTATAAAGTTCCAAACGCATCTACACTAATACACTGATACACCGCATCTACACTAATAATCTATACTGTTACAGCTATTCTTGTTTGACCGACCATGTAGTGCAGCTACAAGATTTAATTTGATATCAGAATAAGATGAAAACTATTGTAGCTTATTGTATTATAATTTATTTTGAAACGGCGCAAAGAAGTCGCCTGCATAAATCATTACTCTGTATAAATGAGCCACCTGAAATAACAGATAGCCAAATATTGGTATGTCGTTGTCTTTCAGATGAGTTCAAAACTGCGATCGTAATGTTATTCATTTAAGTCATATTAACCCTTTTCATGCTAGTAGCATATATTGACGCAATTTAAAAACAGTGCAGACCCAGATCAGACAGCTCTTAGAGGCTGTATGATCAGGGTGTGCATTGGTTTCTTATAGGATCTGTCAAGCATAAATTGCCATTCGTCCTGGGGAAATTATTACTCCAATACCAATATAAAAGTTGAAATGATAGATAGTCATACGTAATCCATTCATATCTGCGGGAAGAGAGAGAGAGAGAGAGAGAGAGAGAGAGAGAGAGAGAGAGGATGGGAGAGAGAGAGAGACACACACACAGAGACAGAGACAGAAAGAGAGACACACAGAGAGACAGATAGATAGGGACAGACAGACAGACAGACAGACAGAGAGGGAGAGTAAGAGGTGGAAGAGACGGACAGAGAGAGAGAATGGGAGAGAGAGAGAGAGAGAGAGAGAGAGAGAGAGAGAGAGAGAGAGAGAGAGAGAGAGAGAGAGAGAGAGAAAGAGAGAGAGAGAGACGGGGTGAGAGAGATTTTGACGTCCCTTCTGGCCTTGTGATTGCGTATCATTGTAAATGTTTATTTGGGGAGAGGACTTCTTAGAAACAACAACAATTGTACACAGAGAGAGGGACAGGGACGGTGAGGAAATATATTATGGGCTTATTAATTATGTATCAGACAATAACCAAGTCTAAAACATGATAAATATTTCATTTTCATACAGTGCCCCTGTATTGATTCACAGGTGCTCGTAGCATGCTATGTATCCACGACAACAACAGACAAATTCAATATAACTGGTCTATAAGGCCTTGTTCGATCTGATAGCATGGATGGATATCTTGTATTAACAATTTCTTAAAATAATACTTACATGTAAAATAACATTGACTGGTTTTAAACCTAACGTCAAACCCTCACCGACATCAATTTCAAGCTTATAGAAATTGGTTTTATTTAACATTTCCCTGTTCTATGTTTATTCAAAATTTCAATACTTACTGAATATTCATGGACAAAAATAGTTATAAATGAAATATGGAAAGGGGGGCATTGCAGCTATTTCACAAAGCAAAGAAATATATCTATCAAATTATATTAGCAAACAGAGTAGACCCTGATCAGACGGCTCCTCTAAGAGGTCAGAGAAGACCTTTCTCTGTTTGCAATTGCGTGAAAACACGTTCATATGAGGGAAAGGGTTAAAGTACAATATGAAGAAATTTTGAATACATAATACCCATTCATTCTATATTTAATATTGTGGGAAATATAGATGGCCGCTCATCAATTATGAAAAGCAATATCAATTATTGGTGATTGACACGCCTATAGGTGACAGTTGATTGGATTATGTCTTTTCAATGGGTGGGTCTTAAAGATACTGAACCAATGAGCTGTGACATCTTGATAGTAGCAAAAGAGCGGAAATACCCGATAGTCTTTCTTTAAAGTTGTCGGAACTTTATTGATGACCAAATAATTAACACAATGATGACCATAAATCAATGACCCCCTGCGCTGAAACACCAAGGTAGTTTCCGTACATTGTAGAGCACGCAAAGCGATCATTGTTTTAATGTATGACCAAAACATTTGACCCTTATTATACTGAATTATCGTCCGCTTAAAAAATGTAGTCTGCAAAATAAATGAAATAAGCATAGCTTTAGTTCGTTGAAAACAAACAGAAAAATGAGAGTCAGACATATTTGACCCTAGTAACACTCTGGGGAACTCATCATTTGTTCAGTATACAAACTGTTTGTAAATATTAAGGAAGCCACGCTCGGCGGGCTAAGGGTTGATCTGCATATTTATTTTTTTTAAAACTTTCAGGGTCCTATAGAGAATGTCCAAGTTACCTACATTTATTATGCTGAAATAATTTGCTTTTAAAATGTTTTTTGTTTTCTTACCGGGTTTCCTTCTGTCTTCTTTTAAAATAAAAATCGACTAAATTTTGTTTCCGCGTAAAACATCGAATTAGTGTTAGTGTATCATTTTCAAAGGCAAGTGACTGCTTAATGCGGTGTGCGGAAAAATGCAACTGGAAAAAAACTGCCACCGGAAAAAATGCCACTGGAAAAAATGCCACCCTGATTTGGAAAAATGCCATTGGAATATATGCCACTGGAAGAAATGCCACCCTTTTTTCAAAAGTATATTTTATCCTTTTTTTAAGGCCCCAAATAGGGGGCAAAGGTCCGGGGGCAAGTGTCCGGGGGTCAAATGTCCGTAAATCGAAATGCCGATATCATGAATATTTATTAAATTTATTTTTAAAATAGCTTATGTACTGAGGCTGATTTGGTGTTGGAACAAAACTATAGAGTTAGATTCAACATAAATTCATAAGCAAACAGAATACCCTGATCAGACGGTTTCTATAAGAGCCATCGTATCCGTGTCTACTCTGTTTGCAAGCACGTGAAAAGCGTCGATGCTCTTAGATTTTTTACTTCTGTTGCCGGGTCATGTCAGACGTGCGGATCTCTAGCTGAAGCGTAACCTAAAGTTTGGTTGTCGGTGGGTTTCAACCATTTCCCTGTTTAATATTTATGTCGGAAAAGATGACATCATGCTATTTATAAGTTGATTTTTATAATGGTGTAGGTACGCGGTCCATGACTTTTCTTGGTACTTGTAGAAAATGTAGAGTCAGATCTTATATAATTTCACAAGTAAACAGAGCTGGTCCCGATCATACGACTCCAATAGGCGCCTTCAGATCTTGGTCTACTCTGTTTGCAAAGGCATGGACATTGTTTATATATGGTAAAGGGATAAGCAAACAGAACAGACTCCTGGTCAAACAGCTTTTATTTAAGAAATCTGATCTGAGTCTTATCATTTAAGAGTTTTAAATTAATAAACATAGTTTTATGAATTGTATAACTATGAAAACATTCTTGTAATTCTGTTACTTTTGCTGATTAACCCTTTCCCTGCTCAGTATTCATGTAAGAAATAATGATATCATGAATAGTTTTAAGCTAATGTTTTGAATGGCATTTGTAGACAAGATTGTTTTGATGTTGGTAGAAATTGTAGAGTCGGGCCTATTACAATTCCATCAATAAACTGAGTAGGCCCAGATCATGCGTATGATCTGGGACTACGCTGTTTGCAAATGCTTGAAAACACGTTTATATTAGAGAAGGTTTGTATTTTAAGGTGGAATGGCCCGTCATTGTTTAACTGTAGATTCCATTCATTATATAAGACCTAACTTAGCTATTTGATTTTGAATAATACACAGTGAAGACCCTGGTCAGATGGTTGTTTTTTGAGCCAACTTGTCTGGTTCTACAGTGTTCAAATGTCAGTAGTTTTATTTCCCGCATTTAACAATACAAACTGTTTGTTTTATATACTGAAAATGATTTGTGTTAGGCAGTTGGAGACTATATTATTATATTACTTACTCAGCCTAAATACATGTATGCTGTAATTTACTAGCTAGACATAAGAAAATAGTAACGATCAAAGGTGCAAGATGGTCACTAAATCCCCTAATTTCTCAGCAGGGGGCAAGGGTCAGTGTCACACATCTGCCATCTATCACCCACTGTCAACAAAGTTATGAATTATTACGCAACAGGAAAGCGTGTAATGAAACCGAACTACCTAACAATGTGCTAATTGTCTAAAGTTATGATTTGTTAAACAGTTTCCCGAAAAATAGAAGATAACTATGCTTTGACTAATTAGATCTATGGCTAAGCATAATTAAACCCTACCGATTAAAACCAGTTAGATTATTGCGAATTCTAGTTCTAAAGACAGTTTAGATTGATATGATCTAGATCTATACTAAAATACTTTTACTAGATCTGATATGGTACTTTACAGTAGCCAGAAAGAAGACATTTTACAACACATAAATGAACGCCGTGAGACTGTACATGTATATCTTAATATCTAGATCTTATTAAAAACAAAACGAGATTTAAAATTCTAAATACTGTTGATCTAAATTATTCAACGCGTGTATCACAATAGCCCCTCACTACAAAAGCCCCTCTTGCAAAAGCCCCTCACCAAAATGGTCAAGGTTTACAAAAGCCCCTCACAAAAAACAATACTAACATTAATTGAACTTTAAGTGCTTTGTTAAGTGTACTTTTAAAAGGAGTGTTCTAATAACCTTACTTAACGAATCTTTATAAGCTTGTCATTGAGCAAACAGGGTAGATCCAGATCAGATTGCTCAGTATTTTGATTTTGGTCTACTCTGTTTGAAATTTAAGAAAGTTAAGGAATTAGAAAATGGAAAAAGTTTGTGTTTAAGTTAATTGGGGTAATATTATAATAATTTATAAATAATATGGCTAATATTACATCATCCATAGCTATTGGATCTATATTAACTGTCACAAAGCAAACATGGTTGAACTAGATCATATAGCTTTAGATTTGATTTGGGTCTACCCTGTTTGAAATAAATATAAGGAATCTCCTCCTTGTGATCTACAATGTTTACTTTTATAAGTATAGAGTGTGCTAATTACCTTACTTAATGAATCTTTATAAACTGGTCATTCAGCAAACAGGGTAGATCCAGATAGCTGTAATTTTGATTTTGGTCCACTTTGTCCAAATATTTGAAGTATAATGATTAATTAACAAAAATAGTGGGGGGCTTTTGTAAGCCTTGGCCATTTTAGTGAGGGGCTTTTGATCGAGGGACTTCTGTAGTGAGGGACTTTTAGATGAGGAGCTTTTGTAGTAAAGGGCTTTTGAGTGTACCCCTATTCGACATATGAGGCATGTCCAACACATAAATAAGAATGTCTTCCATTTCAAAGAAAGGCCAGATCATGGGATCTTTTTTCCAAAGTTCAGCTGGTAATGTATAGGGCGTTCCTGAAGGCCGATTCATTCCAGCTTCTTGTTGTACATTGTATCTACCCTTCGGTATACGGACATTTTCTCTCTAGGACATTTGTTCTCCTATTTGGGCATGGGAGGATATGGCTGACATTTGTCCCCTTCAAATTTTATTTTATTTTACTTGCTCTACTTGCTCGCAAAGGATAAAAAAGAAAATACCTACATTGTTCTTAAAACGGACGGTTGATTACACAGGAAATCGGTAATGCAGAAAGAGTACGGAGCTTTTTAAATTACTTCAATTCTGCAATTAGCTGTCATCTGTTTTAAACGATCGTCAAATCAATATTTTTAAGAATGGTTGTTTACAATCGCCGCCCCTTAACCGATAATCTTTCTAAACCGATATTGGAGCTACATGTATCCTGTGTTTAGTTACCATCTTTTTTAAATGACAGCCAATTCAACTGTTTTGAATTGTTATTTTACTTCGCTACACCGGTTTGAGAACCTCTCTAATCAGGTCATTTTCTCGGTATGGTCACAGGGTTCGTTTTATAAGGTTTTGCATTAATTTTGTTATTATCAGTGGCAGTTACATTTTAAACGCATCGAATATTAGACCACCGGCTTACTTTAAAACTAGAAATTGGCATTTAAATTAAGAAATATGCTTTTAAAAAGAAAGAAAGTTGGCGTACATGTATGAGAGATATATTTTGCTGTACGTATATATTAATAAATGATAACTACAGCATTACCTCTGCAAAGCAACACTCTGGGGGATATAAACTTCTGTATTGTCGTTGTAGAGAGGTTGTTGCTCATCGGAGTTACATGGCAAATCTCTCTCAAGAGACAACCCAGTAAGGAATACATGGGATCTTTTGAATACAAGTGGCCGCTTAATGCAGGACAAAATTACTTTTATCCTGCATTAATCTGCCACCTGTCTTATAACAGACATTTTATTTGTACATGTATCGATGTAGAGAGGTTCCACTGTAAGTTTTGGGGATTCATTTAAAGTGTTGTTGAAAGGAGGTGTTTGCTGTAATCTGTACTGTATGCTATAAACCCCTTCACTGTCATTATGACGTAATAATCCACTAAAATAGTCACTGTCAAATCATTGTCTGCTTACATGTTTCATCTACTTTTCTTTAAAAAAAAATTATGATAGTTTTCCTTAATTCTTTCCTCCATAAATACTCCTTTCTACGCCTCTGTAAAAGTCACCTGTTGAAACCAATGTGATAAAAAGAGCATTTGCTCCTACACGTATAGGAGTATATGCTCTATTTAACACAATGGTTTCAAATTACAAAAATCTAAAAACAATAATTTTATCTACTTAATGCTCCTTTTCGGTAGATTTATTCAAAGAAGTTGGATCCAAATTGAGCCTACATGTATGGAGGAATGGGTCTTAGAAACTTTAATATAAGTGTCAAATGGTTTGGATCCTTATCAGACGCGGCGTCTGATCAGGATCCAAACTGTTTGCAAACATTAGAGTTTTCAAGTTTGAGTTTAATAGTAAATACAACTTACAATGGGGAAATTGTGATCTATTTCTAGATAAGGAATACGTCATGGAATTTAAGCAGGCGACACATTGGTTTAGACATATCCGTTTAACGAAAGAATGTGGGTGTACGAGGTCCGTGGTTTGATAAACCATGTACATACTGTATACGCTTCTTTAATAACATTGATTAATTTAATTATGCCCCTTCACTCCCAGAATTCGGTTGCCATGACATTAACAACACTTTAGATCTAGACCAGACGTCCAATATCTCATTATCAAACCAGAACCAAAAACTGGTTTACATCTATATCTACGTTTTTAGAAAAAAATGGATTATCTTTTTTAATCCATAGGATGCAGGTACATCATGGCAGTGAATCGATTGAGCAGAATCTAAACATGCAGTACATGTACATCAAGCAGAAAGACAAAACATGTACACAGGTACATTTGTACACAGTAAAATATTAAGCACAAGGGTAATAAAACAACCATACAAGTATTATTCGAATGGCTATTGAAACTGGTTAAAACGTACATTTAAGCTGCCGAACCAAGACTAAATAATGGAGAAAACTTCTAACTTTACAACTCACCTGGCTGAATTGATATTAGATGTATTAGTAAATAAAATCCCTCAATTCTTTCGTCTGCCAGAACAATATTTATATACATGTAGATCTATACAGAAATCATAAGAAGACCAGTCAGGACTATTCTCATAACAGAATCAATAGGTTTTGTTGGTCGTTTCCAGTAGATTTCTGATAATTAAAATTTACACTGATGTGAAACTGAAAACAAAATCGATTGGGAATTAGAATTGGAACCTAAAAGATAGAGTCGAAATGAAGATGAATTCACTAACAATGTGCACAAACGTATGCAAACCTGATACAAGTTATACAACCTAGTAACTTATTGTGTGTGTGTTTTGTGTTTAACGGGTGTTCCGTGTTTCTATATAAAACATCTTACGTATTGATCAACAAATAATTGAAATAGAAAGCATACTAGAATATCGCACCCATATTATGCAGAAACGAATCAGACAATTCACGGACAGGTTATATTCCAGTACAATCAAACGCGCCAAAAATAATGGATGAATTAATTTGTGTTTGCCGAATGCAGAACAGTTTCGGTTTGGAATTAGTCTAAACGAACCATTTCTCGAGTGTTTTATTTCATACATTTCATATCAATATTGCAAAATGTGGATGTATATACATGTAAAGAGAAAGATAAGCCGTGAAAATGGATATAAAAGGATGAAAAGGATATAAATATCAATCCAGGTAAGGTCAAGCGCGATCCGCAGTAGTACACAGTGGTCCACGATGATACCACCGCGACCTGCGGTGATAACGATCGCGCCCGGCGACGAGTGCCCCTACGGAGGGACCAGCGCGGACCCATCACAACCCGCGCTCGATTGCGGAAGACCGCATATCAGCGCGGACAAAAATACCCGTGTCCGCGTTGGATAAAATTGCGATGGGCCGCGGAAAACAAAAAGTCCGCGGGGCTTGTACTGTAGTGTGTTTGAGAGACTTGTACGTTGATGTTGATGTGGAGGTAAAAGCGCAAGTAGTCTGTCTTGTTTTGGTTTACGCCTCACAACGGTCGAGATCCATCATCCCCGAAAGTAGGATAGTTATAGAGTGAATTTATAAAAAACCAAGAGGGTAACAATATCTATACCACTAACCTGCACAGTATGACATGCCTTATCTCTCTATTTGTTTCATATTGCTTTTTGTCATTCCTGGGAAAAGATGTTTTACCGCCTGTTGTTGTCAAAAGTGACCTTCGCCTTGTTGGTATATAACGGGGGGGGGGGGGGTCATAGAAGCAATACTTGAGGTAGGGTATTTTCTTTTTGGGGAGGAGTGAAGACAGTTGAGCTTATAATGAGCTAATCCAGTCGGATATGGCCTGCCCTTGTCTGACTATGTCGGCTATGTCGGTAAACATTTTGCAATCGATTTGGACCAAGACTCGGCGTTTTATCAGGACTGATGCTTGTTGTTAGCGACACTGTTTTATGCCTCCAGCGTTGCTTTGGTGACAAATAGCAATCAAACTGTCCGTGTGTATATCCGTATACAGCTTGTCCAGAGCAGGACTCGTATATAATGTATTACCTTATGTAGTCATATCAAATTTCATGTGTGAGTACATCTTGGGAGTGCGGAGTGCCGCGTACCATTTTCAGGTCTTTGGGAGTACATCTCGGGAGTGCGGAGTGCCGCGTACCATTTTCAGGTCTTTGTGAGTACATCTTCGGAGTGCGAAATGCCGCGTATCATTTCAGGTGTTTGTGAGTACATCTTGGGAGTGCGGAGTGCCGCATACCATTTTCAGGTCTTTGGACCTTAACATGAGACCTCGGTTATATGAGAAATATTTCCAAAGCGTATCTCGTAGAAAATATTATGTAGAAATTTCGAAAATGGTGTGAGAGCATATCTTTGAATGGCGGGGTGTCGGATACCATTTTCAGGTCTTTGGACCCTGATATGTGACCTCAGTTATAGAAAAAAAATGTCCAAAGTGTACGATTACAAACTTTCATGCAGAAATTCTGAAGTTGGTGTGAGAGTATATCTTGGAATGGCGAGGTGTCGCATACCATTTTCAGCTCAACTATTCGAAGAATAATGGAGCTGTCCTACTCGCGTCGGCGTCAACGTCGGCGTTCGCATCACACCTTGGTTAAGGTTTTTGATTTGCCTTTAACCCTTTATATTCGGTTTGCCTGATTGTTCTATCCTAGTTCAAGTGAAATGAGTCGGTGTCGCACAGAAGTAGTTTAGTGACAGCCTATCAATTGTTCAGTTGTTTTCTATGCATGTGAAACATTTTAAGAAAGCTTTAGTTTTTATACCGCTCATTGCTCGTGGATAGATATATTTGTATCAAATTTATCCCTCTAATATATTGGATCTAGATGAGACTCCGAGTACCACGGCGTCTCGTCAGGATAAACACTGTTAAACACTCGGTCTATATTTTCTGAAAAGCATGTTTCATGATACTCCATTAGTTGTTCCCAAGAAGCTTGAATGAATATTAAGTAGCCAAAGTCGCACCATATCCAATATTTAGGAAACTTATATTTACCTCATGTCAGTTTTTTGTAAATGACCCCTGTATCGATATTTTGAAAGTCCTTGTTTATACTTAACCCTGCAAAACATGGAAACACATGCACTGTCGGGTGCAAACAGTTTAGACTCAGATCAAAGAAGACCTCTGATCAGGGTCTAAACTATTTGTCATTCATTATCCTCTAGCAAATTCAGGTTTTACCTACTGAACGGACTCCATAATTAAACAATGATGGGCTATTCCAATCTAATAACCTGGGGGTGAAAGTGTTAACTTAATCAGATAGGTATTAACTATTAGCTCCATGGATATTCGTGTAATAAATGATGATGGTATATGTTTTATTAGATTATTTGATATAAAAAAAAAAAAAAATAAAAAAAAAAAAATGATTATTTGATATAATACCACATGAATACAGGAATATTTGGTCAAGGCAAAAACTAGAATTATCTCTCTGCAATAATTCAAGAAAGCAGACCCTGATCAGGAGGCTCCTATATAAGCTGGGTCTACCCTGCAAAGGCGTAGGAAAGCGTATTTATGGAGTTTATTCGATATCAATCTCAAGTGTGTTTTTAGCTCGACTATTCGAAGAATAGGGGAGCTATCCTACTCGTTCCGGCGTCGGTACCGGCGTCGGCGCCGCATCTGCGTCACACCTTGGTTAAGGTTTTTGTTAAAGTCCATGTGTTGCCTCGAACCTTTGTAATAAAGTTTTGAAAGGTTTTGGTAAAGTCCACTTATTTACATAACCCTTGAAGATAAATATTTGAAACTTGAAACACTTTTTCATCATCACATGCGTCATCTGTAGGTAAGAGTACAGTAAACTGTCAAGCATTTTAACAGAAATGATTGCCTTTTTTACTTAAGTTTTTCTCTTCCATTAATAAGTTCAAAGAGATCCTATATCTTGAATACTTTAAAATATATTTTATTGAGACTTTGATTACTTGCGTCTAGTATAATTGAACACTATTTTAAAAAAAGTGCCTAGTTATAGTCTACTTTCAGTCCGAATGACCGCTCAATCGACTGTACATTTAGTCCACTATCTAGCATTTTACACGAACAATTCTGAGAATAGTCGAGCGCGCTGTCCTGTGACAACTATTGTTCATCAGATTAGTGCAACATATCGATCAAGAACTATATGCCATTTGTATTTAACCAGTTCCTCCATAAAAAGTTTTTCTACGCCTCTGTAAAAATACCTGTTGAAACTATTGTGATAAATAGAGGGTTAGCTCCTATTGAAGTAAATGCTCTATTTATCACAATGGTTTCAAACTATAAAATCCTAAAATTATCTTGTTCTCTAGTAAAAGCTCCTTTTTGGTAGATTTATTCAAAGAGATTGGGTCTTAAATAGGCTATGAGGTAATGGGTTAAAGAGACAACATTACAGTACTTACACTTAGATATACTGACACCATAACGAAGCTGCACTTTTGAGACACCTTTAGTATTGACACATTTATTTTACCTCCTGTGTGATTCATGTGTGAAACTATTTGCATTGACCTTTTAAAATATGCCATGAACGTTTCAAACATTTTAATTCCAAATGAGGCCATTTTGGGCAGTGTTAAGTTGGTACGAGTTTGCAGTTCGCGGTTCTTTATTCGAAAACGAATAACGAAATAGTTCGCAACTTTGCTTGCGAATAACGAAATTATCATTAAAAGCTATAATTAGCGGTAATTTCATGTGTTTCACTGTAGGATTGTCTCTAAGTCCCTACCATTTGCCTCGGCAATAACTGGCTTAATTCATAGTTTAGCCCTTTCAATGTCAGCACTGGCGTCTGTTGCAAATAGTTTTATCTGCTTCAAGTTCTCTTTAGTTTACAGGATCCAGACTGATTGCATATAATATCATACACCTGTTTTCATAGCAGTTGAAGCGGGGGGGGGGTTAATACAGGCATTAAATTAATTAATATTCATGATTTGTATAGTCTTATATGAATATTCATGCTGCAGGGCTAAGCCTTTCCCTCATATCAACATGTTTGCACGTATTTGTAAACAGAGTAGACCAAGAGTAGACGGCTCCTTTAAGATCCGTCTGATCAGGGTCTGCGCTGTTTGCTATTGGAATTTACAAGATCTATTTATGTTCATTCTTCAATGAGTACAATGTTCCGACTTCTGTATTTTATTTAAGCTATTTTGTCCATGGATATTCAGCAGGTATAATAAAACATCTCTTTAACGGCCACTAAGTTGTGTTAATTAGTTGATATTTAGGGCAGGTGGCAGCTTAAAGCAAGGTGAACGTAAAACAGAACGCTCCTACATGCCTTTAACACAAGATGCTTGATGTAATTTAGTGGCCGTTATAGAGAGGGTTTACTGTACTGGAATTTGGAATAAATATAGAACAGGAAAATGAACATTATAAGATGTGTTACTCTCCAAATTTGACCTGAGACCTGTGACTCAATTAACCTTCGGCATACTTATCGGAATTGTTCCTTTAACACTGTGACAAAAATAGCAAAACTGAAACCAGTAATAATCTTGTTCCACGAGGATTATATTCTTAATGGCGCATTTGTCATTCTATATTACCAAGTACGTTGATTGATTATGCATTTACATTTTATTATTTATTATAGTGTCGCATATAAAATTTACAAATATTATACACAGTCGAGCTTTTATACACGGCCGTCCAGCGGCCTATGAGACACTTCATACACTTGTACATGTAGTTGCTTGAGGAATTGCAGAAAACGCAGACCAGGAGCTGGTTGCGTGTCGAAAGTTTCAGACCCGATATACACCTTCTGCAATGCCATTGGTAATTCCATTATTATTAAAACGTGTGTCTTATCATGTAGTATTATATCACAATTATGAATACCTTCGTAAATTTATCCGAAGATTACCGACGATAATACATGGAATATGCACGAGTCTCGGTTCATATTGGCAGAGTAATATCATAAGATGTATGTGATAATTATGTTTTACGTAACACATTTCAACAGTGTCGTCTTAAGTGTTGAGGTAATCCTGTACCCTATATAACTTATCTCATCAGGGTCTATACTGTTTACTTACGGGATAGATCAGTTCTGCAGTTGATGTCACAGACAAAGCTTGCATTGTTAACCCTTAATGCATACGCAATCTGCCTTAACCCATTCCCTCATATTGACGCCTTTTGACGCATTTGCAAATACACTATTTATCACAATTGTTCCACAAAGTGACTTTGACAGAAACGTTAATATCAGGGAATGACTTAAACGAACCATTTCACAAACATCGGCGAATTCGTGATAATCTTCGTAAACGGTATGGATCGACACGAGAATTCACGTGACCCAAACTGTATGTCATCCTTATCATGTTACTGGCAGATTTCGTTCGGTTTGGTTTGTTTTGTATCGAGCTTTGCTGTATTTTAGTCATACAACGACTTCCATCTAATTACAGGTGTATGAACATATTACATCGGTAAATTCATACTTCATAAATTCATATTTATAGTTGTTCTCAAAATCATTTATTTAGCGTTATAACTGTCGACACATACCGCCTTCCAGGTGATAGCTATTACGCAAGATGTAATCAATTAAGACGCAATAAACTTTGTGTACAATTTACTCAGGATATCCTGACCAAATTGATTTACCTTCTTTTACATTTGGACTTGTTATCTTATTGTTTGTGGATTACCACTGTTATACTATATACGAACTGGAATTCCAGGACACTTAATAAATTCATATAAATACTATCGGAGCAGTTTTCCATCTACCGACTTCAACTATTCTCCAAAGTTCTACTATTCTACAAACGTTTTCTGCAGTTTTTATCATTTTCCCTGTTCTTTCAATACCTACTGAAAATTAATTGACAAAATAGATATATTAAATTATGCAAGGAAGAATATTGTAGCTTTTTTTTTTAAAAAAAAGAAAGAAACAGGTCTATCAAATTTCACAAACAAACAGAGCAGACCCCTAGGAGCCGTCTGATCTGGGTCTACTCTGCTTTCAAATGCGCAATATGAGGGAATAGGGTTAACATCTGAGCTGTACTATAAACACTCCAGGGCTTCCTCTGTGCACGGAGCAAAGTCGTAAGGAAAATATGGGTTTAATTTAGAAGCAGACGGTAACTGCAGATGACACTTTCGTTCTGTTCTGTTCTGTTTAGTGTATTTGAGTTAAATAGGACCTAACCCTTAGCCTGCTTGAAAATAGAAACAATAACTGCCTAAAGTGTGATCTACAAATTGCGTTTGTTAACCCATTTGTTCCAACGATCCCATATATGGGACATAGGCAAACAGTGTAGACTCTGATCAGACGCCTCATTATGTGGCGTCTGATCGGCCTACACTGTTTGCTAATAAGAATTTCAATATAAAAAAAAACGAGAAATGAAAATTTTGGCCAGACATCCCTTAGATCAATCATGGACTAATCCAATATATAAAATGGAATAATCCACTGGGTGCGAATGGGTTAATCTCGATTCGTCAAAACGGTTAGACTACCATCGAATAAGTGAAAAACTTAGAATTATATCGATGTCCTTAAGCGGGAAATTATTAATACCAAGTCATACATTTCAGTTACTACTGACGAAAAGACAATCGTTTCAGACCATGTCAAAAAGTGTGAACAACTTGGAACCGATATTAAAAGTACATAAATGAACAAGATGTGTTGGTGAAACGCTATGCCAACTCAAATATTTGACCTCTGACCTTGAAGGATGACCTTGACCTTGACATGTCACCCCTCAAAATGTGCGTCTTACGATATACATATGCATGCAGTATATCAAGTCTCTATCTGTACTAGCTCACAAGTTAAGACCAATGTTATGGTTGCGTTAAAGTTACAAAGAAACAGATAATTTTACCTTTGACCCTGAAGGATGACCTTGACCTTGACATGTCACCCCTTAAACTTTGGCCATAACTTTTGGAACAGTAAAGATAGAGACTTGATATTTGGCATACTTGTGTATCTCATGAAGGTCATCCTTCATGGTCAAAGGTTACCAACTTTTAACATTAACCATAACTTTTGAACAATTAGAGATACGGACTTGATATTTGGCATGCATGTGTGCCCTATGAAGCTGCACAGTTTGAGGAGTGACATGTCAAGATAAATTTCATCCTTCAGGGTCAAATATCATATTTAGGGGGCATAGTGTTTCACAAACACATATGTAATGCTGAAAAAGCTTTCTTTACGGACGAGAAAATGAAATATTACACTAATTGGACATGCTCAAAAGTTTGTGAATCACTAACCGTTCTTTTGGATAACATATTTGTACGTTATGAGACTATATACCGTCAGGTAATTGGTATTCCTATGGGTACGAACTGTACACCACTTGTCGCAGATTTTTTTTGCACTGCTATGAGAGATATGGAGAAATAGTCAAACAGGGAGAGTCACACACGAAATGACACCGCACCAAATACCATCTAACAAGAAACGGTAAAGCCATAAGACAAAACATAACAGGACGCATATCAAGACGAAACACATTAAGCATTAAGCATATTAAACAACAAAATTGACCGTAGGCTGAAAGCAGGAGTGCCGCCTTGGAACGGCCAGCAACCAAAATAAGCTACTGGGGGACTTAAACCTGGTTTATGGGTCCTTATCCCACTTAGTCAAAATGTTAATAACCCCCCCAGACAACTCCGCAACATGTATAACGATGTCTGCCAAAATGAAAATGATTTGAAAATAAATGTTAGAGGTAAACAAGCGACGTCATCATTTAAATGACGTCATAATTAAAAAGTACGGGAAAACTATATGAAACACTTCTACACCGACATTAAATAAAAGATAAATCGCAAGAAGATACAATTACTAGTCAATATTAAGCATGCACAATTGTTTTGTTTGAAAAAGAACAAACTTGACATCGTAGACATGTACTCGATGACTATTCAGGTCAGAGCAACTTTGGGGTTCGACAGAACTGGCAAAATACGAATATCTAATTTCCTCCCTCCGTAAACGGATTTAAAAGGGACTCTTCATAGAGTGTTGCGTTTGAATCCTCAATCAAAAGATGTTATAAAACCTTCAATGAAACTTGTCGATATTTGAATGATATCTTTAACCTAAATAACCCTTTCTTTGATGCTCCGATTCCTACAATTTGTCCTAAAGAACTCAAATTGAATAAAGCTAGCCCGTCCGACAATTATGCAGCGTTTCTTAATCTAGACCTTAACATTGATAATGGAATGATTTCTTCTAAAATATATGACAAAAGAGATGATTTTGATTTTAATATTGTAAATTTTCCTCATCTGGACGGGTACGTTCCCCGTGCTCCATCTTACGGGGTTTATATATCTCAACTGATTGGTTTTCTATTCATCTGTTCATCTATTGACGACTTTAATAGTCGAAATCTAATTTTAACTGAAAAACTGCTTAAGCAAGGATATAGATACTAAGGATATAGATACTATAAATTAAGAAAACTCACTAAATTTAACTATCGAAATCTCTCGCTTATTGGCAAGTACCAATGTAATCTCAAGTCGCTTATGCGACACGGTATTTCACATCCTGGATTTTATGGTAATGTGTAAAATTATTGGAAATACCCATTTGCTCACTTTGTTCATCAAATATGTTAAAAAATCATTAAAAAGGGATATGATCCTGTAGTACTACAACATACTGCATGTTTGGTTATCAACCCTTTTACAGTTTACATTCACGCTGGGCTCTTTGCATGTACGCCGACAAGAAAGATTTAGTACTCTATGAAGGCGACCCCTTAAATCCAGAAGCGGAAGGAGAACGTCGGATATCTGAACTATTTCGTTTTTGTCGTACCCTTTATTACTTTTCTACAGTTACTCTGTTTGCAGCTCAATCATTGGGTACACTAGCGATAGGTGGATACAGTTTGTTCACTGAAATGTTTTCGTTATACATGCACTTTACCACTGCATTTGCCACCATGGACGTTGTAGTTTGTCGAAAGAGGGGATACGTTTATTTACACTGTTTGTCATTTTGGGTGGGGAGGGAATAAATGTGAGGTTGGGCGCCCATAAACCGGTTAACCCCTAGTGACTTTTGTCACTGAACGTTCCAAGGCGGTACTTCCATCGTCCCTCTATTGTATGTTTGCATGACTCATTTTTGAACTTTCAGATCCTGAAGAAACTCCGAGTTCCTCGGCATCTTATTTGGATCTAAGCTATTAACCCCTTCCCTGTTCTATATTTATTCCTAATTTCAATATCTACTGATTATTCATGGACACATTAGTAACTGTACATGATGTTTTATAATGATACATGAATACAAGAAAAACCCGTAGACCTGTATCATTTTATAAGCAGAGCTGGGTCCATGCTTATAAAACTTTTACCTGGGTCTGAGTTCGTTCTCAAGTTTTTGATCGGTCAGATTTGAGACTTTGGCTCTGTCTGACCAATCAAAAGCTTGAGAACGAACTCAGACTCAACTAAAACGCTTTATAAGCATGGACCCTGATCAAGGACTTCTCGGTTTGCAAAGACATAAAAAGGCGGATATATGAAGTAAATGGTTAACTGGGTACATTTAAAGCAACATCAAAGGCTTTTGTAGATATAGTTTAATATGTTGTGTTTAACATATTAATGATAAGACCAGACTGAACTACAAGCTCGCATATACTTAGAGATAAACTATATACCCTCCTAATAGTATTTTTAGTTTATAAACAGTTTTTCATTTCCAGCATTAAATGAAATTCTCATAATTGACATTAAACTGATTATTACTACTGACAACGTTACTGCAGAGCAATGTTAAGAATAAAGAAACACCGACTATCTTAAATTAACTGTATTGTCGACTAGTGGGCTTATTTCAATATGCGTCAAGTTTTAGAGTGGACACCGATCCAATTCATTTATCCCACACTATATGAATGCCACACAGTTGGGACCCTGGTGATACGCAGAGTTATTCGGCATCTCACAAGGATATAAACTGTTTGCATATGATATGAGTCCGTTAACATGATACTGAATTGTTAAAAAAAATCTGGCAGTGAAAATGTTCTAAATATCATGTACACATTTGCAGTTGAACTTCTATATCTCGAATTCGGATAACTCGAATTTCGTGATAACTCGAACTAAAACCCCAGTCTTTTAAAAGTTTACAATACAGTATTTCTCTAAAATGTATCACTACGCGTATCTAGAAACACATGTGGCAGCTTAATGCAGTTCTAAAGTAATGCTGAAAGTTCCTTTAGGAGCTTTCAGCATTACATTACACCTGCATTAAGCTATGAACTTGAGAAATTGTTCAGATAAGATATCGGATAATTTGAACTTCTGTTATTTGGACATAATTTGTATAGTCCCTTGAAGATCGATATATCGAAGATCAACTGTATTTATCTGAAACAATTATGACTATTAATACCGATTTTTATTAATATTGCACTCCTTTTATACCAGACAATATGTTAAAGAATTGAAACTCGCACCTGGTGGTTTCACCACAAATTTATGGGGAATTGCAAATGCCATTCGTAATTTTAGAAACAATCAATGAAAAAGATCGAAAACGGAATTTGGCTGAATAGTATTCCATGTAAATTCACAATATATCCATGTCGGTGCAATGGTGTCGTTTGTATATCAGGCGTAATATACATAATTATATAAATTATTGAAAAGTATATCTCAGGTACAGTTCCAGTATATATGATTATATAACACATATACATCTGCTGCGCGAGTTGCAGAACAGTCGGCATGGCTTCATTAAGCCGCCTCAATGTCATCAAGGTCGACGCAGTCACAGTCTTTGACCACTTCAACCTGCAATAAATAAGAGTATCCATTTGCAAAATAAGCTAACGAATTGTGGTTACTCATACGGAAGAGAATGCCTTTTATGTAATTATTATATCATGATAAATTACGTGTTAAAAGTTACTTAACCCATACCATCATAGGCTATTTTTAGACCCAACCTCTTTCAATGAATCTGTCGAAAAAGAGCATTTACTAAAGAAAAAGAAAATGTTAGAATTGCGTAGTATTGAAACCATTGTTATAAATAGAGCATTTGTTCCTATGGAGCAAAATTAATATTAATTCTGTATTTATCACAATGGCTTCAAGAAGTGACTATTACAGAGGCATAGAAATGTGTATTTATGAAGGAAAGGGTTAACCCATTCCTTCATAGGCAATTGTAGGCCCAAACTATTTGAATAAATCTACTGTTTATAATAAACAAGGAAAATAGAATTGTGACCATTGTGATAAAACAGAATTGTGACCAATGTAGTCAATGTGATAAATATAGCATTTGATGCAGTTCAGTAAATGTCATACGAATATTTATCACAGTGGTTTCAAGAAGGCGTCAAAAGGCGTCAATATGTGGTAATGAGTTAAACTTATTTGCAAATGTCCTTCATCAAAGAACCTTTTTCATAAATTATAATTTACATCGATTTTTATGACCGAAATATTTTCGTCGTATCTAGTGGTGACATCACATGTTGTATGACGCAAAGGCATGTCCCCGTCCAATTAAGTTATGTAAACACTACATCGAGTTAGAACATAACCTTCCTTTTCTAGCCAATCAAACTGCCTTTTGCATTCATTAAGTACATCACTTAATCATTAAGAGTTTTGTTTATTTCGACCCCGCGTGGTGTCTGGACGCGCTGTCATAACTCCGCCTCCTCGTGACTAGTAGTAAACACTGCCGTATTTGGCGATCTTACAACCGGAACTCATTGTTAACTCTCACGGAGACCGGCTCAAAATTGCAGTCGGCGTTTCTTATAAGGCAAAGAAACCATAGTTCTAAACGAGGCCCTGATTCGATATCTAAACTGTTTAACGTTCCACTACATAAATACTTGAATCGCGCTGATTTAATATTTCGACCACTAATGACCCTTTTCAAAGATTATCATGATAATCTTTGAAAAGACCCTTAGTGGTCGAAAAGTAGATCAGAGCTATTGAAGTATTTACCGTATATATCATATTAATTTCCTGTTTGAAATATTTCCTTATTGCGATCCGTTACAGACTAAACTTGAGCAAAAAGGACATATTATTCTGTGTTTTACCCTTTACTTCATATATATATACATTTGCACACGTATTTACGTTTTTTGCAAACAGCAGGCCATGACCAGACAATCCTGTTTGGTCAGGGTCTACTCTGTTTGCTTGACTAATTTTATTATTCTGATCTTATACTGTCTGTCATGATCTTTTTCAACACGCTTGTATAAACATTCAGGTAATTTAAATCAATATTCTAACAAAGATTCGAAATCACCGATGTCAAAATCGCCAGCCATTTTGTACTGAGTTTTGTGAGGAATGAAAAGCTGTGACGTCACATTTGGCGCATAAAGTACTGTGGACGATTAATGCAGTGAGCCAATCAAAATATAGGTTATGTTCTAAGCCCGTTAGAACATATTAAGTGAAATCTAAGTGGTTAAGAAGGGGTGCGCTCGATTTCTTTCGCTCCGCCCCTTCTTAACCACTAAGATTTCACTTAATATGTTCTAACTATAACTTAATTCGTTTTAGCCATTGTATTATTAAATTGGTAGATTCAAATTTACAGTTGTTCTCCAGATCTAATGTATTAATTAACACATACCGCCTTCCTGATGATAGCTATTAGGCAAGATTTAATCCATTTAGACGAAAAAAAATCGGAATTAGCTTGCTAATATCAGAACCGTTGTGTATAATTTACCTGTCCAAAGTCACTTATCCCCTTCCGTGCCACAATGACGGGTTTATCATACCATATTCAAAAAGTTTGGATCCAGAGGAGACGCGGCGTCTCATCAGGATCAAAACTATTTGACACGCTGTTTACTGTTAAATAAAGAAAATGGAAAAAAATGCACACACTTACACTAACAATAAACGAAACTATGCCAAACAGACGACAATGCTGACATCGAAAGGGTTAATGTACTAAATCCCTTCGGCCCGCTTTCTACAGAGTGTTACGGTTTAGAGTAAGACAAGGAACACGTGTTTAAGCCATGCTAGATTTCTAGTACTCAGGATATCCTCACCAAATTATTTTTTACATATGGACTTGTTTCCTTACCTTTGTGGATTGCCACTGTTATACTATACGAACTGGAATTCCAGCTGAATAAACATACAAACATTAGCTGTAACAATAAATCTGAGAACAACCGTAAATATGAATAATGAAGTAGATATTTACCAATGCAATAGTATAATACCTGAATTGTCATTGTTTGACTTATGTCACTCTGGTTGAAGAGCTCTACAGGGACCGCCGCTGTCTCAACTGGGCGACAACATTTCTGTTTGATGTTGTCGCAACCCCCAAGGCAGTCAAAGCCCTGCAGTTTAACGTCGGATACATATGTGTTGTTAGGTCCTCCACGTACGTACTGGGCATTCTCTGGCACCCGTGTACAGTGCACTGGGGTAACTACAAACATACAAAACATTGTAACCTGTCTTAAGCAGCCATAAAAAGGTCTTATTATGGGTGTTATATGCAGGTGGTAGCTTAATGCAGGAAAAACGTAATGCAGCAAGCTCCTAGAGGAGCTTTTTGCTTTACTTTTGCCCTGCATTAAGCAACCACCTGCTTATAAAGACACCAACTTTTATTCATTAAGTGGTCGCATTAGAGGGATTCTACTGTATTATATAATCTCTAAATTAAGAGGATCTATGTGCATGGTATGCGGTGTGGATCCTGATAAGGTGAGTGTTGTGATATTTGATCCAGGTACTCACTGTTTGTTTTCTTCCACTTAATTAAGTGTGATAAAAACATTAAAACAACTTTGTAAAGGCAAACTGAATGGATTCAGAATAATATCATGCAATCTACTGCTGATCAAGTTCTGCACTGTTTGTTATAAACAAGTGTGGGATACGGATATTTGCCCCCAGGGACACTTGTCCCCCGGACCTTTGCCCCTCTATTTGAGCATGGGCGGACACTTTACATCCCCCTGGTGTTTTAGCTTGGGCGGACATTAGCCCAATGACACATGCCCCCTATTAGACGTGGGCGGACATTTGCCCCCTCCCCCCGCTAATTTTCTCAAGGACAGACCTTATTTAATTTATGCAAGTGTACATTCGTATTCCCTTTGTAAGACAGGTGGTAGCTTAATGCAGGTCAAAGGTAATGTATGAAGCTCCAATACGAGCATTATGTTGTGCTCTTGCACTGCATTAAGTAGCCACCTGGTTTATCAGACTCCTTTGTTCAAAACATGAATGGCCGCTCAGGACAGGATCTTCTGTTATATAAATACAGTAGAACCTGTTTAATGCAACCACTTAATGAATAAGTATGGATGACGTTATAAGCATGAGGTTGCTTAAGTCAGGACAAAAGTACACGCACATTATTTTTGTTCTGCATTAAGCTACCACATGCATCTGGTAGTTTTACTGTATTCTTTATCTTCACAATATCTTTGCTTATTGATGTATTTGTATTCATTTCTGAATAAGTCCTTTTAGTCTTACATAAAACTAATCTAGAGATTAACACTTCACTATCGAGATATTCACTATCGAGATACAAACCATGTATAGTAAAACTCAACTAAACAGGAATTCTTGTATAGAAGTTATTCTGCATACCTCTCACCTTGTATTAAGATGGGACCAGTCCCCACGACCAATATTTATACTAAATTGAACGTCCGGGTTAGAGGGCTTTTACTGCATATGCTTAAACTGATACTGAGTAAGAGATAGCTGCGTTTGCTGTCTATAGTGAATCTTTGATTACCTATGATCACAATTTGCAAACTTAAAAATATAAACCTGACGGCACATTTTGTAGACGACTAAACCCGATGGTGAAAGGGTACCGTTGCCTAAACCTGACATTGAAATAGTACAGTTCTTGACGGTGGAAAAGTTGTCTAGCAACCTGACAGTGAAAGAGTACTGTACTTGACTGTACTTGCCGGTTACAGTGAATTATACTTGGCAGTGAAACAGTGCTGTACCCGTCAGTGAAAATAGTAGTACTGTACTGAATAGTGAAATTGTATTGTACTTGGCAGTGAAATGGTACCGTACTTGGCAGTGATAAACTATTGTACTTGGCACTGAAATAGTATTGTATTTGGCACTTAATTAGTACTGTTATTGGCTGTTAAATGGCAAATGTTCTATACTTTGCATTGTAATAGTATTGTACTTGGCAGTGATATAGTAGTGTACATGGCAGTGAAATGGTATTGTTCTTGGCAGGGAAATAGTACTTGACAGTGAAAGGGCAATGTACTGAGCAGTGAAAGAGTACTATATTTGATAATGAAACAATGCTATACTTGACAGCGAGATGGTACTTTACTTCACAGTAAGTACCGTTTCCAAGAAACTTACGATCACAGTGTCCTTCGTTGATCACTCCGGCATCATTGTATTTGTTCTCACAAGCCAACTTCTTCAGATGGCACGCAGACCTGTGTACTCTGGTTGCAATTCTACCAATAGGCAGCTGTACAAACCCGCAGACTAGTTCATGATCAATGTTAGTACAAGTCGGGCACTCGCAGACTGGATTTCCGGCAGCGTTTTCCACACATTCAGCAAAGATATAATCGCAAATATGGCCAAAACAGTTACCTGGAATTCAATCGAGTGTACATATACGAGGATGGTACAGTAAATCAACAGTGAACAACATTCTTTAAAAGATGGCAACAATAAATGATACAACTTTTCTCCCTCTATGTCACGTATTGTTGTTAGCTACGTGTTTCATCTGCTTCAATATTCAACTTTTGGAATAGTGTTACTTTTGCTTCAGTACGTAGTCACACCTGATGAGACGTCACATTGTTCGACACTTTGTCTGGAATTAAGTGTCCGCAAAGTAGTTATTCGCCCATTGCAGCGAGAGTTAAGTAGAACTAGCGAACTATTTAACTGTGGCATGTTCATGTAATACATGTATGTTGGAAGAATATAAAGTTTAATCCCTCTAATGCGACCACCTAAAAGAAGTATAATTCTGGGTTGTAGAGGAGCTGTCTGCCTTACTTTTTTCCTACGTTAAAGCAACCACCTGCTTATAAAGACACCCAAGAAAATTTATTAAGTGGTCGCATTAGAGGGATTCTACTGTATTTACATACGTTGTTAGCACATTCCCTCATATATACTACAGTACGCATCTATTGTTTCTTTTGTTTGTTCCTTTTCAGTAGATTTATTCACAGCGGTTGGTTCTAAAAATAACCTTAGAGGGAATGGGTAACGAATTATTACAATTTCGATAAGATCGGCTCAAAGTTGATGTTTAAACGTTTACTACTTGAATTTTTACAACCAAGATGGTCAAACATTAATCGTTGTATGTTGCTTTGCAATTATCCCACTGGATGATACTGCTCTTCTGCGATTTTACTTATTATATTTCTCATAAACTATTGCCCAAACGTCAATCAGCTTATACCTTGGTGAGATAACGAGTTACTGGCGTCCTAATCCTTGATCTAAACTGATAGTAATACCAGTAAGGTGAAGTTGATAGTAAATTCCAGTCCGCCTTGGGCTATGTTTAATTCTTAACCTTTTGTACGCTAAGTCATTTTTCGCCTGCAGTACTTGTCGTCTGTGTCCATTCTAAAAATAAAATTTCTCTCATTTGTTTTACAAAATAATATTTAAAGTGTCAAACATTTTGGGTTCTGATCAGACGCCGCATTATGCGGTGTCTAATCTGAATCTAAACTGTTTGCATAGGCAAGCAAAACTCACAATTTCTCCGCAAGCCTGCAAGGAGCTGAAAACAGTTTTGCTTACTTTCTGGACATGGCTCCTCGTAGCACTCCGTGGGAAGTTTCAATGGGTACTTCGCCTGCTCAGAAACACTGAGTTCTTTGTAGGCTATACGAGACCGTTCGCTCGTTCCTTTACCACAAGTTACGCTGCATGGACTCCATGGACCCCAGTCACTGACAAGACCAGATTCTGGTAAAATAACATATGTACTACAGTAAAACCTCTCTTTAACGACCATTAAATGACATAAATTAGTTTCTGTTAAATGCCTATAGGAGCGTTCTGCTTTACTTTCACCTTGCTTTATGTAGCCACCTGCCCTAAATACAAAGTAATTAACACGTTACAGAGAGGTTTTACTGTATTACATCAATGTACACGTACATTATATCAAGTACGATATTGAAGGACGTATAACCATTAGTACTCAATTTGTATCCTTTGCTCAAAGCATAAACCTTTCTACGTCTTTACAGACAGAGTAGACCCAGATCAGATGACGCCTATAGTAAAAACAAACTATGGTTCTACATTTCTCACCATGAACAAACGTTCCTCTTACTCTTATCTTTGACGTCATTATTTCTTATATGAATATTAATGAAGTAATGAGTTAACACGTATTATCAATACAACGGTGCGTTTTAACCTGGTAAGATGTCTTTCAGCAGCATGCAACCAACCATATTTCATGGATGGCATTTATTGCTAATGCGTGTATCCATTACGTGTATCCATTATTTATGTATGAAATAACGATATCATGAATACTAATTAGATAAACACAGGAAATGTTGGCAATAGCAGAAACTATAGAATCATATCTATATCATTTCATAAGCAATCAGAGCAAACCCTGATCAGGCGAGGGTCATTTGGTACGCGTGTACTTTGTTTGCTACGTCATAGAAAGACGTATTATGGAGTAAAGGGTAAACATTGGAAGGTTACGTAATTTCAAAAGCGAAATGTTCCAGCTCATTTTAATGTTAATCATTTACACAATGAGGATCTTTTTAAAACATACCAAAGGTACATTAACCCTTTCTCTTATGAATATTCATATAGGATATAATGACATCATACATATTAATAAGATAGTTTTTCATAATGGCTTATGGACACATGGTATTTTGGAACAGGAGGAAGCTGCAGAATTAGAAGATATATTACTCCATAAGCAAACAGAGCAGACCCTGATCAGACGGCTCATATAGGGGCCGTCTGATCTGGGTCTACTCTGCAGATACGTCAAAATGCAATTACATAAGGCTTTGGGTTAACGGTGACCACGCTATTTGAGAACCGCTGCAAGTTACACTGTAGTCTTCGATCGCAACATAGTTCTACATGTATCTCTATCAAAACAGTTAACCCATTACCACATAGGCTATTGTAAGTCTCAACCTCTTCGAATAAATCTACCAAAAAGCATTTACTACAGAAAGAGCTATTTTAGAGCTATTTAGTTTTGAAATCATTGTGATAAGAATGCTCTTTTTATCAAAATGGTTTCAATAAATGTGTGTTATAGAGGCACAAAACGGCCTCAGTAGGAGGGAATGGGTTACGGACACTGGAAACTAATAGCTTAAAAACTTTTCTGTGGAAAATAAAAATCTGGTACAACCAGGTCTGGACCGGAAAGGTGATACAACCCGGGTCATTAATTGTGAATCCAGTGTTTCTGGTCACACTCCGTCATAATAACTGCTGCAGCGAGCGTCACACCCAAAATGGCACTGCACTAATACTGCTACAGGGAGCGCCACTCCCAAAATGGCAAAACACTAAAACATGCATTTGCAGGTTTTGTCTTCTTTATCTCTCATCACAGATGCAAAGGAAACAAATTATGAAAACAAACGCCAAGCATATATGTAATTGAATCATTGACCTAATGTTAAAAATGTCAAAACAGTACTTTAATAGAGCAAACAAATCTTTACTTAGTATATATGAATGCATATTAGAAATCATACACCCGCACACAGGCAAGCAGACACGCACATATACACCACAGTGGCATACCACAACCACACCGAATCACACATTATCTACAAACTCACAATAAACCGTCAGTACAATTATGATGTGCACTGACACTTACCTCGGTTCTTGCCCTCGCATGGTTCAAACGTGGGCAGCGGTAAAGCCTCATGATCGAGTAGACACTGCATTTGTTTAAATTTGCACAAGTTCTCGTAAATGTCGTGTTTATTCGTACATACTTTTTCTGCGAATTAAGAGAGCAAATTCAAAGTAAAACCAAATGATGAGTTGCAATATGGACACTGGATATGGATAACAAAGGTCCAGATAAAATGCGGAAATTAACCCTTCGCTTGCTTAATTTCTTAAAATGCATTTTCCTTCTTTACCTATGTCCTGTTGTATAATTACATATATCTTCACTGTGTACAATTATTTCGCTGTGTACTACCTGCTGTAGAGCACACTGGTTGCACAATCAACTTGTAAATAGTGCAGACCCTGATGTGACAGCTCCTGCAGGAGCTGTCTCACCTGGGTCTTCACTATTTACAGGTACGTATATTGACGCTAATAGCAAGCGAAGGGTTAAAACACGTCAATAAAAGCCCGATGTTGTGATTACTCTTTAGAATCGTCTCGATGGGAAGATTCTAAACAGCGGTCACTACATAGCTTTTGGCGGAGAAAATTCGATTGCAGTAATTGTGTACACACCTTTTACATGTAGCTCTGTATATTTAAGGGAATAACCGTATTTAGAACAAGTAGCGGAAGAAATTAAGCGATATTTGAAAATAGGTTGGATCAAGATATTAAGATGCCAAGTAATTAATGAGGACACTAGCTGTTTGGCAACCAGCCACAGATTCTCAAAGGCTTGAAGAACTAACAGGTTGGCATTTATGCAAAAATAACTGCATGTATTTTAATATAAGGAAACGATTTACTGCTGTAAAAAACCTTAATCGTAATTCTAGGATAGGGAATTTAAATACTTTTAGGCAGGTGACAGCTTTATGCAAAGTGAAAGTCACAACGAAAGCTCCTAGAGGAGATTTCTGCGTGACTTTCTCCCTACATAAAGCTGCCACCTGTCTCCAATACCGATATTTAAACTAAATTGGACGTCCAGAGAGGTTTTTATGATGACCTCGCTTGTTTACTTCTAACGTTTATTTTCAATGGAAAAGTAGTAAAGTCAAGCAGGCAAAGCCACATGCAAGACGCAACCACCACCAAAACACCGATAGACAGCATGACACACACACACACAACCACACACCCAAACGCACGCACACACACACACGAAATGAACACAGAAAACACCAAAAGAGACACAAGAACCAGGGACAAACGTTCCACAACATGAACAAACCACAAGCACAAAGACGCAAGGCAAACAAAAGGAAGGGTGACAAAGAGAGTACCGCCTTGGCACGGTCAGCAGCAAAAACACCACTGGGGGTTTAAACCGGTTTACGGACGTCCTAACCTCGCACTTCTCTCAAAGTCACCCTAGCTTTACAAATATATAAATCATTTTCATTTTGGCAGACATCGTTATGCATGTTGTGGAGTTATCTGTAGGGGGAATTTATTTACATTTTGACTTTGGTGAAAGTGGGATAAGGACGAGGTTGGGTACCAGTAAACCAGGTTCAAGTCCCCCAGTAGTCCTTTTTTTTGGTTGTTTGCCGTTCCAAGGCGGCACTCCTGCTTTCAGCCTTTGTTTAATATGCTTAATGTTTAATGTGTTTCGTCTTGATATGCGTCCTGTTCTGTTTTGTCTTGTGGCTTTTACCGTTTCTTGTTAGATGGTGTTTGGTGCGGAATCATTTCGTGTGTGGCTCTCCCTGTTTGACTATTTTTCCATATTTACTGTATTGTAGTCAGTAGCTAGATGTGCTAATATGGCAAAATAGTCAAACAGGGAGAGCCACACACGAAATGACACCGCACCAAACACCATCTAACAAGAAACGGTAAAGCCATAAGACAAAACATAACAGGACGCAACACATTAAACATTAAGCATATTAAACAACAAAATTGACCGTAGGCTGAAAGCAGGAGTGCCGCCTTGGAACGGCCAGCAGCCAAAAATAATATAAAAAAGGACTACTGGGGGACTTAAACCCGGTTTACCGAACTATTTACCGCTTTTCATCTCTTCTTCAGTGCATGATGGGCATATACATGTGGGCAACCCGGTTTCATCGTCAGTAACACAATCCTGCCACTTCGGACAAAGCGATGTTTTTGGACATGACCCTATATATACAACGGTAAATATATACATTTTGACTTTCTATAAAAAATTGCATACAGGAAGCATGCGTAGAAATCCAAGGCGCTAAAATGTGTATATCAACCAGAACACACGTCTTGCCTATACCATGAAAGGTTAAGAGACAAGGGAATGTAAAGTTAATCCATTACTCAATAAGTACGCATTTCTACACCTTTGCAAAAAGGGTAAACTCAGATCAGACGGCTCCCATCAGGGTGACCTCTGCTTGCAATTTGCTAATGAACAGTACACAGTTTCGTCTTGGGCATGTGTTAATATGTCATTTGAAAAGTTAATTCAATGAATAGTCATGATGACATCATCTCTTACATGATAATTCATGGAGTAATTAAATGTGTCCCTGATATTGGCCAACCCATATTCAGTGATTTTGTGTGACTAATATCAATTTAGGGAATGAAAAATACATCGATTTCTTCTGACCTCAATTAATCACTACATTTGCTAAACCACCTGTCTGAAAGTATCTAAATTCTTCTCTATCAGAATTCTGGTTAAGAGGGTTTTTACTTTACTAGCAATATAACTGTGTAAACTTGACTATGTGAATATAGTTCATAGTTCTTTGAGCTAGAGGGTATGGTAAACGAGAGAAAATAACATAGCGGAAAAGTATAACGATATATTACATGAAAATCTTTGATGCAAAGCATCAATGGGCGTGAATAGAGTTGAATAACAGCAAAGACGAAATAAAACATGGCGTTTACAGTCTGTACTTGCAAACCTATTAAAATGAGCCTAACATCCAGATATAATTTATTCATATATGGAAAAGCAGTATATGTAAAAACCATGGATATTAAAAGCTTTGCCGATGTAATAGAGTTAATTCATGTGGGGGGTTATTGTAAATTAACGTATTGAAGAAAACTGTATATTTTGTATCACAAAAACATTTTTTGTTAGCAATTGTCATAAAAATGATTGCACTTAACATATACTATTCTGTATGATGCTATATATAATGTGCGTTTATTCTAGGGCTTAGCACATTAAATGTGGAATGTGATCTTTGTGAAATAGGGCAATTCATAAAAGTACAAACTGAGTCATGTAGGAAACACCACATTCAGAACAAAAATCCGCCCGAACAGCAACACAAGGAAACATCAAATATACTATAAAACATCAACAAGAGACGCACAAAGACAAAACAAACATACAAGAGGGAAAATGGAAGTACAGCCTTGGAAAGGTCAGTGACGAAAGTTTTTGCGCGCCCAACCTCACACTTATTCCATCCCCACCCTAAAAGACAAACAGTGTAAATAAACGCATCCCTTTTCCGACTAATCTACAAAAACCGCGATGGCAAACATTATAGTGGTAAAATGCATGTATAACGAAAACATTTAAGTGAACAAACGGTATCCACCTATCGCTAGTGTACTCAATGATTGAGCTGCAAACAGAGTAACTGTAGAAAAGTAATAAAGGGTACGACAAAAACGAAATAGTACAGATATCTGACGTTTCTTTCCATTACATGCAAAGAGGCCAGCGTGATAACACAACAATTTTATATTTTTTATTAACTTTATTAGTGCTGTATATAAAAGGAAATAGTGGAAAAAAAACATTTGTATTATCATGGACACCTTTATAAAACCTTTCTTTCGTAGGAAAACATTTCCCAATTGATACACTGGCTTCGTAGGAAAACAAATCTATTATAATAACCATATAAATTGTTGTAGCAAAACATTTGATAATAATACGTAGTTGGTCATCAGTGATTCCCATCAGATGTGCAGCACAAGTAAAATACTAGTTGCCGTTACTAAATCAATTGCTGTTAATTTGTCTATTTTGTTATAGATTAAACATTATTTATTGGTGCACAAACATAGCAAAGGGCAGGAGTTGTTTTCTTTTAGCGTTCAATGAATTAATAGTCCTTTGATACAGGTTCTACAGTGTATTGCAATTTTAATAGGGTGGCGAATGTGATAATAAATTCTATTGTATGAGTAATCTCTAAGCTGCTTATCAAAAATGACATTTGCTCCATAACCTGAATTCTACCATATTAAAAAATTATATATATTCTTAAACCATATTTGCAATGCAAATATCGAACGGTTTAGGTCCGTATGAGCCATTGAATAAACCGATGTGTCATAAGGATCCATACCGTTTACGAAAGTAGCCTAACCACACCAAATACGTAATGACAGTACAAAGTAAACTCGAGTTAAGAAAATAGTCTTTTTATACACCTGCAGTATTCTACAATTATTCCACCACTATGTGGCTGTCAAACAATTTAGGTACACAACGCAATTTGGATCCTAATCAAAATTCAGAAACTAATCTAGATCAAAACTGATTGCAAAAATTTACCACGATTTAGAAAATAACGTCCCCGAGATAAAACTATATGCTGCTACAATAGCACTTTTTTCTATTCTGGTATAAACCCCCCCCCCCCACCTAATACCGCTAAGTATATAGTTGGAATTTAATCTTACACTTTTATGATGTAAACTGTACGCTGATGTCATGAATATTTAAGTATTGAGGTTAGTTTTCCCGGAAGACCAGAAAGAACCCTACCAGTTTAACGGAGGTCACTCCTCAAAAGAGAACTATTTTAATAGCTTATGTGACCATGCTACTTGCACAATATTGAAATAAATTTATTCATCTCTCTAACAAACACTCCGCCCTCCTCTGCAAAAATAGCAATAAAAGCAAAAAGCTCTTGAGCAGCTATTATTTTGCTTAACCATTTCCTCCATACAAGATACAAGAAGCTTTATTTAGCGTCAATTATGTAGAACATAATAACATTAGCTTTATAGATATATTTCGACAAACAGAATAAAAATAAAAGTAATAATCAGTAAATATCAGTATACCAATGCTAAACATTTTAACAGTATTGATGGTATAGTCTCAAGGTTTTAAGAAGATAATATTGATTAGTGAAAATATGCATTAGGGATAAAAGTAAACAGCATTTTCATCTGTAAGTAAGAGTTCACAATCTTTTCCAAATGTTCACACAAAGTAGAGAAACACTTTACGAACGCATTTTCACGCATTGCATATACAGTAGACTCAGATCAATAAGCTCCTAGAATAGCGGTACATCTGATCAAGGTCTTCTCTATATGCTTATGATATTATCAGAGACTCGACTCTAGTTTCTACCAGTACGACATTATCTTGTCATTATAAACAAAGCAGCTAATAACTATTCATGTTGTCATTATTTCTTACGTGAATATGTAATAGGGAAAGGGTTAATGTAATAAAACCATAAGCACAAGCTTTTGAGAATAAACCAGCCCCGGGCGAACACATTCAGTACTTTGAGTTATGTTCTATTTTAGATTACGGAATTGACTAACGTTCTATTCAGTGTTGCATACCATGCTGATCATGTATGGTCATTTAGAGTAGCAATTCATTTTATCAAGGACAATCCGAACACAGTTTGGTTAGAAACATAATGCGCGAAATATTCAACAACAAATGGCATTAAATTTATTTATTTCTATTTCAAAATTGTAAAGCAAAGTATGTGTTGTCGGTTCCGATGAAATGACATCCATATCGTCACTGACTCCAATTCGATAATAAACTAAATCATTTATATATAGATTTGTAGGATTTTTACTTTTGAATAGACCAAACTTTAGGACTGAATGATAATATTTACCAGACTGGAAATATTTCAAAAGAACCAGATATAGATATTTTTTCAATTTGTTCTATTAGAAAACGCAAATCTTGATCACATGGCATTCGCAAAAATGGTAATAGTAAACGAAAATCTCGTTTGAAAATGACTCTTCTTGATCTTCATACTTTACGCCTTACTTCGGGTAAACATGCCATGCTTTCTATACTTTCCTCCTTATCTATATGTTCATTAAAAGATAGTGACGAGCAAGCCGATAAAATTATTTTTAGATCAGATCCTCTCATAGGAACGGCTAGTTTGATACAAAGCTTTACTCTACATGTTCTCAGACCGCACATTGAGAAATTATCTGAACACCAAAGATTCTTCTTGAAAATTCCTTTTTATTAATAAAGGTATTGATTTTATTGACCTCCAAAGTATTTTTAGAGACAAAAATGTAATTGACACTATTCCTAAATACTTTAAAAATACAGAACCACCTATCATCTGCTACAACCGGTACAACTAGTACACTAGCGATAGGTGGATACAGTATGTTCAATTAAAATGTTTTTTCGTTATACATGCACTTTACCATTGTATTTGCCGTCGCGGTTGTTGTAGATTAGTCGGAGAGGGGATACGTTTATTTACACTGTTTGTCTTTTAGGGTGGGGACGGAATAAGAGTGAGGTTGGGCGCCCATAAACCGGTTTAACCCCCTAGTGACTTTTGTCACTGACCGTTCCAAGGCGGTACTTCCATCTTCCTCCTATTGTATGTTTGTTTTGTCTTTGTGCGTCTCTTGTTGTTTTTTCTACTTATATACATTTGCTTTTTCCTTGTGTTGCTGTTCGGGCGAGTGTTTGTTCTGTATGTGGTGTTTCCTGTATGACTCATTTTTGTACTTTGTAAGGTAAATATATGTTATTTCTTAAAACCAGCTTTAAATCAGCATTAAACCGGAGACATATGTGTATATATCTCTGATTTAACCAAAACGAAATACATTGGATTGTGCATTTATCTTCCACAGCGTTTTAATCATCGAACCTTGGCTGTTACCGTTGATATAATCTTTCCGGATTAGTACAAAATATTATATTAGTCCTGACCATAGAAAAATAGGAGAAATCGTCTTATAATATTTTGTTTTCAAAATACAAAAAATTTAACAGGGATAAAAAAAACTGTCGACTGTTTCCAAATATATAAAAATGTAATATGGCCATGCATACCGTTATTACATTTATAAAATATACATTTCATTTTTTTCTCATAATTCTTAATAAGTCAGCCCTCCTACCAGTGAAATTCCACTGAATGCGTTCCATGTAGACGCAAGGACTTCATGCCCTCGGGCCGATGAGCGTATAGAAACGGACATCCATACTTTAAACTATGTCATCACATGGCGAGCAAAGAGCTAAAACCCTTTCCTCATTAAATACGCTTTTCTACGCATCTGTCAAAGTCACTTTTGAAACCATTGTGATAAATATAGCATTTGCGCCAAAGGAGCAAATGTTCTATTTATCACAATGGTTACACAATTTTAAAAATGTTCATTTTCTTTAGGAAATGCTCCTTTTCGGTGGATTTATTCAAAGAGGTTTGGGTCTAAAAAGGCCTACAGAGGAATGGGTTTTAGTTTGACCATCTGAAAAGGAAAGCGATAGCAAGCGTACCTCTACAATGACTATAGTAGTCGACTGCTTCATACCACTTAAGCGATAGGCCTTTTTCACAGTTGGAGATGATCAGGTCTTTAACACTGTTATAATCCATGAGGTCCTTTCCACACACCTGATGTGAAATAAACAAGTACAAAAATGAGTCATGCAGGAAACACCACATACAGAACAAACAGTCGCCCGAACGGCAACACAAGGAAACAGCAAATGTACATAACTATAAAATCATCATACAATAGGGGGAAGATGGAAGTACGCGTGGGTTAAACCGGTTTATGTGCGCCTAACCTCACACTAATTCCATCCCCACTCTAAAAGACAAAAAGTGTAAATAAACGTATTCCCTCTCCGACTAATCTACGAGTACAACCGCGATGGCAAATACAGTGGTAAAGTGCACGTATAACGAAAACATTTAAGTGAACAAACTGTATCCACCTATCGCTAGTGTACTCAATGATTGAGTTGCAAACAGAGTAACTGTAGAACAGTAAAAAAGGGTACGACAAAAACGAAATAGTACAGATATCCGACGTTCTCCTTCCGTTTCTGGATTTAAGAGGTCGCCTTCATAGAGTACTAAACCTTTCTTGTCGGCGTACATGCAAAGAGGCCAGCGTGATTGCCACCTGTACAAGGATTGACAACCAAACATGCAGTATAGTGTAGTACTATAGAATCATATCCCTTTTTAATGAATCTTTTAACATATATGATGAACAAAGTGGGAAAATCGGTATGTCCAATAATTTTACGAAGTTGGTAAATCACATCACCATAACATTCAGGATTTGAAATAACGAGTCGCAGAAGCGCCATGAGATTACATTGGTACTAGCCAATAAGTGAGAGATTTGGATAGTAAAATTTAGAGAATGTTTTTCATAGTTTATGGAATCTATATCCAGTCTGTCGTGAGTAGTGTTGCACTTTTAATTACTACTCATAAATAGACTCAATAAAACCGAGTCTGCAATTTTCTATTTGTGCATTTCTACTTTTGCAAAATCAAAGCGTATTCGGGATGAAAATTTAGGTGTTCATTTAAAGAGGAGGTCCCTACAATGATCGCATATTTTCAATAATATCATGAAACTTGGTATTTGTTATGCTCTATCATTATTATGAAGGTTCCCAATTTGAACTTATATCGAAAAATGCCCATGTGATACAAATAGACCGATTTCATTAATAACTCATAATGTTTGTTCTACAACACAATATTATCGACATTTTCCGTAAATTCTTCCGCATTATTGCCGATGATCACCCGATCTCTACATTGTTTACGTAATAGCTTTCTCGGAAAAGGTCGGAGAATCGCGAATAGGGCGAACAGTTACGAAACTAAAACTCAACCCGAATAAAACTGAAACATCGGGGAGTATAACCGGGATCAGCGATATCAAACACATGGATGCTTTGTTATTATAAACGGTAATTGGATGGCGCTTTTTGTGATATGCTACTTTTCAGCATATAAACACATGAGTTTTGTATATTTTAAGTGTTTATGAAACGCGTCAAATGTAGGGACATCCCCTTTAAACAAATTAAGGGAAATACCCAAATATATTAAAATTGTTTCTGTAAACCGTCTAACCAAAAGGGAAATTCCATCTGCCGGCGTAAATTTCTATCACTTGAAAGAATTCCCCCCCAGATAACCCGACTTACTGTTTCGAAATCTCACAGAAACACTAGTAAATTCTTAGCAGCGCCCTTTTCCAAGAAAACGAAAAATCTTGTACTGGCAAAACTTGAAACTCCCACGCCAGTCAGAATTCAGTAAACGTGTGCAGTATAAACCCTAGATCAGTTAAAAACAAGGCTCTTTCTATTTGCGACCATATCGTTTCAAACGACTTAGATATGGTAGCTGTTACAGAAACCTTGCTCGGTAGTTCTGTAGACAGACCATGCTTAAGAGAACTGGTTCCCGCCAATTACAAAATCAATCATTTCCCTCGCTGCAATGACAACCGTTGCGGCGCAGTGGCAGTCATACACAATGCTTCAATAGAAATTCGCCTCCATGCTTGAATAAGAGATGATTTTTTCTAAGATTATGAGCACATTAATTGCACCTTAAGTATCCAAGATTTCACTTTACGCCTAGTAATCGTTTACAGACCACCACCATTGCGGGTAAATAGTCTTACAACCGGATATTTTCTTGATAATGAATGGCCACTTTTCCTATCTAAGTTTGCGACTTGTGACAGGCCAATCATCATTGTAGGGGACGTAAACATCCATCTTGACAAGCAAAGTGAAAAGAACGCAGCTACCTTTGTAAGTACATTATTTGGATTGCAACAGCATGTGGATGAAGCCACTCATATTGATGGACATACCCTTGATGTTGTTATCACGTGTGTCAAATATTGAAGTCACCGACCGCGGACTTTCTGATAGTACTGGTAAAGTTTCGCTCGATAATTTTTCTGTAACTTACAAAGCAAAGGCGGGTAAACCTCTGACAGTGACCTCTTTTGAAGAAAACGAATCTCGATTCAAATGAACCTAAGAGTTAAAAGCCTGTATCGAATTTGCCATTCGTCTCCGAAGTGTTACGAGACATGTCGGCTCAATTTACATAAACCGTAGACTTAATCACCATTTCTATGCCGATGACTCACAGTTATACCTGTCCTTTAAGCCCAAGGGCATTTCCTGTCGTCAGGAAACTTTATCGCGAGTTGAGAACTGTCTCTTAGAAGTAGTCTCTGGGGTGCATCAGAACATGCTCGGTGCATGGCTCAATAAACAAATAGATATGAAGTTACATGTCAATTCCGTGTGTAGGTCTGGCATAGCTCTGGCATATAGGCAATATAAGAAAGTACCACTCCCCTGATGCTGCCAGGACGTTGGTAAACTCTCTTGTTACATTAAACATAGACTATTGCAATTCAATGCTGCCTGGAATTTCAAGCAACTCAATGCGGAAATTTCAAAGAGTGCAAAACACAACAACCGGTATCATAACCAGAACGAACTCCTCGATATTATCATATCACGCCGGTTTCGAGGGAACTTCAATGGCTTCCGGTTCAACATCGGATTGAATTCAAAAAGCTGACTCTTACGTATAAAGCTATGCACAATGAATCTCCCAAATACATTGACGTGTTCAGGCCGCGCAGAGAGTTGAGGTCGGCAAGTAGATCATTGTCGTTGGTTGGGCTAACAATTGGTAAGGTATTATACGGTGAGAGAAGTTCCATGCATGCAGCTCAAAAACTTTGGAATGCTCTACCGTTAGGCATTAGAGAGGCAGGATCACTGGCATGTTTCAAAAGGTGTCTGAAAACGATTTTTTCAACATTCATTACTAGGACAGTTTAGTAAGCGATATGTTGCATAGCATTCACGGACCAGATAGACAACCATGCGATTCATCCCGGTTAGTGATTTCATATCTTCTGTATATCTAAGCCACGTCTTCGGTACAAGTCACGAGTGACGACACTCTGTATTGATGATTATTGTTGTGATATCTGTACCCGATCAATTCAATCCAGGGTTGGGGTTTGCAATTCGTGAGAGTAATACGCCTCATGTTGATGAGGGAGAATTTCAGTCCCTATTCTCGACTATTGAGAACATGTTTTCATGTTAAAGTGGGACCCTGATCCAAAGTCTCTGGTTGTGATTGGTCTTTCCGACCAACTTTGAATTGTGACTTCGGAAGGCTGTATTGTTTGAAGATACATTGTATTGTCAATGTTTGCACTTAACTCCTATGGTCACTGTAGGATGTTCGATCACTTCGGTTACTGCATGCACCAGATTCCGTAATTATATTTTCTCTGTTTTGTACATATAAAAGCTCGAGTGGTATTTGGGTTGGTTCATTTGGCCGCCCATTGCCATAGAGTGAATCATGTGGTTCCCTCCAGCTAGTGATTTCATTGTATATCTATTATATATATTTTATGGTTCGCATAGATAATCATGCGGTTCGTTCCGGTTAGTGATTTCATCCATGTGAAGCGCTTTTAAACGCACATATCCAGTGTGAAAAGAGCGTTATATAAATAAATGTGATATAATAATAATAATAATAATAATAACAAGAGATGTTTGTAAAACATGTGTACCCCAAGATCCACTAACCTTTGATCTAGTGACCTCAGCTACAGAGGTCATATGGCGGTCATGACTAATCACCACAGCAATTCTGATGATCCTAAGCCAAACCACTGATCATTTATTGATCTGAAAACATTTCACAAATTAAGGTCATGGTGACCTTGACCTTTGACCTAGTGACCTCTACAACTACAGGAATCATCTAGTGGTCACGACCAACTTCCACAGAAAGTTTGAAGGTCCCGAGCCCAACCATTGAACAGTTATTAATTGGAAACCATTTAATCAGTTAAGGTCATGATGACGTTTTCCGTATCTAATAGAAACAAACTACAGGTGACATTAAATGACGTCATTTATTATCGGTATACATGTTGCGATTTGGCATGAAATATAAAAGACTGAGAGACAACACAATATAAAAGACTGAGAGACTGTTCGGTTAATTAAATTAGCCTTTTATAGAATGATTATATGATAAATAGAACTTCATACCCGGACTAGTTATTATCAATTTTAATTTATGAACTCGTTGACTAAAGAAATGCTGGTATAATTCTGTAAACCTAATCGCGAGTATGAATACACCAGACAAGGGGTATTCCAGATAAGGATTTCTAGTAGGCTACGTTTAGTAATTCAGCTTATTTAGCACGTCTGAGAATCGAGAAAAGGGTTTCTTATACTCTGAGAAACGAGAAAGGCGTATCAATGGAGTAAAGGGTTCAATAATCATACGTAAATATGACATGACGTTGGTTCTAGCAGTACATGCATTACTTCCTTACCGCTTTGCAATGTATAAGTTGCACTCAAACAATACTATTACTACATATTCTTAAATAGCGACAGATAGCGTATCAAGTACAAAAATCGTCAATTTTCAACAAAAATATATACTCTGACCACTCTTTAAAATCGTCTCAAAGAGTTTGACGCAGAAATAAACGCGCTATTCTTGAAAACGTTTAAATTTACGCATCATACCTTGACCTCTGTTATTATATAATTACCTGCAAAATACACCCGTGAAAGTGACACCTACTGCGCACTATCATAAAACTAATCTTTAAGCTTTATGTAACGGTTGCAAATAGTCGCTTGTTAACTTAAGTACCGGACATGCCGTTTGAGAGTCAAGTCCTGTATTTGTTTTAAATTATTAAATTGAACTAACGTGCAAAGTATAAGACAATGGCAACATTCTGTTTGTTTGATTACTTCAGCTACATACATACACTCAGTTTCATAAAACACTAGGACAACATTAAAATTATTCCTAAGTCCAGTGAAAGTCCTGAAGCTCACAAAATCAACAACAGTGTAGTTGTTCAAAACAGATAATGCTTACTTTGACTCAGAGATCCAGATAAGATGCGTAAATAACAAAAGTTTACAATACAAGTATAACTTGGTTATTTCTCCTCCAAGCCCTATGTTGTTATCACTCTTTAGAATCGTCTCTTTGAGGTGGTTCTAAAGAGTGGTAACAACATAGGAAGTGATGAAGATATACGATCTTAGTATTTGAGTACTCTGTACCTCACTCTGACTCATAATGCAAACACTAGTGTGAATATATATCTAGACGGAATGCTTCTGCTGCAGTAATGCTATAGTTAATATATATAATTTAATAATATTCCTAAATAAATGAACTTTAAAAATATGGACCAAAATATCCACAGGAACATAACTCAATGAACAAAGATACATTTTATAACATGAAATATCAATCATGTAGTTTACCGGTCCTTTTCTTTCGCAGATGCCCTTTTCACAAATACAACACTTCGTTCCATTTTCTGATCCTTCTTTGTCCATTATTTCTGTTCAAAGATATACGCCAGAAACGTTATTGAGGCAGCATGATTATTCAGTAAGGGAGTCTTTCAGCCATTTTTCTAATATAATAGGATAGGAGTCATCTCATCAGGATCTGTTTTGTTTGCTTACAACATGATACAGATCGAACGCAACAGTTTTTTTCGAAGGAAAAGTCAAATGCCTTGAAACTTTTCAGTGTAAATTCATCAACTAATAAAAAGTAATTATATCATTATTTCTTAAATAGGGTAAAGCAGGAGTGAAAACTCGATTATTCGAAAACTCAAATACGTACCATTATTGATCTGATCACAGTAGGCAGCTTAAAGCAGGGTGAAAGTCATGCAGAAATCTCCTCTTTCTTCATGATTTTCACCCACATTAAGTAGCCACCTGCTTACAAAGACATAAATACTTCATAACTCAACTTTTGTAGTATCGCTTTCTTACTGCAGTTGCTTAATGCATAACACAGGTAATATAAGACGTACCTACTAGTGCTTTCTACAAGACATTTCTCGTGCAGCGAGGTACAATCTATTGTAATAGCTGGATCAAATCTTTGTTTATTGGTCTTTTAACTCTTTCGCTGTATTATATCTATCATTACGTCTGCACTGTATTATATCTATCATTACGTCTGCTAGTAATTTGGATCTAGATAAGACGTCGATGTAAGTGGCATCTCATCAGGATCCAAACTGCATGTTATTATGGTTATTTTTGTAAAAGAACATATTGAGAAAACTAAACAAATAAACGTTAAAGCAGACGACGCATTTGCAGACGACAATATTGGGTAGTCAAAGAGTTATGTTAACCCTTCTCTTGCTAAATTTCGAATACATTTCTCCTTCTTTACCCATGCCCTGTTGTATATTTACATATATATTCACTGTGTTCGAGTATTTTGCTGTGAAATCACTGCTGAGGAGTGCATTAGTTGAGCAATCACCTAGCAAATAGTGCAGACCATAATGAGAGATTTGTTCAATGCTCTATTTATTACAATATTTTCAAACTACAAAATTCAAAAAGATTCCATTTTTCTACTTAAAGGTCAAGTACACAGATTGGGTTTTCGTCAAATTCTGATAGTATACAGTTAGTTAAACACCAAGCTGTAAAAAATTCTTACCGTTTTCATCATGTTTTGATTAAAATCGAGTTTTTATTGTACCGCTAACCGTTCATTTTGAAAATAGATACATGATTATCTCCCTTGCGTCGTGACGTCATTTGTGTACATGCCAGTCAGGGATCCCATTGACAGGGAGGAATGTACACAGAAACTTAACCTTTTCCTTAAAATTAACGCCTCTTCAAACATAGTAGATCCAGATCAGAGCATACAGGAACCGTCTAATTAGGGTTTGTTCTGTTTGCTTACAAAATTAGATAAAACCCAACTCAACAGTTTCTATAAATACCCAAAATTATTTTAACACTTTTCCAGACATTACGTCCATGGATTAACCATAGAAAGTGACACTTTATCGAGTAGGGGAAACTATTTATGGGGTGTGATGTTTAATTTAGGTGTGAAATACAATGATACTTAATATTAAACACATGTGTTTTAATTTTGTTAATTTTAACCCTTCTCTTGCTGAATTTTAAAATACATTTCTCCTTCTTTTTTACCCATGCCCTGTTGTAAAATTACATATATCTTCACTGTGTACACGTATTTCGCTGTGCAATCACTGCTATGGAATGCACTTGTTGCACAATCAAGCAGGAGCTATCTTATCTGGGTTTTCACTATTTACAGGTAGGTATATTGACGTGAATAGCAAGCGAAGAGTTATAACTTACTTTACCTGTCTGTGAATTTACACTATTCATGACCTATAATTTTAAAATAGGATGAGGTTAGAACCAAGACCATTAGCAAATAGTGTAGATTCAGATCAGAGGGACCATTTGGACAACTTTAGATGAATTTCGTATTTAGGCAAAGTGGGTTTAGATGAAATTGGACGTTCTCATTACTATGTATAAATGTACGTGCTTTCGAAAAAGAAAGAAATTCCACCAAAATACAGAAAAATAGGAAATCATTTATTTTTTTATTTTACTTCAATATTTGCAATACCAAAATGATACATTACTTTCACAAATTTGAGTAAAGGTTGAAATACCAAAATGTGTATTTTGTTGTGAAAATGAGAAAAAAGTGGATCTTGATAACAAATGGTTGTCAGTCTTGAAGAATTACTATTTTTTTTATTAATATGTTCATGTTTCTAAAGCTTGTGAATTATGTTTAAATGACTGAACCCACTACAAATAAAAATGTCTATAAATATATGGTCAACACATTAAAACTGTTACTACAATGTTTCAGTATACTCGTATGTGCAATTTAATTATGTTTTGTAGGCAAACATAGCCATTAGAATTTCTCTATGAATGCATGTGTTAAATGGCCGTAGGCCACATTGTAATATATTGTACTAAGCCATATTACACACGAATGCCCCATGCAGGGTCTATTGTCTCCAGATGTCAGTTATCATAGTGGCCGTTTGTTAAATACCCACCAGGGGACAATGATAAGTACATGACCATAAACCCCGCTTCCTGTATATTACGTATTAGTGCATTCTTTTATGTAGCTGTGGTAAAGTATCAAAAGAATCAATCATTGCGGATATGTTGCCTCAAAGTTAGTTTGGCATTATGTAGGTAATAATCAGTAACACTATAAAAACGCACCCAATGAACAATTCCGTAAATTACAGTAATCCAGAATGACTTTTTTCTATGGATTTATGGTCAAAATTGTCCAAGTTCCAAAATTGCAAAAAGGATCATATTTATGATAAACTATTTCCCTGATGAAAAATTATGTGTGAGTAAATTACATCACGAATATAAACCCTTCATTCCACGTGCCTGTTTATGCCAATGCAAACATAGTAGACCCAGATCAAACGTATTGAAACAAATTTACAAACATAGTAGATTCAGATCAGAGAGCTTCTCTTGTAGCTCCCTGATCAAGTTCTTGTCGATTTGCTTATGAAATAATATACCGGTGGGTCTGGTTGTACAATTACTGCCATAGCCTGTGCTCATATATCATTAACTCTCCATGAAATAATTATTTCTTACACAAATATTCATAAAGAAGATCTAAAGGCTTTTTCTTCACAATGCTAACTTAAACTTTTCAAATGGATCATTGGCTCTGACAGATCAATTAGGATTAGATCAACAAAATTTCATAAGCAAACAGAGCAGAACCTAATCAGACAGCTTTTACAGGAACTGTCCGATCTGGATCTACTCTATTTGCAAACACGCATGAAGCCGTTTGTATAAGAAGAGAATGATTGGGAAATTGATTAAAAGCAAATTAGGTGTCTCCTACCAACAGTGCCAAATTGTGTTTATTAATCAATAATCATTTTTTCTCTATAGAATATTTATTAAAGATTTCATGACCTCATGAATATTCATTACAGGGATTAGAGACGCTAGACAACCCTGATCGAATCTTAAGAAATAAGTCTACGGATTAAGCAATTCGAGCAGATCCTGATCAGACAGTTCCTGTGTGATTTGGGTTAATGCTGTTAACAAAACGTTTGTATAGAATAATGTTCCACGAAGAAAAAACCCATTAACCTACAGTGCTAGACCTAAGTCAGATTTATAACAGAATGTAGCATATCCCTTTTTTATAGTTGCAGACCCAAGTCATCGACCGCACTATTTTCTCTAGTATAAATTTCACTGAAAACAGCCATCGAGACAAAATGATAGCTGACCCAATATAAATCACTTCACGTTTTCTTGAACTTCTCGTCTTTTGGTAATTTAAATAATCCTATTTAATCTCTGTCGGACTAGGAGCTACACCCATAGGCAGGGATACACACATATGCAGCACAAGTTACCATTTTAGCACTCAAAACGAAGCAGAAGTACATTACGTGCGATTCTTTTCTATACGATATCTAGTTCGACATTATAGCGAATGTTCAGCAGTGACGTCATCACAAGGGAGATAAGCGAGCGACCAAAATCAGCCAGTGCTTACTTATCGGTGATATATGACAGCTGCTATGTGCGATATAACTGTATTTTTTTGTATTTTCGAAACTACGTCGTACAAGGTACCCATTTGTCAAATATTTACGAAAAAGTGTCCCACCTGTTTACTTGACCTTTAATGCTTCTTTTGGGTAGATTTATTCAAAGAGGCTGTATCTAAAAATAGCCTATGAGGTAATGGGTTAATGGATTATATCAATATGTCGTAAGCTGTACTCCCTCTACATTAAAAATAGTGGATTCCAAAATAAGATCTGGACGGTTTTACCTTAAATGAAGTCGGTCAATTTCCTTTGGACGCTTTCAAATGACCACTAATTGAAGATAAACATAACAATGTAAATACCTCAACATTTACCGTAACATTGTGGGACACGAATCACTAATGTCCTTTCCAAACAGTGTAGACCAACACCTCTAATCAGGGTCTGCATTGTTTGTCATGATACACTTTTCTTTAGACAAATCCCTATTCACCATAAGCTTATAGTTCATATCCATATTCAAGACCTTTTTCCGGAACCCTTTGATCTTGGTCTACGCTATCTTGGTTTGCAATCACTGGGTCTGCACAGACCTTATATATTTGTTTCCCTCACATTATGTGTTAAAAGTAGGGTGTGTTTTTGTTAGATAATTTGAAATGTAAGTATTTAGTACTTCGAGCTGTCATAAACTGTCCGCGGTTCATGAGGCTCCCGTATCTTCACAACCAGTAATAATGCTTCATCCATACCTTGGCAAACACTGTATGTAATATTCTCCGCTTAGTTCATCTGCAATTCTATATTATGAAGATTATTTTGTCACGTGTTCCTATGTGCAGATAATACAATTAAGACTATTCAAGGGATGCCACTGGATATCTTTCATTTGAAACTGTACACAGATATTAACATATTAATGCCAATATCATTGAAGGCAACCCCGTCCCGATCTTATATTGGAACCCATTTTTTTCATGTGGAGGGGGCACATCTAACTACTGTATAATCCCTCTAATGCGACCAGTATATGAATTAACATGGGTGTCTTTATAATCAAATGGTTGCTTAATGCAGGACAAAAAGTAATGCAGAAAGCTCTCTAGGAGATTTCTGCATTACATTTGTCCTGCATTAAGCTACCACCTGAATACAGCCCCCCTGGACATCGATGAGGACCAACAAACAATGCAGACTGACCAGATGACCCCTTCTAAATCCCTCTGGTCCGGCTGTATACCGTTTGCCTGTGCCCTTTTATAGTTGACACTGGGCACAAATGAGCCAATCTTTTCAATGCTGAATATTCAAAGAGGAATAACCTGTTTAGGAATATCTATAGTTCGCATTCAGCATGAATGACTGAAACGTGCAAGAGATATGACAAACAACGCACACTTTGATTAGATGACCTCTACAAGAATCCTCGGTCTGTATCTACACTCTATGTATGTGCACTCGTTTCCACCTTAGAACCACAGCAGACAGCTCCTTTTAAAGCTGTCTAATCAGGGTCTGTTCTGTTTGCCCATGTCATTATATAGATCTAATTCTACATTTTGTTTTGCCAAAGCAAAACAAAATCCATATGAAAGATAACATTATAAAAATCAATTAATAAATGTTCATGATGTCGTTATACGTGCATACATATTAAACAGGTAAAGGGTTAACCCTTTCACCGCCGAAGTCGCATAAATGAACCATGACAAAAAGTGCAGTCCCAAATCAGACGCCGCCTTTTCAAGGCGGCGTCTGATCAGGGACTTCACTTTTTGTCTCATGTTTAGTTCTATATATGCGCTTTATTCTTTTAAAATTTACATTTATTTTATCTCATTTCCTTCTTGTGCCAACTGAATTAACAAAATTTGGATTGCAGACGACAATTAAAACTTTGGCGCCGAAATGGTTAAATACTAGAAGCTAACTTGAAACGGTAATGCTTAACGTTTTCCTCATAAAACGTGTTTTCAAGAATTTGCAAACAGAGCAGACCCAGATCAGACGGCCCCTAGAGCTTATGGATTTTGAATAGATCTGTTTCTTTACTTTCTAAACTTGCTACAATGGTACACCTTCCATATTTTATCATACCCTCCAACGAAGTTTTTTTTTATGTTTTATTTATTGTTTTTTTTTTTTTGGGGGGGGGGTTAAACTGAAATCAGGCTGTCCGTCTGTCTGTATGTATGTTTGTCTGTCCGTCCGTCCGTCTGTCCGACCGTCTGACCGTCTGTCCGTCCGCGAACACGATTTTGTCCGGCCTTCTTCTTCTATTGTTCTGCTTCAATTTTGTTGAAGGATTATGTATTGCCATATGACCATATAAACCTGTTCATCGCATATTTCCATTATGATCGGACCATTACTTCAGAAGTTATCTCCACTTATTAGTCCCTTACAAAAGCTTTCCGGTTTTCTGGACTTTTTATGGAACTGACTGCAGATATCAACTCTATATTTAGTACAAATCTAAATCTAGATAAGACAACTTATGTTTCAATCGCAGTTCAGTTAAATAATTATTTCTAGAGTTATTGCCCTTGAACTTTATTTTTTTCTTCCAATTTTGAATTTTCCATACTTGTTTTAAGTGATTTGAGATGTAAACTTTATTCTTGGCATAAAGCTAAATCTAGATGACTTACAGCTTAATTCCCAATCTCAGTCTGGTGATAATTCTTGCCAGAGTTATGGCCCTTAAATTTTATTTTTTGTATCAAATTTTCAATTTTCCAGTCTTTCTTTAGAAGTGGTTGGAGATATTAACTTTATATTTTACATAAAGCTAAATCTAGATGAGTTAGAGCTTAAGTTCGAATACTGGTCTTGTTGAATAATTTTTGTCAGAGTATGGTCCTTGAACTTTATGTTTTTCTGAAAAGATACTTACAAAATGTTTTTTGTTTAGAACTTTGGAGTTGACAATTCACAAAAATAAACAAAAATGCTTGAACTTATTGGATTACATTGTATGGCAGCAGTCATAACACTTCTATGGATTTTAACAGACTTATCTCCCTTTTTGTATTTGACAATATTTGGTAAAAGTTCTGACATTCAGCAGCCAGGTTGGGGTATTCGTTAGCCTGTGACTTACAGTTCTATTATTACTCTTTTGTTTATGAATATTTAATAGGTATTAAATTTTGACATAGAACATAGAACAGGAAAAGGTAAACCCTTATCACTCTACCAGCATAGTATAATGTCCTTTGTAAACAATTAAGATCCCTTGTATTGCGTTTTGCTTCGAGATCATTCATTCGAAAACAAAAGATTTATAACATCTGGCCATGAGTCCGGATTGTATTCCAATTCCAATCAGATTCTTGCGAATGAACTCGGTCTCAGACTCAGACATTTTATAACGTTTGACCCAGTTGTGACGCTGAGCAACTCAGAACGGGACCCAAACTGTTTTCCAAGTATATGTCTATATTGACAAAGAACAGTCACCACAATCTACATGTATTCTTAAAGCAGACTCCAATTAGTGCACATGATAATTGCTTAGAGTACTAAACGTTCAAAGATATGGGATATGCATGCTATCAACATGCTATATATGACGTACGCACCGACACAGGTTCCGTTGCCATCGTCTTGGAAACCATTACAGCAAACGCACTCAAACTTGCCCATCTTGTTTTTGCATTTGCTGTTTTCACCACAGGCGGTTCTGTTTTGCCTTTTCGCGAGGTCGCATTCATTTACATCTGTAACGGCAAAGTATACGTATATACTAATACTTTAAACCCTGTCTTAAACGATCCTCAAAAAGACGTCTAATTATGGGTCTGTAAGGAGCTTTCTGCATTACATTTACCCTACAACAAATAACCACCTGATTTTTAAGACCACTATTTAAATATATAAATGACCGCTAAAGATAGATTCTGTTTTCGTGCTAACATATATGTCTACCAAACCTGACCTGTTGCATTTTTACTTGCTTCTGAATAGTACGAACGTTTGAGAAATTGTCGTGAGTATTCTTCGGTTGGTTGCGATATAACGTGTCCATGTCAATCCCCTTTGAAGACGAGTCATTGATATCATATACAAAGAGTTAGGATCAAGATCAGACACAGAGTGACATTGGCATCTCATCATGATCCAAACTAGTAAACATGCTGTTTATCTTTCATAAAGAAATTAAATGAAGTAACGCAGACGAAACATGCGTCCATCAGACGATATTGCTGGTGGTAAAGATGCTAAGGAGAATCTTTCTTTGCACGGTATTAACCCTTTCTGCGCCAAATTTGTAGTTGCAAACCAATTTCGTTCAAAAGATATTTGTAATTTGAAGAACTTAGATAAATAAATGAAATTGTCAAGGGAATAAACCACATACAGGTTGAGACAAACAGTGAAGTCCTTGATCAGATGCCGCCTTGAAAAGGCGGCGTCTGATCTGGGAATGCCAAGTTTATCGTTGTGCATTTTGGCTATATCGCTATTGAAATAGAAAGAAAACATAGGTAGAAATAGTGGAATTTTTATTCTGGCTTGTTACCTTTGCATGCACCGTTTAATAGTGTATATCCATCGTGACACTCACAGCGGTATGAACCGATCGTGTTAATGCAGCCAGAGAAGGTTGGACAAAGTTTTTCGTAACTGGCGCATTCATCAATCTCTGAAACATGAAATACACTAAATCCATGATTATTCGATCACTTACAAACGTATCAGTATCGATCTTTAAGACAGCATAATGCAGTGTTAGCATTCTGGATGACTTTCATCCTGCATTAAGCGGTCATCTTCCTGAAAGGGATCTAAAATTTATATACGTTATATCTTCATCGTGGTTGTACTGTATAGTAAAGTTATATGGAACACCACAACTGTCCTTTTTCTGATAAGTGTCTTCTGACGCTTGCTGTGGCTTAGGATGATGGCATTATTAACCCTTGATAATAGCCTCATGATTGTTTAAGATAAACTGATTATGCAAAAAATTTAAATACTCAAATTTGTGATCAGGCACGTTTGGTAATCTTTATCTTTTACTATTCTGGTTTAAAATCTTGCGAGCATTTCGTCTATAAAGATTGAGCAAAGCTATTGTAACCTTCCTGTTTATAGTTAATTCTTGTTAAGTCTAATTTGCTCGACTTTACTACTTTTCCATTTATATGCACAATAGTGTTGTTTGTGTAGTGTGGCGGCCGTGAAAGGTCTCCCCGTACATTCAATCAATATTGTTTTCTTCCTCTTACAGGGATTGCTCTACTTCAATGTGTGTCCTCATACCTTAACATCGTATCTATCGGTGTTTTGGTAGTGATGGGTCTTGTATGTGGCTTTGCCCGCTTGACTTAACTACTTTTCCATTTATAAGCACAATGGTGTTGTTTGTGCAGTGTGGCGACCATAAAACGTCGTCCCGTACATTCAATCAATATTGTTTTCTTCCTCTTGCAAACATTGCTCTACATTCAATGCGTGTCCTCATACCTTAACACTGTATCCATCTTTGTTTTGGTAGTGTTTGCATCTTGTTTGTGGCTTTGCCTGCTTGACTTTACTACTTTTCCATTTATAAGCACAATAATAGTGTTGTTTGTACAGTGTGGCGACCGTGAAACGTCTCCCCATACACTCAATCAATATTGTTTTCTCCCTCTTGCAGGAATTGTTCTACATTCAACCGTATCTATCGGTGTTTTGGTAGTGGTTACGTTTTGTATGTGGCTTTGCCTGCTTGATTACTACTTTTCCATTTAGCATAGAACCTCTTAGGCAGGTGACTGCTAAATACGGGATGAAAGTAATTCGGACAGCTACTAGAGGAGCTTTCTGCATGACTCTTTACCCTATAATAAGCTGTTAAAAGTATAGTAAAAATACACATAACCACTACCAGTCACCTTAAACTACACTCCGAGCAATCGTCGTCTGCAAATATTGCCGTCAGTAAATACTGTCGGTTGTAATTGGTGCTGTCTGCTTCAAATTTCTTCTACTTCTGTTCATAATCTAGTGTCAGAACGACACACAGTTTTGATTCTCATTTGGATCAAAATTGTTTGCAAAGATTATCACAGAATTGCCTGTGGTGTGCTAAAGATTAAACCGGCATTTCTGACATCAGCGTGACACACAAATTCTGCAGTGCACTAGTACAGCGGAACGCCTGCGTCCGATAAACATTATTGAATTTACGAGGGGCGTTCATTAAATATTTCCCTGACCTACTTCCGGTTTATGTAGGAAATGGAAATTGTACAAGGACATTAGAATATACCTCTATATGTCACATGATAAGTTGCAGTTCTCATATATAATTAGTTTGTCGTTTACTCGTGGTTAAATGTAAGGGAGAGTGATGGAGCAAATCGAGTACAAAGCTGTCATCAGGTTCCTTTATTTGAAAGGTTGCTCACCGAAATAATCATTCGACGAGATAAAAGTAGTTTATGGGGAGGATGCCCGGTCATATGATGTTGTCATTCAGTACATCTATGGAAACGGCCACAATTCCTGGGCGCCCACAGTCCGCCATTGCTGATGTCACCATCAAGCAGGTGGAGGCCGCCATTTTTGGAAGATCGACGCATAACAGTGCCACGACTAGCCCATGAGGTCAAGACCAGTGTGGGGTATGTGAAAAAATCATCCAGGACTATTTGCACATACGAAAAGTGTCTGCTTGAAGGATTTCACGGTTGCTCACACCTTTCCAGAAGCGCAATAACTAATTGAGTGCTTCCAAACTTTTTTGACCATGTGCCGCGACAATCACGAGGACTATTTTGAAAGACTAATTACACGGGACGACACTTTGATGCATCACTATGATTTGGAGACAAAAGCTCAGTCATAGCAATGGAAACATTTTGATTCGCCTTCTCAGAACAAGGCACATGTCCAACTCTCAGCGGGCAAAGTCATGATGGCAGTGTTTTTGGGATAAGCACGGAATAGTGATAATAGATTTCTTGGCGAAAGATGCCACATTTAATGGGACATACTATGCATCACTTCTGAAGAAATTGCGAATTTCCATTAAAACCGAGAGGCGTGTTATGTTGACCAAAACTGATTAAAGCTTTGGGAGAAGTGTGTCTCCTTTGCATAAGCCTATGTAGAGAAAGAATAATATTTGTGCCAAGGTTTATAATTCTCTGCCCATTGGAAGTAGGCCAGGGGAAATCTTTAATGATCGTCACTCGTACAATTGTTTCCGGTGAATAAACAAATTTGTTTCCTTACCATCATTGTTTTTCTCGTTTCATGTAATTGTAACCCGTTCCCTTCTAGACTATTTCAGAAGGCCAGGTCTTTTTGAATAAATCTATAGAATAGGAACATTAACTAGAGCAGAGGAAGATTTTATAATTGTTTGGTTTTGAAACCATTGTGATAAAAAGAGCCTTTGCTCCACAGGAGCAGCTGATCTATTTATCACAATCGTTTCAATAGACTTTTACAGATGCGTCAAAATGTTACCGTAGAAGGGAATCTGGTGGATAATGCTCATTAGCACAATGTTAGTAGCGGAAGTAATTCTGTTATGAAAATACCATGGACCTATTATCATGTACCTAAAGAATAAAAAACACGTGCATGGTCGGTGATCTCTCTTTACTATACACTAATGTGATAATCCCTACAATTACTGCATATCTATTTATAAAATCATAAAAACGTAGTTTTTGTTATGGCCAATCAGTTTTTATAAATATCATCAGTTAGAACATTTATCGACAAATGCAAATTTGATATAAAATAAACCCTTTTCGTCAATACTCGCATTTCTTTACAATTACGAAACTTAAACGCAACCCAAATACATATTAACACATTTGCTCCCACGATCCCATATATGGGCTTTAGGCAAATAGTTTAGACTCTAATCAGACGCCGCATAATCCGGCGTCTGATCAGAGTCTTCACTGTTTGCTGATAGGAATTTCTATTTAAAACAAAACGAAATTGAAAATTTTGACCAGGCACCCCTAAGTTAAAACATATGGAATAATTCAATATAAACATGGAAGGATCCACTGGTAGCAAATGGTTAACACATTGCCGAATAACACTGGGTCTTCGCCATTAAAACACATAAATGGTTTGTTTTCCTCAGTATTTACTCGATTGCTTTTCTTGAAATATACTTATTTTCAGCATATAAAAAAGTTATTTACTTAAGTTTTGAGACATGATTGAAAGCGCATACTTAAATACATACATAAATACTTAACTATTTTGAACAGTCGTCTAAAAGCAGGTTTACCTGTACAGTTATTGCAGTCTCCAGAGAAGCCCTCGACACAGCGGCATTCGTAACCCTCCGGTTTGTCCGGATTTCTCAAGCAAGTCTCATTTTCACCACAAGGATTCTCTATACATCTGTCCTCTGAACACAAACAATCATACAGTAAAACCCCATAAATTTGACCACTTATTGAATGAACAAAGATGTCATTTCAACAGGTGGTTGCTTAATGCAGGGCGACAATAATACAGAATGATCACGCTCGTCCTGCAATGAGCGACCACCTGCCAGAATTTAACATGTCTTGGCAGTCGCATTAAAGAATTCTACTGTATAATGTTGGGACATTAAGTTATAGAAAATTTGTGTCTTGATAGTTTTTCTGTTTGTTTGCAATTCATTATTCTATCCGCTTTAGTTAGTTTAGCTGTACCACACCAATTAACTGATACTGTATACATCAAACTGTGCTTAACCCTTTCCCTTATCCACGTGTATTCCAAATTTCAATATTTAATAAATATTCATGAACAAATATATAGTAACATGTATAATGAAATATGAAAGATGACACATTGTAGCTATTTTAGAAAGTAAAGAAGCAGATCTATCAAAATCCATTCGCAAAAGGAGCAGACGCGGATCAGACGGCTACTTTAGGAGTCGTCTGATCTTGGTCTACTTTGTTTGCAGATGCGTGAAACACGTTATATAAATATGAATGGAAGGGTTAAGTGGCCATCAAAACTTAATATATGTCAAAAGTAAAACAAAAAGCTACCACGGGAGCCTCTTGCATTACAATTACCTGCATTAAGCAGTCACCTACTGTTTTAAGACTCATATGGTCAACAAATGAGTTACCGCTTAAGATAGGTTCTACTTGATAGTACTGAAAGAACATTTGTTTCGGAATAAAACGATATACAAGGACAATATACATGTAGCCCTAACCTTTATAGTTGCATATACATTCTTAGGCCCTTCTCAACGAACAAAAACGCAAGAACATTCTACATTTCAACCCTTCGCTTGCTGAATTCTAAAATACATTTCTCCTTCTTTACCCATGCCCTTTTGTATAATTACATATATCTTCACTGTGTACAAGTATTTCATTGTGCACTCACTGCTGTGGAATGCATTGGTTGCACAATCACCTTGTGAATAATGCAGACCCTGATGAGACAGGAGCTTTCTCATTAGGGTCTTCACTATGTACAGGTAGATATATTGACGTGAAAAGCAAGCGAAGTGTTAAGCACCCAAATTCAAGGTCATATCAAGTTTAAAGTCAAACGGAGTCTTGTTAAAAATATACTCTATATTCCCTCATAGGCTGTTTTCAGATCAAACCTCTTTAAATAAATCTACCGATCAGGAGCATTTACTAACGAAATGGAAAAATTGTGTAAACCACTGTGATAAATATGGATCAAATGCTCTATTTATCGCAAAAAGTGACTTTTACACAGGCGTAGAAAGGCGTATTTATGGTGGAAAGGATTAACCGTCCGCTTGCTATTCACGTCAATATACGTACCTGTAAATAGTGAAAAAAAGTCCTAGCTGAGACAGCGCCTGCAGGAGCTGTCTCATCAGGATCTGCACTATTTACAAGTTGATTTTGCAACCAGTGCTTCCCACAGCAGTGATTGCAAAGCGAAATACTTGTACACAGTGAAGATATATGTAATTATATAACAGGGCATGGGTAAAGAAAGAGAAATGTATTTAAAATTCAGCAAGCAAAGGGTTAATAGTGTAGACGTTATAAAAGGCCCGGCTAGGTTGAACGAGGCCCGGCTAGGTTGAACGAGGCCCGGCTAGGTTAAACAAGGCCCGGCTAGGTTGAACAAGGCCCGGCTAGGTTGAACGAGGCCCGGCTAGGTTGAACAAGGCCCGGCTAGGTTGAAATGTCAAAGTTTAACTTAGTGCTATAAAAGGTTATAAGAATATATTAAGACAACATGCCAACGTTATTTGCATTCAATAAAGTAGGACGACTATGTATTTATTAACAATGAAATTGAAGAACGGAACAAGTAAAACAAAAATAATGAAGCTACAGAGACCAATTTTTAATTTAGTTTAAATATGCTTGTCAACAGGTAACTGAGTAAATATTTACGAACTACTGTGGGACAACGTTATCTCGGACTCGGATATAGCTCGAGCCAAAATTTTCAATACAGAATTGTTCTAAAATGTATAACTACACATATTGGAAGCACACGTGACAGCTTAATACAGACAGAAATCATGCTGAAAGCTCCTGCAGGATATTTCAGTATTACTTTAGATTGAATTAAGCTGTGAACTTGAGAAATTGTGCAAATTACAGATGGGATGATTCGAATTTTGCAATGGCTTTCAACAACGGTTTTCGGCGATACCATCGATAGAGTACAAATGCAGTCCACTGAGATCTTGAAAATCAGTCAGTGAGCTGATTTCACACAATACATGTTTACTCACCAATGCAGACATTGATTCCATCGCCGAATAAACCATCATCACAGTGACATCCGTATCTCCCGCCCTTGAGTTTGCACGTAGCGTTCACATGACACACCAGACCTTGTTCAGTCATATTGTTTCCACGCGTACAGACAGCCTCTCGGTTGCACCCTACTAATGGAACCTTTTCCTCCAGCTGCAAATTATTGTCATCTTTACTCAATAATATCAAATCATTTTAGTAATTAACCCGCCAAAATATGTACAGTAAAACCTCTCTATACCGTAAGTTAAAATTAGTATAACTATTGGCCAAGTAGACGTGTGGCAGCTTAATACAGGGTGAAAGTCACGCAGAAAGCACCTCGAGGGGCTTTATGCATAACCTTCACGCTGTATCTAACTTCATCAATAATATTAATCCGGTTTAGAGTGATTTTACTGTATTATGAATGAACAGTATGATAATCAAGGAGAGCATACTCCTGACAAGACGACTCCTGGGTCCATGCTTATAAAGCTTTTAGTTGAGTCTGAGTTTCGTTCTCAAGCTTTTGATTGGTCAGATTTGAGTTCTCAAGCTTTTGATTGGTCAGATTTGAGCCAAAGGCTCAAATCTGACCAATCAAAAGCTTGAGAACGTACTCAGACTCTACTAAAAGTTTTATAAGCATGGACCCTGGTCTGGGCTCTCAGAAGTTGAGATTGTTCCTATTATCCCTTTCCTTCAAATAAATGTGCCACGAAGACACAGATCAGATCATTCAAGAAGGAGCCGCCTGACCAGGCTCTTTTCTGTTTGCTTATGAAATAGTACGTATCCGATTCTTCAAATGTAAACATGATACATGTAATATAAAAATACAACCGATACATTTACGTATCTTACATGAATATTTAACGGGTAATGGATTAACCAATTCCCTCATATTGACGCCTTTGGACGACTCTGCAAAGGTCAATTAGGGCAATGGCTGGCACAGATGGTTGAAACGATACAAATACAGTAGTACCCCTCTAAACAACGTTCAAATATGCTGCCACCTGTCTCCATGAGTAGTACCCCTGTACACAGAACGTTCAAATCTGCTGCCACCTTGTCTCAATACAGCAGAACCTCTCTAAACAGAACGTTCAAATATGCTGCCACCTGTCTCAATACGGTAGTACCACTCTAAACAGAACATTCAAATCTGCTGCCACCTGTCTTAATACAGTAGTACCACTCTAAACAGAACATTCAAATATGCTGCCAACTGTCTTAATACAGTAGTACCACTCTAAACAGAACGTTCAAATATGCTGCCATCTGTCTCAATACAGTAGTACCACTCTAAACAGAACGTTCAAATATGCTGCCACCTGTCTTAATACAGTAGTACCACTCTAAACAGAACATTCAAATCTAATGCCACCTGTCTCCACGGCCGATACCTATTATAAATTGATCTCCAGTTTAGAGGGTTTTTACTGTATCTTAACCAATTTATTCCACTATTATTTGAAGAAAACTCGTCCAAATTTCACGGTGGAAAGCCTCCATTTTTCATCTTAAGGGCGCACAGGTAACCAAAACATTTATTGAAATAAGCCATTGTCATCGGTCGCTTCAGAAAACAGTGCATACCTTAATCAGAGGGCTCCCTGTTCTAGGTCTACATCGTTTGCATACGCCCCTTTTGAGAGACACTCAGTATAAATGTGTTAAAAGTACAAAAATGAGTCATGCAGGAAACACCACATACAGAACAAACAGTCGCACGAACAGCAACACAAGGAAACAGCAAATGTACATAACTATAAAAACAACAAGAGACGCACAAAGACAAAACAAACATGCAATAGGTGGAAGATGGAAGTACCGCCTTGGAACGGTCAGTGACAAACGTCACTGGGGGGTTAAACCGGTTTATGGGCGCCCAACCTCACACTTATTCCATCCCCACCCTAAGAGACAAAAAGTGGAAATAAACGTATCCCCTCTCCGACTAATCTACAACAACCGCGACGGCAAATACAGTGGTAAAGTGCATGTATAACGAAAACATTTAAGTGAACAAACTGTATCCACCTATCGCTAGTGTACTCAATAATTGAGCTGCAAACAGAGAAACTCTAGAAAAGTAATAAAGGGTACGACAAAAACGAAATAGTACAGATATCAGACGTTCTCATTCCATTTCTGGATGTAAGAGATCGCCTTCATAGAGTACTAAACCTTTCTTGTCGGCGTACAAGCAAAGAGGCCAGTGTGATTGCCAACTGTAAAAGGGTTCACAACCAAACATGCAGTATGTTGTAGTACTACACGATCATATCCCTTTTTAATGAATATTTTAACATATTTGATGAACAAAGTGAGAAAATGGGTATGTCTAATAATTTTACGAAGTTTGTAAGTCGGGTTTATAATTACCTTGTAGTATGTGTCGTTGTAGATACAGCCGCAGTCTTCCGTCGGAACACACTTGTCCACATCAAACACAAAACCCGCCTTACAGAAACACCCCTCTTGGCATACTAGCAGCGTGTCTAGACTGTTATTCCCAGTGATGTGGTCAGCACACGCAATTTGCTCTTTGTACTGACAGGGCTTGTACTCCATATTGTCAGGACAAGTGATCGCTAAAAGTAAACGCTCTTAGATTGTTTTTTAACAGAATACGCTATTGTCGGAATATAATTTAGTGGCTTAGCCATGTATGCTGATAAAGAAATTATTTGATACATATTTATTTGAGAAGCCGACGCGTTAGATTGCTGACAATACATGTTTTGAACTTACTACATGTAAATCGATGTAATTATTACATATAGATCTGACTTAAGTTTAATTTGACAACAATACTTTTATGATATTTATCAGCTTAAAAGTATGCACAATTCCATATTACTGTCTACAACACTGAGAATGGGGTTGTATTATTTCATGCGAATATGCAACAAAACGAAACGCTGCTTTTTAAAAAAAACACGACCTGAAATAGATTGAACACTAGTAAGGTTTCATTTCTTAGCTATTTGGTAAATTGCTTACACATTGCTATAAATGTAAGAGGATACCGTTAGAAACAACAAATTTACGTACGACAAAAGTCCGGAGTCCTCAAGTTCACGACGGGTATGTTGGATAGCTGGCAATTTTTAACCAAACTTTCCGCTGCATCGCATATTGCTGAAATATTCAGTCCAACGAATAAATGAATATTAATACATGTATAGCCAACTTGAAATTGAATAGAATTCTGGTAAAATGAAAGATGCAACTTCGTCTGTAGGGATACAAAGGAATGCTTTAATCTTTCAATGTCAATTACGAATTTATGATTACATTTGCATAGTGTAGATCCAGATCAGACATAGTAATAATTTTTTGTCGTTTGCAAACTTTTTTGTGTAACAACAATCACCATAACAAACAGTTTAGATCCTGGTGAAATCTGGATCTCATCTGGATCCAAACCGTTTGTATAAGTAATCAAATATACGGCATTGGCAGCGAGAGAGTTAAACAGTCTGATATTTAATATATTGTGAAAAATAGGAAGAACATTCAAACAATGTAACTTGACACTTGACTAAGTTCTGAATGTGACAAGCTATGGTAACAAACTATTCTTTACAAATTATACAAGGTTTGTATTAACTCGTTCTCTCCTAGGCTATTTTAGACCAAAGCTTTTTGAATCAATCTACCGAAAAGGAGCATTAACTAGAGAAAAGGAACATTTTAGAATTTTGTAGTTTGAAACCATTGTGATAAATAGAGCATTTGCTCCTATAGAAGCAAATGTTCTATTTATCACAATAGTTTCACAATGTGAATTTGATAGAGACGCAAATATGTGTCACTAAAGGGTAATGTGTTAACCCTTAACGTGCTGAGAACATTAATTCTGCCAACTGTCTGATCTGTTGCGTTTTTCACTGACTTCTGACTCTTACATGTTGACCGAGTGGCAAACAACTTGTGCACACGACGTCTCGTCAGCATTAACCCTTTCACCGCCAATGTCGCAAAATGCACCACGACAAATAGTGCAGTTCCAGATCAGACGTCGCCTTTTCAAGTCGGCGTCTGGCATGAGACTTCATTTTTTTGTCTCAAACTTTATTTCACTGCATTTTTAAGTCGACGTCTGACAAGGGACTTATTTTTTTGTCTCAAACTCAATTTCGCCGCATTTGCAAGTCTGCGTCTGATCAGGCACTTCATTTTTTGTCTCAAACTCTGTTTATATATCTTTGCTTTATTCCTGTGAAATTTGCGGTTATTTACCTCATTTCTTTGTTTTATCAATTGATTTAATAAAAGTGGTTTGCAGACGACAATTGGAAAATTAGCGCCGGAAATGTTTAAAGCTGTTTACAAAGCGATTCAGGTCGCTCTTAGCAGGATAAAGGGTTAAATTATATTTCTTGACTACATACCATCCCCTGGGTCTTCGTCTATATGACACAAATCATAGATACAGGAGCGAAACAACATGTCTACTAGAACACTCCCCATCTCCAACAGGCATTTCTGCAAACAGATTTAAGGTATTAAAAATCGGGTAATTCTTTCAGTAATTCTGAATTTTGAATGTGTTGGTCTGTACAATATGATGTTAAAATTCTTAATGTCACCTTTTGTCTAATTTTCCTGAAAAACGTAGTCATTGTGTGAAATTGTTGTTACCTTGAAGAGAACACTCATCTAAATCTATAGAGTCTGCGTATGTATTTATAGAGAAACATTCTGGCTACAGTGTTCAAGCATTTTATATCGAATGAAGCTAGTTAACCCTTTCACCGCTATTGTCCCATAAATGCACCACAACAAACAGTGCAGTCCCAGATCAAACAACGCAAACCCTGATCTGACGGCTGCTACAGGAGTCGTCTGATCTTAGTAAAGCTAAATAAAAGTAAAGCTAGATAATGATAGCCAAATGTTTCTTCAACTACTAGCAAGTAGCCACCTGTAAAGTCTCGTTAAAAGGACAATCCAAAGTAAGTATAATTCTGGATTTCTAAAACAGGTGGTAACCAAAAACAGTACTTTAGTTGCGCAAAAATCTCATATAGGAGCTTTCTTCAATACTTTTGCAGTATTGCCCTGCAATTTATAACTCCCAACATGTACACCTGTGTCAATACTGTATGTTTTAACCAATAATTACTGTACCCGTATATGATGCTTAAAGTTTTGAAATTCGGAAGGGATTGCATTGTCAAAGAAGCCATCTGATCAGACTATGTACTGAGTGCATTGCAAAGTCCACTCCAAAATTATAGTTTTACACTGAACAATTCCCTTCCATAGTGTACTGTATTCAACAGCTCTCTGAAATATTGCAAAGTCCAAACCTGTCCCACACGTTGGTGTTATATTTCCGTTTCTTCCATTGTCTTCCTCGCGTTTTTGTTCCATTAACTGATTAACTCTTCCCGTCGGAATTGTCTTAGCGAGACTTGTTGAGCGTGAGACACGGTCATCCCATCCCAACATCCTTTTCTTAACTATAGTGAGAAATGCGCTCTTCATAGGGGCCCAACCAGTACCCGAACTCGACTGCAGACCTCGATATTGGTGATTTGGTCCTTGTTAAACATCCTGTAGCATCTCATCTTTGAGGTTTTTAACGCCAGCTCGACTGTCAGCGTCTATGTTCTACAAGCGTACATGAATGCTGAGATGATAAGAGAGAGCATAAGTCTAGTGTTGGTTAGGTGTGAAATGTATATGTAATTCCACATACTTCCAAATTTCAGGTTTGTAAGAGCAGCTACTGCTTGTGCGATTCGAGCAAAACCGTCAGCTTAAGGGTATTTATCAGTCATGATATATCCTAGGTACTTGAAGGCTGATACCATCTCAAGCCTTTTTCCATTGAATTCTATATAAATTCCAAATATTCTGTAGTGTTTTTCATGAACTTGATCTTCTCGGCATTTATCTCCATGCCAAAAGTGGTGAATGCTTGCCTTACACATTGCACTAAATCTTTAGTTCCTTAGAAGTTCCTGCCAGTCCACCAGTATCATCATCATAGCAAAAGTTTGTGATGTTTCTGCCTCCAATAATAACAGCTTCCCCGTGTTCATCAAATGTCCCAGTAATGAACCACAACAAAATGATGCTGAAGAGGGTGGATGACACAAAACATCATTTCTTGGCTTCAACTGTGATTCTGAACCACTCACCTAGGTTGCCATTGATGAACACTGCACTGCAAGCTTTCTTATAGTTGCTCAATGGGCTGAACTGTATTAACACTGATGTTGTACTTCCTCATAGTTTTGCTCTATCAAACATTTCTTGAAATAGATGAAAACAGAATGTAGATCGTGCTACTGCTGCAAGTAAATATCATAGGGTATTCTGATGTTAAATATATGTCCTGTGGTGCTGCATTTAATTCTCAATCCTTCTTGTTTCCAAAAGATGATCTTTTCTGTGTGCTGTTTCAGTATAAACAAGATGACTTTAGATATGGCTAGGGTGACTTTGAGAGAAGTGTGAGGTTAGGACGTCCGTAAACCGGTTTAAACCCCAGTGGTGTTTTTGCTGCTGACCGTGCCAAGGCGGTACTCTCTTTGTCACCCTTCCTTTTGTTTGCATTGCGTCTTTGTGCTTGTGGTTTGTTCATGTTGTGGAACGTTTGTCCCTGGTTCTTGTGTGTCTTTTGGTGTTTTCTGTGTTCATTTCGTGTGTGTGCGTGTGCGTTTGGGTGTGTGGTTGTGTGTGTGTGTGTGTCATGCTGTCTATCGGTGTTTTGGTGGTGGTTGCGTCTTGCATGTGGCTTTGCCTGCTTGACTTTACTACTTTTCCATTTAGGACGTCCGTAAACCGGTTTAAAGCCCAAGTGGTGTTTTTGCTGCTGAACGTGCCAAGGCGGTACTCTCTTTGTCACCCTTCCTTTTGTTTGCCTTGCGTCTTTGTGCTTGTGGTTTGTTCATGTTGTGGAACGTTTGTCCCTGTTTCTTGTGTGTCTTTTGGTGTTTTCTGTGTTCATTTCGTGTGTGTGTGTGCGTGTGCGTTTGGGTGTGTGGTTGTGTGTGTGTGTGTGTGTGTGTGTGTGTGTGTGTGTGTGTGTGTGTGTGTGTGTGTGTGTGTGTGTGTGTGTGTGTGTGTGTGTGTGTGTGTGTGTGTGTGTGTGTGTGTGTGTGTGTGTGTGTGTGTGTGTGTGTGTGTGTGTGTGTGTGTGTGATGCTGTCTATCGGTGTTTTGGTGGTGGTTGCGTCTTGCATGTGGCTTTGCCTGCTTGACTTTACTACTTTTCCATTTACTGGGATGACTGAAGATGTTTTATGTCTGTCAGTTCTGGTACTGCTGAAGGTATTGTTTCTTGTGAAGTGTTATGACCAGTGATTGTGTCCATGGATTGGACCAGATCCCAGTTTTATATAGTTTGTTGCAAAGTGTTGTCAGTACGCGCACCACCTGCCTGTAATAATTATTCTTGTATATTTATCAACTCCGGATGCTGTGCCCTTTTCAGTAGTTTATCAACGTCCTTCGCTTCTTCTACGAGGGTCTTCAGATGAAGATGATCTTCAGATCGGCAATTTAATACTGCTGTCCCCATTGACAGTTGATATCGGGATGTGCTTCTCTTTGGTAAGGTATATCACAAACTGGTAATAATTGTGTTGTCATTTCTTGCCAGGATGTTATTAATGTTGCCATCGCAACTATCTTTCCAGTTCTCTCTGGCCTCCTTTGTCGTCGTCTTCTCTTTACTTTGTCTGTTCTAAACTAAACACAATAATCTCTTAGAAATCAAATGGCTACTTAATGCAGGGCAAACGTAATGCAAAAGTTCCTATAGGAGCGTTGTGTTTGACCTGAATTAAGCTAACACCTGTTTTACAACAATATCCAAAGTTAGACCTCTATTTGATGATAGTTTAAGTCAGATATTTCTTTACTCTACCATTGCACTATGATGGATCAGTCCATATTGATTCAATCAACAAAGGTTTAGATACTTATGAAATGTCATAATGTCTACCTGTTGTGTATTCACACAAACCTTACCCTGAACTTGCCGTTCCTTTCAAACACTGTTTCACAATGTAGTTTGGCGAGTTCATACTGAACGCCTGTACACTCTTGATTGTCGTCGGTGTTTGTACAGTTGCTCGCACACTCGGGAACAGCCTCAACACTTTCGTCCGTTACCCATGAGTCGCCAAGCACATCGAAGCTATCCGTCTGTGAACAGCAAATAAAACATTGCAAATGAAACTGAAAGGCTGCAAAGTATTAACCCATTGGCTCCCACCATCCCATAATGGGGCGTCTGATCAGAGTATAAAACAAAAGCAATTGAAAATTCAGGCAGGGCCACCCTTAGATAAAAAATTGACTAACCAATGTATCAATATGGAAGAATCCACTGGGAGCGAATGGGTTAAACTTTCAAAAAATGTTATTACTGCATGCATTGGTCACTGGTTGTTATCCATTGTAACTCTTTGTACGCTAAGTAAAGTTTGTTCTGAAACAATTGTCGTCTGTGTCACTTCTCAAAATAAATGCTCTGTCTTTCCCTTTTTCAAACATATGGACAAAGTGCAAACTAATTTGGACCCAGATGAGACGCCACAATGGCGTCCTATCTGCATCTTAACTGTACAATGAACCCTCATTATACCGGCACTGGTTACAATGTCACCCCCGCCAGACCGGCATTCGTTACAATGGCACCCTCGTTATACCGGCAGTGTACATTGAAACAGAAATACCGTTAAGTATATAAATAGGTACAATGCCAATGAGACAGGTGATCGCTTAATGCAGAACACAAGAAGTGCAAAAAGCTCCCTGAGGGAGCTTTTTGGACTTCCTATGTTTTGCATTAAGCGTTCATCTGTTGGTACTAGTTTTAAAACTGATTAATTGGTTCCTTTCATATTCAAACTCGTTATAACGGCAACCTTGTTATACCTGCAAAATACATGGAAACAAACACCTCCCTTGTAACGAGAGTTAACTGTACATGTAATCACTGTTTCGCCTTTTTCGGGCCAAGAATTAGCCTACATGTCATAGTAAACCCGTGAAGAGGTATGAATGTAGTCTTAAACAATATATAGTAAACCTCTCTATAATGGCCACTACATTGTGCCAATTAGTTGTTATTTTGGGCAGGCGACTGCTTAATGCTAATCGAAAGTAAAACAGAAAAGAACGCTCCTAGAAGAATATTGATTGAAGCAGTCACCTGCAGTCACCTGCCTTTAACACAAAATACTTGATTTAATTTAGTGACCGTTATAGAAAGGTTTTACTGTACTATTAACACTCCTTTGTTCTTGGCCTAACCCTTTCCCTGTTCGTTGTTTATTCCAAATTTGAAAACCTGCTGAATATTCATGAACATTGAATTATAACGAAATATGGAAGATGGACCATTGTAGCCATTTAAGAAAGTAAAGAAGAAACATATATATCAAATTCCATCAGCAAGTAGAGCAGATCCTGATCAGATGGCTCCTATAGGAGTCTTTTGATCAGGGTCTACTCTGTTTGCAGATGCGTGAAATCATGTTTATATGAGGGAAAAAGTTAACTCTATTTTATCTCATTACCTATGTACACCGTTTGGATCCAGATCATACCTACTGATGATAACGAATCACAACAGGATAGTGTTTAACATAACTATTCCTATCATGTACAGTAAAAAAACCCGAATGCGACCACCAAAAAAGGGCATTATTCACAGTGGAAAAGATAGGTGGTAGCTTAATGCAGGACGAAAGTTATGCAGATAGCTCCTACTTGTATAGGAGCTTTCTGCATGAATTCCGTCCTGCATTAAGCAACCACCTGCTTATGAAGACAGCTATGTTTGTTCATTACGTGGTCGCATTAAGGGGTGTTACTGTATATACTCTTATACTTAGGGTGGGATGCCCTTGCCATGTGCCCGCGGCAGGGGTATTTCAGTGAGGCAGCACTATAACTTGTCTCATGCGGGTGCCGTCTGCATATAACTGAAATACTGTTGGTCGGACGTTAAACCCAACTCACTCACTCACTCACTCACTTAGGGAGCCAATGGGGTCTACCGTGCACCCCTAGACTTTTTTCATGAGTACCAAAATGTTTAGTTAAAGTATGCTGAATCAGAATCGCGAATATACTCAAATTTAAGTATTTTAGGCTATGTGTATTTAAACCGTTTCCATGGCACCCCCCCCCCCCCGTTTTCGTAATGATGGCCCATATCTACAAATTCGCCTATACCACAGCCAGTTTTTGTCCGTAAACTATGAAACTGGTACCAAATGGAAGGTAAGACATAGTGCTTTTTTTCCAACTTGTTTCTTTAAATTACCTTATTTGCATAGTCTGAATATTAATGAGAACAATTATAATAGTAAATAAAGGTATAGAAATAACGTAAACCTTTCATTTTGTTATCCTACAAATATCAGAAAATAACTTCAAATGCAGTTTAAGATGATGACAAAAACCCCAGGAAACAAAATATCCAATTATAAGACCGTAGCATTTACATTTTAGTATCTTTTCCCTGTTTCCACTGCATCACCCTAGTTTTCGTACCTGCAAAATCGTCCTTATCACGGCCTGTTTTTGACCTAAACCTAGGAGATAGGACATTGTACTTTTATTTCTAGTTTTTTTTAACTTACCTTATTTTCATACACATGAATATCAATGAGAACATTAAGAAGAGTAATTGCAGGTATTTAAACACTCTGTAATATGAACAATGAGGTTAGAATGGTTGCCTAGGAAACAGATATATCACCATCAGTGCTATATAATTTGTTCCAAATTTATTCATCTAACAATCTTTGTGATATTGAATGATCATAGTAAACTTTAGCTAACCATTTTGCATTTTTGTTTGCTTTTTAAGAGAAAGACTGGTGTCTTCCGAAAATGTCAAGATATATTACAGTTCTCATAAATATTCATACATATGTAAATTAGTTAATATCAGAAAAGTAATATTTACTATTAAAGCAATGCCTCGTATCATTGTTTGTAACAATTGATTTCTCGATTCATCAAAAATATCTGAGATCTAGCGGAGTATTACAGGTGGATGTCAAATTTCCAAAATTTGTGAAAGGATCGGTTACCATGGAAACAGTTACAATTTTACTTATAGTTCATTGCTTAGATATCAATTTAGATATTTAGCTTTCTTAATATTTTGTCATTAGTTTAAACTTCAAAAGTGTTTTCTGAAATAAGTAGGATAAAAATTGAGAGGTTTACATTATTTCTGTATTGTTTTGCTATTTCTAATTATTGTCATGAATATTCACGTGTATGCAAATAAGGTAATTCCTAAGTATAGCCTTTAAACCAAAGCACAAGGTCTTAGCTTTAATTCGGTACCAGTTTTATACAGTTAGCACAAAAACTCCTGTGATATGGAATATTTTTGCAGGTAGGTGTCAACTAAAAAAATGTGTGAACAGAGTGAAATGAAGGGTTACTATGGAAACAGTTAAAAAATTACTTATAGTTAAATTGTTGGTCCTAAAATTTGATATTTTGTTTTCTGAGGATGTTTTCATCATGTTAAACTGCATTTGAAATTGTGTTCTGATATTTGCAGGATAAAAAGTTAATAGTTTATATTATGTACGTTATTTCTGTATTGTTTTTACTATTTTTAATGTTCTCATAAATATTCATGAGTATGAAAATAAGGTAATTTAAAAAAAAAATACAAATAAAAGCAAACTATCCTATCTCCAATTTGGTACCAGTTTTATAGTTTTGGGACAAAACCTGGCCGTGATATAGACGATTTTGCAGGTACGGGCTATCATTGCGAAAACTAGGGTGTTTCCATGGAAACGGGGAAAAATGTACTTAAGTTAATGCTATGGTCCTCAAATTGGATATTTTGTTTCCTGGTGGTTTGTAATCATGTTAAACTGCATTTGAAGTTATTTTCTGATATGTGTAGGATAAAAAAATGAAAGCTACATGTATAAGTTATTTCTATACTTTTTTTTACTACTTTTATTGTTCTTATTAATATTCATGAGTATTGAAATAAGGTGATTAAAATAAAACAAGCTGGAAATAAGAGCACAATGTCTTATATATTCCATTTGGTACCAGTTTTATAGTTTTAGGACAAAAACTGGCTGTGATATAGGCAAATTTGTAGGTATGGGTCATCATTACGAAAGCTGGGGGGGGGGGGGGGGGGCATGGAAACGGTTAAAATACACATAGCCTAAAATATTTTAAGTTTGAGCACATTCGCGATTCTGATTTAGGACACTTTTCTTAACATTTTGGTACCCATGAAAAAAAGTCTAGTGGGATGGGGGTGCACGGTAGACCCAATGTGCGCCCTGACTATTATCTATAGCACTGTGTAGCGTCTACTGTCACGTTTTCAGGGACTACACTTTGTTGCCTATCCTCACCAAATTGCCTTCCTCATCAACACATCCAGGCCCGACAATCATGTCATCTGTGGGATCATTGTTGTAGTTACCACACAGACCACATGTCTGGTTTCTCCATTGACCGGGTATTCTCAACTGCACCGCCTCATTTCCGTCCCACGAGACTTCAATGCCCTGACTGGTCTTCACAACCTGCAAAGAAATTTACAAACCGAGTTATGTAATAGAACAGCAAATAATATGGGCATGTTTTACGCCCCCTCTCATATACAGTAAGCTATTACATGTACGATAAGACATTGGATGGTAGCCAGTAAGTTTCCTATCTGAAGCCACCATAATGGCAATTGTCCTTTGGTTTATATATCTAGCTGTGCCAATTATTATGATAGCATTATGTTCCATCTTAGTGTACAAACTACAAAACCAATTATTATCTATACAAATATTTCACGTTTTAACTCGATGTGTCTACCAGAAAGCATCCATCCCAATCCTAATGTTGAAATAATTCGCCACAAAAAAGAAATGAAAGACCATCATTCGTAAAATGATGTTAAATATGAATGTCTTACATGAATATTCTTATAATCTTATTGGTGTATGGTCAGCTAATCGCTATTAATGATGTCACTAGTATATTTAAAATTATTACATTAGCATAAAATGATTACATCACCATAGGCGATCATGACATTGCTCTCTGACTGAGAATGTGAAGAGACAATGGTAGAACAATAAGCATAAAACACTCCCTAAAATAGACCATGACGAATAATAAAACAGACTAATGCTTTTCAATGGACTCCTTATTAGCCATTCTCTTGCTGAATTTTAAAATACATTTCTCCTTCTTTACCCATGCCCTGTTGTATAATTACACATATCTTCACTGTGTACACGTATTTCGCTGTGCAATCACTACTGACGAGTGCAATGGTTGCACAATCAACTTGTAAATAGTGCAGACCCTGATGAGACAGCTCCTGCAGGAGCTGTCTCATCTGGGTCTTCACTATTTACAGGTAGGTATATTGACGTGAATAGCAAGCGAAGGGTTAAGTTGTGAAATTGTTTAGATTAGACATCGGATGACACGAACTTCTGTTAACTCGGAACAATTTGTATGGTTCTTTAGGTTCGAGATATCAAAATACAAATGTATTTTGAAGACACAAACACAGAGTGATATTTGTGTTGGGCTTACTTATTTCACGTGTACTATTTGTGATACAGAACAAATATACCCGAACGAACTGCGACATCTTACGTACATGTATCTGAAAAATTCGGACGAACCTAACAAGTACAGCAGACGTCAAATTTTTAGACAAATAGACAAAGCAGAGTATTCAAATACCAAAGTCGCCATGCCACCATCAAACCTCATTTTGTTATTATACTTGAGAATCGTCTACAGGAGACGATTCTAAATGTGTACACAACATACGGAGAAGTTGTTTTGAAAAAGGTTCTATCATGAAACGGTCGATGCATTAAGTTGAAAACGCGACCGGTAAGTGTGTTGGTGTTTTCATTGTCTTTTAATATTTCATTCCTGTAGAAGTATGTCGATTCGTTTCGTTATTTATAAAATATAGAAAATGTTTTGTCATTTGTCTTTTGGTTTGGTGCATTTCTTTTCTTTTCCTTGTTCAATATTGTTCTTGAAAATATTCTAATCATCTTCTTCCACGCAGATATTTTGTTACAAATACATATTGCAGCTAAAATATTTTTTTCTAAATAATTCCTTTTTTTCGCTGCCAATGTCGCATTTGTGCGTTGCCAGTGTCGCATTTGTGCAAACCTTTGCAAATATTTGAACATGAGAAATAGTATATATGCCCGCATGTTTATCAGTTCATTTAGATATAGTAGCCAATGGTGACACATTACATTTAGAATACAGTAGAAAGTCACTAATTCGACGCCTTAATGAATAAACGTACCTGTCTTTATAAGCAGGTGGTTGCTACATGCACCACGACACATATTGCAGTCCCAGAAAAGGCAGCGTCTGATCAGGGACTTCACTTTTTGTCTCAATCTCTATTTCTATACCTGTGCTTTATTTCTTTGAAATTTGCATTTATTAACCTCATTTCCTGATTTTACAGAATGATTCTACAAAAATTGGATTGCAGACGACAATTAGACATTTGGCGCCGAAAGTGTTAATGCAGGACGAAAGCTATGCAGAGCTTTCTGCATACATTTCGTGCTGCATTAAGCTTCCACCTGTCTCTGCCACTGTGAAATATGCCCTTTTTTGCTGGTCGAATTAGAGTGGGTTTACTGTGTTATGCATTCACAGTGTTCATACTTACCACATAATCACCGCCTCTTCTGATAGATAAGTCAGGTCTCGTGTAGGGCAGGTTGACGGTGTAATCGTTTACTCTCACCTCCCAACTCTGCATCAGCTTAATGATCTGATAACAAACACAAAAAAATTAAAACATTCACTACGATGTTCTATATATAACCACTGTAATAGTTGATAATATGTTTTCTAATAAGGATCTTACTTACCTCAAACACATTCACTATTATTAATAGTACTGTTTATGTTGTCCTATATATGCATAGTTGCATACACATACTTCCATTGTAAATAAAGTCGACATGATGAGACAAAATATTGCCAATCCTTCCAAGCTATAAACTGACAGGACGAACATCTAAAATATAAACCTGACTACTGTAAAAATTCTCTACAACGGCAACTAAATTGTGTTAACTAGTTGGTATATTAGGGCAGGTGGCTGCTTAAAGTAGGGTGAAAGTAAAACAGAACGTTCCTATAGGAGCGTTCTTTTTGACCTTCACCTTACTTTAACCAGCCACCTGCTTTTAAGTTTAAATCTAGGTAATTTAGTGGCTCTTATAGAGAGGTTTTACTGTATATCACTTACATATTGTGCGAAGATGAACGTCACTTCTTTGACCCACGATACATCAGCAAATGTCCTGACATTACGTCTGCTGAAGGATGTCTGGAGCTTATACGTTGGTTCCTGGTCCAACTGATCACAGCGATCACGTGACATGACATACTGACAGAGTCCCTGATAGTCTATAAGTTTACTATCGAAACTTATGCAGTGAGGGTCGCCGAAGCAGGAGCAAGTGGCCAAAGCTGAAATCGGATAAAAATGTTAATTAATTCGAAGCATGACTTATTCAAGTCAATACTACTTAATGCCAATTATTCTAAATATTGTTTTAACGATCAGCAGAGAATCGCACATACATTTAAGAAATGAATGACGTGCTTCCGGTGTTCATGAGGTTATGCAACGCATAGCTTTACGAATAAAGCATTGTATTTCTTATATTTCAACGGATTTGTTTTAAATATTATATACCGGTCACGTTATAGCCGCTATCTAGGTCGTTGCCAGGTTCGTTTCTAACGTAGTAAGATCTCTATATATGGTATGAAAAATAGTCCCAAACACATATTATAAATATAGAATGAAAACAAGATTTTAATCAGTAAATTGTCCAGCTATGTTGAAAGAAAAGATTATCGAGATATTTCAAATCATATATATTTACGAAATGTTGGTATTAAAGCATCTTCTTAAAGGTAGGTCGCGGTGTCGAAGCCAATTTACTCACCCGCCATGCTTGATCGAAACGTTGGATTTTATTCTCGGATTTTTCTTTATTAACGGTAAGGACATTGACTTATTTATGCTTCACGAATTACTTGATAATATATTTTGATACGCCACGGCTGTTAAAGTTGGCAATATTATGTATTCATATTATGTATTCAAGCGATAATTATCAGTAAGAAGATTCCACATTTCAAATTTTCAGGGCCGCTTGAACGGCAATCCATTTTCTGTTTTGCGCTTAAAACTCATGGGGGCTCCAGTTAATGTCTGCTACACTTGATTCACACCCATTAACACCATACTGTGTTGTATCATCATGTACAAGTTCAATTACAGGATTTTATCCAGATCATACGGTTCCTGTAGGAGCCGACTGGTCAGGGTCTGGTCGGGGTCTTCTCTGTTTGCTTCCGATCTTGTAAATTAGACATGATATTTTCTGCAATGACCACCACTAAATACATGATAACTGAATTTGAATCTAATTAATGGTGATCGACGTCGTCATTTATCGCGCTAATATAGTAGACCCAGATCGGACGCCTCATGTTACACTAATATAGTAGGCCCAAATAACGTGATGATCTAATTAATGTTGACGTCGCCATTTGTTGTACTAATATAATAGACCCAGATGAAACCGCCCATGTAGGAACCGACTGATCAGGGTCTGCCCTGTTTGCTGCTGGTAATAGATACTTCTTAGTTCTCAGACATACAAGACGAAGCTGTACTTTACTAGAGCATTGATTTAGAATTATTTATTTCATTTTTATTCCTGTATTGCAAAATAAACATTTGGAGGTCTTCTAATCGCTGACGTTTCAGTAAGTGGAGTGTTTATGTTTACATTGTCACATATCGATTCGACATTGATAAATCTAAAAATAGGTCATAACTGGGTCAGTACATTATTACTCCGCGCTTACACAGCGGAATTCTTGGAAAAGGAGAACCGGCTCAAACCGGTATTGAAATGAGCCTTCATGGGAAAATGCATCTTTCTTTTTAGAATAAGGTTATATAAGGACGTTGCAGGGCGAATGTAAATATTGTAAAATATATGTAATTCAACTTACCATATACAGTGAAACTGCGATTACACAAACAATACAATACGTATCGTTATCGATCTTTAATACAGGCGACAGCTTAATGCAGGACGAAAGTAATATAGAAAGCTCCTATGAGAGCTCCCATGGCAGCTTTCTGCATGACACCTACCTTGCATTAAGTTGCTATCTACCTAAAAGGGTTGAACATTAAATTGACTTTTTAACAAATATTAACACGTGTTCATATCGCGTCACCGTCACAGCATTTTGACAGACAATTTCTAAAGAATATCCTTATTTTGAACGAGAAATAACACATTACCTCATAGGTTATTTTAGACCCAAACTGCATATAATAAATCTACCGAAAAGGAGCATTTACTAGCAAAAAGGTGGGTTTTAGAATTGTGTAGTTTTGAAATCATTGTGATAAATAGAGCATTTGCTCCTATAAAGGAAATGCTGTATTTATCACAATAATTTCAAAATGACCTTTACAAAGATAACCACATGGTGGAATGGGTGAAACACAGTTTAACCCTTTCCCTGTTCTGTATTTAGGCCACATTTCAGTACCTAATGAATAATCATTATGAAATTAGTTATAAAGAAATACGGAATGTGGAACAGTGCTGTCACATGTATTTCTAGGTATACATAGTGATATATTTTTAGAGCAATTCTTTGCAGAACGTTGAGTTCCAGTTATCCCGAAATTTGAGTTATCCGAGTTCGAGATATCGAAGTCAAACTGTACGTAGATGGTCAGAATAAAGAAACAACCATGGCATGGATAAACCATATTATTTTGATGGAGATGATTCCATCACAGAAAGGTTAGACGATTTGACAAAGATAGAAAGTGCTTACTTATATTTCCTAATCCCGCTGCTATTACATGTACATCTATCAGTCCTTGTCCCCGTTTCACGAACATTCTTAAGTAATTACCTAATATCAGGCTTAACTTATTAGGAGTATTACACTTATGTTTAGAGAAGATATGTCAAATAACTTTATCTTAACAGGAACCATAGAGATACTCTGTTATATGTTTGAATAGAAATACCGGTTTTCGCAAGGACCAGCTAGTTAAACCCAAGATGAATTTGATAAAAAAATTAAATATTGATTTTACTTTAGATCAATACAGTTATCATCAAGTACAATATTTGTCCTTAAAATGATAACGGAGCAAACATCTTACCCCTTTGTATCCAAACAGTTTGGATCCTAATGAGACGCCAAGTTTCTCGGCGTCTCATTTGGACCCAGATTGTTTACATAGATAATTACAGACGCGGCATTGGCAGCGAAAAAGGTTCATCAGCCACCTACATATAACCACCTGAAACCATGCCCGGTGTTCCGTTAGCAATAAGTACAGTTTTATTACAGTTTTATTCAGCAACTCGGCAATACAATTGCCTTAGGCCGTATACAATTGACCACACCAGGTCAAAATATGGCGCAGACGTACAGCTTAATGCATGTATAACACAAAACACATCAAGTTCCCTGCTTAATTCTACACCCAGACAAGCACACATGGTCACCATATGCATTTGCATTACTGTAAAATTAAGCGAAGGATACAAATACATATCAACAATTTCATATACAACAGTAAATTACAAAACAATAAGGAGCAACGAATATATTAATAACAACATTAATTTATTTCACAGAAAGCCGTGTGATCAGGGTCTGCTCTGTCTGTAAAGGTGTAGAAAGGCGCATTTATGGAGTAAAGTGTTAATGCTTTCATTTCTTTCACTTTCAAAAGGACTATTCCCAATTTCAAACAGGTCAAGCTACCGTAACGGTAAGTAGTCCTGGGTCAAGAAACGTCTAATGTGACAAACAAACAGTACAGACCGCGATGAAAGGGCTCCTCTATGAACCGTCTCAATTGGGTCGACGGTATTTTCAATGGGTATGAATAACTCGTTTCACGCATTGAATTGGTTCAGGTTCCTGTATACTAGAAACTTACGTTCGCATGTGAATCCATCCCCTCGGTAGTTATAGTTACAACGGCAGACATAGCTACCAGGTAAGTTCATACAGCGTGCATTCTCCGAGCAGTTGTGAGTTCCCAGAGCGCATTCATCGATGTCTGCAATTAGAAAAATCCTATATTTTAGGACATCAGTATAGTAAATTCCAATGCAGTAATGATAACCATTTTCCTCATATAAGCGCCGTTTCACGCATCTGCCAATAGAGAAAACCTAGATCAGAAGGACCCTGTAGGATGCCCGTTTCCCTTATTTATTTCGGAAGTTGGAATGCTGCTTAACTTATTCCCTGTTATATATTTTTTTTTCAAATTTCAGTACAGACTGAATATTCATGAACGAAATAGTTATAATGAAATATGGAAGGTGGAAAGTAAAACCAAAGGTTTATTAAATTCCATTAGCAAACAGAACAGACCCTTATCAGAAGGCTCCTATAGGAACCGTCTGATCTGTGTCTACGCAGTTTGCGAATACGTGAAAACACGTTTATATGAGGGAAAGGGTTAAACATACAGTAAAGTGTCGCTAATCGGACAACAATTTATCACCACAAAAGTATGTTAAACGCAAGTGGTTGCAGTCGGGATAAAGTAATACCGATATTTCCCATAGGAGTTTTCGGTATAACTTTTGTCCTGCATTAAGCTATAACCTGTTTTAAAAATTCAGAATTTCACATCATGTTTTGATTGATCTTATTAACAAAACCTTACTGTACCAGAACATGTCGCATTTAGCGTGCTTGGAACCCACCATGTAGTCTTTATTTCTGCTAAACAGGCTTAACCTTTCACTCCATGAATACGCATCTCCACGCCATAGGAGCCGTTTGATCAGGGTCTGCTCTGTTTTGCTTATGAAATAATATAGATATGGTTCTACAGTTTGGTTTGAAAAGGATTAATGTGTTGATATGTCATTAACAAATCCTATTAATATTCATACCGCCATCACTGTTTAGATGAATATTCATGAAATAAAGGATAACCGCTAGCTTCTATAACGGTTTCTAGAACGAGTTGTTACCTTTGCACCTGTGTTTGCTGCGTTGGTCATAGCCGTCTTTACACTTGCAGTCGTAGTTACCCGGGAGATTAATGCAGATTGCGCTGTCAGGACACATGAACAACGCGCACTCGTTGTCATCTGCGTAAACAACAATACAGAAATACATCAGCCTCTTTTTCTAGTTGTCTTGCAGAAATACCCTTTCAAATGACAATAGGAATTTCAAAAGTCATAGTTAGGCAAATGCACTTAAAACCACATGAGTATATACCGCTTCACGGGAGTCTATATATAATAACCAAGGGTTCTAACTGACAGAACGGACACCCGTGCACCTCAAGTACAAACAAGACTGTAACAGTTACAATTTTTTATGATAATATCGTAAGTTTTCGGCTACTGAAAGTTAAGGTATTTCAATACCAAGTAAGTATAATCTTCTGACGGTATCAAGTATTCAACTATGATTTTCTCAAAATTGTGTGTTTTCTGGGCCATTGAAAAACGGTCCTTCACCCCAGTCTCACCTTATCACAGCGATAAACTGAGAATATGCAGTTCAAAAGATCGCGTGGTTACATAAAACGACCCGATTCTTTCACCAATCGAAATCTTTTTAGTCCCGAGTATCAATACAATGATGTAAAACTAGCGAATTTGTCAGTTATAGCTTCAAATTTTCGAGGAAGGAGCCATTGTTTGTGACGTCACGGGTTTCCCAAATTTTCCTTCGCTCATCCAATGAAATGGCTCCATTCATTTTTGTCGCAAAAAGGCACCATCCGAAATAGAAACGTAGCGACAGACGGAAATGCCACTGTTGCTAGTTGCTTATGTATTTAGAGGACCAAAAAATGGAGATGGTGATATAATTGAGTTGTTTTTATGAACCACGCCATCTTCTGATCTGTTATTCGCCAGGCTATCACTGTGAATTGTATAGTGAAACCGGGGCGAACGAACGATTGTCAATGACCCAGAAAACACGTGGAATTTTGAGAATATCATTATTGGATTGTTAATTGTGAAGAAGATTATATTTATTTGATAGTAAAATATATTGGCTTTCAATAGCCGAAAAAAATACGAAATTATCACTGAATTGTAAGAGTTACATTCATAAGAATTACTATGCTAGTAGTTTGGAAGTTCAGCTGTATTTTGGCGAGTTAGAAAAGTTGTTAAATGCGAACCTTGGGTTAACCTGATAGAGACTCAGACAAAACTTATCACCATGGCAACAGAATAATGCTGCCCATTTAGTGAGGTAATGGTACCCAGTATATAAGAATTACTATGCTAGTAGCTTCAAACCTACTAGCATAGTAATTCTTTTATCATGCAACACCAAGAAAAATGGAAAAAATGAAGAAAAAGAAAGATTGCTGAAGCGGTTTCGTCCCCTGAATGAAAATACATGCAAGTACGTATTACGTGACGTCATGTTGGCATGCAGTGACGTCATCGACTTTTACTACATAAACAAACTTGATTTAATCCTTTTATATGGACAGATAGTTGAGACAAAGGTGAGAAAATGTGTTAATTTGATGTTTATGTTTAATAATGCCTTTTTTTTCCTCCTTCTGTTTTCCTCCTATTGGCTGAACAAAACTTGCATTCCAGTGGGGTCAGTACACATGCTCTATACCTCACAAAATACAGCGTCGACGTGGAAAATATTATGCTAGTAGGAAGTGACTGTATTTCGTGACGTTGCATGATAAATATTTGTACTTGTGGAACACGGTTGTCCGTTCTGCCAGTTGGAACCCTTGTTCTTGTTTTTAGTATGTATAGACTTCCATGAAGCGGTATAGACCCCTGTGCTTAAAATAACGATTTACGTATTGTCGGTAAGGTTCGACCTGGCACTGTACGAATATTCCGCCTCATTCTCTAAGACTGTTTCGTCATGATTAATCCTTTCAATGTCAATGCCGGATCTGTAATTACATATGTAAACAGTTTGGGTCCAGATGAGACGCCGAGTAACTCGGCGTCTTATCAGGATCCAAACTGTTTGTTACTGTTACTTTCTTTTTGAAATAAAAATGAAGAAAATCAACAAAATGAAAATTTGTAGCAGACGACAAAGTTAGCAGACGAAAGAGTTTGGCAGCGAATTGGTTAAATAACACACACTGGAAGAATGTGTCACTATATAAATACTCTAATGCATCATTAGTGCATGGTTTAATCACGGCAATACCGAAATTAAGGTCGTGGATTCGAGCCCCACAGCAATTGTCTTTTACAGGCATGTTTTTTGAAAATATGAGCAATTTTGATTTATTTTGACAGGGGGGCGCATGATGGCAACGACAAATCGTTTGTGGAAAAAATACAATGCTAACAAATGGAAATACAACAGAAATTAAAATTCAAAATAAAAGATATATATTTTCGAAAAACAAAATATTGCATTACTTTAATTATGGTTTGCCTAGATTCACAACCTATATCTTAATAGTCAGCAAAACACTCCACTGGGCTAATGCGTCTGCACTATAGCGTGGGTTAAACACTTATATTCTCAAAGGAAATTCCTGATTGCATCGACGAGTGCCAGGTCATGCATTTGTACACTTGTATGCTATTCGGATATTCTTTTAAAACGATTAGAACAATTGGCATTTAACCTTAAAAAATGAATTATCCACCAGAAATAGTTAAGACAGGATTTATTAAAGCCTTTAAAGTACCAAGATAGGAATTACTTAAAGTTAACAGAAGAAACGAAAAGCACATTCCTCCGTTTATTTGAACTATAACTCCCAAGAATAAAGAGATATTTGGTATATTGAAACAAAATATGGAGATTCTAAATAATGATGTAACTATGAAAAGAATCACGAGCAGTACTAGGGTGATTAACGGCAAACGGCAACTACCAAACCGAAAGCGCCTTCTAACCCGATTTGAATTTAAAGAATTCGGATTGCGTCCATCAGTCAACAAATGCAAAGAGCCCCCCCCCCCCCCGCTGTGGAGTTTGTAGCTGCAAAGTGGAAGGTTCTTTCTTATGTTTAAATAGCAAAGTATTCCTTGTAAAAGAAAATATATAACATGATATAACAATGTTATTTAACCCTTTTCTTCATATAAACTTGTTAAATCTGTTTTATAGTTTCTTAAATGGCTACTGTACAATGTTCCACATCCATCATTACATGTCATCTCATAATAGTGGCAATCATTACATGTCATTTGACACAAGTGGCAATCATCACATGTCATCTGATACTAGTGGCAATCATTACATGTCATCTCATACTAGTGGCAATCATTAAAAGTCATCTGATACTAGTGGCAAAAATTAGATGTTATCTGATACTAATGGCAATCATGACATGTCATCTGATACTAGTGACACTCATTACATGTCATTTGGTACTAGTGGCAATAATTATATGTAATATGATACTACATGTATTTGCAATAATTACGTGTCATCTGATACTTGTGGCAATCATTATTTGATACAAGGACCGTTTACATCATTCTAACGCTTAAATTTCAACTGGACCATTCAAATATACAAACAGCTTGAGATTAACATGAATATTTAAAGATGTTTTAGAAAAGCGTTACATAAACAGTGCAGACCCTGATGCGAGTGATCCTCTATCAGCTCTCACATCTGGGTATAAACTGATTGGATAGGACATTAGCGGTTCGTAACCCGAGTGTACAAAACAAAATTGCTATACATGTTTATGCCATACTATTTAATGTATGTAGTTTCATACCTGTACACCTGTCAATTCCGTCGCCATTGTAACCCTGTTGACACGTGCATTCGGCCATATCGTCGCATTTGGCATATTCATGACAGTCAGTGTCAAACGTACACCTTAGTTCTGGAGAGTAATAACACTTTGATCGTAGCGTATTTGGGAAATGTCTGGCTAGAATATTTTTTTTCCTATATGGTTTTTAAAACGAACGTGACCAAGTTGTTTGGATAGATCTCGATTGTAAAGTTGATTGCAAACTTATCCATGATTAATATAATAAATTCTGAAAGGGGGTGATCCCCGAGAGCAAAATTTACAACACAAAATGAGAAAATTGCAGACTCGGTTTTATTGAGTCTGTTCATGAACAATAATTGAAAGCGCAACACTGCTCACGCCCCCTAGCACCGGTTTAAGCGGTATTCAATTTTCAGAACAAGAAGTACTGAAATTCATGATCTCGAATGATCAGAAGGTATAACAACACTGAGAATGAAGTACGGGGCGACTTTGTACGACCGCCACACAAGCACTTAACACCTGCTGTTGTGAAGATTATAAATTCAGTTATTTTATACATTTATATCATCATTTAAATTTACAAAAAGGGAATTATTATTTCATCACAAACATACTCTAAATTAAGCTCTTCTTGCAGGTTCTTAACAGTAAGTGAATACATTTGACCAACAGATGTCCAAACAAGATGCGTATATTAAAACATTTCGAAGAATTACTACTTTATTTCTCCACCAAACCCTATGCTGTAACCACTCTCTCTTCGAGACGATTCTAAAGAGTGGTCACAACATAGGGTTTGAAGAAAAATAACAACATAGGGTTTGATAGAGAAATCACAACAGAGGGTTTGATGGAGTAGTCACAACATAGGTTTTGATGGAGTAGTAACAACTTAGGGTTTGATGGAGTGGCCACAACATAGGGTTTGATGGAGTGGTCACAACATAGGGTTTGATGGAGAAATCACAAAATAGGGTTTAATGAAGAAGTGACTACATTCATTTTTGAAAATACCCCTTTATCTGTAACTCTTGACTTTAAAAAAAATAAAACACCACTGTTTTGAAATTTGAATAGCTTTAGTCATTTATATAACATTGCTTTGCTATTGTACAAATTGCAGTAAACCGCTCTAAAACCGGACACTAGATTTGATATAAATAACGATCTTTGAGACAAGTGGCTGCTTTAGGCAGTGAGAAGGTCGTGCGGAAAGCACCTATACTTATTCCACAAGCAGTAACTTGCATATACGTATCTAAATTCGTCTCAAATAGAATTTCTGGTCAGAGGGTTTTACTGTTTACCGTTCATGCAATTCTAACATTCTTTTACATTTAACCCTTCTCTTGCTGAATTTTAGAATACATTTCTCCTTTTTTACATGTGTCCTGTTGTATAATTACATACATCTTCACTGTGTACAAGTGTATCGCTGTAAAATCACTGCTGTGGAGTTCACTGGTTTCACAATCAACGTGTAAACAGTGCTGAACCTGATGAGATAGCTCCTGCAGGAGTTGTCTAATCTGGGTCTTCACTATTTACAGGTAGATATATTGACGTGAACAGCAAGCAAAGGGTTACAGTGGTAAATACGCTGTTCCTACCCACATAACGCGTTTCTTACGCGTCACCTACTCGTTTCTGAACGCTTTTCCTAAAGTTTAAGAGCCCGGATAAAATGGGAGTAATCATGGACGAAAAGGGGTAATCCTTGATATGGCGTTTCTATGAAATGGGAAACATCCTCATTTACCTGTTGGGCACTCCTGATACGTAAAATTAAGATCAAAAGTATTTAAAATTTTAATTCTCGTTTTATTTCCATAAGATCTAGTTAGATCTAGATCTATATTAAATTTTATATATACAGTCTCATTGCGTTCATCTATGTGCTGTAAAATGTACTTTTTGCTACTGTACGTACAGTGCCGTGGCACTTTTAGTATAAGTATTTGAGAATATATCTAGATCATATCAATCTAAACTATCTTTAAAACTAAAATTCATAATAATCTAAATTTCAAATTGGTCTAAAACGTTTGGATTTAACTCTGTGCTTAGCCATAGATCTACAATTAATTAAAACATAGTTTTCTTGTATTTTTGAAGAAGATAACAAATCATACTTTTATACCATGGGGCACATTATTTGGTATTTCTGTTACGTAATAATTCACAACTTTGTTGACTTTGTTGATAAGAAAGCAGTGGTGTGATCACTATGAAGACCATTGTCCTCTGCTGAGAAAATAGCTAGGGTATTTACTGACCATCTGGCACCTTTGATCGTATATTTAGGCTGGGTAAATAATAGTCTTCAACTGAAACAATTTATTTTCATGCATTCAAAACAATTAAGTAGTCAGTATGTTTTAAATCTTTGAATGCTGGGAAAAAAAGTACTGACATTTGAAAGCAGTGTAAACACAGACAATATAGCTTTTTGATATTAAATGTAGACACCTACTCAAAAAGAACCAACTCTTCAATTACCGTGGATGTCTGATATTATAGCTTTGTACACACACATTTTAAGAACATATCCCTAAATGACTAAATCGTCGACACTAGTCGGGATTGAACCTCTAAACTTTCGTTGAGTGACGAATCGATTATTATTTTTGGCTAACCCGTTGCATTCGGATTTTTTTGAAAACGGCTTTCATCGATAAGATCCGAAATATCCGCATGAAGCGGAAAACTTATGCACCTACCGCAACTTCTCTGGTATAATCGTTTCTTTACGCGTTTAACGCGTTTAAACCGTTTATCGCGTAAACGTTCGTTAAGCGTTCGTTAACCATTTACTACCCATTTCTAACAAGTAGAAAAACGCGTGAATGGGTAGGAATAACGTATTTACCACTGTAACCCTTTCACCGCCGTAGTCGGGATCAGTTGAAAAGGCACTTAGATGACTGGTTTATGCTTTGGCTGGGTTCTTTATATGACTTAAATTAATTCCAGATTTTATTAAATTCACTTCATATGGATATAAAATTTGAAATCCAGGAACGTTCAACAGCACTACCGTTTTTTGTACTGGTAATAACAAATGGGAAATACTTACCATCGATATATACAGTAAAATTACAGACTCCAAACAATATATTAGTTTTGATTATTGTCATCCAAAACACAATAAAATTAACTTTCCATTTTCTTTAGCTCGCATAATTTGTACACTTGTATGCAATTCGGATATTCTTTTAAAACGATTAGAAGAATTGCATTAAATCTTATAAAATTGAATTATTAACCAGAAATAGGTAAGACAGGATTTATTAAAGCCTTTAAAATACCAAGATAGGAATTACTTACAGTTAAAAAAAGAAATGAAGAGCACATTACTCCGTTTATTTCATCTTTTAATCCCAAGAATAAAGAGATATTTGGTATATTGAAACAAAATATGGAGATTCTAAATAAAGATATAACTATGAAAGGAATCACAAACAGTACTAGGGTGATTAACGGCAAACGGCAACTACCAAACTGAAAGCGCCTTCTAACCCGATTTGATTTTAAGAATTTGGATTGCGTCCATCAGTCAACAAATGCAAAGAGCCCCGCTGTGGACTTAGTAGCTGCATAGTGAAAGGCTATTTCTTATGTTTAAATAGCAAAGTATTCCTTATAAAAGAGATTATGAACTGCACTGTTAGAAATGTACTGTACGTTCTCATTTGTAATGGATGCAGAGAATGTTATATTACAGAAGGACAGTGCATGGCCAACAGATCAGAGATCCATCAACACGAAAAATACTATTAATTTAGACCAGTAATTTTACACCAGTGTTGCAATATAAATCCTACTTTTTCAATTTTTCTATTTTGCAAATTTCACAACGATGATGTTTTAGCTAGGTTAATTATGGAAAACATTCCATACCGGTATTTACCCCAATATTAAACAGAATTTGACAACGTCTTTATGACGTCATGACGTCGCAACTGCGGCGTTACCAGCTTACACCATTGCTACGTATTAATTGTTTTCCCCTTATGAAACCGGTAGGCAACAAAAATGTAAAAATACACTAGTGGTGTCAGTTTATCTTTATAGTAAAATGTTCTTGTTCTGGACTTTCTTTTCACCTATAGACAATGTATATATGACGTTAGACCCAGACCCGAGTACTCTTTGATGTGTTTGCACTGTGGCTGTTTAATAGACACATCGGCATAAAATACTTCTAAAATAACAATAAGATGATTTCATAATACTCATTTTGCCGATTACATTTAAGTTAAAATGTCTTACTGCCACATCCGCTGTTTTCTGGTCCGTCTTTTATGTAACCATCTCCCGACATTCCTGGTGGGCATGCGCATGCCCATGTCTGAGTCTCAAGATTTTCCGTGCAGATGGCATTAGGAGCACAGCTGCGGGTTCTGTGGACTTTGCAACCGTCGAATTCCCCGGGGCTGGATTGAGTCACTAAAAATAAAGCTAATAATTGCCGTCAGTGGATTTGCGAAACAAAACGTGTTGTGACAAAATCTCTGATAACCATGTTCTTTATTTATAAGTCCTTTAACACCTATGCAAACAGGAAAACCCCAGTCCAAACGGCTCCTTTAGGAGTAGTCTCATCAGTATTTGCTCTGTTTGCTTAACCCTGTTATCCATAGGCTGTTTTAGACCCAACCTCTTTGAATAAATCTACCAAAAAGGAGCATTTACTATAGAATAAGGAACATGTTTGAAATATGTAGTATTGAAAGTATTGTGATAAATAGAGTATTTGCTCCATAGGAGAAAAAATGGCATATATTTAATGCTCTATTTATCACAATACTTTCAAGAAGAAAGGCGTATTTATGGAGGAAAGGGTTAAGGAAAATAACGATATTTTTTCCGTCTCTGAAATTGTAGAATACCAATAAGCAAACAGCAGATCTAGATCAGACGACTCCAGTAGGAGCCGCCTGATTGGTCTAGTTTGTTTGCAAATGCGTAGAAAGGCGTATTTATGAATGAAAGGTTTGAAAGTAGACAATGCATGTATAACTTTCACTTATCAATTTTAAGCCCAAATTCAAGAAATGAATATCGGAGTTGAATTGAAACCACTATTTAAGTAACCAAGGTAACATAAGAAATCGTCCCAGTCAAGTCAGTTTGTTTCAGTTCGGCAGTCGAGTAGAATAATACAGTAATGATGAGTAATTTTACTTGATGTGTGACAGGCCGGGTACAGGTACTGGGTGAAAGACAGTAAGCGGTTTGGATAGCTCAGTGGTAAGAGCATTCGTCTTGTAAGTGAGGGGCCCGGATTCGATCCCCGGTCTGGCTGCATGTTTTTCACCAGTCCTGTTACAGGTGGCGCCCAACTTGAAAATCGGACCCTGTGCAAGCCCATGATTTCTGCTGCAGATTCGGCGAGAATCTCAGGGAAAATGGGGGAATAGTGTGACAGGCCGGGTACAGGTACTGGGTGAAAGACAGTAAGCGGTTAGGATAGCTCAGTGGTTAGAGCACTCGCCTTGTAAGTGAGGGGTCCCGGGTTCGATCCCCGGTCTGGTTGCATGTTTTTTACCAGTCCTGTTACAGATGAACTAATAACGTTTATGGAAGAGCAACTTTGAAGTTGCCCATTCAGTGATTTATTGCTTGAAGTCGTGCATTCAGTATTTTATTACTTGAAGTCGTGCATTCAGCGATTTAGTGCTTGAAGTGGTGTATTGCAATATTAATCTTACCTTAACCCTTTACCTGATAGAAGCGGCTTTAAGCGAGTTTAATATATTCTTCCGCTGAAGAAAATAGTTCCAATTTTTACAATAATGAACATATAGCATCATAAATAGTTTCTATATTCTAGGAGGTGGTAGCTTAAAGCAGGCTGAAAGTAAAGCAGAATGCGCATTAAGGCGCATTCTGCTTTACTTTCAACCTGCTTTAAGTGGTCACCTGTCTTCAAAACTAGAAATAGGCTATTGGGTAAAGGGTTAAAGTGACCTTTGTTTGTATACTATACGGAAGCAAGACAGACTGTGATAAAATCATACATGAATGTAATGCATTTAATGTAGGTGTGCCTTTGTTATACAAATCACCTTTGGTACAAAGACATTCAGTTGAAATATTTATAAAACGAATAGCAGTGTGACGCTCAGTCCATCTGACATCATAATCATTTGATTAATGAGAAAATTAATCACCTTGCTTTAAGATAGATACCAATGCATTAAGCATAATGACAGCCAATGCGCTTAAACGATGCCCTATACGTGATTAATAGAAATCTGTCACTAGTTGTAAATGCTCTAACACAAAAAAACGCTTATTCACATATTTGTATGGTCCCTTGGAGTTTGAGAGTTCAGCGTTCAACTGTGTTTTACCCATATATAGAGGACTCCGTGATAACATTTGCAAACATTTTGGATCCAAATAATGCACCGATGATTGTAGCATTAATTATGTTTTTTTTTTAATTTGAAGTAGACATTCCTCTCAGAAGATTCAAAGTGTTACGCCTACCACAGCAATAACATAATAAAAGTTTCAAGTATATGTCAATAACTTAACCCATCATGTGATAAACAGACAAGAATATCATATCGGCCACATCAAAACGCACCTTAAATGAACAGCTGACATATCTAAATGCTAATACGTTCAACAAAGCAGAAAACTTTATAAGGTACACACAATCGATCACTCTTTACACGGACTCGAAGCTTCTTCTTAGAACACTTATACTTATGATCCGTCAAATTGTTTACCGTCAATATTTCAAACAAAATATTTCAAACAAATGTTCAAGTTCTGTCACTGATTAAATTCTGAAGGGAGGTGATCCCCCGAAAGCAAATGTTAAGTGTTTTCCACGTTTGCCTACCGTGTAACACTTTAAACATTCCCTGCAAGTGACGCCCTTTGACGCAACTGTAAAATTCATCATTAAAAGCATGTGATAATTAGAGCATTTGCTCCATACGAGCAAACGCTCTAATTCTCACAATGGTTTCAAAATTACACACTTCTAACCTTTCCTTTGCTCTAGTAAATGCTCCTTTTAGGTAGAATTTAATCAATGGGTTGGGTCTAAAAAAGTCTTGGAGGGAATGAGTTAATCTAACCTGTTGTACTTTGTGTGTAATGTCAAACAATTCATTTTAGTTGAGTACCAGGAAGGGGAGGAATATGTATTACTTACGCTTGCAGTTAAACCCATCGCCGAAATAATTGTCCACTATTTTACACAGGCATGTAAACGAGCCTTTCGTGTTGAAGCAATAGGCGTGCAGGTGACACGGGTTTTCATTACACTCATTAATATCTGAAATACAAAACATGCGGTTCAACTGGCATCTTAAAGGAAGAGATTGACTCTTGGAAGTAGTAACAATCAAACACGAAGATAAGTTTCAATTAAAGAACAGTTGTATTGCAGCAGACCACAGCGTGTAACTTTCCTTTCTGCATTTTTACATGCTCAACGGGAAAGAGATATATTTAAATAGCAGGATATAACAATGTTATTTAACCCTTTTCTTCATATAATTTGTTAAATCTGTTTTATAGTTTCTTAAATGGCTACAATATTCCACATCAATCAGTACATGTCATCTGATACTAGTGGCAATCATTACATGCCATCTCATACTAGCGGCAATCATTACAAGTCATCTGATACTAGTGGCAGTCATTAGATGTCATCTGATGCTAATGGCAATCATGACACGTCATCTGATACTAGTGACACTATTTACATGCCATTTGATACTAGTGGCAATAATTATATGTAAAATGATACTACATGTATTTGCAATCATTACGTGTCATCTGATACTTGTGGCAATCCTTATTTGATACACGTACCGTTTACATCATTTTAACGCTTAAGTTTCAACTGGACCATTCAAATATACAAACAGCTTGAGATTAACGTGAATATTGAAAGATATTTTAGAAAAGCGTTACATTAACGGTACAGACACTGATGCGAGTGATCCACTATCAGTCCTCACATCTGGGTATACACTGGTTGGATAGGACATTAGCGGTTCGTATCCCGGGTGTACAAAACAAAATAGCTATACATGTATATGACATACTATTTCATGTCGGTAGTTTCTTACCTGTACACCTGTCAATACCGTCGCCATGGTAACCCTGTTGACACGTGCATTCGGCCGTATCGTCGCATGTGGCATAGTCATGACAGTCCGTGTCAAGCGTACACCTTGGTTCTGGAGAGCAATAAAACTTTGATCGTAGCGTATTTGGGAAATGTCTGGCTAGTAATATTGTTTTCCTATATGGTTTTTAAAACGCACGTGATCAGGTTGTTTGGATAGATCTCGATTGCAAATTTGATTGCAAACTTATCAATGATTTATATAACTATTTGTTACATGTATATCATCATTTAAATTTACAAAAAGGGAATGACGAATGACTTATTTCATCACAAACATACTCTAAATTAAGTTATTCTTGCAGGTTCTTAACAATAAGTGAATACATTTGACCAACAGAGGTCCAAACAAGATGCGTATATTAAAACATTTTGAAGAATTACTACTTTATTTCTCCACCAAACCCTATGCTGTAACCACTCTCTCTTCGAGACGATTCTAAAGAGTGGTCACAACATAGGGTTTGATAGAAAAATAACAACATAGGGTTTGATAGAGAAATCACAACAGAGGGTTTGATGGAGTAGTCACAACATAGGTTTTGATGGAGTAGTAACAACATAGGGTTTGATGGAGTGGCCACAACATAGGGTTTGATGGAGTGGTCACAACATACGGTTTGATGGAATGGTAACAACATGAGGTTTAATGGAGTGGTAACAACACAGGGTTTGATGGAGAAATTACAAAATAGGGTTTAATGGAGAAGTGACTACATTCATATTTGAAAATGCCCCTTTATCTGTAACTCTTGACTTTAAAAAAAATAAAACACCACTGTTTTGAAATTTGAATAGCTTTAGTCATTTATATAACATTGCTTTGCCATTGTGTACAAATTGCAGTAAACCGCTCTAAACCGGACACTAGATTGGATATAAATAACGATCTTTGAGACAAGTGGCTGCTTTAGGCAGTGATAAGGTCGTGCAGAAAGCACCTATACTTATTCCGCAAGCAGTAACTTGCATATACGTATCTAAATTCGTCTCAAATAGAATTTCTGGTCAGAGGGTTTTACTGTATAACGTTCATGCAATTCGAACATTCTTTTACACTTAACCCTTCTCTTGCTGAATTTCAAAATACATTTCTCCTTCTTCACATGTTTCCTGTTGTATAATTACATTCATCTTCACTGTGTACAAGTGTATCGCTGTGAAATCACTGCTGTGGAGTTCACTGGTTGCACAATCAACGTGTAAATAGTGCAGATCCTAATGAGACAGCTCCTGCAGGAGCTGTCTTATCTGGGTCTTCACTATTTACAGGTAGGTATATTGACGTGAACTGCAAGCGAAGGGTTACCGTGGTAAATACGCTGTTCCTACCCACATAACGCGTTTCTTACGCGTCATCTTCTCGTTTGTTTACGCGTTTTTGAACGCGTTTCCTAAAGTTTAAGAGCCCGGATGAAAGGGGAATAATCATGGACGAAAAGGGGGTAATCCTTGATATGGCCTTTCTCTGAAATGGGAGACATTCTCATTTACCTGTTTGGCACTCCTGATATGTAAAATTAAGATCAACAGTGTTTAAAATTTTAATTCTTGTTTCATTTCCATAAGATCTAGTTAGATCAATATCTAGATCTACAGTCTCATTGCGTTCATCTATGTGCTGTAAAATATTTTTTGCTACTCTACGTACAGTACCGTAGCAGTTATATTAGGAGTATTTCAGAATATATCTAGATCATATCAATCTAAACTATCTTTAAAACTAATATTCATAATAATTTAAATTTTAAATTGGTCTAAAACGTTTGGATTTAACTCTGTGCTGAGCCATAGATCTACAATTAATTAAAATATAGTTTTCTTGTATTTTTGAAGAAGCTAACAAATCATACTTTTGGACCATGGGGCACATTATTTGGTATTTCAGTTACGTAATAATTCGTAACTTTGTTGATAAGAAAACAGTGATGTGATCACTGTCAAGACCATTGTCCTCTGTTGAGAAAATAGCTAGGATATTTACTGACCATTTGGCTCCTTTGATCGTATATTTAGGCTGGGTAAATAATAAAGTCTTCAACTGAAACAATTTATTTTCATGCATTCAAAACAATTAAGTAGTCAGTATTTTTTTAAATCTTTGAATGCTGGGAACAAAAGTACTGACATTTGAAAGCAGTGTAAATACAGACAATATAGCTCCAAAATCAGGGTGTTGATCAGGATCTTCACTAGTATTTTCATAGACTTAATTACAAATAATCAAGCAAATTTAAGCCTGATAATAATTACTGGAATATACAGTTAAACAATAATGGGTCATTCCACTTTTAAACTTCGGCATACAAAGGTTTAATGTTCACAAAGTAACACAATGATAAGAACGTTTTCATAGTTATGTGTGAGCATAAAATATGCTTATTTGTTTAAAACGCTTTAGATATACCTCATAATGATGAAAACACCTTTGAAAACAGAATATGTTCTGATCAGATTGATTACGTGGAAGCCGTTCGATCTTGGGTCTGCACTATTTGCTTATCCCATTACAAACACATGGATACAACACTTTAACGTCTTTGCAAACAGAGTTAAATTAGAACTGAATGCTCTTGTATGCCGTCGGATCAGGGTCCACTCTGCTTATGAAATTATAAATTAATAGGCATTGGCTATATTTTTTTCTGCAAATATCAAAAAGGCTTGTGCACTTATACCATTGTTAAATTCAGCAAGATCTAACAAATATTCATGATGTCATTTTTTCTGATATAAATATTCAAATGGGAAAGGGTTAAGAAATAGAATATATCTGAATTCTTAAGTAGGTTTCTTCTTTCTAGATCCAAAATTTGGTGGATTACCTTGTGACAGTTTTTGATATGAAATGTAGACACCTACTCAAAAATAACCAACTCTTCAATTACCGTGGATGTCTGATATTATAGCTTTGTACACACGCATTTTAAGAATATATCCCTAAATTAGTAAATCGTCGACACTAGTCGGGATTGAACCTCTAAACTGTCGTTGAGTGACGAATCGATCATTATTTTTGGCTAACCCGTTTCATTCGGACTTTTTTGAAAACGCCTTTCATCGATAAGATCCGAAATATCCGTATGAAGCGGAAAACTTATGCACCTACCGCAACTTCTCTGGTATAATCGTTTCTTTACGCGTTTAACGCGTTTAAACCGTTTATCGCGTAACCGTTCGTTAAGCGTTCGTTAACCATTTACTACCCGTTTCTAACAAGTAGAAAAACGCGTGAATCGGAAGGTATAACGTATTTACCACTGTAACCCTTTCACCGCCGTAGTCGGGATCAGTTGAAAAGGCACTTAGATGACTGGTTTATGCTTTGGCTGGGTTCTTTATATGACTTAAATGAATTCCAGATTTTATTAAATTCACTTCATATGGATATAAAATTTGAAATCCAGGAACGTTCAACAGCACTACCGTTTTTTGTACTGGTAATAACAAATGGGAAATACTTACCACCGATATATACAGTAAAATTACAGACTCCAAACAATATATTAGTTTTGATTCTTGTCATCCAAAACACAATAAAATTAACTTTCCATTTTCTTTAGCTCGCATTATTTGTACACTTGTATGCAATTCGGATATTCTTTTGAAACGATTAGAAGAATTGCATTAAATCTTATAAAATTGAATTATCCACTAGAAATAGGTAAGACAGGATTTATTAAAGCCTTTAAAATACCAAGATAGGAATTACTTACAGTTAAAAGAAGAAATGATGAGCACATTACACCGTTTATTTCATCTTTTAATCCCAAGAATAAAGAGATATTTGGTATATTGAAACAAAATATGGAGATTCTAAATAAAGATATAACTATGAAAGGAATCACAAACAGTACTAGGGTTATTAACGGCAAACGGCAACTACCAAACTGAAAGCGCCTTCTAACCCGATTCGATTTGAAAGAATTTGGATTGCATCCATCAGTCAACAAATGCAAAGAGCCCCGCTGTGGACTTAGTAGCTGCATAGTGAAAGGTTCTTTCTTATGTTTAAATAGCAAAGTATTCCTTATAAAAGAGATTATGAACTGCACTGTTAGATATGTACTGTACGTTGCCATTTGTAATGAATGCAGAGAATGTTATATTACAGAAGGACAGTGCATGACCAACAGATCAGAGATCCATCAACACGAAAAATACTGTTAATTTAGACCATTGATTTTAGACCAGTGTTGCAATATAAATCCTATTTTTTCAATTTTTCTATTTTACAAATTTCACAACGATGATGTTTCAGCTAGGTTAATTATGGAAAATATTCCATACCGGTATTTAACCCAAAATTAAACATAATTTGATAACGTCATTGACGCCGTCTTTATGACGTCATGACGTCGCAACTGCTGCGTTACCAACTTACACCATTGCTACGTATTAATTTTTATTCCCCTTATGAAACCGGTAGGCAACAAAAAATGTAAAACTACACTAGTGGTGTCAGTTTATCTTTATAGTAAAATGTTCTTGTTATGGATTTTCTTTTCACCTATAGACAATGTATATATGACGTTAGACCCAGACCCGAGCACTCTTTGATGTGTTTGCACTGTGGCTGTCTAATGGACACATCGGCAAAAAAGACTTCTAAACAGTTCTAAAATAACAATAAGATTATTTCATAGTACTCATTTTGCCAATTTCATTAAAGTTAAAATGTCTTACTGCCACATCCGCTGTTTTCTGGTCCGTCTTTTTTATAACCATCTCCCGACATTCCTGGTGGGCATGCGCATGCCCAACTCTGAGTCTCAAAATTGTCCTTGCAGATGGCATTAGGAGCACAGCTGGCGGTTTCGTGGACTTTGCAACCGCTGAATTCCTCGGGGCTGATCACTGAAAAATAAAGCAAATAATTGCCGTCAGTGGATTTGCGAAACAAAAAGTGTTGTGATACAATCTTTGATAACCATGTTCTTTATATATAAGTCCTTTAACACCTATGCAAACAGGAAAACCCCAGTCCAAACGGGTCCTTTAGGAGTAGTCTCATCAGTATTTAATCTGTTTGCTTAACCCTGTTATCCATAGGCTATTCTAGACCCAACCTCTTTGAATAAATCTACCAAAAAGGAGCATTTACTATAGAATAAGGAGCATGGTAGAACTATGTAGCTTAAACGATGCCCTAAACGTGATTAATAGAAATCTGTCACTAGTTGTAAATGCTCTAACACAAAAAAACGCTTATTCACATCTTTCTATTGCAAACAATGAAAAACCTGGAGTCCACAGCTGACTCTATAGTGCACATATCGTGCCATCATTAGCCCCTCGGTAATTCACGGAAAGCTCATTGTTAGTTTTTTCACAAAACTGATTACTTTTAAAAATAACGAAATACGTATTAATATTGTATATCAGATGATCTCAATATATTCTCAACACGTCATAACACATGCATATGCACTACGGAAATGCATCAAACGCCTCTTGAAAACCGTTATCTCAACATACAAGACATTAAATTTATTAGGTATGTGGATGCGTAATGCAGAATGGAGGTCAAGCGGATAGATCCTTTTGGAGATTTCTGTATGAAGTGCATCCTATATCAAGCTGTTCTATCGCTCTGAAATCGTAGCAATAATACTAATTTGAACGTCTAGTTTAGATGGGTTTTGCTATATATTATAATTGTCAACATTTGGCCTGCTAAAGGCTGTTGAATGAATATATATGCAAATAGTTTTGATCGAAATGAGACGCCGAGTAAATCGGCGGCTTAACGGGATCCAAACTGTTTGACACCCGAATTGCAATTTGGTAGACAAATTGATTATGTATTGAATTTTGAAACTGTAGCAGGTGAACATTATTGCAAAAACAATTTGCTTAGAAGGCTAAAGGTTAATTCTCCTCGCTCATTATTGGCTATGAGTACATGGACTTGTTTAGATCTCTTTAACCCTTCACTCCATGAATAAAGTATGATTGTATAATCCTTAAGACAATAGATAACTCGAACTTGTATAACTCGAACATCGAATTGATTCGAAATTAAAGTTCGCGCCTTCCAAATTTGACAATGCAGGGATGCTCTAAAATATACTACCACGCATACCTAGAAACACCTGCGACATATTTATGCAGTTATAAATTAGAAACTTTCAGCATTACATTAGACCTGCATTAAGCTGTGAATCGAAGCAAATTTTCGGATTAGAAATAGGATAACTCGAACGCATGTTATCTCGAATTCAATTGTATGATCCCTTGGAGTTTGAGAGTTCGACGTTCAACTGTATGTTACCCATATATAGAGGACTCCGTGATAACATTTGCAAACGTTTTGGATCCAAATAATGCACCGATGATTAAAGCATTAATTATGATTTTTTTTAATTTGAAGGAGACAACCCTCTCAGAAGATTCAAAGTGTTACGCCTACCACAGCAGTAACATAATAAACGTTTCAAGTATACGTCAATAACTTCACCCATCATGTGATAAACAGACAAGAATAGCATTTCGGCCACGTCAAGACGCACCATAAATGAACAGCTGATATATTTAAATGCTAATACGTTCAACAAAGCAGAACACTTTATAAGGTACACATACTCGATCACTCTTTACACGGACTCGAAGCTTCTTCTTAAAACACTTATAAACGTCATAGAAATATTGATATTTGTTTGAAATATTGACGGTAAACAATTTGACGGAATGTTCCAGTTCTGTCACTGATTAAATTCTGAAGGGAGGTGATCCCCCGAAAGCAAATGTTAAGTAAATGTTTTCCACGTTTGCATACCGTGTAACGCTTTAAATCATTTTCTTCAAGTGACGCTTTTTGACGCCACTGTACAAGTCATTATTAAAAGCATGTGATAATTAGAGCAGTTGCTTCCTAGGAGTAAACGCTCTAATTCTCACAATGGTTTCAAAATTACACACTTCTAAACTGTTCCTTTGCTCTAGTAAATGCTCCTTTTAGGTAGATTTTAATCCAATGGGTTGGGTCTAAAATAGTTTGGGAGGGAATGAGTTAATCTTACCTGCTGTACTTTGTGAGTAATGTCATACAATTCATTTTAATTGAGTACCAGGAAGTGGAAAAATATGTATTACTTACGCTTGCAGTTAAACCCATCGCCGAAATAATTGTCCACTATTTTACACAGGCATATAAACGAGCCTTTAGTGTTGATGCAATAAGCGTGCAGGTCACACGGGTTAATAGTACACTCATCAATATCTGTAATACAAAACATGCGGTTCAAATGGTATCTTACAGGAAGAGATTGACTCTTGGAAGTAGTAACAATCAAACACGAAGATAAGTTTCATTTAAAGAACAGTTGTTTTGCAACTGACCACAGCGTGTTACTTTCCTTTCTGCATTTTTACATGCTCAAGGGGGGAAGAGATATATTCAAATAGCAGGATATAACAATGTTATTTAACTCTTTTCTTCATATAGACTTGTAAAATCTGTTTTATAGTTTCTTAAATGGCTACAATGTTCCACATCCATCATTACATGTCATCTGATACTAGTGGCAATCATAACATGTCATCTGATACTAGTGGCAATCATTACATGCCATCTCATACTAGTGGCAATCACTACAAGTAATCTTATGCTAGTGGCAATCATTAGATGTCATCTGATGTTAATGGCAATTATGACATGTCATCTGATACTAGTGACACTCATTACATGTCATTTGGTTCTAGTGGCAATAATTATATGTAATATGATACTACATGTATTTGAAATCATTACGTGTCATCTGATACTTGTGGCAATTATTATTTGATACACGTACCGTTTACATCATTTTAACGCTTAAGTTTCAACTGGACCATTCAAATACACAAACAGCTTGAGATTAACGTGAATATTTAAAGATGTTTTAAAAAAGCGTTACATAAAAAGTGCAGACCCTGGTGCGAGTGATCCTCTATCAGTCCTCACATCTGGGTATACACTGGTTGGATAGGACATTAGCGGTTCGTATCCCGGGTGTACAAAACAAAATAGCTATACATGTATATGACATACTATTTAATGTACGCAGTTTCTTACCTGTACACCTGTCAATACCATCGCCATGGTAACCCTGTTGACACGTGCATTCGGCCATTTCGTCGCAATTGGCATATTCATGACAGTCCGTGTCAAACGTGCACCTTGGTTCTGGAGAGTAATAACACTTTGATCGTAGCGTATTTGGGAAATGTCTGGCTAGAAATATTGTTTTCCTATATGGTTTTTAAAACGCACGTGATCAATGGAAAAGTAGTAAAGTCAAGCAGGCAAAGCCACATACAAGTCGCAACCAAAACACCGATAGACAGCAGGACACACACACAACCACACACCCAAACGCACACACACACACGAAATGAACACAGAAAACACCAAAAGACACACAATAACCAGAGACAAACGCCCCATACATGAACACAATCACAAGCACTAAGACGCAAGGCAAACAAAAGGAAGGGTGACAAAGAGAGTTACGCATTGGCACGGTCAGTAGCAAAAACACCACTTGGGGTTTAAACCGGTTTACGGACGTCCTAACCTCGCACTTCTCTCAAAGTCACCCTAGCTTTACAAATATTATAAATAAAGGTATCCCCGCTGGACTTACCCACAACATAGACGACGGCAAACACAGGACAACTTGTAAAACATAGCATAATAACTGTGACAATCCGTCAAATATGTACTCAATGATTTTACCTCGGCCTGTCATCGCGCAAGCAAAGAGGGAAGCGTAGCTACCGACTGTAAAAGGGTCGATAACCAAACATGTAGTGCGTTTCAATATAATAGGATCATAACCTTTCTTTTTAAATGTTTTAATGCGTTTTATAAACAAATCATGAAAATGGATATGACCCCGAATTTTCCTAAGTTTGTAGATAACATCCCCATAAAATTCTTGTAGAGAAATGCCTTGTCGTAGTAACGTCCGTAGATTGCAATTATATTTACTAATGAGAGGTAGGAAACACATTGAATGTAGAGCAATTCCTGCAAGTTGTTTGGATAGATCTCGATTGCAAAGTTGAATGCAAACTTATCAGTGCTTGTGTGGCGGCGGTAAAACGTCGCCCCGTACTTCATTCTCAGTGTTGTTATACATTCTGATCCTTCGAGATCTTGAATTTCAGTACTTCTTGTTCTGAAAATTGAATACAGCTTAAGCCGGTGCTAGAGGGCATGAGCAGTGTTGCACTTTCAATTACTGCTCATGAACATTCTCAATAAAACCGAGGCTGCAATTTTCTTATTTTGTGTTGCAATTTTTGCTTTCGAGGAATCACCACCCTTCAGATTTTATTATCTATGAATAATATAATAAATTCTGAAAGGGTGTGATCCCCGAGAATAAAAATTACAACACAAAAAAAGAAAATTGCAGACATGGTTTTATTGAGTCTGTTCATGAATAGTAATTGAAAGTGCAACACTGCTCACGCCCCTAGCACCGGATTAAGCGCTATTCAATTTTCAGAACAAGAAGTACTGAAATACATAATCTAGAAGAATCAGAAGGTATAACAACACTGAGAATGAAGTACGGGCGACGTTTTACGGCCGCCACACAAGCACTTAACACCTGCTGTTGTGAATATTATAAATTCAGTTATTTTTTACATGTATATCATCATTTAAATTTACAAAAAGGGAATGAGTTATTTCATCACAAACATACTCTAAATTAAGTAATTCTTGCAGGTTCTTAACAATAAGTGAATACATTTGACCAACAGAGGTCCAAACAAGATGCGTAAATTAAAACATTTTGAAGAATTACTTCTTTATTTCTCCACCAAACCCTATGTTGTAACCACTCTCTCTTCGAGACAATTCTAAAGAGTGGTCACAACATAGTGTTTGATAGAAAAATCACAACATGGGGTTTGATAGAGTAATCACAACATAGGGTTTGATGGAGTAGTCACAATATAAAAGTACAAAAATGAGTCATGCAGGAAACACCACATACAGAACAAACACTCGCCCGAACAGCAACACAAGGAAACAGCAAATGTACATAGGTAGAAAAAACAACAAGAGACGCACAAAGACAAAACAAACATACAATAGGAGGAAGATGGAAGTACCGCCTTGGAACGGTCAGTGACAAAAGTCACCGGGGGTTTAAACCGGTTTATGGGCGCCCAACCTCACCCTTATAAGTTTCGGATGGAGTATTAACAACATAGGGTTTGATGGAGTGGCCACAACATAGGGTTTGATGGAATAGTCACAACATAGGGTTTGATGGAATGGTAACAACATAAGGTTCGATGGAGTGGCAACAACACAGGGTTTGATGGAGAAATCACAAAATAGGGTTTGATGGAGAAGTGACTACATTCATATTTGAAAATGCCCGTTTATCTGTAACTCTTGACTTTAAAAAAAATAAAACACCACTGTTTCGAAATTTGAATACTTTTAGTCATTTATATAACATTGCGTTGCCATTGTATACAAATTACAGTAAACCGCTCTAAACCGGACATTAGATTTTATATAAATACCGATCTTTGAGACAAGTGGCTGCTTTAAATTCGTCTCTACTAGAATTTCTGGGTAGGGGGTTTACTGTATACCGTTAATGAAACTTTAACATTCTTTAACATTTAATCCTTCTCTTGCTGAATTTTAAAATACATTTCTCCTTCTTTGCATGTGTCCTGTTGTATAATTACATACATCTTCACTGTGTATAAGTGTATCGCTGTGAAATCACTGCTGTGGCGTTCACTGATTGCACAATCAACGTGTAAATAATGCAGGAGCTGACTAATCTGGGTCTTCACTATTTACAGGTAGGTATATTAACGTGAACAGCAAGCGAAGGGTTACAGTGGTAAATACGCTGTTCCTATCCACATAACGCGTTTCTTACGCGTCACCTACTCGTTTCTTATCCGTTTCTTTGCCGTTTCGTTCAGCTGGTTTCTAACCGTTTGTTTACGCGTTTCTTAACGTGTTTCCTAAAGTATAAGAGCCCGGATGAAAGGAGAGTAATCATGGACGAAAAGGGGGTAATCCTTGATATGGCCTTTCTTTGAAATGGGAGACATTCTCATTTACCTGTTGGGCACCCCTAATATGTAAAATTAAGATCAACAGTATTTAAAATTTTAATTCTCGTTTCATTTCGATAAGATCTAGTTAGATCTAGATCTATATTTAAATATGAATTTACAGTCTAATTGCGTTCATCTATGTGCTGTAAATGTCTTTGTTTTGCTACTATACGTACACTACCGTAGCAGTTATAGTAAAAGGAAATGAGAATAGATCTAGATCATATAAATCTAAACTATCTTTAAAACTAAAATTCATACTAATCTAAATTTTAAATTGGTCTAAAACGTTTGGATTTAACTTTGCGCTGAGCCATATATCTACAATTAATTAAAATATAGTTTTCTTGTATTTTTGGAGAAGCTAACATATAATACTTTTAGACCATTGGGCACATTATTTGGTATTTCAGTTACGTAATAATTCGTAACATTGTTAATAAGAAAACAGTGGTGTGATCACTGTCAAGACCATTGTCCTCTGCTGAGAGATTATCTAGGGTATGTACTGACCATATGGCACCTTTGATCGTATATTTAGGCTGGGTAAATAATAAAGTCTTCAACTGAAACAATTTATTTTCATGCATTCAAAACAATTAAATAGGTAGTATTTTTTAAATCTTGGAATGCGGGGAACAAAAGTACTGACATTTGAAAGCAGTGTAAACAGAGACATTATAGCCCCAAAATCAGGGTGTTGATCAGGGTCTTCACTAGTATTTTCATAGGCTTTAATAAAAATAATCTAGCAAATTTAAGCCTGATAATAATTACTGGAATATACAGTTAAATATTCCACTTTTAAATTTCTGCATACAAAGGTTTAGTGTTCACAAAGTAACAAAACAATAAAAACCAGGATTGAACCTCTAAACTTTCGTTGAGTGACGAATCGATTCTTATTTTTGGCTAACCAGTTTCATTTACGACTTTTTTTGAAAACGGCTTTCATCGATAAGATCCGAAATATTCGCATGAAGCGGAAAACTTATGCACCTACCGCAACTTCTCTGGTATAATCGTTTCTTTACGCGTTTAACGCGTTTAAACTGTTTATCGCGTAACCGTTCGTTAAGCGTTCGTTAACCGTTTACTACCCGTTTCTTACAAGTAGAAAAACGCGTGAATGGGTAGGAATAACGTATTTACCACTGTAACCCTTACACCGGCGCAGTCTGGATCGGTGGAAAAGATATTTAGATGACTGGTTTATACTTTGGCTGGGTTCTTTATATGACTTAAATGAATTCCAGATTTTATTAATTTCACTTCATATGGATATAAAATTTGAATTCCAGGAACGTTCAACAGCACTACCGTTTTCTTGTACTGGTAATAACAAATGGGAAATACTTACCATCGATATATACAGTAAAATTACAGACTCCAAACAATATATTAGTTTTGATTCTTGTCATCCAAAACACAATAAAATTAACTTTCCATTTTCTTTAGCTCGCATAATTTGTACACTTGTATGCAATTCGGATATTCTTATAAAACGATTAGAAGAATTGCATTAAATCTTATAAAATTAAATTATCCACCAGAAATAGGTAAGACAGGATTTATTTAAGCCTTTAAAATACCAAGATAGGAATCACTTACAGTTAAAAAAAATGAAGAGCACATTACTCCGTTTATTTAATCTTTTAATCCCAAGAATAAAGAGATATTTTGTATATTGAACAAAATATGGAGATTCTAAATAATTATATAACTATGAAAGGAATCACGAACAGTACTAGGGTGATTAACGGCAAACGGCAACTACCAAACTGAAAGCGCCTTCTTACCCGATTTGATTTTAAAGAATTTGGATTGCGTCCATCAGTCAACAAATGCAAAGAGCCCCGCGGTGGACTTTGTAGCTGCATAGTGAAAGGTTCTTTCTTATGTTTCAATAGGAAAGTATTCCTTGTAAAAGAAAATATGAACTGCACTGTTAGATATGTACTGTACGTTGCCATTTGTAATGAATGCAGAGAATGTTATATTACAGAAGGACAGTGCATGACCAACAGATCAGAGATCCATCAACACGAAAAATACTGTTAATTTAGACCATTGATTTTAGACCAGTGTTGCAATATAAATCCTATTTTTTCAATTTTTCTATTTTACAAATTTCACAACGATGATGTTTCAGCTAGGTTAATTATGGAAAATATTCCATACCGGTATTTAACCCAAAATTAAACATAATTTGATAACGTCATTGACGCCGTCTTTATGACGTCATGACGTCGCAACTGCTGCGTTACCAACTTACACCATTGCTACGTATTAATTTTTATTCCCCTTATGAAACCGGTAGGCAACAAAAAATGTAAAACTACACTAGTGGTGTCAGTTTATCTTTATAGTAAAATGTTCTTGTTATGGATTTTCTTTTCACCTATAGACAATGTATATATGACGTTAGACCCAGACCCGAGCACTCTTTGATGTGTTTGCACTGTGGCTGTCTAATGGACACATCGGCAAAAAAGACTTCTAAACAGTTCTAAAATAACAATAAGATTATTTCATAGTACTCATTTTGCCAATTTCATTAAAGTTAAAATGTCTTACTGCCACATCCGCTGTTTTCTGGTCCGTCTTTTTTATAACCATCTCCCGACATTCCTGGTGGGCATGCGCATGCCCAACTCTGAGTCTCAAAATTGTCCTTGCAGATGGCATTAGGAGCACAGCTGGCGGTTTCGTGGACTTTGCAACCGCTGAATTCCTCGGGGCTGATCACTGAAAAATAAAGCAAATAATTGCCGTCAGTGGATTTGCGAAACAAAAAGTGTTGTGATACAATCTTTGATAACCATGTTCTTTATATATAAGTCCTTTAACACCTATGCAAACAGGAAAACCCCAGTCCAAACGGGTCCTTTAGGAGTAGTCTCATCAGTATTTAATCTGTTTGCTTAACCCTGTTATCCATAGGCTATTCTAGACCCAACCTCTTTGAATAAATCTACCAAAAAGGAGCATTTACTATAGAATAAGGAGCATGGTAGAACTATGTAGCTTAAACGATGCCCTAAACGTGATTAATAGAAATCTGTCACTAGTTGTAAATGCTCTAACACAAAAAAACGCTTATTCACATCTTTCTATTGCAAACAATGAAAAACCTGGAGTCCACAGCTGACTCTATAGTGCACATATCGTGCCATCATTAGCCCCTCGGTAATTCACGGAAAGCTCATTGTTAGTTTTTTCACAAAACTGATTACTTTTAAAAATAACGAAATACGTATTAATATTGTATATCAGATGATCTCAATATATTCTCAACACGTCATAACACATGCATATGCACTACGGAAATGCATCAAACGCCTCTTGAAAACCGTTATCTCAACATACAAGACATTAAATTTATTAGGTATGTGGATGCGTAATGCAGAATGGAGGTCAAGCGGATAGATCCTTTTGGAGATTTCTGTATGAAGTGCATCCTATATCAAGCTGTTCTATCGCTCTGAAATCGTAGCAATAATACTAATTTGAACGTCTAGTTTAGATGGGTTTTGCTATATATTATAATTGTCAACATTTGGCCTGCTAAAGGCTGTTGAATGAATATATATGCAAATAGTTTTGATCGAAATGAGACGCCGAGTAAATCGGCGGCTTAACGGGATCCAAACTGTTTGACACCCGAATTGCAATTTGGTAGACAAATTGATTATGTATTGAATTTTGAAACTGTAGCAGGTGAACATTATTGCAAAAACAATTTGCTTAGAAGGCTAAAGGTTAATTCTCCTCGCTCATTATTGGCTATGAGTATATGGACTTGTTTAGATCCCTTTAACCCTTCACTCCATGAATAAAGTATGATTGTATAATCCCTAAGACAATAGATAACTCGAACTTGTATAACTCGAACATCGAATTGATTCGAAATTAAAGTTCGCGCCTTCCAAATTTGACAATGCAGGGATGCTCTAAAATATACTACCACGCATACCTAGAAACACCTGCGACATATTTATGCAGTTATAAATTAGAAACTTTCAGCATTACATTAGACCTGCATTAAGCTGTGAATCGAAGCAAATTTTCGGATTAGAAATAGGATAACTCGAACGCATGTTATCTCGAATTCAATTGTATGATCCCTTGGAGTTTGAGAGTTCGACGTTCAACTGTATGTTACCCATATATAGAGGACTCCGTGATAACATTTGCAAACGTTTTGGATCCAAATAATGCACCGATGATTAAAGCATTAATTATGATTTTTTTAATTTGAAGGAGACAACCCTCTCAGAAGATTCAAAGTGTTACGCCTACCACAGCAGTAACATAATAAACGTTTCAAGTATACGTCAATAACTTCACCCATCATGTGATAAACAGACAAGAATAGCATTTCGGGCACGTCAAGACGCACCATAAATGAACAGCTGATATATTTAAATGCTAATACGTTCAACGAAGCAGAACACTTTATAAGGTACACATACTCGATCACTCTTTACACGGACTCGAAGCTTCTTCTTAAAACACTTATAAACGTCATAGAAATATTGATATTTGTTTGAAATATTGACGGTAAACAATTTGACGGAATGTTCCAGTTCTGTCACTGATTAAATTCTGAAGGGAGGTGATCCCCCGAAAGCAAATGTTAAGTAAATGTTTTCCACGTTTGCATACCGTGTAACGCTTTAAATCATTTTCTTCAAGTGACGCTTTTTGACGCCACTGTACAAGTCATTATTAAAAGCATGTGATAATTAGAGCAGTTGCTTCCTAGGAGTAAACGCTCTGATTCTCACAATGGTTTCAAAATTACACACTTCTAAACTGTTCCTTTGCTCTAGTAAATGCTCCTTTTAGGTAGATTTTAATCCAATGGGTTGGGTCTAAAATAGTTTGGGAGGGAATGAGTTAATCTTACCTGCTGTACTTTGTGAGTAATGTCATACAATTCATTTTAATTGAGTACCAGGAAGTGGAGAAATATGTATTACTTACGCTTGCAGTTAAACCCATCGCCGAAATAATTGTCCACTATTTTACACAGGCATATAAACGAGCCTTTAGTGTTGATGCAATAAGCGTGCAGGTCACACGGGTTAATAGTACACTCATCAATATCTGTAATACAAAACATGCGGTTCAAATGGTATCTTACAGGAAGAGATTGACTCTTGGAAGTAGTAACAATCAAACACGAAGATAAGTTTCATTTAAAGAACAGTTGTTTTGCAGCTGACCACAGCGTGTTACTTTCCTTTCTGCATTTTTACATGCTCAAGGGGGGAAGAGATATATTCAAATAGCAGGATATAACAATGTTATTTAACTCTTTTCTTCATATAGACTTGTAAAATCTGTTTTATAGTTTCTTAAATGGCTACAATGTTCCACATCCATCATTACATGTCATCTGATACTAGTGGCAATCATAACATGTCATCTGATACTAGTGGCAATCATTACATGCCATCTCATACTAGTGGCAATCACTACAAGTAATCTTATGCTAGTGGCAATCATTAGATGTCATCTGATGTTAATGGCAATTATGACATGTCATCTGATACTAGTGACACTCATTACATGTCATTTGGTTCTAGTGGCAATAATTATATGTAATATGATACTACATGTATTTGAAATCATTACGTGTCATCTGATACTTGTGGCAATTATTATTTGATACACGTACCGTTTACATCATTTTAACGCTTAAGTTTCAACTGGACCATTCAAATACACAAACAGCTTGAGATTAACGTGAATATTTAAAGATGTTTTAAAAAAGCGTTACATAAAAAGTGCAGACCCTGGTGCGAGTGATCCTCTATCAGTCCTCACATCTGGGTATACACTGGTTGGATAGGACATTAGCGGTTCGTATCCCGGGTGTACAAAACAAAATAGCTATACATGTATATGACATACTATTTAATGTACGCAGTTTCTTACCTGTACACCTGTCAATACCATCGCCATGGTAACCCTGTTGACACGTGCATTCGGCCATTTCGTCGCAATTGGCATATTCATGACAGTCCGTGTCAAACGTGCACCTTGGTTCTGGAGAGTAATAACACTTTGATCGTAGCGTATTTGGGAAATGTCTGGCTAGAAATATTGTTTTCCTATATGGTTTTTAAAACGCACGTGATCAATGGAAAAGTAGTAAAGTCAAGCAGGCAAAGCCACATACAAGTCGCAACCAAAACACCGATAGACAGCAGGACACACACACAACCACACACCCAAACGCACACACACACACGAAATGAACACAGAAAACACCAAAAGACACACAATAACCAGAGACAAACGCCCCATACATGAACACAATCACAAGCACAAAGACGCAAGGCAAACAAAAGGAAGGGTGACAAAGAGAGTTACGCCTTGGCACGGTCAGTAGCAAAAACACCACTTGGGGTTTAAACCGGTTTACGGACGTCCTAACCTCGCACTTCTCTCAAAGTCACCCTAGCTTTACAAATATTATAAATAAAGGTATCCCCGCTGGACTTACCCACAACATAGACGACGGCAAACACAGGACAACTTGTAAAACATAGCATAATAACTGTGACAATCCGTCAAATATGTAATCAATGATTTTACTGAAGTCAGAGCACCTGCAGGTAAGCCTTTAAGGGCACGACAGGGAAAAAGTAATACATGAGTCTGGTAAGCTCATCCTGTATCCAAGTTTAAGAGTATACCATCATAGAGTACTACCCTCGGCCTGTCATCGCGCAAGCAAAGAGGGAAGCGTAGCTACCGACTGTAAAAGGGTCGATAACCAAACATGTAGTGCGTTTCAATATAATAGGATCATAACCTTTCTTTTTAAATGTTTTAATGCGTTTTATAAACAAATCATGAAAATGGATATGACCCCGAATTTTCCTAAGTTTGTAGATAACATCCCCATAAAATTCTTGTAGAGAAATGCCTTGTCGTAGTAACGTCCGTAGATTGCAATTATATTTACTAATGAGAGGTAGGAAACACATTGAATGTAGAGCAATTCCTGCAAGTTGTTTGGATAGATCTCGATTGCAAAGTTGAATGCAAACTTATCAGTGCTTGTGTGGCGGCGGTAAAACGTCGCCCCGTACTTCATTCTCAGTGTTGTTATACATTCTGATCCTTCGAGATCTTGAATTTCAGTACTTCTTGTTCTGAAAATTGAATACAGCTTAAGCCGGTGCTAGAGGGCATGAGCAGTGTTGCACTTTCAATTACTGCTCATGAACATTCTCAATAAAACCGAGGCTGCAATTTTCTTATTTTGTGTTGCAATTTTTGCTTTCGAGGAATCACCACCCTTCAGATTTTATTATCTATGAATAATATAATAAATTCTGAAAGGGTGTGATCCCCGAGAATAAAAATTACAACACAAAAAAAGAAAATTGCAGACATGGTTTTATTGAGTCTGTTCATGAATAGTAATTGAAAGTGCAACACTGCTCACGCCCCTAGCACCGGATTAAGCGCTATTCAATTTTCAGAACAAGAAGTACTGAAATACATAATCTAGAAGAATCAGAAGGTATAACAACACTGAGAATGAAGTACGGGCGACGTTTTACGGCCGCCACACAAGCACTTAACACCTGCTGTTGTGAATATTATAAATTCAGTTATTTTTTACATGTATATCATCATTTAAATTTACAAAAAGGGAATGAGTTATTTCATCACAAACATACTCTAAATTAAGTTATTCTTGCAGGTTCTTAACAATAAGTGAATACATTTGACCAACAGAGGTCCAAACAAGATGCGTAAATTAAAACATTTTGAAGAATTACTTCTTTATTTCTCCACCAAACCCTATGTTGTAACCACTCTCTCTTCGAGACAATTCTAAAGAGTGGTCACAACATAGTGTTTGATAGAAAAATCACAACATGGGGTTTGATAGAGTAATCACAACATAGGGTTTGATGGAGTAGTCACAATATAAAAGTACAAAAATGAGTCATGCAGGAAACACCACATACAGAACAAACACTCGCCCGAACAGCAACACAAGGAAACAGCAAATGTACATAGGTAGAAAAAACAACAAGAGACGCACAAAGACAAAACAAACATACAATAGGAGGAAGATGGAAGTACCGCCTTGGAACGGTCAGTGACAAAAGTCACCGGGGGTTTAAACCGGTTTATGGGCGCCCAACCTCACCCTTATAAGTTTCGGATGGAGTATTAACAACATAGGGTTTGATGGAGTGGCCACAACATAGGGTTTGATGGAATAGTCACAACATAGGGTTTGATGGAATGGTAACAACATAAGGTTCGATGGAGTGGCAACAACACAGGGTTTGATGGAGAAATCACAAAATAGGGTTTGATGGAGAAGTGACTACATTCATATTTGAAAATGCCCGTTTATCTGTAACTCTTGACTTTAAAAAAAATAAAACACCACTGTTTCGAAATTTGAATACTTTTAGTCATTTATATAACATTGCGTTGCCATTGTATACAAATTACAGTAAACCGCTCTAAACCGGACATTAGATTTTATATAAATACCGATCTTTGAGACAAGTGGCTGCTTTAAATTCGTCTCTACTAGAATTTCTGGGTAGGGGGTTTACTGTATACCGTTAATGAAACTTTAACATTCTTTAACATTTAATCCTTCTCTTGCTGAATTTTAAAATACATTTCTCCTTCTTTGCATGTGTCCTGTTGTATAATTACATACATCTTCACTGTGTATAAGTGTATCGCTGTGAAATCACTGCTGTGGCGTTCACTGATTGCACAATCAACGTGTAAATAATGCAGGAGCTGACTAATCTGGGTCTTCACTATTTACAGGTAGGTATATTAACGTGAACAGCAAGCGAAGGGTTACAGTGGTAAATACGCTGTTCCTATCCACATAACGCGTTTCTTACGCGTCACCTACTCGTTTCTTATCCGTTTCTTTGCCGTTTCGTTCAGCTGGTTTCTAACCGTTTGTTTACGCGTTTCTTAACGTGTTTCCTAAAGTATAAGAGCCCGGATGAAAGGAGAGTAATCATGGACGAAAAGGGGGTAATCCTTGATATGGCCTTTCTTTGAAATGGGAGACATTCTCATTTACCTGTTGGGCACCCCTAATATGTAAAATTAAGATCAACAGTATTTAAAATTTTAATTCTCGTTTCATTTCGATAAGATCTAGTTAGATCTAGATCTATATTTAAATATGAATTTACAGTCTAATTGCGTTCATCTATGTGCTGTAAATGTCTTTGTTTTGCTACTATACGTACACTACCGTAGCAGTTATAGTAAAAGGAAACGAGAATAGATCTAGATCATATAAATCTAAACTATCTTTAAAACTAAAATTCATACTAATCTAAATTTTAAATTGGTCTAAAACGTTTGGATTTAACTTTGCGCTGAGCCATATATCTACAATTAATTAAAATATAGTTTTCTTGTATTTTTGGAGAAGCTAACATATAATACTTTTAGACCATTGGGCACATTATTTGGTATTTCAGTTACGTAATAATTCGTAACATTGTTAATAAGAAAACAGTGGTGTGATCACTGTCAAGACCATTGTCCTCTGCTGAGAGATTATCTAGGGTATGTACTGACCATATGGCACCTTTGATCGTATATTTAGGCTGGGTAAATAATAAAGTCTTCAACTGAAACAATTTATTTTCATGCATTCAAAACAATTAAATAGGTAGTATTTTTTAAATCTTGGAATGCGGGGAACAAAAGTACTGACATTTGAAAGCAGTGTAAACAGAGACATTATAGCCCCAAAATCAGGGTGTTGATCAGGGTCTTCACTAGTATTTTCATAGGCTTTAATAAAAATAATCTAGCAAATTTAAGCCTGATAATAATTAATGGAATATACAGTTAAATATTCCACTTTTAAATTTCTGCATACAAAGGTTTAGTGTTCACAAAGTAACAAAACAATAAAAACCAGGATTGAACCTCTAAACTTTCGTTGAGTGACGAATCGATTCTTATTTTTGGCTAACCAGTTTCATTTACGACTTTTTTTGAAAACGGCTTTCATCGATAAGATCCGAAATATTCGCATGAAGCGGAAAACTTATGCACCTACCGCAACTTCTCTGGTATAATCGTTTATTTACGCGTTTAACGCGTTTAAACTGTTTATCGCGTAACCGTTCGTTAAGCGTTCGTTAACCGTTTACTACCCGTTTCTTACAAGTAGAAAAACGCGTGAATGGGTAGGAATAACGTATTTACCACTGTAACCCTTACACCGGCGCAGTCTGGATCGGTGGAAAAGATATTTAGATGACTGGTTTATACTTTGGCTGGGTTCTTTATATGACTTAAATGAATTCCAGATTTTATTAATTTCACTTCATATGGATATAAAATTTGAATTCCAGGAACGTTCAACAGCACTACCGTTTTCTTGTACTGGTAATAACAAATGGGAAATACTTACCATCGATATATACAGTAAAATTACAGACTCCAAACAATATATTAGTTTTGATTCTTGTCATCCAAAACACAATAAAATTAACTTTCCATTTTCTTTAGCTCGCATAATTTGTACACTTGTATGCAATTCGGATATTCTTATAAAACGATTAGAAGAATTGCATTAAATCTTATAAAATTAAATTATCCACCAGAAATAGGTAAGACAGAATTTATTTAAGCCTTTAAAATACCAAGATAGGAATCACTTACAGTTAAAAAAAATGAAGAGCACATTACTCTGTTTATTTAATCTTTTAATCCCAAGAATAAAGAGATATTTTGTATATTGAACAAAATATGGAGATTCTAAATAATTATATAACTATGAAAGGAATCACGAACAGTACTAGGGTGATTAACGGCAAACGGCAACTACCAAACTGAAAGCGCCTTCTTACCCGATTTGATTTTAAAGAATTTGGATTGCGTCCATCAGTCAACAAATGCAAAGAGCCCCGCTGTGGACTTTGTAGCTGCATAGTGAAAGGTTCTTTCTTATGTTTCAATAGGAAAGTATTCCTTGTAAAAGAAAATATGAACTGCACTGTTAGATATGTACTGTACGTTGCCATTTGTAATGAATGCAGAGAATGTTATATTACAGAAGGACAGTGCATGACCAACAGATCAGAGATCCATCAACACGAAAAATACTGTTAATTTAGACCATTGATTTTAGACCAGTGTTGCAATATAAATCCTATTTTTTCAATTTTTCTATTTTACAAATTTCACAACGATGATGTTTCAGCTAGGTTAATTATGGAAAATATTCCATACCGGTATTTAACCCAAAATTAAACATAATTTGATAACGTCATTGACGCCGTCTTTATGACGTCATGACGTCGCAACTGCTGCGTTACCAACTTACACCATTGCTACGTATTAATTTTTATTCCCCTTATGAAACCGGTAGGCAACAAAAAATGTAAAACTACACTAGTGGTGTCAGTTTATCTTTATAGTAAAATGTTCTTGTTATGGATTTTCTTTTCACCTATAGACAATGTATATATGACGTTAGACCCAGACCCGAGCACTCTTTGATGTGTTTGCACTGTGGCTGTCTAATGGACACATCGGCAAAAAAGACTTCTAAACAGTTCTAAAATAACAATAAGATTATTTCATAGTACTCATTTTGCCAATTTCATTAAAGTTAAAATGTCTTACTGCCACATCCGCTGTTTTCTGGTCCGTCTTTTTTATAACCATCTCCCGACATTCCTGGTGGGCATGCGCATGCCCAACTCTGAGTCTCAAAATTGTCCTTGCAGATGGCATTAGGAGCACAGCTGGCGGTTTCGTGGACTTTGCAACCGCTGAATTCCTCGGGGCTGATCACTGAAAAATAAAGCAAATAATTGCCGTCAGTGGATTTGCGAAACAAAAAGTGTTGTGATACAATCTTTGATAACCATGTTCTTTATATATAAGTCCTTTAACACCTATGCAAACAGGAAAACCCCAGTCCAAACGGGTCCTTTAGGAGTAGTCTCATCAGTATTTAATCTGTTTGCTTAACCCTGTTATCCATAGGCTATTCTAGACCCAACCTCTTTGAATAAATCTACCAAAAAGGAGCATTTACTATAGAATAAGGAGCATGGTAGAACTATGTAGCTTAAACGATGCCCTAAACGTGATTAATAGAAATCTGTCACTAGTTGTAAATGCTCTAACACAAAAAAACGCTTATTCACATCTTTCTATTGCAAACAATGAAAAACCTGGAGTCCACAGCTGACTCTATAGTGCACATATCGTGCCATCATTAGCCCCTCGGTAATTCACGGAAAGCTCATTGTTAGTTTTTTCACAAAACTGATTACTTTTAAAAATAACGAAATACGTATTAATATTGTATATCAGATGATTTCAATATATTCTCAACACGTCATAACACATGCATATGCACTACGGAAATGCATCAAACGCCTCTTGAAAACCGTTATCTCAACATACAAGACATTAAATTTATTAGGTATGTGGATGCGTAATGCAGAATGGAGGTCAAGCGGATAGATCCTTTTGGAGATTTCTGTATGAAGTGCATCCTATATCAAGCTGTTCTATCGCTCTGAAATCGTAGCAATAATACTAATTTGAACGTCTAGTTTAGATGGGTTTTGCTATATATTATAATTGTCAACATTTGGCCTGCTAAAGGCTGTTGAATGAATATATATGCAAATAGTTTTGATCGAAATGAGACGCCGAGTAAATCGGCGGCTTAACGGGATCCAAACTGTTTGACACCCGAATTGCAATTTGGTAGACAAATTGATTATGTATTGAATTTTGAAACTGTAGCAGGTGAACATTATTGCAAAAACAATTTGCTTAGAAGGCTAAAGGTTAATTCTCCTCGCTCATTATTGGCTATGAGTATATGGACTTGTTTAGATCTCTTTAACCCTTCACTCCATGAATAAAGTATGATTGTATAATCCTTAAGACAATAGATAACTCGAACTTGTATAACTCGAACATCGAATTGATTCGAAATTAAAGTTCGCGCCTTCCAAATTTGACAATGCAGGGATGCTCTAAAATATACTACCACGCATACCTAGAAACACCTGCGACATATTTATGCAGTTATAAATTAGAAACTTTCAGCATTACATTAGACCTGCATTAAGCTGTGAATCGAAGCAAATTTTCGGATTAGAAATAGGATAACTCGAACGCATGTTATCTCGAATTCAATTGTATGATCCCTTGGAGTTTGAGAGTTCGACGTTCAACTGTATGTTACCCATATATAGAGGACTCCGTGATAACATTTGCAAACGTTTTGGATCCAAATAATGCACCGATGATTAAAGCATTAATTATGATTTTTTTAATTTGAAGGAGACAACCCTCTCAGAAGATTCAAAGTGTTACGCCTACCACAGCAGTAACATAATAAACGTTTCAAGTATACGTCAATAACTTCACCCATCATGTGATAAACAGACAAGAATAGCATTTCGGCCACGTCAAGACGCACCATAAATGAACAGCTGATATATTTAAATGCTAATACGTTCAACGAAGCAGAACACTTTATAAGGTACACATACTCGATCACTCTTTACACGGACTCGAAGCTTCTTCTTAAAACACTTATAAACGTCATAGAAATATTGATATTTGTTTGAAATATTGACGGTAAACAATTTGACGGAATGTTCCAGTTCTGTCACTGATTAAATTCTGAAGGGAGGTGATCCCCCGAAAGCAAATGTTAAGTAAATGTTTTCCACGTTTGCATACCGTGTAACGCTTTAAATCATTTTCTTCAAGTGACGCTTTTTGACGCCACTGTACAAGTCATTATTAAAAGCATGTGATAATTAGAGCAGTTGCTTCCTAGGAGTAAACGCTCTAATTCTCACAATGGTTTCAAAATTACACACTTCTAAACTGTTCCTTTGCTCTAGTAAATGCTCCTTTTAGGTAGATTTTAATCCAATGGGTTGGGTCTAAAATAGTTTGGGAGGGAATGAGTTAATCTTACCTGCTGTACTTTGTGAGTAATGTCATACAATTCATTTTAATTGAGTACCAGGAAGTGGAGAAATATGTATTACTTACGCTTGCAGTTAAACCCATCGCCGAAATAATTGTCCACTATTTTACACAGGCATATAAACGAGCCTTTAGTGTTGATGCAATAAGCGTGCAGGTCACACGGGTTAATAGTACACTCATCAATATCTGTAATACAAAACATGCGGTTCAAATGGTATCTTACAGGAAGAGATTGACTCTTGGAAGTAATAACAATCAAACACGAAGATAAGTTTCATTTAAAGAACAGTTGTTTTGCAGCTGACCACAGCGTGTTACTTTCCTTTCTGCATTTTTACATGCTCAAGGGGGGAAGAGATATATTCAAATAGCAGGATATAACAATGTTATTTAACTCTTTTCTTCATATAGACTTGTAAAATCTGTTTTATAGTTTCTTAAATGGCTACAATGTTCCACATCCATCATTACATGTCATCTGATACTAGTGGCAATCATAACATGTCATCTGATACTAGTGGCAATCATTACATGCCATCTCATACTAGTGGCAATCACTACAAGTAATCTTATGCTAGTGGCAATCATTAGATGTCATCTGATGTTAATGGCAATTATGACATGTCATCTGATACTAGTGACACTCATTACATGTCATTTGGTTCTAGTGGCAATAATTATATGTAATATGATACTACATGTATTTGAAATCATTACGTGTCATCTGATACTTGTGGCAATTATTATTTGATACACGTACCGTTTACATCATTTTAACGCTTAAGTTTCAACTGGACCATTCAAATACACAAACAGCTTGAGATTAACGTGAATATTTAAAGCTGTTTTAAAAAAGCGTTACATAAAAAGTGCAGACCCTGGTGCGAGTGATCCTCTATCAGTCCTCACATCTGGGTATACACTGGTTGGATAGGACATTAGCGGTTCGTATCCCGGGTGTACAAAACAAAATAGCTATACATGTATATGACATACTATTTAATGTACGCAGTTTCTTACCTGTACACCTGTCAATACCATCGCCATGGTAACCCTGTTGACACGTACATTCGGCCATTTCGTCGCAATTGGCATATTCATGACAGTCCGTGTCAAACGTGCACCTTGGTTCTGGAGAGTAATAACACTTTGATCGTAGCGTATTTGGGAAATGTCTGGCTAGAAATATTGTTTTCCTATATGGTTTTTAAAACGCACGTGATCAATGGAAAAGTAGTAAAGTCAAGCAGGCAAAGCCACATACAAGTCGCAACCAAAACACCGATAGACAGCAGGACACACACACAACCACACACCCAAACGCACACACACACACGAAATGAACACAGAAAACACCAAAATACACACAATAACCAGAGACAAACGCCCCATACATGAACACAATCACAAGCACAAAGACGCAAGGCAAACAAAAGGAAGGGTGACAAAGAGAGTTACGCCTTGGCACGGTCAGTAGCAAAAACACCACTTGGGGTTTAAACCGGTTTACGGACGTCCTAACCTCGCACTTCTCTCAAAGTCACCCTAGCTTTACAAATATTATAAATAAAGGTATCCCCGCTGGACTTACCCACAACATAGACGACGGCAAACACAGGACAACTTGTAAAACATAGCATAATAACTGTGACAATCCGTCAAATATGTACTCAATGATTTTACTGAAGTCAGAGCACCTGCAGGTAAGCCTTTAAGGGCACGACAGGGAAAAAGTAATACATGAGTCTGGTAAGCTCATCCTGTATCCAAGTTTAAGAGTATACCATCATAGAGTACTACCCTCGGCCTGTCATCGCGCAAGCAAAGAGGGAAGCGTAGCTACCGACTGTAAAAGGGTCGATAACCAAACATGTAGTGCGTTTCAATATAATAGGATCATAACCTTTCTTTTTAAATGTTTTAATGCGTTTTATAAACAAATCATGAAAATGGATATGACCCCGAATTTTCCTAAGTTTGTAGATAACATCCCCATAAAATTCTTGTAGAGAAATGCCTTGTCGTAGTAACGTCCGTAGATTGCAATTATATTTACGAATGAGAGGTAGGAAACACATTGAATGTAGAGCAATTCCTGCAAGTTGTTTGGATAGATCTCGATTGCAAAGTTGAATGCAAACTTATCAGTGCTTGTGTGGCGGCGGTAAAACGTCGCCCCGTACTTCATTCTCAGTGTTGTTATACATTCTGATCCTTCGAGATCTTGAATTTCAGTACTTCTTGTTCTGAAAATTGAATACAGCTTAAGCCGGTGCTAGAGGGCATGAGCAGTGTTGCACTTTCAATTACTGCTCATGAACATTCTCAATAAAACCGAGGCTGCAATTTTCTTATTTTGTGTTGCAATTTTTGCTTTCGAGGAATCACCACCCTTCAGATTTTATTATCTATGAATAATATAATAAATTCTGAAAGGGTGTGATCCCCGAGAATAAAAATTACAACACAAAAAAAGAAAATTGCAGACATGGTTTTATTGAGTCTGTTCATGAATAGTAATTGAAAGTGCAACACTGCTCACGCCCCTAGCACCGGATTAAGCGCTATTCAATTTTCAGAACAAGAAGTACTGAAATACATAATCTAGAAGAATCAGAAGGTATAACAACACTGAGAATGAAGTACGGGCGACGTTTTACGGCCGCCACACAAGCACTTAACACCTGCTGTTGTGAATATTATAAATTCACTTATTTTTTACATGTATATCATCATTTAAATTTACAAAAAGGGAATGAGTTATTTCATCACAAACATACTCTAAATTAAGTTATTCTTGCAGGTTCTTAACAATAAGTGAATACATTTGACCAACAGAGGTCCAAACAAGATGCGTAAATTAAAACATTTTGAAGAATTACTTCTTTATTTCTCCACCAAACCCTATGTTGTAACCACTCTCTCTTCGAGACAATTCTAAAGAGTGGTCACAACATAGTGTTTGATAGAAAAATCACAACATGGGGTTTGATAGAGTAATCACAACATAGGGTTTGATGGAGTAGTCACAATATAAAAGTACAAAAATGAGTCATGCAGGAAACACCACATACAGAACAAACACTCGCCCGAACAGCAACACAAGGAAACAGCAAATGTACATAGGTAGAAAAAACAACAAGAGACGCACAAAGACAAAACAAACATACAATAGGAGGAAGATGGAAGTACCGCCTTGGAACGGTCAGTGACAAAAGTCACCGGGGGTTTAAACCGGTTTATGGGCGCCCAACCTCACCCTTATAAGTTTCGGATGGAGTATTAACAACATAGGGTTTGATGGAGTGGCCACAACATAGGGTTTGATGGAATAGTCACAACATAGGGTTTGATGGAATGGTAACAACATAAGGTTCGATGGAGTGGCAACAACACAGGGTTTGATGGAGAAATCACAAAATAGGGTTTGATGGAGAAGTGACTACATTCATATTTGAAAATGCCCGTTTATCTGTAACTCTTGACTTTAAAAAAAATAAAACACCACTGTTTCGAAATTTGAATACTTTTAGTCATTTATATAACATTGCGTTGCCATTGTATACAAATTACAGTAAACCGCTCTAAACCGGACATTAGATTTTATATAAATACCGATCTTTGAGACAAGTGGCTGCTTTAAATTCGTCTCTACTAGAATTTCTGGGTAGGGGGTTTACTGTATACCGTTAATGAAACTTTAACATTCTTTAACATTTAATCCTTCTCTTGCTGAATTTTAAAATACATTTCTCCTTCTTTGCATGTGTCCTGTTGTATAATTACATACATCTTCACTGTGTATAAGTGTATCGCTGTGAAATCACTGCTGTGGCGTTCACTGATTGCACAATCAACGTGTAAATAATGCAGGAGCTGACTAATCTGGGTCTTCACTATTTACAGGTAGGTATATTAACGTGAACAGCAAGCGAAGGGTTACAGTGGTAAATACGCTGTTCCTATCCACATAACGCGTTTCTTACGCGTCACCTACTCGTTTCTTATCCGTTTCTTTGCCGTTTCGTTCAGCTGGTTTCTAACCGTTTGTTTACGCGTTTCTTAACGTGTTTCCTAAAGTATAAGAGCCCGGATGAAAGGAGAGTAATCATGGACGAAAAGGGGGTAATCCTTGATATGGCCTTTCTTTGAAATGGGAGACATTCTCATTTACCTGTTGGGCACCCCTAATATGTAAAATTAAGATCAACAGTATTTAAAATTTTAATTCTCGTTTCATTTCGATAAGATCTAGTTAGATCTAGATCTATATTTAAATATGAATTTACAGTCTAATTGCGTTCATCTATGTGCTGTAAATGTCTTTGTTTTGCTACTATACGTACACTACCGTAGCAGTTATAGTAAAAGGAAATGAGAATAGATCTAGATCATATAAATCTAAACTATCTTTAAAACTAAAATTCATACTAATCTAAATTTTAAATTGGTCTAAAACGTTTGGATTTAACTTTGCGCTGAGCCATATATCTACAATTAATTAAAATATAGTTTTCTTGTATTTTTGGAGAAGCTAACATATAATACTTTTAGACCATTGGGCACATTATTTGGTATTTCAGTTACGTAATAATTCGTAACATTGTTAATAAGAAAACAGTGGTGTGATCACTGTCAAGACCATTGTCCTCTGCTGAGAGATTATCTAGGGTATGTACTGACCATATGGCACCTTTGATCGTATATTTAGGCTGGGTAAATAATAAAGTCTTCAACTGAAACAATTTATTTTCATGCATTCAAAACAATTAAATAGGTAGTATTTTTTAAATCTTGGAATGCGGGGAACAAGAGTACTGACATTTGAAAGCAGTGTAAACAGAGACATTATAGCCCCAAAATCAGGGTGTTGATCAGGGTCTTCACTAGTATTTTCATAGGCTTTAATAAAAATAATCTAGCAAATTTAAGCCTGATAATAATTAATGGAATATACAGTTAAATATTCCACTTTTAAATTTCTGCATACAAAGGTTTAGTGTTCACAAAGTAACAAAACAATAAAAACCAGGATTGAACCTCTAAACTTTCGTTGAGTGACGAATCGATTCTTATTTTTGGCTAACCAGTTTCATTTACGACTTTTTTTGAAAACGGCTTTCATCGATAAGATCCGAAATATTCGCATGAAGCGGAAAACTTATGCACCTACCGCAACTTCTCTGGTATAATCGTTTCTTTACGCGTTTAACGCGTTTAAACTGTTTATCGCGTAACCGTTCGTTAAGCGTTCGTTAACCGTTTACTACCCGTTTCTTACAAGTAGAAAAACGCGTGAATGGGTAGGAATAACGTATTTACCACTGTAACCCTTACACCGGCGCAGTCTGGATCGGTGGAAAAGATATTTAGATGACTGGTTTATACTTTGGCTGGGTTCTTTATATGACTTAAATGAATTCCAGATTTTATTCATTTCACTTCATATGGATATAAAATTTGAATTCCAGGAACGTTCAACAGCACTACCGTTTTCTTGTACTGGTAATAACAAATGGGAAATACTTACCATCGATATATACAGTAAAATTACAGACTCCAAACAATATATTAGTTTTGATTCTTGTCATCCAAAACACAATAAAATTAACTTTCCATTTTCTTTAGCTCGCATAATTTGTACACTTGTATGCAATTCGGATATTCTTATAAAACGATTAGAAGAATTGCATTAAATCTTATAAAATTAAATTATCCACCAGAAATAGGTAAGACAGGATTTATTTAAGCCTTTAAAATACCAAGATAGGAATCACTTACAGTTAAAAAAAATGAAGAGCACATTACTCCGTTTATTTAATCTTTTAATCCCAAGAATAAAGAGATATTTTGTATATTGAACAAAATATGGAGATTCTAAATAATTATATAACTATGAAAGGAATCACGAACAGTACTAGGGTGATTAACGGCAAACGGCAACTACCAAACTGAAAGCGCCTTCTTACCCGATTTGATTTTAAAGAATTTGGATTGCGTCCATCAGTCAACAAATGCAAAGAGCCCCGCTGTGGACTTTGTAGCTGCATAGTGAAAGGTTCTTTCTTATGTTTCAATAGGAAAGTATTCCTTGTAAAAGAAAATATGAACTGCACTGTTAGATATGTACTGTACGTTGCCATTTGTAATGAATGCAGAGAATGTTATATTACAGAAGGACAGTGCATGACCAACAGATCAGAGATCCATCAACACGAAAAATACTGTTAATTTAGACCATTGATTTTAGACCAGTGTTGCAATATAAATCCTATTTTTTCAATTTTTCTATTTTACAAATTTCACAACGATGATGTTTCAGCTAGGTTAATTATGGAAAATATTCCATACCGGTATTTAACCCAAAATTAAACATAATTTGATAACGTCATTGACGCCGTCTTTATGACGTCATGACGTCGCAACTGCTGCGTTACCAACTTACACCATTGCTACGTATTAATTTTTATTCCCCTTATGAAACCGGTAGGCAACAAAAAATGTAAAACTACACTAGTGGTGTCAGTTTATCTTTATAGTAAAATGTTCTTGTTATGGATTTTCTTTTCACCTATAGACAATGTATATATGACGTTAGACCCAGACCCGAGCACTCTTTGATGTGTTTGCACTGTGGCTGTCTAATGGACACATCGGCAAAAAAGACTTCTAAACAGTTCTAAAATAACAATAAGATTATTTCATAGTACTCATTTTGCCAATTTCATTAAAGTTAAAATGTCTTACTGCCACATCCGCTGTTTTCTGGTCCGTCTTTTTTATAACCATCTCCCGACATTCCTGGTGGGCATGCGCATGCCCAACTCTGAGTCTCAAAATTGTCCTTGCAGATGGCATTAGGAGCACAGCTGGCGGTTTCGTGGACTTTGCAACCGCTGAATTCCTCGGGGCTGATCACTGAAAAATAAAGCAAATAATTGCCGTCAGTGGATTTGCGAAACAAAAAGTGTTGTGATACAATCTTTGATAACCATGTTCTTTATATATAAGTCCTTTAACACCTATGCAAACAGGAAAACCCCAGTCCAAACGGGTCCTTTAGGAGTAGTCTCATCAGTATTTAATCTGTTTGCTTAACCCTGTTATCCATAGGCTATTCTAGACCCAACCTCTTTGAATAAATCTACCAAAAAGGAGCATTTACTATAGAATAAGGAGCATGGTAGAACTATGTAGCTTAAACGATGCCCTAAACGTGATTAATAGAAATCTGTCACTAGTTGTAAATGCTCTAACACAAAAAAACGCTTATTCACATCTTTCTATTGCAAACAATGAAAAACCTGGAGTCCACAGCTGACTCTATAGTGCACATATCGTGCCATCATTAGCCCCTCGGTAATTCACGGAAAGCTCATTGTTAGTTTTTTCACAAAACTGATTACTTTTAAAAATAACGAAATACGTATTAATATTGTATATCAGATGATCTCAATATATTCTCAACACGTCATAACACATGCATATGCACTACGGAAATGCATCAAACGCCTCTTGAAAACCGTTATCTCAACATACAAGACATTAAATTTATTAGGTATGTGGATGCGTAATGCAGAATGGAGGTCAAGCGGATAGATCCTTTTGGAGATTTCTGTATGAAGTGCATCCTATATCAAGCTGTTCTATCGCTCTGAAATCGTAGCAATAATACTAATTTGAACGTCTAGTTTAGATGGGTTTTGCTATATATTATAATTGTCAACATTTGGCCTGCTAAAGGCTGTTGAATGAATATATATGCAAATAGTTTTGATCGAAATGAGACGCCGAGTAAATCGGCGGCTTAACGGGATCCAAACTGTTTGACACCCTAATTGCAATTTGGTAGACAAATTGATTATGTATTGAATTTTGAAACTGTAGCAGGTGAACATTATTGCAAAAACAATTTGCTTAGAAGGCTAAAGGTTAATTCTCCTCGCTCATTATTGGCTATGAGTATATGGACTTGTTTAGATCTCTTTAACCCTTCACTCCATGAATAAAGTATGATTGTATAATCCTTAAGACAATAGATAACTCGAACTTGTATAACTCGAACATCGAATTGATTCGAAATTAAAGTTCGCGCCTTCCAAATTTGACAATGCAGGGATGCTCTAAAATATACTACCACACATACCTAGAAACACCTGCGACATATTTATGCAGTTATAAATTAGAAACTTTCAGCATTACATTAGACCTGCATTAAGCTGTGAATCGAAGCAAATTTTCGGATTAGAAATAGGATAACTCGAACGCATGTTATCTCGAATTCAATTGTATGATCCCTTGGAGTTTGAGAGTTCGACGTTCAACTGTATGTTACCCATATATAGAGGACTCCGTGATAACATTTGCAAACGTTTTGGATCCAAATAATGCACCGATGATTAAAGCATTAATTATGATTTTTTTTAATTTGAAGGAGACAACCCTCTCAGAAGATTCAAAGTGTTACGCCTACCACAGCAGTAACATAATAAACGTTTCAAGTATACGTCAATAACTTCACCCATCATGTGATAAACAGACAAGAATAGCATTTCGGCCACGTCAAGACGCACCATAAATGAACAGCTGATATATTTAAATGCTAATACGTTCAACGAAGCAGAACACTTTATAAGGTACACATACTCGATCACTCTTTACACGGACTCGAAGCTTCTTCTTAAAACACTTATAAACGTCATAGAAATATTGATATTTGTTTGAAATATTGACGGTAAACAATTTGACGGAATGTTCCAGTTCTGTCACTGATTAAATTCTGAAGGGAGGTGATCCCCCGAAAGCAAATGTTAAGTAAATGTTTTCCACGTTTGCATACCGTGTAACGCTTTAAATCATTTTCTTCAAGTGACGCTTTTTGACGCCACTGTACAAGTCATTATTAAAAGCATGTGATAATTAGAGCAGTTGCTTCCTAGGAGTAAACGCTCTAATTCTCACAATGGTTTCAAAATTACACACTTCTAAACTGTTCCTTTGCTCTAGTAAATGCTCCTTTTAGGTAGATTTTAATCCAATGGGTTGGGTCTAAAATAGTTTGGGAGGGAATGAGTTAATCTTACCTGCTGTACTTTGTGAGTAATGTCATACAATTCATTTTAATTGAGTACCAGGAAGTGGAGAAATATGTATTACTTACGCTTGCAGTTAAACCCATCGCCGAAATAATTGTCCACTGTTTTACACAGGCATATAAACGAGCCTTTAGTGTTGATGCAATAAGCGTGCAGGTCACACGGGTTAATAGTACACTCATCAATATCTGTAATACAAAACATGCGGTTCAAATGGTATCTTACAGGAAGAGATTGACTCTTGGAAGTAGTAACAATCAAACACGAAGATAAGTTTCATTTAAAGAACAGTTGTTTTGCAGCTGACCACAGCGTGTTACTTTCCTTTCTGCATTTTTACATGCTCAAGGGGGGAAGAGATATATTCAAATAGCAGGATATAACAATGTTATTTAACTCTTTTCTTCATATAGACTTGTAAAATCTGTTTTATAGTTTCTTAAATGGCTACAATGTTCCACATCCATCATTACATGTCATCTGATACTAGTGGCAATCATAACATGTCATCTGATACTAGTGGCAATCATTACATGCCATCTCATACTAGTGGCAATCACTACAAGTAATCTTATGCTAGTGGCAATCATTAGATGTCATCTGATGTTAATGGCAATTATGACATGTCATCTGATACTAGTGACACTCATTACATGTCATTTGGTTCTAGTGGCAATAATTATATGTAATATGATACTACATGTATTTGAAATCATTACGTGTCATCTGATACTTGTGGCAATTATTATTTGATACACGTACCGTTTACATCATTTTAACGCTTAAGTTTCAACTGGACCATTCAAATACACAAACAGCTTGAGATTAACGTGAATATTTAAAGATGTTTTAAAAAAGCGTTACATAAAAAGTGCAGACCCTGGTGCGAGTGATCCTCTATCAGTCCTCACATCTGGGTATACACTGGTTGGATAGGACATTAGCGGTTCGTATCCCGGGTGTACAAAACAAAATAGCTATACATGTATATGACATACTATTTAATGTACGCAGTTTCTTACCTGTACACCTGTCAATACCATCGCCATGGTAACCCTGTTGACACGTGCATTCGGCCATTTCGTCGCAATTGGCATATTCATGACAGTCCGTGTCAAACGTGCACCTTGGTTCTGGAGAGTAATAACACTTTGATCGTAGCGTATTTGGGAAATGTCTGGCTAGAAATATTGTTTTCCTATATGGTTTTTAAAACGCACGTGATCAATGGAAAAGTAGTAAAGTCAAGCAGGCAAAGCCACATACAAGTCGCAACCAAAACACCGATAGACAGCAGGACACACACACAACCACACACCCAAACGCACACACACACACGAAATGAACACAGAAAACACCAAAAGACACACAATAACCAGAGACAAACGCCCCATACATGAACACAATCACAAGCACAAAGACGCAAGGCAAACAAAAGGAAGGGTGACAAAGAGAGTTACGCCTTGGCACGGTCAGTAGCAAAAACACCACTTGGGGTTTAAACCGGTTTACGGACGTCCTAACCTCGCACTTCTCTCAAAGTCACCCTAGCTTTACAAATATTATAAATAAAGGTATCCCCGCTGGACTTACCCACAACATAGACGACGGCAAACACAGGACAACTTGTAAAACATAGCATAATAACTGTGACAATCCGTCAAATATGTACTCAATGATTTTACTGAAGTCAGAGCACCTGCAGGTAAGCCTTTAAGGGCACGACAGGGAAAAAGTAATACATGAGTCTGGTAAGCTCATCCTGTATCCAAGTTTAAGAGTATACCATCATAGAGTACTACCCTCGGCCTGTCATCGCGCAAGCAAAGAGGGAAGCGTAGCTACCGACTGTAAAAGGGTCGATAACCAAACATGTAGTGCGTTTCAATATAATAGGATCATAACCTTTCTTTTTAAATGTTTTAATGCGTTTTATAAACAAATCATGAAAATGGATATGACCCCGAATTTTCCTAAGTTTGTAGATAACATCCCCATAAAATTCTTGTAGAGAAATGCCTTGTCGTAGTAACGTCCGTAGATTGCAATTATATTTACTAATGAGAGGTAGGAAACACATTGAATGTAGAGCAATTCCTGCAAGTTGTTTGGATAGATCTCGATTGCAAAGTTGAATGCAAACTTATCAGTGCTTGTGTGGCGGCGGTAAAACGTCGCCCCGTACTTCATTCTCAGTGTTGTTATACATTCTGATCCTTCGAGATCTTGAATTTCAGTACTTCTTGTTCTGAAAATTGAATACAGCTTAAGCCGGTGCTAGAGGGCATGAGCAGTGTTGCACTTTCAATTACTGCTCATGAACATTCTCAATAAAACCGAGGCTGCAATTTTCTTATTTTGTGTTGCAATTTTTGCTTTCGAGGAATCACCACCCTTCAGATTTTATTATCTATGAATAATATAATAAATTCTGAAAGGGTGTGATCCCCGAGAATAAAAATTACAACACAAAAAAAGAAAATTGCAGACATGGTTTTATTGAGTCTGTTCATGAATAGTAATTGAAAGTGCAACACTGCTCACGCCCCTAGCACCGGATTAAGCGCTATTCAATTTTCAGAACAAGAAGTACTGAAATACATAATCTAGAAGAATCAGAAGGTATAACAACACTGAGAATGAAGTACGGGCGACGTTTTACGGCCGCCACACAAGCACTTAACACCTGCTGTTGTGAATATTATAAATTCACTTATTTTTTACATGTATATCATCATTTAAATTTACAAAAAGGGAATGAGTTATTTCATCACAAACATACTCTAAATTAAGTTATTCTTGCAGGTTCTTAACAATAAGTGAATACATTTGACCAACAGAGGTCCAAACAAGATGCGTAAATTAAAACATTTTGAAGAATTACTTCTTTATTTCTCCACCAAACCCTATGTTGTAACCACTCTCTCTTCGAGACAATTCTAAAGAGTGGTCACAACATAGTGTTTGATAGAAAAATCACAACATGGGGTTTGATAGAGTAATCACAACATAGGGTTTGATGGAGTAGTCACAATATAAAAGTACAAAAATGAGTCATGCAGGAAACACCACATACAGAACAAACACTCGCCCGAACAGCAACACAAGGAAACAGCAAATGTACATAGGTAGAAAAAACAACAAGAGACGCACAAAGACAAAACAAACATACAATAGGAGGAAGATGGAAGTACCGCCTTGGAACGGTCAGTGACAAAAGTCACCGGGGGTTTAAACCGGTTTATGGGCGCCCAACCTCACCCTTATAAGTTTCGGATGGAGTATTAACAACATAGGGTTTGATGGAGTGGCCACAACATAGGGTTTGATGGAATAGTCACAACATAGGGTTTGATGGAATGGTAACAACATAAGGTTCGATGGAGTGGCAACAACACAGGGTTTGATGGAGAAATCACAAAATAGGGTTTGATGGAGAAGTGACTACATTCATATTTGAAAATGCCCGTTTATCTGTAACTCTTGACTTTAAAAAAAATAAAACACCACTGTTTCGAAATTTGAATACTTTTAGTCATTTATATAACATTGCGTTGCCATTGTATACAAATTACAGTAAACCGCTCTAAACCGGACATTAGATTTTATATAAATACCGATCTTTGAGACAAGTGGCTGCTTTAAATTCGTCTCTACTAGAATTTCTGGGTAGGGGGTTTACTGTATACCGTTAATGAAACTTTAACATTCTTTAACATTTAATCCTTCTCTTGCTGAATTTTAAAATACATTTCTCCTTCTTTGCATGTGTCCTGTTGTATAATTACATACATCTTCACTGTGTATAAGTGTATCGCTGTGAAATCACTGCTGTGGCGTTCACTGATTGCACAATCAACGTGTAAATAATGCAGGAGCTGACTAATCTGGGTCTTCACTATTTACAGGTAGGTATATTAACGTGAACAGCAAGCGAAGGGTTACAGTGGTAAATACGCTGTTCCTATCCACATAACGCGTTTCTTACGCGTCACCTACTCGTTTCTTATCCGTTTCTTTGCCGTTTCGTTCAGCTGGTTTCTAACCGTTTGTTTACGCGTTTCTTAACGTGTTTCCTAAAGTATAAGAGCCCGGATGAAAGGAGAGTAATCATGGACGAAAAGGGGGTAATCCTTGATATGGCCTTTCTTTGAAATGGGAGACATTCTCATTTACCTGTTGGGCACCCCTAATATGTAAAATTAAGATCAACAGTATTTAAAATTTTAATTCTCGTTTCATTTCGATAAGATCTAGTTAGATCTAGATCTATATTTAAATATGAATTTACAGTCTAATTGCGTTCATCTATGTGCTGTAAATGTCTTTGTTTTGCTACTATACGTACACTACCGTAGCAGTTATAGTAAAAGGAAATGAGAATAGATCTAGATCATATAAATCTAAACTATCTTTAAAACTAAAATTCATACTAATCTAAATTTTAAATTGGTCTAAAACGTTTGGATTTAACTTTGCGCTGAGCCATATATCTACAATTAATTAAAATATAGTTTTCTTGTATTTTTGGAGAAGCTAACATATAATACTTTTAGACCATTGGGCACATTATTTGGTATTTCAGTTACGTAATAATTCGTAACATTGTTAATAAGAAAACAGTGGTGTGATCACTGTCAAGACCATTGTCCTCTGCTGAGAGATTATCTAGGGTATGTACTGACCATATGGCACCTTTGATCGTATATTTAGGCTGGGTAAATAATAAAGTCTTCAACTGAAACAATTTATTTTCATGCATTCAAAACAATTAAATAGGTAGTATTTTTTAAATCTTGGAATGCGGGGAACAAAAGTACTGACATTTGAAAGCAGTGTAAACAGAGACATTATAGCCCCAAAATCAGGGTGTTGATCAGGGTCTTCACTAGTATTTTCATAGGCTTTAATAAAAATAATCTAGCAAATTTAAGCCTGATAATAATTAATGGAATATACAGTTAAATATTCCACTTTTAAATTTCTGCATACAAAGGTTTAGTGTTCACAAAGTAACAAAACAATAAAAACGTTTTCATAGTTATATGTGAGCATAAAATATGCTTATTTGTTTCAAACGCTTTAGATCTACCTCATAATGATGAAAACACCTTTGAAAACAGAATAGGTTCAGATCAGATTGCTCATGTGGAAGCCGTTCGATCTTTGGTCTGCACTATTTGCTTATCCCATTACATACACATGGAAACAACACTTTAACGCCTTTGCAAACAGAGTGAACCTAGAACTGAATGCTCTTGTATGCCGTCGGATCAGGGTCCAATCTGCTTATGAAATTATATATAAATAGACCTGACTATATTTTCTACACATATCAAAAAGGCTTAAGCACTTATACCATTGTTAAATTCAGCAAGATCTAATAAATATTCATGATGTCAATTTTTTCTGATATAAATATTCAAATGGGAAAGGTTAAGAAATAGAATAGATCTGAATTCTTTAGTAGGTTTCTTCATTCTAGATCCAATAATTGGTGAATTACCTTGTGACATATTTTGATCTGAAATGTAGAAACCTACTTAAATAGAACCAACTCTACAATTACCGTGGATATCTGATATTATAGCTTTGTACACACACATTTTAAGAACATATCCCTAAATGAGCAAATCGTCGACACTAACCGGGATTGAACCTCTCAACTTTCGTTGAGTGACGAATCGATTCTTATTTTTGGCTAACCCGTTTCATTCGGATTTTTTTGAAAATGGCTTTCGTCGATAAGATCTGAAATATCCACATGAAGCGGAAAACTTATGCACCTACCGCAACTTCTCTAGTATAATCGTTTATGTACGCGTTGAACGCGTTTAAACCGTTTATCGCGTAACCGTTCTTTAAGTGTTCGTTAACCGTTTACTCCCCGTTTCTTACAAATAATCTGAAAATGGGTGATCCCTCGAAAGCAAAAGTAAAAATGCAAAAAGAGAAAATTGCAGACTCGGTTTTATTGAGTCTGTTCATGAGTAGTAATTAAAAGTGCAACACTACTCACGCCCCCTATCATCGTCTTAAGCAGTATTCAATTTTCAAAACTAATAACATCAAAACTTATGATCCCGAAGGACCAGAAAATATAAGTAGAAAAACGCGTGAATGGGTAGGAATAACATATTTACCACTGTAAACCTTTAACCGCCGCAGTCGGGATCAGTGGAAAAGATATTTAGATGAATGGTTTATACTTTGTCTGGGTTCTTCATATGACTTAAATGAATTCCAGATTTTATTAATTTCACTTCATATGGATATAAACTTTGAGATCCAGGAACGTTCAACAGCACTACCGTTTATTTATTGTACTGTTAATAACAAATGGGAAATACTTACCATCGACATATACAGTAAAATTACAGACTCCAAACAATATCTTAGTTTTGATTCTTGTCATCAAAACACAATAAAATAAACATATATTTTCTTTAGCCCGCAGAATTTGTACACATGTATGCAATTCGGATATTCTTTTAAAACAATTAGAAGAATTGGCATTAAATCTTACAAAATTGAATTATCCACCAGAAATAGTTAAGACAGGAATTATTAAAGCCTTTAAAATACCAAGATAGGAATTACTTACAGTTAAAAGAAGAAAATAAGAGCACATTACTCCGTTTATTTAATCTTTTAATCCCAAGAATAAAGAGATATTTTGTTTATTGAAACAAAATATGGAGATTCTAAATAATTATTTAAGTATGAAAAGAATCACGAACAGTACTAGGGTGATTAACGGCAAACGGCAACTACCAAACTGAAACGCCTTTTAACCCGATTTGATTTTAAAGAATTTAGATTGCGTCCATCAGTCAACAAATGCAAAGAGCCCCGCTGTGGACTTTGTAGCTGCATAGTGGAAGGTTCTTCCTTATATTTAAATAGCAAAGTATTCCTTGTAAAAGAAAATATGAACTGCACTGTTAGAAATGTACTATACGTTCTCATTTTTAATGGATGCAGATAATTTTATATTGGTATTACGTACCAGGAGGTCCGTGCATGACCAACAGACCAGAGATCCATCAGCAAAACACTGTTAATTTAGACCAGTAATTTTACACTAGTGTTGCAATATAAATCCTACGTTTTCAATTTTTCTATTTTACAAATTTCACAATGATGATGTTTCAGCTAGGTTACTTATGGAAAAATATTTCATACGGGTATTTAACCCAAAATTAATCAGAATTTGATAACGTCATTTGACGCCGTCTTTATGACGTCATTACGTCGCAACTGCGGCGTTACCAACTAACACCATTACTATGTATTTGAATTTATTCCCCTTATAAGTATTAACGAAACCGGTGGGCAACAAAAATGTAAAACTACACTAGTGGTGTCAATTTATCTTTTAAGTAAAATGTTCTTGTTCTGGACTTTCTTTTTACCTAAATACAATGTATATATGACGTTAGAACCAGACCCGAGCACTCTTTAATATGTTTGCATTATGGCTGTCTAATGAACACATCGGCAAAAAGGCGAAACAATTCTAAAATAACAAAAAGATTATTTCATAATACTCAATTTGCCGATTTCATAAAAGTTAAAATGTCTTACTGCCACATCCGCTGTTTTCTGGTCCGTCTTTTATGTAACCATCTCCCAACATTCCTGGTAGGCAGACGCATGCCCATGTCTGAGTCTTACGATTTTCCGTGCAGATGGCATTAGGAGCACAGCTGAGGGTTTCGTGGACTTTGCAACCGCTGAATTCCTCGGGGACAGTATTGCCCTGGCTGGATTGAATCACTAAAACTAAAGCAAATAATTGCCGTCAGTGGATTTGCGAAACAAAAAGTGTTGTGACACAGGCTCTGATAACCATGTTCTTCATATATAAGTCCTTTAACACCTCTACAAACAGGAAATCCCCAGTCCAAATGGCTCCTATAGGAGTAGTCTCATCAGTGTTTGCTTTGTTTGCTTAATCCTGTCCTCCATGGATTATTTTAGACTCAACCTCTTTGAATAAATCTACCAAAAAGGAGCATTTACTATAGAATAAGGAGCATGTTAGAAATGTGTAGGATTGAAAGTGCTCTATTTATCACAATACTTTCAAGAAGAAATGCGTAATTATGGAGGAAAGGGTTAAGGAAAATAACTATATTTTATCCGTGTCTGAAATTGTAGAATATCATAAGCAAACAGCAGATCTAGATCAGACGCCTCCAGTAGGAGCCGTCTGATTGGTCTAGTTTGTTTGCAAATGCGAAGAAAGGCGTATTTATGAGTGAAAGGATTGAAAGGAGACAATGCATGTATAACTTTCATTTATCAATTTTAAGCCCCAAATCAAGAAATGAATATCGGAGTTGAATTGAAACGAGAATTTAAGTAACCAAGGTTACATAAGAACTCGTCCAGTCAAGTCAGTTTGTTCAACTTCGGCAGTCGAGTATAATAAAATGGAAGAGCAACTTTGAAGTCGTGCATTCAGTGATTTATTGTTAGAAGTGATGCATTCAGATATTTATTGCTTGGAGTCGTGCATTCGGTGATTTAGTGGTGCATTCAATAATGTATTGCAATTTTAATCTTACCTTAGCGTGACCTTTGTTTGTGTACTAATAAAATCACACATGAATGTAATTAATGTAGTTGTGCCTTTGTTATACAAATCACCTTTAGTACAAAGACATTCAGTTGAAATTTTTATAATACGAATAGCAGTGTGACGCTCAGTCCATCTGACAATAATAATTATTTGATTAATGAGAAAATTAATCACTTTCTTTTAAGATAGGTATCAATGTATTTAGTACAATGACACGCAACGCGCTTTAACGATGCCCTATACGTGATTAATAGAAATATGTCACTAGTTGTAAATGCTCTAACACAAAAAACGCTTATTCACATATTTCTATTGCAACAATGAGCAACCTAGAGTCCACAGCTGACTCTGAAGTGCATATATCGTGCCATAATTAGCCCCTGGGTAATTCACGGAAAGCTCATTGTTAGTTTTTCTCAGAAAACTGATTACTTTTAAAATTAATAAAATACGTATTATTATTGTATATCAGATGATCTCAATATATTCTCAATACGTCATAACACATGCATATGCACGACGGAAAACGCCTCAAAAATCCGGAATCTCAACATACAAGAAATTAGACTTATTAGGTATGTGGATGCGTAATGTAGAATGGAAGTCAAGCAGATAGATCCTTTTGGAGATTTCTGTATGATGTGCATCCTTTATCAAGCTGTTCGAGCTTTTTGAAATCCTTGCAATATTACTAATTTGAACGTCTAGTTTAGATGCGGTTTGCTATATATGATGATCGTCAACATTAAGCCTGCTAAGGGCTGATGAATGAATATATATGCAAATAGTTTGGATCGAAATGAGACGCCAAGTAACTCGGCGGCTTAACTGGATCCAAACTGTTTGACACCTTGATTGCAATTTGGTAGACACATTGATTATATCTTGAATTTTGAAACTGTAGTAGGTGAAAATTATAGCAAAAATAATTCGCTCAGCAGGCTAAATGTTAATTCTCCTCGCTTATTATTGGCTATGAGTATATGGACTTGGTTAGATCTCTTTAACCCTTCACTCGCGCCTTCCGAATTTGACAATGCAGGGATGCTCTAAAATATACTACCACGCATACCTAGAAACACCTGTGACATATTAATGCAGGTATAAAGTAGAAACTTTCAGCATTACATTAGACCTGCATTAAGCTGTGAAGCAATTTCTGGGATTAGAAATCGGATAACTCGAACGCCTGTTATCTCGAATTAATTTGTATGGTCCCTTGAAGTTTGAGAGTTCGACGTTCAACTGTATGTTACCCATGTATAGAGGAATCCGTGATAACATTTGCAAACGTTTTGGATCCAAATAATGCACCGATGTTTGAAGCATTATTTATGATTTTATTTTAATTTGAAGGAGACAACCCTTTCAGAAGATTCAAAGTGTTACGCCTACCACAGCGATAACAAAATAAAAGTTTCAAGTATACGTCAATAACTTCACCCATCACAAGATAAACAATAGACAATAATAGCATTTCGGCCACGTCAAGACGCACCTTAAATGAACAGCTGACATCACTAAATGCCAATACGTTCAACAAAGCAGAACACTTTATAAGGTACACACAATCGATCACTCTTTACACGGACTCGAAGCTTTTTCTTCAATGGAAATATTGATATTTGTTTGAAGTTTTGACGGTAAACCATTTGACGGAATGCACCAGTTCTATCACTGAGTAAATTCTGAAGGGAGGTGATCCCCCGAGAGCAAATGTTGCAACACAAACAGAGAAAATTGCGTATGCTACAATATACATGTAGATATGATTATACAGTTTCTACCATGGTAAAAATTAGTGCTATAATAACAATTACTATTAGCATCCATGATGTCATCATGTTTAACATGAATATTCATTGAGTAAAAAAGACAATGTCACATACTTTAATTGCCTTGGCGATGTCTATTTGTTGGTAATATGCCTTATGTCTACAATATGGCTATTGTAGCAATTGTACTTACCGATCAATAGTACTATGTAGTACATTCCGTTGAAGTTTTCAACTTCTATTGACATTTTCTGCCTAAAACACAAATTGTTTGATGTTACGTTTTGTTAGTGCTGTACGTAAACCCTTCGCTTGCTATTCGCGTCAATATACGTACCTGTAAATAGTGAAGACTCAGACGAGACAGCTCCTGCAGGAGCTGTCTCATCAGGGTCTGCACTATTTACAAGTTGAGTGTGCAACTCCAAATGCAAATACACTCCAGAGCAGTGATTGCACAGCGCAATACTTGTACACAGTGAATATATATGTAATTATACAACAGGGCATGATGAGGGTCTTATCTGTTGGCTTATACCATAATAGAGATATGATTCTACAGTTTAGCCATAGGAGAACAGTCATTTGTTCGTCTGCTATTATAATATTTAATATTCATCATGTCACTTTTTGTTTTTCTTAAATGTAGTTAAGGATTAAAACAGGTTTGATGTTTCCGTTTATTCAGATTGAAGTAAATTGGTATCCTTTGAGCCGTGATAACCTTTGCAGACAGTTGGACACTGAAGAAACTAAAGGTTACTCGGCCACTCATTGTGACCCAAAATGATTGAAGCGAATGCTATTCAATGAATAGAGAATCTAACGTGTTTTATTATAACAAGAAAACGGGAATGTGATATTAATTGTAACATATCGACAAATAAACATATTTTTGTCTGATATTCTGGTTTGATTTTTTACGGGAATGTGGTTCAAAAAGTAATATACCCTCTAAATCAGGCGATCAATGTCTTGGAGAGAAGTGGCACCTTAATGCATGGTGAAAGTCATGCAGAAAGGCTCCTATAGGACATTTCTTCATGACCTCTACCGTGCGTATTTTCTCTACTAGAATTCTGATATGGAGGGGCTTTATTGTAGTTTTAACACTATTGTGCTAAATATTGTATTTCTGGCGCTGTACATATATTTATTTACAGCTGAATGAAAGTGTGTTTGGCTAAGGTGTATTATATTTTCACGACTATCGAAATACATATACAATTTCGTTTAAACTAAATTTTAGTCTGTCCTGTCAAACTGCAACGTTCATAATACATTATATATAGGTTTTTGTGATTAACCCTTCGCTTGTACATGTACCTGTAAATAGTGAAGTCCCAGATGAGACAGTTCCTGCAGGAGCTGTCTCATCAGGGTCTACACTATTTACAAGTTGATTATGCAACCAGTGCTCTCCACAGCAGTGATTGCACAGCGAAATACTTGTACACAGGGAAGATATATGTAATTATACAACAGGGCATGTGTAAAGAAGGAAAAACGTATATCAGCAAGCGAAGGGTTAAATGGAAAACGGGTTATTTGTTCCAAAAGTTGAATCGGAACACTATTTACTCAACCCATCTCACGGAAGTTGAGCTCTTCAAAATAGTTTTGATATATGAACTGATATTTAGCCCTAAGTCCTGAATCATCAATTAGTTATGATCATAAAGAAAGTATGTGCTACTAAACAGCTAACATTGGTCCAAACTATTTGAAACCGACTACGGCAAAATTGGCCTAAATTAAACACCATCATTATACTATCCAAATACGTGATTACTGATACACTGGTTGTAGTAATATATCTTAATCGACTAATATATAACAAACCTTAACCCTCCCACCGCCGATGTCGCCTAAATGCACCACGACAAATAGTGCAGTCCCAGATCAGACGGCGCATTTTCAAGGCGGCGTCTGATCTGGGACTTCACTTTTTGTCTCAAACTCTTTTTTATATCTATGCTTTATTCCTTTGAATTTTGCATTTATTTGTCTTATTTCCTTATTTTACTTACTGATTTAACAAAATTGGATTGCAGAAGGCGCCGAAAGGATTAAGGAAAAATTGTATATAAAGCTTTGTAGTTCAGGTAAATGTCCATCGTAGTATATGCGACGTACTTCTTTATCATAGATGTTCTCGTGCTTTTTACGTATGTGTGCTACACTACTGAGCTGAACTTTGTTGATGCTACACGGTAATCAAGGCATACACACCCTCATTCCTTCTACGTATATAATACGCCTAAAATTCTAATATCACTATTCAGGAAGGAATGTGGAATTTCGACACAACTTTCTAAAAGTCTATAGTAGTAGGGTTTGAATGACAGTGTCCAGCACAGCAACATATAAAAGTACGTATTCAAATATTTAAATCGAACTTCTGTCTTTGTATGTACGGTTTTGAAAATTCCAAGAGTACAGCTCGTTTGGTTAAATATAAACAAAGGATTATACTTCAACTGCTTTCACTGAGAACTCTAAAAAAGAGCTAACGGTAGACAATAGTACTGCAGGAATCTCCTCTTGAACCGTCGTTCGACAATAAGCAAACCAACCGTATTAACCCTTCTCTTACTGAATTTTAGAATACGTTTCTCCTTCTTTACCCATGCTCCGTTGTATAATTACATATATCTTCACTGTTTACAAGTATTTCGCTGTGCAATCACTGCTTTGAAGTGCACCGGTTGCACAATCAACTTGTAAATAGTGCAGACCCTGATGAGACAGCTCCTGCAGAAACTGTCTCATCTGGGTTTTCACTATTTACTGGTATGTATATTAACGTGAATAGCAAGCGAAGGGGTTAATGCGTTTCTGAGAGCATAGACACGACTGACAGGCTAAACGAAGTCTAGGACGATTAGAAACACTATACAGACCGAAACAGTCCCTACAAAAAATTCGGCCTCTGATCAGGACCAACGCAGTTGTCAGAGAAAGGAAACATATTAAAGTTATTCATTTTTTCACGCATTTGCAAACAGAGTAGAACCAGGTCAGACGGCTCCTATATCAGTTTTTGTTTTTATGATTTTGTTTTTAAAAAATTGCTACCATGTTTCATCGTTTAACTATCTTGGACATGACTATTCAGTAGGTATTGGAATTTAGAATAACCGTAGAAGAGGGAAAGGCTTAATAACGAGATTTACGCATTCGTTGCCAAATTACGGTGTCTTCTGTTTATAATTGTTTAATGTTTCATTCACAATTACTCAGCATCTCATCTGGGTCCAGACTGTTTATAAATGTTGGTCCTATTTACGAATGACTTTGAGGGATGTAATGTACTCTCTATTCCAATTATGGTTTCATAATTGATAAGATGGAAATTGATCTTGATAAATTCTGTTCTGTTCTCCAAATATCGTGTGAGATCTATTAACGCCAATATAACGCATGGATGGCCAAACAAAATATAGATTTAGAAATAGTATGTAATTTGTATTTATTACAGGAGATTGGTTACAGGATATGAATGTATTAGAATACATAAATATGTGTTAGCTGGTCCAATGACTAAGTGGACAGGGGAAAGAGTATATGGTTGTCAATATGAAACCACTATTGTGCAACGGACATGCATTTCTTTTGAAGTGCTATCAAAATACACTTTTGCCATCTGTTCTAAAACACTATTTCCAGAATTAAATATTGAAACTGTCATTGTATGACGTTCAAATTGAATACACAGTCATTATAATCATTACATATATCAGCTGCGCGCAACCTATCTGTTTCATCATTTATTGACAGTATGCATCTTGTACAGTAAAACATTTCTAAGCCAGACGTTAAATTTAATATAACTATCGAACTTGATAGACATGTGGCAACACAATTCGGGGTGAAAGTCACACAGAAAGCTTTTCCGGCCTAAAAGTATCTAAATTCTTCTCTACTCGAAATCCGGGTTAGACAGGGTCATTTTACTGTAATTGTAAATACACAGTTAACACACTATTTGGAATTGCTGTAATTAGATAAATTTAAATATAAACGAAATAAACATGCATGTAAAATGATTAAATTTCATTCCGCAGACACAGTATGGATACAGTACATAACCATATATCGTGATGTTTCCTATTGGAATCTGACATGTCGGTTTTAAATCTACATCAAATTAATTGAAATAATTACCTACCCTGTAAGATTGAGTCCTATAGAACAAACTTTAGCCTATCCAATCTTCCGTGATCTAATACATAACGACCAATAAGTGGTGTTTGAGCTAACTGTCAAAGTTATAGAGAAAGACCGGGCGGTTATGGGCTTTAACATGCGCGCGCACACAACCCCAATGATGACATATACATTCGGTGTGTATATGGCGCCACCTGCATTGTTGACAATATTAATATTCAATTACAAATATAAAATATTTTTCCCTGTCGTATGCTGATATGATAAAGCACGCCAGCTTGATTGGAAAATGAACATACTGACATGACAGATACATGTATATGTCAGATGCTTATCCAGCGCGTATGCACTGAGGACATTGCCTGTATTAGACAGGTTCATGTTCATCAAACTCCAATTGGCATTACACACGCCTAAGGTGCTTTATATGGTGTTTCCCTTTTACTAATGTTGGGATGCAGCGTTGGAAGTCGAATTGATTTGAAGATACGTTCACAAACAGATTTATTGTATACTTTCAAATGTGAAACGTGTTAAAGCATATATTGATATCAAGCAGTTTGTTCCTAACAATAAAAACTTAATCCGAGAACAGGAAATGAGTTTCACAGTACATGGAAATGATCCTCTCACCGGACAGAACCGTTACCGTTCATTAGGTGCATATTCGTACTAAGTCTTGACTTCACGTGACTTGATATTGTTTTTACTATTTAGACCTTCCTTGCACTCATATATCTACAATACATGTCCAATGCATGCTTAAACATATGTTCGATATTGTTACGACCAGTAAAATATTAAAGAAGAAAAAGGAAAGAAAGACAGAAAGTGATCCTAGTCCTGGTAGAGTTTCAAAACGTTTGAAATATAATAAATCTGTTGACGTCAATTAAATCGATTCGGACGAAGTGTTTGAATGAGAAAGCATATATGTATGGAATTGGTATGGACGTGAGACTACACATCGTTAACACAAATCTGGAGTAAAATGTACAAAACTTTCAGGTATATAATAAATGGAACATTACACGAAGTGACGACATGAACGGTTGTATCACATTCTAGGTTGTTTGTCCTAGGTATTCTAACACGTCGCTCCGCACCACATCTCGTGCAAATACTACGGCAAAACAACCATGCATGTGATACAACTCTTTCATATCGTCTCTTCGTGTAATATTCCCTATGTATTGCAAAACATATATCTAACACACTGACGTCTTAACCGCTGAATCAAACAGGTTAAAGCTTATGTATCAAATTTTACACACAATCATAAATTTCTGTGACCATACAGGCATCTGCTCACTGTTACACAGACCGGTAAATTAATTGTTAAGCCATGCAGGCAAGTGTCAATGTCATTATCCACACAGTGGACAACATCTTCAAACCCCACATCCAAATGTCTATTCCACACACGAAAATTTACATCTATAACCGCTGTCTATGTATACAACACTTATATATAGAGTATTACTCTTAATTTCTAGAGCTATTTATAACACCATATACATATATGCCTTAACTAGTCAAATGCAAACATATCAAGCTACTCAAAGCAACTATCCGCACTGTAGCATAACACTATTTCAGCAAAATACAAATAAACCAAATATGATAGAAGAGTTAAAATTTCAGCGAAGAATATACAGCTATTGTAAGTGCTATATCCATAGTAATGGATATATGATTATTTACACCAATGCACTCATACGAATTCAGTTCATAAACGGGCAGGATAATGGCGTTGTAACTGACATGGTCATATCGCTACACTATATATAAGCCGATTAAAAAGCGAATGAGGGCTTGACTAAGTTTTCCGCTCTACAAGTAACAGTTTGCAAAAATAAACAAAAATACATTTCACGACGGGACAGGGATGGGGTTAATAACTTACAATGTCTGTCTATCTAAAGCCACAACAATCAAACAAGCACAAGAGCCAACTCCCGAGCCAACTCCCATTCCAAACTCCAAAACCTACAACACCCGAACAGCTTAGCTAACTGAGTCTCACGGAGCAAAATTACAAACCCAGGAAATGCATGCATACTTAAATAACCACTGGTCAATCAACTTAGTTAGTTTCTTTGCTAGCTTAAAATAGATCTAACACACTTGTCTGCTGTATTGACAAGATACCCGCTTAACCATTATACTCTAGAAGAATCAATAATTGTCACTGACCAGCAAAGGGCAATACCCAAACTGATTAAAACAGGCTGCTACAAATTTGTGACAAATATCCCCATGATCAAGTTAAAAACCATGTATTTTAACTACATCAAAGGCACACATGTACTAAATCGAACAACTGATCACAACACATATACAATTAAAACTCTGACCTACTTAAAAAGTCTGCACCAATGTTATCCAATCCTTTCAAAAACTTAACACGGGACCAATATGGCTGTAACAACAGAAACCATCTCATGAGTCTAGGGTTTGCTACTTTAGCCTGATTCATGTACGTCAGTGGACTGTGATCCGTGTCGAGTACAAAATCAGACCCGTACAAATACCATTGTAACTTTCGCAATGCCCATACGATGACTAACCCCCTCTCTCTCAATTGTTGAGTAACGATTCTCTTCAGGAAGAAGCTTCCTACTTGCATACACGACAGAAAACTTTGTGTCAGCATGTGCTAGCATAACAACACAACCTATACACTCAGCAGAAGCATCTACCCTAAGTGTAAACATGATTCCAGTCTAGATGACAGAGTACCTAAACGCCTGCTCAGACTCATCAGTCCAAACGAACTTATTTGGCTGTCCTTTCTTAGTCATATCAGTCAAGCATGTAGCAATTGAACTGAAAATTGGGAATACATTTTAGGTAATAACCGCCTAAACCAATGATAGACCACACATGAGTCCTGGTTTCAAGGCGTTTGGATTTCTGCAAGTGTTCTATATTTTCTGTATTTGGTTGTATACTGCCTCTCCATACTACATGGCACAAACATGCCATGCTGGTGTAATTAACTTATAAGTGTTGTTATATTTTCTGGTCCTTCGGGATCATTAGTTTTGATGTAAATAGTTTTAATTACTACTCATGAACAGACTCAATAAAACCGAGTCTGCAATTTTCTCTTTCTGCATTTCTACTTTTGCTTTCGAAGGATCGCCCATATTCAGAAGCTTTTGTGAAGCTGGTGCAACTGGTTATACTCGACCTTTAGTGATTAGATTAAATAGTATAACGTGAAATAGTCGGTAAAATGCTGAGCTCACCTAATACAATAGTGGTCATATCCCAAACTACGGATCATTTATAGATTCAAACATGTCAGATCTAAATACCTATACAGTTGGCATGACTGCGGAGACCTTCTCACGAGAAACAATATTGCGGGAAGCTCTCAAGCTAGTGTTATGCACAAACTTTGATGATTTTATCATTATAACTTCGTATTATAATCAAGTTAAACGGATATTTTCATCACAATTCATTCAAAATATTTCAGAAGAACGACTTTTAAAAATTCATATAGATGACAAAAAATCACAGTGAAGAAGAAAATCGATCGGTTTGGCGTGCTAAATAGAACAATCAACAAATAGTCTTGAAACAAATACATATACTTTAACAGTTTTATTCAGCATGAAAACATTTTTAAAAGTATTTTATGACCGTTGTAACCAGTTATTCGCCATTTCGTAATCGGCAACGGTTAACTGGATCATTGTTTCAGCACTAGTCTATAACTATCAATGATCTATGGAAGCTTAAACGGACTCCCTTATATGCAATAATAATATGACCAAAAACTTACGTATATTTAATATATTTAAGAATAATATTTATTTGAACCGAATGTTTCAGTTTAACATATCTCTAATGTATGTAAGCCAATTTTTTACTGTGCATTTACATGAAAATTAATATTTATGTAAAGGAGTTTTTTATGAATTATAAATATGCAATAAGATAGTTTATATTAAAGAAATATATTGATTTTTGATTTTTTAAGTTATATCTAATGTAAATTACTGAAAAAAGAACATATTGTATATTAATTAGAATACAGTTCCTTTACAAACATCTTTAGTATTTATATACTTAGTGACAATATTTCTGAATAAATTTTATATTTTATCCATTTGAAATCAGTAGATTATGTTAAATAAATGCGGTCCCTTTTACGAACATATATAATTATTTTTCATTTATTTAAAAAAAAAGAATTATTTATATTCCAGGGCAAATTATAAGACAGTCACACTTTACAACAGCAGGTGTTAAGTGCTTATGTAGAGGCCGTAAAACGTCGCCCCGTACTTCATTCTCAGTGTTGTTATACCTTCTGATCCTTTGAGATCATGAATTGCAGTACTTCTTGTTCTGAAAATTGAATACCGCTTAAGCCGGTGCTAGGGGGCGTGAGCAGTGTTGCACTTTCAATTACTGTTCATGAACAGACTCAATAAAATCGAGTCTGCAATTTTTCTACTTTGTGTTGCAATTTCTGCTCTTAGGGGATTACCTCCCTTCAGAACTTATAATATTCACAACAGCAGATGTTAAGTGCTTATGTAGAGGCCGTAAAACGTCGCCCCGTATTTCATTCTCAGTGTTGTTATACCTTCTGATCCTTTGAGATCATGAATTTCAGTACTTCTTGTTCTGAAAATTGAATACAGCTTAAGCCGGTGCTAGGGGCGTGAGCGGGGTTGCACTTTCAATTACTGTTCATGAACAGACTCAATAAAACCGAGTCTGCAATTTTCTCTTTTTCTGTTGCAATTTCTGCTCTCAGGGGAACACCGCCCTTCAGAATTTACATGTAATGTTATGTTTAACTTATAATTTTATCGTTTTAAAGTATTTTCATATCATATAACTTCGTGATTTCGTTCAGATTCTTTACATAAGGGGGTTCATTTAAGCTTCACTAAGAGAGACAGACAGACATAGATAGAGACAGAGACAGAGAGAAAGTGAGAGAGAAAGAGCGAGAGAAAAAAAAATACAGACAGCAACAGACAGACAGACATAGACAGAAATAAGGAGAGACGGTTAGAGAGAGGAGAGCTGAAATTATTATTTGTGTGCAAGTTGCTATCTAAAAACGAGACATTTACGTAAACTATCATTTCGTGTGACAGAAGCACTCTAACAATACGGAAATAAAGCAACGAAGTTAATTTTTCATCACTTATAGTGGCAAGTATCTTATACTATACTACTTATACTGGCATTTGTTTCTACCATCTGCATGTTCGGAGTTCATCAAACGTCTGAGTCTGAATTCATTATCAAGTATCTGATTGGTCAGGTTTTGAGCCTGCCCAAAATATAACCAACCAGAAGCTGCAGAATGAACTCAGATTAAAGCAAAATAAAGATTCAAATCTATAACTTTGGGACTCACGTAGATTCTTGTAGTTCCCAGAAGACTCGACTCCGAGGTCCTGATTGTGTACCGGAACAAGCCATGATCCCCAGGCACTGTGCCGGTATCCAGTTGCTGCCAGTACGGGATTCCAATAGCAATGGCGGCGATTACAAATGCAACAAAAGCAACAACTAAAAACCCAATAGCAACTGCAAGAAATGAAAATTAAACTCATATTTGAAATGTTTATAAACACTGGTATCAAGATAGTACCTGTCTTTCAAATGAAATGGAAGAGAAAAAACATAAAATGGAGATTGATGTAGACAGACAAAGTATAGGCGAACCTGTGTTGCCATTCATTTATTGAACATAAAACAGATGGTCGTTTAGTACCGGACACAAATACTGCAGGACGTTCCTATAGGAGCTTTCTGTATTACGTTTGACCTCCATTAGTCTGCACCCTGCCTTACAGACCTATAGTTAGACCTCAGTGTGGTGTCACAACAGGTTCTACAGTATAGATACACTAACTTATAAAATATAAAGATAAAATATACGTTAGCTTTGTGAAAAAACAACAACAAATCGAAGCGGTGGGCCAGTTTACCATTGTGATTTGAGTGTATGTGTGAAAATATATGGAATAATGCGTTGCACCTTGAAAATGTCCTGATAAAACTGCTTAATGAACACGTTTTTGCCCTTTTGAATGGTATATAATTATTATATGTGGAACTATAGCATCTAAAAACATTACATTCGCCTAAGTGACCACTTAGTGAACACAGTTTGGGACTTTAACCCATTACTTCATAGGTTAATTTTAGATACAACCACTTCGAATAAATCTACCGAAAAGGAGCAATAACTAGAGAAAAGGAAAGTTTTATAATTTTGTTAGTTGAAACCATTGTGATACATATAAAAAGAACATTTGCTTATATAGGAGCAAATGCTCTATTTATCACAATGGTTTCACAAAGTGACTTTTGCAGAGTCGTCAAAAGTCGTCAATATAAGGCAATGGGTTAAATATCGTTATTTACATTTCCGTACATGTATCACCCTCGTCCTGCTTAACCATATGATTGCTATTCACGTCACTATACCTACATGTAAATAGTGTAGTCTCAGATGAGACAGCTCCTGCAGGAGCTGTCTCATCAGGGTCTTCACTATTTACAAGTTGATTGTGCAACATGTGCACTCCGCAGCAGAGATTACACAGCGAAATACTTGTACACAGTGAAAATATATGTAATTATACATCAGGGCATGGATAAGGAAGGGGAAATGTAAATTCAGCATGAGTAGGGTTAATGTAGAGCAAAAGTGGTAAAATAAGTCATTTTTATATTTCGGCGTCAGTGCCGTCTTACATTGGCTTTCGTCTGATATTTATGTGTATATCACTATAGTACAATCAACTAAAATCCTGTCTTAAGAGACCAATAACAAGAAGTCTAATTCTGGGTCGATTGCAGAGGCATACTTATTGTAGTTTAATATAGGTCGAACGGAATGCAGAAAACTCATGTAGTATCAGTCTGCATTATTCTTGCCCTGGATTAAGTATTCACCTGCCTGTTAGAACGTCTTTATTGCATTGATAAATGATCGCTTAAGTTTTACGGCACAGCATATCCCCTCTAAACCGGACGTTCAAATTATTATAAATGTCTGTCTTTAAGAAGTTGGCAGCTTAATGCAAAGTGAAAGTCATGCAGAAGGCTCCCAAAAGTGTTGTCTACATGACTACCACCCTGTATTAAACAGCACCTGCCTAAACGTGTCTTAGCATGTCTCCACTAGATGTCCGGTTAAGAGGGATTTTATCGTGCATGCATAAATGACCAACAACCATCTCTTTAGAGTAGTCACTTCAGAGAAATGTTACCCCTTCGCTTGCTATTCCCGTCAATACACGTACCTGTAAATAGTGAAGACCCGGATCAGCCAGCTTCTGCGGGAGCTGTCTCATTAGGGTCTGCACTATTTACAAATTGATTTTGCAACCAGCGAACTCCATAGCAGTGACTGCACAGCGAAATACTTGTACACAGTAAAGACATATGTAATTATACAACAGGGCATGGGTATAGAAGGAGAAATGTATTTTAAAATTCAGCAAGCGAATGGTTACTGTACACAGGGCGGTGTTTATTACTTACTCTTGCAGTACAATGTTGTACAAAGAACGCGCTTCGGGGCTCTCCGTCCTGGACCGTTTGATTCTGTAAAAAAAATAATGGGACTGGTGAAATGATGGGGAAATGATGATTGTAAATTAAGAAGCATCTATTCTTAACGTTTGAAAATCTACAGTTAGAACCCCGATCAGATGTCTCGTTCAAGAGCAGTCTGATCTGCGTCTACTCGGTTTGCAAAGGCGTGTTATGGAGTAAAGAGTTATGATAAGTTACCAGTTTCAATATTTATAATAAAAGAATAAAGTCTCGTTAATCGAGCTCTCATCCAAAGTCTAGTTCTTGACATGTAGGTGATAACTTCAGAAATGTTGTTTTTTTTTGATAAACCAATATAACCATTTTGACCAAGGTTCGACCAGGCTACCAGTCAGACAACATTAGATCTGTTAATGTTGCACATTGATGTGTAGTCCTACATCTGTACTAGACGCATGCAAAAGATGATATCTACCAGACTTGTAAAAACTGACAAATAAAGGTCAGAAATAGGTAAACAACACCTCTCAAATAGATAGCTATTTTGACCCAAAAATCGACTCTTTCAGACACACGGACGGTCGATCAATCCGTCTCTATGTATGTACTCCTACATAGCATCCATATCGAGGTTCCTCTATTATTTTAAAAATTACTAGATGTGATATAAGGAGTATATAAGTGATTTCTAGGCATTTATATTACATTGTATATTTTCATAAGAAAAATAGACCATTTTGACCCAGCTAGATTTTAACTCGGGTTCGAACCGTGCACAAGCAAGCGGGCCGTCCTTGCACCCGGCCGTGTGGCCTATGGTTATAAAGCCCTTTAATGACTGAGAAATTAAGAGATGAAGTAGATAAAACACGAGCGAAACATGTTATAGCTATATTTCTATGTAAAAATAGGTAACTTTAAACTCGTTTTCGCAACAGTTACAAAAACCATTAAGGAATAAAATATATATTTCCAAAATGAGCCAAATCAAATGTCCCGGAAGAACGCGACGGACGGACTGAGTGACGGCCGGACGGACAAGGTGATTCCTATATAGACCCACCACAGGGGGTGTATAACTAAATCTAAAAGGGCTGGAAGCCGGTTTTAAGGCGGATGACAGTCAGGCGAACAACATAATACCAGAAATTCCTCTTATTGTAATTATGTTGATACATTAGCCCTTTTAACACTGTGGACCTGTTTTGGTATTGTTTTGCAACCAGTGCTGCTCCCAATCAGCCAGCTGTTGTTGGAGCTGACTGATCAGATGCGCACTGTCTCCTATCTGGCAATACATTATTTATGTATTTGACTAATAGGTGTTGGTTTATAAGAATAGGACTGTCCAAACATGAACCAGTAACTGGGGGGGGGGGGGGGGGGGGTAATCTTTAGCCATTCTGAGGTGGCGACGGATCAAGCAAGGACTTCCCTTTTTGAAAGAAATGTTGTGTTGTTCCTACATGACTCATTATGACCGGATTTAAGGACAAAACGGTACGCAAAATATAGTGTTTTGTTCTCATGTCGATATTTGTTTTTAAATATTTGAATTTGGGGTGACTAAAACATCCAATCAACGTTCGGTAGCGAAAATGTAAAACGTTTGGTTTATGCAGGTTGCACTGTTTATCACACATGACGAACAGCTGTGAATTGTACTTACATAACGAAATGAGCCATTTCATTGAAAACCTCTATCAATACACTGCAAAAAAATGTGTTTAAGACTACAGCTAAACCTACGTACTGCGCCGCCTCTGTATTTCCACGAATCCTGTGACAATCAGACTCAAATACAAACGTTGCATATATTATTTATATGACAAAAACCCCACAATGTGAAGTGCACAAACATATTTAACTGCATTAATGGTTCATCGCATTAAGACCTAGGTAATCTAAAGAGAAATATTACGGAATCATTACAGTTAGATACTAATACAGACGATGCCAATAATTCACCTCTATGACATACTAAAACACATGCTGTATTTGTATGAAACAATCAATATTATTGATCAATAATCATAATATTTTATCAAACAACGTAGAATGAGGTTTCAGAATTTACAAATACAATCCATGAACTATTTACTAGTATACCCTGTTGTTGTGACATGACATTCCCAGAATATTATCTTCTTTAAGATAACTACATCGGAAATTCTTAAACTATCCTTAGTGCAGACATGGCTTAATATATAGTTAATATAGCAAATTAAAGTTATAATGATATAACCATGCATGGTATTTAGATTCATGTACATACAGATACACTTTTCAAGGCTTGTTGATTCTAAGAGACCTGGTCGTAGACAAAACCATACATTGACATAACGGCTATTGACCCTTAAAAACAATGTCTTTGTCAATCGCTTCCGGGTGTCATGTTAATAAATGCCTTTTGAATTTATCAATTACTTGAATGACTGCCATTCGGAATGGCGATTGTCAGGTCGGCGACAGTAGTATGCGGCCGACGCGAGAATACACCTATAATTTTGTATTCATTTACTTACGCAAAGAATACAAAAACCAGAAAGTTAGCTGATGGAACAGATGAGAATTTTAGCAGACGACAAAATACACGTCAGTTAAGGGTTTAAAACTGGTATATATTTTGGAACAAATGGAGTGCGTGCATGCTCGTAATATACATCGTCTGTATAGTCGATAAGGATAGAAACATACAGCTAAGCCGTTTTTATACAGTATCGAACCGTAATAGTCAGAAACGCTTAATAATAAGTTTCCAGTAAAATGTATTTTAAATGACGACTGTTTCAGCTACTAATAGAACAGAGGTCATATTGACGCTGTCAGTTTTCAGAAAATATCAACATTTTGATTATCGGATAAACGTGTGAGCCGCTTAGGCGAACCTGCTCGTGAACGCTAACTATGCAGTTAATTGGCATATCAGCATGAACCTTTTCGTGTAGGTAAAGAGGTCGAAATAAATTTACTGAGTTGAGCGGGAATTTGGCTTCGTATTTCATGCCACACGCGGAATTTAATTTGTTTCCATATTCGGGTGACAAGCGCTGGTTCATTTGTGATTGCGTTCAAACAGTCTACTTGATTTGGAGGTTTAAGTGTGAAACGTCGGATTGCCGTTTCAATTCGGCCGTTTCCTCCTCAGTCCACCGCTTAACATTGATTTCGCATCATTCAGGCGCACAAGTGGGTTCCGGAAGGGGTACTAAAACAATAAAGGTAAAACAATAAATGTTAATTACGACGAAGTAAAATAGGGTAACATTGTCTCTGAAAAGTGTGTGAAATTGTGTTAACATTGCATATACAGAACGATGGAGCTGACGATCATATCATAGACGAATAAACGATCAATTCATATACTGGTACATTTTTTACTCCATTTCATATATGAATAAGGTATACTAAAATATACATTTTTGTTATTTAGCCAAACTTCGGGCTATACATTTCTATATCAAATTCTGAAGGGAGGTGAAGTCTTTAAAGCCTTACTAAAGCTCAAACTTTCTTTCTTATGATACTTGCTACTGTAGAATCTTAAACAGAACTGTTATATATGTTGAAGTAGAAATTGCGATTCAGAATAGATTGCGATCTCAATCTCTCTTAGGACAAACTCCGATCCTCTTTTTAAATCATTCAAAACTATTCGTTTGTCATGTTTTGAAAATAGACTTGTGGTCTTAAAATAATATATTCTTCAAGTAGAATTGTAGATTTTTCTTTGTAGAGTTACAGCGTCATATATATAACACTAATAATAAATTATTCTAGAAGAATTGTACATTTTCCTAAAAGAATCAAAGTGTCATGTCTAAAACTAATAAAACATTATTCCAATAGAACTATAATTACAGTTTATCCTTGGACAGACTGTGATCGGAATCTGCAATAGTAGAATCATCGATTGTCCGTAGGATGCATTTAGATCAGAGTAAGGAGGAATTACGTGCGCAATCTGTCCTAGGAAATCGACGATGGTCCCGGATCGCAATTTCCACTGTGACATATATATAACAGATAAAATAACTTGTATTGCATCATGTTAGTTTTTAATGAAGGATTTGTTAGGAGATTTGCCGAATGATAAAATATAATTGATAACAAACAAAAAATTGCTATGGCTTTAAGAGTTAATTGCCATGATTCGACAATAGTGTGATAATCTACATGCAGACGTTGTTTAACAAACATGTGCCAGTATACTAACAAAATGTGCGCAGAAGGTCGGTAGGAATAATCACCATCCATTGGATTGGAATCCTATTAAAACCGTATTAAAGGATGTCTCATACAGTTTTAATGCATCTTAATTTTGTTTTCAAAAGAATGAAGTCATAAAAGGTATTCCATCCACTGAAAAGTAGACAAAAGGCGCGCTCTCAAACCATTGACAGATGGTCAAATGCAGCAAAACAGTATCCACAAGGACGGACAAAATACACTGTTTTATTTATGTATACATGTAGAATGTACAATAAAATTTATTATTCAAGCAGTAGACTACACTCTCATGTTTTCCGAGGGTTAATTTGCAAACGCCCGACAAATAATGCGATTAGTTTACAATGTGAGAAGTGTAATATTTATATTTTACTTTTATTCACATTTATACAAAAGTTTATACTATCAACGCAATTATAAGCTTTGTGGACTGATTTGTTTATGCTGATTTGGACTGATCAGAATTTATGATAACCAGTATGTGAAACAAAATATTATATAACCGGCAAATTCATCAAATCGCCTATTTTCTTAAAACTCTACACAATAAATAATTGCATTGTCTTTGTAATTACATTTCGCGCACTTGGAAGTAACGAAACGCTTTCTAAAAACGCTTCATAGTTAATATAATAGTTAACATACAAATGGAATTTTATTTGCCAAGACTTAGTGTACATTTACTGCTTGAAGAATAAATTGTATTGTACATTCTACATACACACATAACACATTGTCCTTTTCCCGTCCGTGTGGACACTTTGTAGCTGCATTTGAACATCTGTCAACGGTTTGAGAGCTAGCCGTTTGTCTAGTTCTCAGTCGATGGAACACCTTCTATTAATTCATACCTTTGAAAAGTACAGATTCATTAAAAACTGTATGAGATAATCTTTAATACGGGTATTTACATAGGATTCCCATCAAATGGGTAGTGATTATTTTTACCTATTTAACCCTTTACCCAATAGCCAAACCTCCAAACCCTTATCTTACACCGATATAGGTAAGCCTTATCCGATAATCAATAACCAATATCTATGTGGTAAGTGTAACACACTCTCACCAATACAGTTTATTGGAAATATTGGAAATTTAGTTTTAATCTGACACCTGTCATTTTCAATCCCATATAAATGCATTTATGTTTACCATTATCATTATAGTGTAAATAAAAAGTTTTAAGGGAATTAAATTCTCCTTTTGATGGTGTATTATTCATGCAATTTGAAGTATGTATAAGCACAGTACACGGGGTTAAAACGAGGCAAGTCAATATATTTTTAGATATTTATTATAATTGACAGGGCTGTATCCAGAGACGAAAAGCACCGAGGCAAACCTTTTGTAAAGAGTAGGGGGTGGGGGTCCGGGGGCATGCTTACCGGGAAAAAGTTTTTTTGAGTGTGCGATTTGACGTACATCTGGTGTGTTTTTATTTTTCTTAAAAATGCAAGCTTAAAAAGATGTGAATTCTGGTACTAAACGGACAACATTTAGCAAAAGAAATAATATTATTCTGGACATGGCATTCAATTCAACCGAATTATTAAGCATTACAACCATTCCTGTTTTCAAATGCTATATTTATTCTGCGCCTGCCTGCCCTGTCATACATCTGCAAAAATAAGTATATCGATAGACATAACATATTCATGAATATGCATTAGAGCTATGTAAATATACGTTCTTCTACCATTGTACAAAATCCTATACCAAGTTTTAAGTCTACGCAAAGCGCTAAAATGCTGCTCACACGAAAAGGAACCTACTGGTAGCAATATCAACAGTTGTAAAATACCCGAACTGTTCGGAGTTTGTTTTGCTCTATGAAAGTCATGAACAACCGTGGTCCTATAAAACCTACAACTTCCAGGAGCGGATCCAGGATTTAGTGTTAGGGGTGGGGATGGCGTAAACGTGAAAGTTAATCTGGGGGTCAAGGGGCCGAAAGTGCTCCCTGTTGGGCCCAGGGGGACATAGCCCCCTCGGATGCGCCTTGAATTTAGTGAATTTAAATGCTTAGACAAGCACTCCTCGCGTATGTCGAGCATTATGTGCTTAGATCAAAGTCACATGCTAAAAGTGCATGGTAGTTTATAAACAGTACATATGGATCGATATAGCCAGAGGAAATGATATAACGAAGCCCGCACCGAAGGCAAGGGTCAAGTGCCGAAGGCAGGAAGGAGGAGAGAGCACGAGAGGAAACAGAACCCCTTCTCGTCGGTGTCGGGGAGGTCTTCCCCGAGAAAAGTTTGGAAATTCCGTGTGCTTTGATGGTTTCTGGTGATGTTTGAATGGACTTTTCACTAATTAAATGTTGACCATTTCAGGAAATTTGTTTGGTAATTGGTGTAGATCTAAGATATTGACCAAGCTGAAGACATGATTTCATTGAACTTATTAATTATATCAGCCACGCTGAAGGACAAAGAGTATAGAACACAGTCTGTCACTTTCTAACAGTCTCACGATCACCTAAAACATTGCATTTATTTATTTTCATTTATACTAAACTGCAGCCTAGGAGGATGTCTTGTCTCTAGTGCTGAAACGGTCACTGGAAACTTGTAACCGGTTAATCGGAACTTTTAATCGCTATTTACCGGTTAATCGGAGTTCTGTCACACAATCATTAAAACCTGGGTAAACCATACATTTTTGGTATAGACATATTTTATTTGTATTTATTTGCATGAATATTGTACAAACACAAAGGAAAAGGGACACGACGGCAAAATTGCTTATTGGGTTCCTCTCCCATCACCGTATCATGACCATCTACATTCGCTTTATACAGAACTGAAGTCAAGGTAATAAACTAGAATAATTGCAATGAAATAACCAAATCAGTTATTTTAACAGAATATGCAACGTAAATCTTTGTACAAAAATGCGACTGCATATATCAACATATGATGAAAGAGCAATGAAAATGACCATTGTTATTATGGATACAATCGATGCTCATAATTATCACTTGGGTGGTAATGTTGATAAGTTTCTGCGCACAGGAAATGTCACAGATGTTCAAACTTCAAACACATGTATTTCTGCATTGTTTACAACTATCAGCTGAGTGTACAATACAGTGACCCTGGCTGCAGATACCGTCTCAAAATATACATGTATTGCGGGAAGCGCTCAGGCTTGTGTTATGCATAACCGAGCGTGACCTCAAACTTGAGAAGATAACTTGAATTTTGATGACATATTTTATCATTATAACGTCTTATCATAATCAAGTTAAACTGATATTTTCATTACAAATTTTTCGAAATCTTTCAGACCAACAACCACTTTGTTTAAATTACTACAGATGAAAAAGAATAAAATTGATCGGTTTTATGTACTAAATAGAACAACCAACAAATGAAATAGTTTTGAAACACATATACTTCAATCATTTTATTGAACATGAAAAAAAAGTATTTTCTTGACTGTTGTAGCCTTTAGAACTCTAATAACAAACTAAGGAAAGTAACCAGTCCGGTTAACCGGTTACAGTTTTTGTAACCGGTTAATCGTCATTTCGTAAACGGTTAACCAGGTAATAATTTCAGCACTTCTTGTCGCATAGAGATTTATAACATCCTGGATATCTATGTCAATGTATTAATGCCAGTGCATTACATGTACATTTACTTATTTTCATCGCGGACATTGATCTGTTTTTTATGTGTTTTAATGCAAAGTTAGCTGAAGTAAGTAAGAGCATGTGCAAGATGGTGTATATGTTTGGATACATAAGCCGACAAACATTTTGCTACGTTTGAATCGTAAAATACGATTTGAAATAACGGGTTGAGAGTCTAAACTTTGTACCGACTGTGAAAAAGAATTTAACGCAAATGTGATTGATGAATTATCCATACATGTGATGATGTGAATTGTGCGTATGGCGAAGACTCTTACATTATTGTAGAAAGATACACAAATGAATTTCAAGGGCACAAACTACTTTACTTTGGCGATTTTAGGGGGTCGTATGCCCCCCTCCCCCTTTCCCACATACTCCTTTGATCCGCCTATTCCTCCAACAATCCGCAGCATTTCCATATCAATTAACGTGACCGAACGGCCAATAAAAAGTTTCCAGATCAGCCATGTTTATCTGCACAGCGCTGAAACCGGTATACGTGTATAAAATCTAGCAATGACGTTGCACATTCTAAGACATAATTACACTAATTAATGTACAGGTAAACATGTACTTCTAGCAGAGGTCATACGTGAAGGAATGGATGGATGAATGAATTGAACTTAAGCGATTTTGATACGTTTTCAGAAAATTGCTTGATTTGTGTATTTGTAATTTCTGAAATCATCACCGAGGCACTTTTTCACCGATGCAAGTGCCTCGGTGTGCCTCAGGGTGGGTACGGGCCTGATTGACCTGAATGTTCTGAACAGTAACCTATCGCCTGCTATTCAAAATAAAATATAATTTCCAAACAGGCTTGATCCAGATCAGACGCTGAGTAAATAATTCCTTCACTCATTCAGCGCGAACCCCAGATCATACAGCGAGTAACTCAGCGCCGGTTCGGATTCCACGCTTGGATCGATATCAGACGCTGAGAGACACATTTCAATCATTAAGGTTAGATCCAGATCAGAAGTAGAGTATCTCTGTCTGATCGGGATCTAGATCCAAACATTGATTTATATCAGATACTGAGTAACTCGGCATCGGATCTGGGTAAAAAAAGTGATCTAAATTAGATTCTGGGTAACTGGGTCTCTAATCTGAATCCAATTATATATCCAGATTAGATGTTGAGTTTTCCGGTGCCTGATCCAGATCTAAGGTATTGAACCCGTCCAGGTTAGGGCCTGGCTCCAAAACGAATGCCGCCACCTGAAAAAAATTAACCGGAAGACAAATTTTATCTGTATGTTCACTGAACTAAATGAATAAAACTGTTTCTCTATCATGAAATTCCGACACATATAAATTATCCTTTTTATTGTTCTTTGAAACATTTTCCGTTTTTATAATGCATTTGAGTCGGGCACAAGGAAAATGGAGAATGTGTTGCATTTCAAACAGTGTAGACTCAGATCAGCTACATCTCACACGCAGCATCTGCTTCACACTGTTTGTAAATCACCAAACTGGCATTATTTATTCCTGTGGCCCAGCAAACAGTGTAGATCCTGATCAGACGCCGCGTGGGAAAAGCGGCTGCTGGGCTGGGACTACACTGTTTACAATCTCCCAACCAACTTTTCCAGATATTTGTCTCATTTGCATTTATTATGCATTAATCGAGATGTTGAATAGTTCCTGTTCTGAGTCTACGCAAATTCAGTTTTTTGCATTATGGTAAATTTATTAAATCAGTTTTGATGTAAATGAGACGCCACGTAGCTTGTCATTTCATCCCGATCAAAACTGAATGGCGTTTATGAACGAATCATTCGTTTTATATCAATTCAGACAGTTTGGATCTCGATAAAAAATATCGGCGTCCACACGAGATCCTTATTGTTTGACATTTATCATTGAATTCCCAGACACTATTCGTTTGAAATGTTAAATTGGTTGATTAGTTAAGTTATTTGATTGATATTGCTTTAGATCCCTCTAATCGGATTATACTTACGAAAGATTTATTGCCCAATATCCGCCGGTGTGTTTTGAGGTTGACAACGGGTTCCCCATGTGTTATTTTAGCACCAAGGCAAGTCGCGCGTGATTTTTGGAGTTCCGAATAGTCATTGGTCATTTATATTTAACATTTTTATATTTAGAATTTGACCTTGGCGACAGTGGAAAATTTTCGTGTGATCATTTATCGGCAAAGTTCGTACTTTCCGAATAATGACGAATAGTGTTATACCCATGTCTTACGATGATCACCGACCATATAAAAATTATACCACTCGACTTAAGCCTCGTTGTTTGCAATATTTTTCTGTAGTAACACTATTATTAGATTTGGGATTTCAGAATATTAACTCACTTTAAATGTGTAGACATCCAGATACAGAAATTTAACTAGAAAATTGAGATATTAGCAGGTAAGTATTGGACTCGCTCAAAACCGCTTATATGCGGTACTGTATAGACCCGCGGATACCCGCTTCTATCAGGGAATTAGCAAAGTCGCTTTATCTCGCGTCTATCAGGTGATAAGCAAACTCGCGATTTCTCGCGCGTATAAGGTAAAGGGTTAAAGAGTATGAAGCAACAAAACAGAAAACGAACAATATGAAGGTTGTAATATTCTATACGTTTTCAAACAAAATATTTTTAGAACAACTCACAAAGCGAAATGATCAACTCAACCGCGTCTTTATTGTACACAACAATTACAACATTGATATAACATCATCAAACAGACTGAATTCTTCATTTCCATTTATAAAATACGTAGACCTATATACAATGTATAACGTCTTTGTGGACAAAATCTGTTGATAGTGAATAAAACGGGATCAACGAGTCATGAATTCTCAAAACATATTATAAAGCAGCTGTGACATTACAAATATGTTACGCAACACTGTAACATCTACAAATATACTACACTCTCATGTTTTCCGAGAGTTAATTTGCAAACGCCCGACAAGTAATGCGATTAGTTTAAAATGTGAGAAGTGTAATTTTTATATTTTACTTTTATTCACATTTATCCATAAGTTCATACTATCAACGCAATTATAAGCTTTGCGGACTGATTTGGTTATACTGGTCAGAATTTTTGATAACTAGTATATGAAACAAACTATTATATAACCAGCACATTCATCAAATCCGCTGTCCATTTTCTTAAACGCTGCACAATGAATAATTACACTGTCCTTGTGATTACATTTCTCTCAATTGGAAGTAACAGAACGATTTCCAAAAACGTCTGTATTATAATACTTAACATACAAATGGAATATTATTTTGCCAAGTGCACATTTACTGCTTGAATAATAATTTTTTTTGTACATACACAAATAACACGGTGTCCTTTTCCCGTCCTTGTTGACACGTTTCAACTCTATTTGACCATTTGTAAATGGTTTGAGAGAGCGTCGTTCGTCTAATTTGCAGTCGATCGAATATATTGAATTAATTTATACCTTTGCAAACAAAGTACAGGTTAATTAAAAACTGTACGAGACAATCCTTAATATCGTTATTTTATTAGGATTCCCATCAGTATATTGATAATTTCCACCGGTTTAAAAATTATGAAGAAGCAAGCCAGGAAAGAAACAATATGAAGGTTGTGATATTCTAAATGTCTTTTAAATAAAACGTTATTAGAGCAAGTCAAATAAGAGAAATTGTCAATTCAACCGCGTCTTTATTGTACACAACAACTACACAGCAATATAACATTATCAAACAGACCTTAATTAACTATATACAATGTATAACGTCTTCGTGAACACAATCTGTGGATAGTGAATAAATCGGGATCAACGATTCAGGAATTCAGAAAACGAATTAAAAAGTTGTTGTGACATTCCAAACAATATTTATCAACACTATAGCATGTACAAATAGACCACACACTTATGGTTTACATATAATTCCTGAAATACGCAGTACTGGCATATAACGGCAGTGTGGACAACGTGTTGGCTAAACGATAAATATCATTTATAAATTCTGAAGGGAGGTGATCCCCCGAGAGCAAAATTGCAACGCAAAAAGAGAAAATTGCAGACTCGGTTTTATTGAGTCTGTTCATGAACAGTAATTGAAAGTGCAACACTGCTCACGCCCCCTAGCACCGACTCAAACGGTATTCAATTTTCAGAACAAAAAGTACTGAAATTCATGATCTTGAAGGATCAGAAGTCTTTTCGAAAGTATTGTAAACCAGTCCTTGAGAATCCGACAGTTAATTTGCTAACGTCTGACAAATTATTAGAGCGATTAGTTTGCTGATTCACTATCCACAGATTGTGTCCACAAAGACGTTATACAGTATATATATGTCTACGTATGTAGGAATAGAAATTAGGATTGCATTCTGTTTGATAATGTTATATAAACGATAAATACCATTTATAAATTCTGAAGGGAGATGATCCCCCGAGAGCAAAATTGCTACACAAAAAGAGAAAATTGCAGACTCGGTTTTATTGAGTCTGTTCATGAACAGGAATTGAAAGTGCAACACTGCTCACGCCCATAGCACCGACTTAAGCGGTATTCAATTTTCAGAACAAGAAGTACTGAAATTCATGATCTCGAATGATCAGAAGTCTTTTCGAAAGTATTGTAAACCAGTTCATGATAATCAGGCAGTTAATTTGCTAACGCCTGACAAATTATTAGTGCGATTAGTTTGTGGATTCACTATCTACAGATTGTGTCCACAAAGACGTTATTCAGTGTATGTATGTCTACGTGTTTAGGAATGAAAATTAGGATGATTGCATTCTGTTTGATAATGTTATATTAAAAAACGTATAGAACATCACGACCTTCATACTGTTTCTTTTCTGGCTTGTTGCTTCATGATTTTAAAACCGGTAGGAATAATAACTATCCATTTGATGGGAATCCTACAAAAATTACAGTACAAAGGATTGTCTCATACAGTTTTTAAAGAATCGGTACTTTGTTTGTAAAGGAATAAATTAATACAAGGTATTCCGTCGACAGAACATTAGACAAACGGAAAGCTATCAAACCATTGACACATGCAGCTAAAAGTGTCTACAAGGACTGGAAAAGGACACTGTGTTACATGTGTATGTACAGTAACATTTATTATTCAAGCAGTATATGTGCACTTGGCAAATTCCATTTGTATGTTAACTATTATAATACAAGCGTTTTCAGGAAGCGTTTTTTACTTCAATGTGAGAGAAATGAATGTGCTGATATATAATAATAATTTGTTTCTGAAAACACATACTGGTTATCATAAATTCTGATCAGTATAAACAAATCAGTCTGCAAACCTTATAATTGCGTTAATTGTATGAACTTTCGTATAATTGTGAATGAAAGTAAAATGTAAAGACTATACTACTCACATATTTTAAACTAATCGCATTAATGTTTTGTCAGGCGTTTGCAAATTAACTGTCTTAACTGAATCATTCCTACGCAACGAAGACAGGTTGACAAATGCTTTCGACAAATCAAATGCTATTTATCGTTTAACTCACACGTTGTGTCCACAATGCCGTTATATGTTAGTACTGCGTATTTAAAGAATTATATGTAAAACATGAGAGAGTGGTCTATTTTTAGACGTTATATTGCAGTTTAAAATATTTTAAAAGTACAAAAATGAGTCATGCAGGAAACACCACATACAGAACAAACACTCGCCCGAACAGCAACACAAGGAAACAGCAAATGTACATAAGTAGAAAAAACAACAAGAGACGCAAATATCACAACTGCTTTATAATTCGTTTTCTGAATTCATGACTCGTTGATACCATTTTATTCACTATCCATATATTGTGTCCATAAAGACGTTATAAATTGTATATTGTTCTACGTATTTAGGAATGGAAATTAAGAATTCGGTCTGTTTGATAATGTTATATTTATTTTGTAGTTGATGTGTACAATAAAGACGCGGTTGAATTAATAATTTCGCTTATTTGAGTTGTTCTAATAATATTTTGTTTAAAAAAGTATATAATATCATAACCTTCATATTGTTTCTGTTTTGGCTTGTTTCTTCATATTTTTTAAACCGGTAGGAATGACCATTACCCATTTTATGGGAATCCTATTAAAATAACGGTATTAAGGATTGCCTCGTACAGTTTTTAATCATTCTGTACTTTGTTGGTAAATGAATGAATTACCACAAGGTATTCCATCGACTGGCAATTAGACAAACGGCGCGCTTTCAAACTATTTTCAGATGGCCAAATGCAGCTCAAACGTGTCCACAAGGACGGAAAAGGACACTGTATTATTTGTGTATGTACAATAACATTTATTATTCAAGCAGTAAATGTGCACTTGGCAAAATCCTATTCCATTTGTATGTAAACTATTATAATACGAGCGTTTTTAGAAAGCGTTTTTATTTCTAAGTGAGAGAAATGTAATCACGGGCAGAGCAATTATTTATTGTGTAGCGTTTAAGAAAATGGTCAGCCGAGTTGATGAATGTGCTGGTTATATATTTTGTGTCGCATACTGGTTATCATAAATTCTGATCAGTATAAACAAATCAGTCCGCGAAGCTTATAATTGCGTTGATAGTATGAACTTTTGTATAAATGTGAATATAAGCAAAATATAAATATTACACTCCTCACATATTTTAAATTAATCGAATTATTTGTTGGGCGTTTGCAAATTAACTGTCGGCTTCTCCAGGAATCATTCTTATGCAATGAGGACATGTTGACAATTCTTTCGCTACGTTAAAGTCCCTGGACGTCATAAGATCGAAAACATGACACTTTGTTGTTAATGATAGAGTGCCCATCTATCTAAAATTTACTGGTCTTAAACAGTTTGAAACGTAATGTTTTGTGTTAAGTTACATGATTTTAATATGAGAAAACGAAAGTAGGTTTAAATATAGAGAGAAAACGAAAGAAGGTTTAAATATAGATACTGTTAGTATGTTTATTTCTACATTTTCTTTCCGATGTTTCAGAGACAGTGTTCATCCCACTTCGGCTTCCAAGAGACGCCTAATGCACTGTTTGATATCGACAGGCGCATGTGCGAAGTGTTTGCTATAATTATAGCGAATATTTATAAAGAACTGTCATATTTTTTGTCCGCTGGAACAAATAGTAACGCGCGATATATTTTAGAGTTTTATTGTTATTTCTCAACAAAATACGATCAAATAAAAAGCAAAACTGTTTAAATGGTATACTGAAGGGTACATTCAGCATATAGTTTATTTTTAAAGACAATGGCGTTCAGGGACTTTAAATGATATTTATCGTTTAGCTCATTATATGCATTTAACGAATTATACGTAAAACATGAGAGTGTAGTCTATTGAAGATGTTACAGTGTTGTTTAAAATATTCGGAATGTCACTGCTGCTTAATAATTCGTTTTCAGAATTCATGATTCGCTGATCCCGTATTATTCACTATCCATATACTGTGTCCACAAAGACGATGTACATTTTATATTGTTCTACGTATTTAGGAATGGAAATTAAGATTGCAGTCTGTTTGATAATGTTATATTACTGTTTTAGTTGTTGTGTACAGTAAAGACGCGGTTGAATTGATAATTTCGCTTATGTGAGTTGTTCTAATAATATTGTTTGAAAACATATAGAATATCACAACCTTCATATTTTTTATTTTCTGGCTTGTTACTTCATTATTGTAAAACGGTAGGAATAATAACTATCAATTTGAAGGATTGTCTCATACAGTTTTTAATAAATCTGTATTTTGTTTAAAAAGGAATCAATTAATACAAGGCATTCCATCGGCTGAGAAGTAGACAAACGGCGCACTCTCAAACCATTTACCGATGGTCAAACTTAGCTAAAACGTGTCCACAAGGACGGAAAAGGACATTGTGTGTGTTATTTGTGTACTTACAATGGAATTAATTACTCAAGTAGTGATTGTGCACTTGGAAAAATAATATTCCATTTGTATGTTAACTATTATAATACAGGCGTTTTTAGAAAGCGTGTTTTACTTCAAAGTGAGAGAAATGTAATCACAAGGGCAGTGCAATTATTCATTGTGTAGAGTTTAATGAAATGGACAGCCGAGTTGAATCCAGGAATCATTCTTATGCAATGAGCACTTGTTGACAATACTGTCGAAACGTTAAATGGTATTTATCGTTTAGCTCTCACGTTGTGTCCATATTACCATTAAATGGTAGCACTGCGTATTTAAAGAATTATATGTAAAACATGAGAGTGTGGTCTATTTGTAAATTCTATAGTGTTGTTTAAAATACTCGGAAAGTCACAAGTGCTTTTAAATTCGTTTTCTGACTTCATGTGTGGTTGTGTATGTGTGTCATGCTGTCTATCGGTGTTTTGGTGGTGGTTGCGTCTTGAATGTGGCTTTGCCTGCTTGACTTCACTACTTTTCCATTCATGACTCATTGGCCCCGTTTTATTCACTATTCAAAGATTGTGTCCACAAAGACGATATACACTGTATAAAGGTCAACGTATATAGTAATGTAAATTAAGAATTCGGTCTGTTTGATGACGTTATATTAATTGTTTAGTTGTCATGTATAATAAAGACGCGGTTGAATTGATAATTTCGCTTATGTGAGTTGTTTAATAATATTTTGTGTAAAAACGTATAGAATATCATAACCTTCATATTGTTTCTTTTCTGGCTTGTTGCTTCATAATTGTTAAACTGGCAGGAATTATCATTACCCATTTGATGGGAATACTAATAAAATTACTGTATTAAGGATTGTCTCATACAGTTTTAATAAATCTGTACTTTGTTTGTAAAGGAATGAAATGATACAAGATATTCAATTGACTGAAAAGTAGACAAACGGCGCTCTCTCAAACCATTTACATATGGTCACATGCAGCTAAACAGTGTCCACAAGGACGGAAAAGGACACTGTGTTATTTGTGTATGTACAATGTACAATAACATTTATTATTCAAGCAGTGAATGTGCACTTGGCAAATTAATATTCCATTTGTGTGTTAACTATTATAATGCAAGCGTTTTAGAAAGCGTTTTTTACTTCAAAGTTAGAGAAATGTAATCACAAGGGCAGTGCAATTATTCATTGTGTAGCGTATAAGGAAATGGATAGCCGAGTTGATGAATGTGCTGGTTATATAATAGTTTGTTTGACATACTGGTTATCATAACTTCCGATTAGTACAAACAAATCAGTCCGCAAAGCTCATAATTAAGTTGATAGTATGAACTTTTGTATAAGTTTAAATAAAAGTAAAATATAAAATTACACTCCTTACGTATTTTAAACTAATCGAATTATTTGTTAGGCGTTGGCAAATTAACTGTCGGATTCTCCAGGAATCATTCTTATTCAATGAGGACCTGTTAACAATACTTTCGAATCGTTAAATGGTATTCATCGTTTAGCTCACACGTTGTGTCCACAATACCGTTATATGTTAGTACTGCGTATTTAAAGAATTATATGTAAAACATGAGAGTGTGGTCTATTTGTAAATTCTATAGTGTTGTTTAAAATACTTGGAAAGTCGCAAGTGCTTTTAAATTCGATAAATCAGATTTTGTCATTTTATCGGGGTAATTGGGCGGTTTCGTTCACTCTGTTGGTACATAGAATTAATTACAACTTACATACAATTATGAGAGAGATACTTTATTTTACTTTGGGCGATTCGGTGAATAATAAAAACAATTTGACGAAGCGACCGACAGACAGATAGATAGGCGTACGGGTGGGCTGAAGGACGGGTGTGTGGGCGAGCGAATGTTCATAAAGACAGACGGACGGTATTGTGAAGTGAACAATACAGTATAAAAATAACAGGTGATCCTTTAAAAAAAACACTTTGTTACCGCGTGCCGAAAATTATTATTTGTACCTCTGATTTTTACATACTTTTTCATCTGGAAACTGGTGTTATTTCAACATTAACGTTAACACTGTGGTGCAAGCTGTACGGTCGCGAATGTTTAGACTTTTCCAAGATGGCGGACGAACAGGAGGCTGAAAGGTAAGTATCACATTTTTACACTTTTTAAACAATGTAGATTTTTCTTTCCGTCTTTTAGTTGGTGTCATAACACGGAATTATAACACCCGTCAACAGCGGTTTACCTCCTAATTGTTCATGTCTGTGTGTAAGGCTCAAAATCTTTCGTATACAATGCAGAAACCGAAATCCAGAAATCGAATCGAGGAGGAGGTCATATTTTGCCTCATTGTAAGTTTATCAATAACGCTAAGCCTTTTCTAACACTGTGGGTATATGCATTTGAGTCCGATATTAACGTTGAGTTAATTAGTTTGAAGCACAAATCTACATTTTGTCTTTTAGAGAGGGTTGAAAAAAAAGTCGAGTGTACGGTTTAGCCCGTAGAGGTAAAAGTGCACTGTACGGTTTAGACCCGATCATTTTGTACGGTTTAGACACGATTTTCTTTACAAAAATTGTACGGTTTAGACACATACAAATACTAACGTTTGTATATGCGTCGTAGGTCTAGATAGTGTAATCCTAACTAATTAGTGTAGATATTCCTTCACACAATGCCTATTTGCGATTTTGACAGTATATTACAAACAGTTAGGATCGAGAACAGAAGCATAGCATATAATCTGGATCTATACTGGTTAACATTTGAAGACAATGTTATACTTAAAAGGTTTTGAAGTGAATTGATTTTTAAGTTTAACTGATTAGGGTATTTGGGTAAAAGTGTTTTACCCATATCAGTCCTAATGCAAATACAGAGCGTCTGAAATTAAGTCAAGCACTTTGTACTGTTACTACATGTATACATTATTTACATATCTTTTCAGAGCATTTACCTGTTACTATTGCGAGACAAAGGAAACCATCAGCCACTGTGTAGATGCCAATCTGAGAAATCAAATGAAAATTAGAAGAAAAGAGCTAAGTCATATATATCGAGAAAGTCGGGGCAACGTACATTAACTTTTAATGTAATACCAGACGTTTTGAAATAAACATGCAAAATAATTCTAAATGGTGAAATGCAAACCATTGAAATTCAAGATATTGACGAAGATTTTAGACTTGGCAATTTATTTGGTCCAATAAATATATGTTTTTTCTCATTAACTTGTTATCCATTTCTGTTATATAATTATTTCACTTTTATTTTTATGTCACCTTTAAAATGCATGTATTCCCTACGAAATGACATTTAGACATTCCATACAGACTCAGCCCAGATTCGTCATCGCGAAACTGACGAGATATCGACCAAGTGCTAAATTACATCAACTCAACTAAATGCCTGTAAAACATAATCCGAGGGTAGGTTCTTATTTCTGACAGATGATACAGATTAACCATTATGTTCGCTAAATGAATTGCCGGCATGTCAAAAACATGTTAGTTAAACTTAAAAATCAATTCACTTCAATTTTTAAAGTAAAACATTTTCCTTAAATGTTTAATAACCAGTGTATATCCAGGTCATGTTCTAGCCATAATTCGATTCTGGTTTTCCAGTTATCTTACTGAAAGAATACAACGTGTAATTTCACCTGGTACCTTCTCTGACTGGAATACCATGATGCTGGTGTTCCACAAGGATATATATTAGGGCCATTGTTATTGCTTGTTTTTATAAATGATATTGTTAGCGACATTGGATGGAACATTCGTTTGTTTGCTTACGACACTAGCTTGTTTAGTGTAGGTATTACTCCCGCATATATGGCAACAGATATCAATAATAATATATTAAAAAGCCAGAGAAATGGCTAGTTGAATTCAATCCTAAGAAAACTGAGTCGTTGATAATCTCGAGAAAAATGTCTCATCCGTATATATGCAAGACCATCAAATTCATGAAGTAGATTCACATAAGCACATTGGCGTTCGTCTCTTACGTGATCTAACATGGCACTGTCATTTCGAATATATCGCTACTAAGGCATGGACCAGAATAAATGTCATGCAAAAACTCAAATTCACTTCGGACAGATATTCCTTGAAACAATCTACGTATATTTCGTCATACCTATTTTAGAATACGATGATACTATATTTGATAACTGTAATGTCAGAGAATCTAACAATCAATATGAAGCTTCCCGTATAGTAACTGGGACAACTAAATTGGTTTCTGTTGGTAATTATTGCATGAAGTTGGATGGAAACGCCTTGAAACCAGACGTAAAACACAAACTTATTCTCTTTTATAAAATGGTGTTTCATTTAACTCCAAAATATCTCACAGAACTGGTACCTGAAGTGGCTGGAAGTGTTTCTCGATGCAATTTAAGATTAAGAAACGCTGGTGATATTCAACTTCTGGCCTGTCGCACAACCAATTATAGCAACCCTTTCCTCCCTGCAACAATACAGAAATGGAACAACCTCCCCGAAAATGAAAAACAATCTTCTACTCTAAACGCATTCAAAATGTCTTTGAATATCAATCTGCTAACTGTTCTCAAACATTTTATTACGGTGTCAGAAAACAGCAGCTCCTGCACAAGAGGCTTCGTACAAACTGCAGTTCCTTGAACCATGACCTATTCTCAAAGAACATAGCTGACACTGCCTTGTGTAGTGTACATGTGGCTTCGTTGAGAACGCATCGCACTTCTTCTTAAGCTGTTGCAAATATACCAACGACGGAAAAAAACTTTTTGATGATGTTGCCAGATTCACTACTCCGTCCCTGTCTGTCTTTCTGTTTGGTGATCCTCTTTTAAGTTGTAATACAAACATCATTATGTTTCTTTTATTTATTTATTTATTTTTTCTTTTATTCTGAAGTATCTTTCTCAAAAAGTTTTTATATAAACTTATATATCCTGCTTAATTAATTTAATTAGTTTTTCAGTACAATTAATATAGTACATGTACAATAACGGGCAGTCATTACTGCATAAAGCGAGTGTAGTTGTTACGGTGATGGGTGAGAAACACAATAAGCAGTCTTGTTTTCGTTTCCATCCTTTTCTTTTCTCTTGTGTTATCATTACAATATTCATGCAAATATTTAAAAATAAAATACGTTTAAACCAATTATATACTGTGCTTCTGATCTCGATCCTAATTATTTGTGATATGCTGTCATAATCGCAAACATGCATTGGATAAAGGAAGATCCATAATAAATAGTTGGGATTATACTATCTAGACGTACGGCGCAGATTCAAATGGTAGCATTTGTTTTGTGTCTAAACCGTACAGTTTTTCGAAAGAAAATCGTGGCTACACCGTACAAAAAACATAGGGTCGAAACCGTACAGTGCACTTTTACCTCTAATGGCTAAACCGTACACTCGACATTCTTTTCAAACATCTCCAAAAGACAAAATATAGATCTGTGCCACAAACTAGGTAACTCGACGTTAAGATCGGGCTCAGATGCATATATCAACAGTGTTAGAATTTTTTTAGCGTAGTTGGTAAGCTTACAATGAGGCAAAATATGACATCCTTCTCGATTCGATTTCTGACTTTCAGTTTCTGCAAACTTTACCGAAGATTTTGAGCCTTACACACAGACATGAACTATAAGGGGGTACGCCGCTGTTGACGGGCTTTATAATTCTGTGTTATGGCACCAATTAAATGACTGAAAGAAAAATCTACATAGTTTAAACAGTGTAAAAATGTGATGCTTACCTTTCAGCCTCCCGTTTGTCCGCCATCTTAGAAAAGTCTAAACATTTGCGGCCGTACAGCTTGCACCACAGTGGTTAAAAGCATGAATCTTACATTCGCCACGACAAAGTTAACCCTTCGCTTGCTGAATTTTAAAATACATTTCTCCTTCCTTACCCATGCCCTGTTGTATAATTACATTTATTATACCTCAATTTCATTAACAATGTTAATTTCCCATAGGCCACCGTGACAAAGAAATACTGTCAGGCCCAGCGGGAAACAATGACTCTCGGAAATATGCTGTCTCCCGCTACCATAGGAACGGAACATTTAGATCAGTGAGCGCTTATTAAATTGTGTACGTGACGTCATCCGATTACGTCATGTATTAGCGTCATTTAACGCTTGCAATTTGATCAACAAATGTCATTAGGGCAACTGATTTGTTTTTGTTTATATATCTGAGAAATGTCGCGTTTTTCGGCTATTTCGGAGGAGACATTGTCAAGATTGGACAGTGAAAAGGGCTCCGCCGGTACTTATAACGTGTCATGAATAGAAATGTGAAGCTGTTCCACGATTTTTAAGCACTGAGTAGCTCTATAACTTTTGTTTAAGACTGTTTATTGTTATCATTGAATAAATATTTTTGCTGACGAAATCGATTGTGCTGTTCGGTATAATAACCAACCTCGGGTTGACAGTATGTGCTGTCTCTCTCCATAGGATGTGATATTTATATAATTTATTCACTGTTTGCAAGTATTTCGCTGTTCAATCACTGCTGTGGAGTGCACTGGTTGCATAATCAACTGGTAAATAGTGCAGACCCTGATGAGACAGCTCCTGCAGGAGCTGTCTCATCTGGGTCTTCACTATTTACAGGTAGTGGGTATATTGACGCGAATAGCAAGCGAAGGGTTAATAATATCCGACGCCTAGAAATTGAAATTAAGGTTCCGGCATTCTGTTTTAAACCATATCCAAAAATGCCTGATATCTAATAAAACGCTAGTATCGAACCGTTAAGTATTTATGTGGAAACTCCCTACAATGGAAGCACAGGCCACTAACAGCACACTAGTATTTTTTCGGATGGACTTAGCAAGTTAATGAGTGCAACAAATCATCCGGTAAAGCCCTAACCGTTGTTTGGAAATAAATTTCCGCAGAACAAATTAAAAATGACATTTTGTATAGAAGGAATGTATAATATTCCCCAATGAAATCGAATTTTTTGAGAAATTCGACGTCAAAATTAACGCTATATAACGTCACATGTGTAGCTCTGCGTCTTTGATTTAAAGCATACTAAATACCAGAGAGGGTTTTTAGACCCATTCCGCCTTACATTCAGTACATATATTGTTCTATATTCTAATATCATAGTTTCTTTATTTGCCCTGCTTTTCAATACACGAACCTCGTAAATGTAAATATTATGTACAGCAATACCAAATACCCTGTACCCAAAGAGAAATAATGTGTACGCAAACGGTTTCAATGAAGGACACGACTGATTTTCCTGTTATCCTATCAGTTTAAAATAAAAATAACAATGCAGGTGAGATCATTTTGAAGATATAATCCATTAATTCTCTGTTGAATGTTTACAAGTCTAATTTCGACACAACAGGAACATCATAAATATTGTTATTTGTCTATTACTGTTTAAGTAAGTTTGAGTACGTTTGGAATAAGTATATTGAGTGGTTAAGCTAACGAGTATTTAAATGAGATGTAACCGATGCAATTTCCATGCTCAACAGGACCGGTGATTTGCTGACCACTTTACAGTCACGGTATATTAGTGAGCTGGTAGTCCCTAGCATATAACTCGCGCCTTCGGAAGGAATGGCCAATAAATAACGAGAGATATCGGGGTTTTAACACGCGTGACTACCAACTGTTCAATATGGCAGCTCATGCCATGTCTTTCTTACAGCCATTTTCTTAAAATATTTAAGGATTCTTAATTTCAAGGCATCTCTTGTCAATGCTCTGCTAGAGTTAAACGTAATTACTAGCTCTACAGCGTCACAGGGAAATCTTCACTTTTTAGCAGCAATCACTTTAGCCTGACCATTAAATTGCCAAACTTAAAATTACAATATCTAGTACTCTCAAACATCCATAAATATTCTTCATCTTCTTTTGTTCTTGATATGTTCGTCAGTATTTAGTAATATTTTTTCTGCTTTTAATAGTCTTCCTCTTCTTCTCCTATTTCTTCCTCCCGACAGTTTTGTGTATATATTGCCATATTGTCAATCATTCATTTGCAACATTAAAATTGAAAGGGGAGGGCATTAGAACTTCGTAGAACCTGTGGCCCAACCCCTTTCAATCTTTCTGGGAATAAATCATGTTTAACCTAAACTACGTAACACACAGGCTAATGAGATGCGCGAGCAGATTCACACCGTAAAGACCATTTGATTATATCGCTTTGTTGCGTCTCCCAAATATACATTACCGCGTCAGATTAAATGGCCTGCCCATCAGTTTACAGTTAGCCTGCTTGTTGCGACTGTGCTAAATATGCAAACAGTTTAGATCCAAATAAGATGCTAAACAACTCGGTGTCTCACGCCGTTCTGGGCTCTATGAAACTTGTCCAAAACTTTCACAAAGCATTGTGCGAATCGGTAAAGTTTTATAAGTGACGCAGACGAGATACTGCACATGTGCAATGTTTCAATGCAGGCTAATATTTTAATTGCTAAACAACACATAATTACTCATTAAAGTCTTGACACAACGGTTAAACGTTCTGAATACCTGCAAGTGCGGCGTTTTGCTAATACATTTCTCGCAATTTAACCCTTATTCTGTCGTTCGCGGCCAAAAAGTCATATGCAATCAGCTTTAACACTCAATCAGTATTTCTACAAAACATTGGGTCTAGCGTAATGTAGTAATTTCATATATATCAGAGTCAGAGTTGAAGTTTGTAAACACCAGACTTTGTTTGGTTTAGTTTCTGTTGTGCTGTAAATAGTTATTAAGTTTTCATTTATTCAATCAAGCAGATTATATCCTGTAAATAGAATTTACTATAATACTAGTGCCTGTTTTGGTCGTTTGGCTATCATACCGACCACAAAACCCAGTCATGAACCGACTCGAGCGGATTTAATGGTTACTGTTTAATATTTATACTAATCAAGATAATTAAGTGTTTCAGCACATCAAACAGTGCAGTCAATGGTGAGATAATAGGTAAGCGATAAATTGAATGAGTTTGGTCTACTGGGTTTTCGTAGCTAATTGGATTTTGACAGTAGCGCTAATTTTATGACAGATTAATGAACTTGTCAGACTGTGATAAATATAGCGATTTATTTTACAAATATGTAAAAATGTGCTAAATCCGGCTTTCTTATACGGCAAAGACGTACATATTTACTTTGCAAAAAATAATAATATTATATACGGATTGAAATTCGTAATAAAAATGTTGTCGCCTCCATTTTATTTTGATACTGCATAACATTATACTATATAATTATATAACATCTGTTTATTAATCTATCTCAAATCTGATTTAAAGCACTAATTGTTTTTGAGACAATTTTTGCAGTGCGACCTGTATGGTCGTTTTTCTAAAATCAAATTGAATGTAACTCCGGTTATAGTAGACTTCTAAACAAACCAAAGATATACTGTATATTAACTTTACTAACCCATTTATTCCCACATTCAAGAAAACTCGTCCATATTTCATTTTGGAAAGCCTCAATTTTTCATTTTGAGAGGGTACAGGTACTAAAATACTTTTTTGAATAAACCATTGACATCGGTAGTCCCAATTAAGGGACAAGCAGCACAAATGGGTTTATTAAATGAGTTTTCTTTTGTAAAATTAATATGTCGTATGTATTAACTTCCTTGTACATAACGTATTATAGAGTACATACGTATAATACACATGCAATATCTGTAATATGTACGGGTTCGTAATAATATGCCTCAAGTCTCTTATAACTCAATTATGAATTGCAGGGTTAATCTATTCAGATACAGAAAGTGTACTTTTATTATGATGGAATTCAAATAAAGAGCAAATCTCTCACGTTGTATAAATAGCAATCTAAACGTCTGTACATTTTCGCCGTTTACTTATCAGTGTTCTTTAATCCGGCTAAGCGCGGTGTAACAAAATTGCAAGGAGCTATGTTCCGGATCAGACACCGAATAACTTTAAATTGTTTGACACATGGGCAAATATTTAAAAAACGTGGCGATTTGGAAGAACTTTGAAAATGAATTCGACCATTTTTGCCTGCGTGAAAAGGATTCAAGGTGAACTGTAATTTTTAGCCTTATATGACCTTTTATCATACTGAGAAAATGACAAAATAACTGTCTGCTTCTTAAAATAAAATTGGCTTGGTATTCAAACAATTTTTATTCGGATGAGATTCCCAATATTGCACTACAAACAATGTGGACCCAGACCAAACATCACGTGTCTGACTCGAAGTCTGACCAGGGTTTACACCGTTTGAATTATCAGAATTAACTATACACATGCGAACTTCAGTAAATAAGTAAAACTTATTTTTCTACCCTATGCAAAAACCTGTTACACTCGTCAGACGCCGCGTCTCTGTTGATCTAGGTTTACACTGTTTGCATTGCAATAAATCCCTTCCTTTTCCTGGAGCACGGCTCATCCCTGCAAATCGCGTATATATGTGACAGTACATTAGAGCGTATCCCTTTACTACGTGACAACGGCTTGCACCGAGTATGGTACAGTTCGGTTTGAATAAATAGTATTAACCTGACTTTGCAAACAGTTTGGATACAGATCAGACACCATGTAAACGCGACGTTTGATCAGGATCCAAACTGTTTGACACTCGTATTAAACTTTCCTCATTCACATTGCTTTTAGTCTAATCTTAAAACGATCTTACAGACAACAATACTATTATTTATGCAGACGACAATATGGCAGTGAAGGGTAAAATCCTCACGATAAAATAGGCGCTGAAAGAGTTTACTAAATTTGGCGTCACACCAGGATCCGAACTATTTGCCTATTCGATCATGATGCTCAACATGGTGGAAATACGATCAAGTTTTCAATCGAACCGAACCAGAACGAAACGGGAATATGCCATTTTAATATGTGGCTGATCTGTGTGTCCTTTTACATGTAATGCTGATGATCATGTTTCATTTTAAGTGAAAGCTAATGTAATATGCGGCAGTTGTTTTCAATATACTTCTAAAGGTCATACAATTTATAAATAATCATTTGGTAAAGGGTTATAAAATATACGATATCATTCTTACCAGGCTAAAACAAAAAGCAAAACATATTGACACTTTCACTTTCTTGAAGAACATAAGATGTACCGCCCGCACAATCCTTAATACAGTAAAACCTCTCTATTACGACCACTAAATTACATTATTCATTGTGTGTTTAAGACAGGTGGCTACTTAAATCAAGGTAAGAGTAAAACAGAAAAACCATTCAGGGGCTTTCTTTTTTAATTTCACATTTCTTTAAGCTGCCGTCTGTATTTCCTACGATCAATTAACCTTCTTTTACTGGTCTTAATAGAACGGTTTCACTAATTCATTTGTGCTCAATTACCACCATACGTTAACTATAAAATACGTAATCACTTACCGTTATCCCGCTTTCCAGTTTTGATAAGTCCGCCCAGTTTCAATCCAAACAATAAAATTGCCCGTAACATGGTCGTTAAATCGCACCGGAGAAGTGACTTATTCCTCTTTCTTGTTCTTTCGTCTAGAGGAACACCCTTTCAAACGCTTTTTTGGTTAAAGATTGTCTTCATTTAATAAGGCGTAAGTTAAGTGTAAATTATGTGCCCCGATTACAAGGCAACTGATAAGCCAGCCGCGCTATCTGCACTTCAGAGAAGAGAGAAAGTATCATGTTACAGAGTGTGTGCGTGTCGGGAGGTTACCCCAGACATACACCGATTTTAGCCGTTTTTGTCACATTCATTATGTGTGTGTAAAAGTGGTTCACAAGGACGGTTTGCACTTCCCTACGGAATTAGTAAAAACATCCAAATATACGTATATATGACCTTAACACTGTGGACACCAAAATTTGTCCACAATTCAAGATGTGTCCACAAAGACTGCAACAATACAAAACTGCCTGTGTCCACAATGACGCAAAGATACACACACACACACACACACACACGCACGCACGCACGCACGCACGCACGCACGCACGCACGCACGCACGCACGCACGCACGCACGCACGCACGCACGCACGCACGCACGCACGCACGCACGCACACACACACACACACACACACACACACACACACACACACACACACACACACACACACACACACACACACACACACACACACACACACACACACACACACACACATACACACACACACATATATATATATATATATATATATATATATATATATATATATATATATATATATATACACTACGGTATTATGATTATGGACATATCATTTGACATTTAAACATGCGATTAAAGAGAATAAGTGGAATGCTTTATTCGTAAGCAATTATTCTATACAATCATGCATTGTGTTCACGCATTGAATGTTTGTGTTGGTACCGAACAACAAAACTACGAACATCAAAATTTCTACATTAATTGAGCGTTCAACTGCAAACCGTAATGAACACCATATACTGCATTAAAATTTAGGACTGTATTAACATGTGTAGAGCTTTAATTGTCTTGAACATATATTAAAATAGTTTATTAACTCATACTAATCATTTGCTAGATAGATACTAATGAAAGAAAACAAAACATATGATGAATATCAATTAGATTAATTTTTGAAATGGAATGGTAACATGTGAAATCTTTCCCACAACAGAAACTGTCGAATCAGATCTATTTTATTGCATATGCAAACAGAGCTGACCCAGATCTGACAGCTCCATCGAAGCGGTCTGATATGAGTCTGCCCTGTTTGCGAGTGCGAAGAATGGTGTATTTATGGAGTACATGATTATCGGATAAACAGACATCAATACTGGTTTCTATCCACATTTCTGTTAGTATGTACTTTGATGTGTCCAATGTTTTAGTTTTAATGTTAACAAATGAACAGTAATATACATTACGCAAACTGAATACATCAATTTAGAAATGATCACCATGAATCAGTGAAGCACTGTAGTGACCCATATTTGCAATCTGCTTGGATCCAGTTGAGCCGCCAGGTAGCTCGGCCAGGTAGCTCGGCCAGGTAGCTCGGCCAGGTAGCTCAGCTAGGTAGCTCGGTCAGGTAGCGTCTCAGGCGAATCCAAACTGTTTGATATTCTGTCAATAGTTTTTCAAAATGTTGATCGAATTGGAAGTAGTCAAAATTGCGCCAGATCAAATTTTGAGCTGACATTAGATTCAACTAAACATTGAATTCAGTATAAATGTCGGTCTTGGAGACAATCTGAAGATTATTGTAGGGTGGCGGTCATGCAGAAAACTCCTCTAGCAGCTTTCTGCGTGACGTTCACACTGCATTAAGCTGCCTACTGTATATAAATTCTTGTCTACTAGAATTCCGATTTAAAGAGGTTTTGCTATATATGTAGAGACACGTGTACCTCGTCCAAGCTAGATGGTTGTCCGTACCTGATTTGTCGTGCACCTTCGACCTACTTCTCACAATTGCAATCACGACGAGGATTTCACAGACGAAGCTGAAAACTAATGCCACTATCACAAGATAGAAGCCAGCATGGTAACTGGAGTTACCATCACCTTTGAGTTTAACTCCAAACAGTCTTAGTGCTACTACATGTACAGCCACTGTAAAACAGAGAATCAAACATATTGTCAGTACAATAAAACCTCCCTTAAGAAGTCGTCCAAAAAGTGTATTTATGTGCCTAAAATGCCCCTATTCCACACAGACCACGAATCGCCGTGAATGACAAAATATAGGATTCGTAGTGGAATCGTAATCAGTTCGTGCAGTTGTTAACTGATTAATATATATTCGTCATTACTTCATGCAATTCTCGAGCAATCGGGAATTCGTGACAAACGTTTTGAGCTGTTTAAATGTTTGGACACGAACTCCAGAATCAAAATGATCGTATTTAATTCGTAACAAATTCGCAGTGCTTTCTTAGGAATCGTAATTGAATCGTAATTGATTCGTAGGCATTCGTAGATATTCTGAACTCATTAACTCTTAACTCTTAATTCGTAGCGCTTTCTTGGGAATCATAATTGAATCTTTCATCCTCAGCTCATGCACCAGTCTGTTGTAGTGACCGTAGTCTAGTCTTCTAGCTGGTGTAAGCCACAGTCTAACCCATCACCTTGGGGGTTTTCTCCTACTTCTTCAAAGTAGTCTTCTAGCTATCAGCAGCTGGTGTTGATGTTCCAAGTCCAGGGCTAACACTACTGCCAATCTACGATGAACATCCATTATAGAACTGATGCCTTGCAAGCAGGACTGAGTGCCTTTTTAACTATATTTAGGTTAAAATCAAATGAATTGTCAAGAACAGTAAATAATTCATTTTTATTCGTACCTGATTCGTATGTGCCTCCGGCGTATTCTGAACTGATTCGTAACTGATTCCTAACGTTCGTGTAGTATTCATAGTAGATTCTAGTAGATCGTAGTGAATTCTTTACAATATTCGTGCGATTCCAGCCGAATCCCACGAATAATCGTAACACTGTCGTACCTGTTTCGTAGCTAATTCGTAAAGCGTCACTAATTTGACCAGAACATTTACAAAATTCCAAGAATCCTCACGAATCCTAAAAAGTATCATTTCTTAGCGATTCGTTGGATTCGTGGTCTGTGTGGGGTAGGGGTATAAAGCATGTGGTAGCTTTATGCAGGTCAAAGGCACCGCAGAAAGCTCCTATGAGCAACCGCCTGTTTGCTAAGGCTCCTTTGTCCGATAAATGACTAATTGTTGGAGACAAGTTCTTCTGTATTCTATTTTTTAACAATTATTTTAATTGACCTGAATGACTCTGTGAATCATCAGACTCCAAACTTGTTTACACTTGACCATTAATTTCTCCAAGGCTTGTGTCATGATACTTTGTAAATAGTTTCGGGTAATCTTGATTCAATTGGAAGTACATGTACAGTAGAACCCGTATAAACCGGACGTTCAATTTAGTATTAATCTCAGTCTTGGAGACAGGTTGCAACTTAACATTAAGCCTGCTGAGCAAATGTTTTAACAGAATTGTTCACCTACTACATTTCCAAACTTGTTCTAGGAGCTTTCTGTATGACTTTCACCATGCAATAAGCAACCACCTGCCTAAAAGTGACCTTCATCTATTAGAGAAGTCCGGTTTAGAGGGGCTTTACTGTTGTTAAAATTACACATGGGTTCGAGTACATATTACTTTTGATTCTGAGTTCATTATCATGAATCTGATTGGTCGGATTTTGAGCAAGCTTTAACTCTGACCAAACAGATTATTGACCACGATCTCAAACTCGGGCAAATACAAAAGTGTAGTTTTATTTACTCCGGACCCGGTCCAAAGTAGAGCAGACACAAAACGTATTAACCGTTTAGTAAAATATGCACGTATGTAGTATTATATCGTTTAAACATGGACTGAGTTGCAAATGATTCAAAGTAGAAAGTTTCGGAACCATAGTACATTATATAAGTGGTCAGTTTCGTTTTTGTTCTTCTTAAATTAGTCAATGCTCCGAGGTTTGTTTACAACCAAATTTTCCGATACGGCATATGTAAGACAGGTAATGTGCAATAATGCTTTTATTGCTAATGCTGACAATGCAAAACCGGTTAGACGTTACTGGACATTGGCTCTATCTCATTTAAATTGTACTTGCCTGAAATGAAACAGCAGATGGCACCATAGCTACCAATCAGCAATCTGTTAGTTGTGCACAAAAATATCAGTATTGCAGCAATGGCCAGTTAGAGACAACTTACTCCGGTTATCACAAGCCCTCGGACAGCTCTGAGATGATTTCTTTCACTACCAACGACTGAAAAAACATACAATCAAAATGCAGCAATTATACCGTTTAATTTGTTTGTGCACATTAGGGAAAATAATATAATGATTTAGCATGATACACGCATGTTCAATTAATACCTGCGCCATTCCCTCATATTGACGACTTTTGATGACTCTGTAAAAGTCACTTTGTGAAACCATTATGATAAATAGAGCATTAGCTCCTATAGGAGCAAATGCTCTACTTATCACAATCGTTTCAAGCTACACAATTCTAAAAGTTTCGCTTTTCCCTAGTTAATGCTCCTTTTCGGTAGATTTATTCAAATATGTTGTATCTCAAAATAGCCTATGAGGGAATCGGTTAAAATAATGACTCGGGCAAAACTGGACGGACGCGCAAATGGACATGTGCACGATTGGACGGACGAGCAAATGGACATGTGCACGACCGGACGGACGAGCATGTACCATACTGTGTAATTCTGAAACATTTGTGATTGATAAAGTTTATGCTCCTGTGGAACAAATGCTCTACTCATCAAAATGTTTCAATGGTTACAAAGGCGTCAAAAGCGGTCAATAAGAGGGGATTGGGTTGACATCAGCTGTCAAATTCGATAGAAACAATGTGGCATGTAAATAAAGGTTTTTGCGTTAACCCTTTCCCTATTCAATGTTTATTCCAAATTCCGATACCTAATGAATATTTATGGACAAAATAATATACGGAATGTGAAACATTGTAACCATTTTAGAAGGAATAGAAACACATTTTTCAAACATCATTAGCAAACGGGACATACCTTTCTCAGACGGCTGCTTTAGGATCGAGGTCTACTATGTTGGTCAATGCGTGAAAACGCGTTTATGTAAACGAAAGGATCAAGTGAAGTGTGGTTTATACGTACGATTATTAAGGTAGATGCCAGAACATGTTGTGCCTGACACGGTGATAGAGTAACGAAATAGTCCATGGTGGTCTGACACTGTGCCTGTGTCCAGATCCTGCGAGTATGGGATGCCCAATGGCACGGCGGAACAGATGACCACCAGAACGCCAAACCCGACCGCGACAAAGACTGAAACACGTAAAAATATCTTTAAAATTCAGCCTGGTGAGCAAGTTATTTTCATATAGTGTTTCACCTAACACATTTTAAAAATGAAAGCTATAATTAATCTGTCTACATAGATGCAATCAATACTTGGTGTCTCATCTGGGTCAAAACTGTTTACAATGGTATTCACTCATCCGCCAATAGCAGGCTACAAGTGTAAACAAAATGATCACCCAGAACAAGACCTTTTCGTGTGTGTTTGTGGAAATGATTTGATATTTGTTCTGACGCATAATCAAAATGATTTATACCGTGCCTCCACTTTTCAGTAGTGTCGTTCAGCGGGGGCATCTGTGTCACATGAATACATGATTGTTTTATTATACATCTTTTCAACTATTTCCTTCTTATAAACGCCTTTTCACACATGTGCACGCAGAGTAAACCCATATCAGAGGCTCCTATAGGAACATTCAGATCAGAGTATGCTCTGTTTGCTAATGGAATTTGAAATCTTTAACTTTCAAAAATGGTTATAATATACCAATTTCAATATTTCATTATAACTATTTTGTAAATAAATATATAGTCGATATTGAACTTTGGAATAAATAATGAACATGGAATGGATTAATATTTCCCTCCTAATGACGCATTTTGGCGTCTCTTTAATATTTAGAAACCAATGTGATAAATAGAGCATTTGCTCCATAGGAGCAAAATTAATGCTCTATTTATCACAATGGTTTCATAACCAGACAGTTCTAGTTTTGTTTTCTTTTCTCTGGTAAATGTTCCTTTTCGGTAGATTAATTCAAAGAGTTTTGGTCTAGATATAGCCTAGGAGGTAATGAGTTAAGTATAATTATTATTATTATTATCATATCACATTTATATAGCGCTCTTTTCACACAGGATGTGTGCGTTCAAAAACGCTTCACATAATTAAATTGCATGTACATAATTGAATATTTAAAACAAATGAAATTTAAGATAGAGATATCAATAAAACTATTTAAAATTGAATTAATTCAAGAATTATAGATAAAAACAAACTCACCCTTTTCTGTACATTTTGGCCGCAATTCAAGGGAAACAGACACACACCGTTACTACTGGTATATTGTGCCCGCCCAATTATGTCACCAAACTCAAATGAAACATTATATGTACAGTGTCAGTACGTCATACAGTTACGACCGAGAAACATCTGGATCGGGTTTTTGTATGATAAACAACACTAAACATAAGATTTTGCCTTACATATGGAGGACAACGGCTTATTATAATAGGTCAATTTTGTACGTAATGCATTAATGAGACTTTACTGTATACTGACCAGACGAAAACACCTAAAACATGCTACTGTTTAGCGTTTTCTGATTGGGTGAGACAAATTCCTCACCGGTAAATTGGAAGACTATAGTAAAGCTACTTCTCGAATAGGCAAACGAATTGATTACTGTTAAACCCATTCCGTGCCACAATGACGGGTCTATGATATCACATGCAAACAGTTTGGATCCAGATAAAACGCCGAGTAACTCGGCGTCTTATCAGGATCCAAACTGTTTGTTAATGCTATTATGTTTTTGAAACAAAAATGAAGAACATAAAAAATGAAAATTATAGAAGACGACAAAGTTAACAGATGACAGAGTTTGGCAGTGAAAGGATTAAGGATTAACTTTTGAGAGTGTTATTAGAAACAATGGACTGCTTTGTTCTAGGAAAAGAGTCATGCAGAGCTATGAAATAAGTACAGATGAACAGATTGTATTTTGTTGAAACGTCCTTTAGTTCCTTTAGAGATTGTACAATTTTAGTTTATAAATTTGCATATCATTGTTTCTAATATGGACGTTTATACAGTAAAGGGTTAAACCATGACTTTCTGTAATCCCTTTGTTTTCGACGTCAATATATCTGAAAATCAATTTGATGTCTATTGTATAAAAATGTGGCTTGATTTTCTGAGCTAAAATGTGAACACATTATTTAATTGTCAGGAACTATGTAACGAACATATCTTGTGATGCAGTTAGACATCACAACTGTCTGTAATGTATCTCGCATGAGTTAAAGTAATCTAGTAATCTAAAGTACAAACTTCACCAAGCTGTTCAAGGTAAATAATTTAGACTTTAACCCTTTCCTCAATAAATACGCCTTTCTACGCCACATTCAAAGTAACTCGGCGTCTCATCTGGATCCAAATTGTTTGTTACGGTAACTATGTTTTTGAAACAAAAATGAAGAACATAAAAAATGAAAATTATAGCAGACGACAAAGTTAGCAGATGACAGATTTTGGCAGCGAAAGGGTTAAAGATTAACTCTTGAGAGTGTTATTAGAAACAATAGACTGCTTTGTTCTAGGAAAAGAGTCATGCAGAGCTGACCCTTTACTGTATGCCATTAATATACTCTTACAAGACAGTAAGCATACATGCGCCTTTGCAAACAGAGTAAAGCCATACCAGGCAGTCTCTTAACGAACCGTCTGATCAGAGTCTGCTCTGTTTTTTAAATGAAATAAGTACAGATGTGGCCGGAGTTCTAGTACAGAAGAATTTAGATGCTTCAATGCGGGTGGCTGCTAAATGCAGGGTGAAGGTCATGCATAAAGCTGTTGTAGGATCTCATAGATCGGTATTCAATTGAACGCACGGTTAAGAGAAGTTTCTCTGTATTAGTAGAAGCTTTAGATCTGTAACCATTACAACAGTTTGATGATATATTCGCCGTTTGTGTGTCAATATAAAAACATATGTACACAATTAAAACGTGTATTTTCTGAGCTAAAATATATTATGTGAACACATTATTTTATTTTCAGGAAATATGTAAGGAACATATCTTGTGATGTAGTTAGGAAACACAACTCTCTGTCAAGTATATCGCATGTTTTTAAGTAACCTAAGGTACAACTTTCACCAAGCTGTATAAGGTAAATGATTTATACTTTAACCCTTTCCGCCATAAATACGCCTTTCTACGCAACAGTAAAAGACACGTTTAGAAACTATTGTCATAAAACGAACAGTTGCTCCTTAGAAGCAAATGCTCTATTTATCACAATGGTTTCAGAGTTACAAAATTTTAAACTTTTCCTTTTTCTCTAGTTAATGTTCCTTTTCGGTAGATTTATTCAAAGAGGTTGCATCCTAGCTAACCTATGAGGGAATGAATTAACCTATTCAATCTGGGATACACATGTTCTGCAATTTTCAAATATGAAGACCCAGATCAGAGGGTTCTTAGAGGAATCCCTTGAACAGGGTTTGCGCTGTGATGTCATTGAAGAAAACTCTCGCAAGTTCAAGCCTTTCTCACAGAGTAGACTCTACATTAAAACGCTGACGGGCTATTCCACTTTGAATTTCGATGTTGAAAGAGTTAATACAGATAATGCGAGAAAGCAGCTGATTCTACCTAATTTGTCTTGCACTTTGGCCCTTGTTCTCACAGCTGCAACCGCTAGGAGGATCCCGAAAGCCAAACTAACAACTGCTGCCGCTATCGAAAGATAGAACCCGGCGTGGTATGTAGAGGAACAGTCCTCTTTGAACTTTACACAAAATAGGATCACCGCTACTACATGGACTACCACAGAATAATAACATATTTAAAAAACGACATAATTCAAATAACAAGGACGAATTAATATATCCTAATAGTATTTATAAACAGAAAATAATACATGCATGCGTATTAACTCATTCTCTCCTAGACTATTTTAGACCCAACATTTTTAAATTAATTTACTGAAAAGCAGCATTAACTAGAGAAACGGATTTTTTTTTATAATTTTGTAGTTTGAAACCATTGTGATAAATAGAGTATTTGCTCCTATTGGAGCAAACGCTCTATTTATCACAATGGTTTCACAATATGAATTTCATAGAGGCGCAAAATTCACAAATGCTCAGTGATTTGCAAACAATGCATACCAAGATCAAGGGGTTCCTTGTCATTTACAATCATTTAGCAAGTTTTAGAGGCTCTATAGTTAAATACAAACAAGCAGTTTTGCTCTGAAAATTCAGCATTGAATCCTTTTGGCGCCGACGTTTTTATTTTCACCTGCAATCCAATTTTGTTAAACCATTCGATAAAATAAGAAAATAAGATATAAATAAGGAATAAAACATAGATATGGCATTAAAGAAAAAAAAAAGAACGACTAATCAGAATATGACCCTCATGAATATTAAAATGATACAGTAATCTTTATTCTGGCATATTGACACAATAGAATAAATTGTAAACTATTCTAAATTAGAACTGAACCTTGTCACACGGCTTCTATGGGAACTGTCTTATGTCGGTCTTTGCCTCGAAAAGATGTCTATATGAGGTAAACAATTACAATTGTGCCGGCGAAAGATGTCATATGTTCCCCAATATTAAGTAATTGTCATTCTATGATATAATAATTATATGGTATCAATAATCCTGTTCGTATTGTTTTATGTTTAAGAACAGATTTTCATAAACAATTCTTACGTTTAAATTGGCAAAGTCCTCGGTTTGTGACACGTTTCATAGAAAGTCATAATGTGAAAATAATTTGCATTATGCACTTTAAGTCCTATTTTTATAGCTGCCGGTTTCCCAATCTTTAACACATAATGAATAAGACTTCTTATGATGTCCATGAAGCCCTACCGTAATGCTGCAAGTATCACGTTCTATAAAACAGTGCAATAAAATGTTAGTGCAACAGTCTATGGCACATGTCCCGTGATATATAACTAGTACTATACAGCTACCAATGTAATACAAATAATGCTTCATAGTCAACTTACCTTATACAAAACAACAGCTGCCTCCACACAGACCAATCAGCCATCTGTTCGTTGTGCACATAAAAATGAGTATTGCTACAATTACCAGTAGGAGGCAACTCGTGCCGGTTAGTACAAGAGATTTTACTGCTGACAGGTAATTTCTGTCGCAGATTAATGTCCCAGATTTGTGACAATAACTTCGACAATCATTGCACACAAGTGTCAAGTTGTATTTTCGTTTGTTGCGCATACGAAAAAATCCCTTTTAGACATATATATACAAAATAACCAACAACTGAACAGTGTTCACAGCGGAACCTTGTAGAACCCATTACCGCATATAGTCGCCTTTTGACGCCTCTGTAAAAGTCACATTTTTGAAACCATCATAATAAATAGAGCATTTGTTCCTTAGGAGCAAATGTTCCGTTTATTACAATGGTTAAAAAACTACACAATATTTATTATAAAACTTCATTTTCTCTAGGAAATGCTCCTTTTCAGCAACTGAATTCACAGGGGTTGGATATAGTAATAGTTTATGAGAGAGTAGGTTAAACTGTCAAATGAAAAAAGTGTATTTAACAAATTAAACCGTATACGTTCGATAATTAAAAAAGTTGCCGGATGATTTAGTTCCTGCCACGATAAATGAGTATCGAAACAATCCATGATGTCCTGACACTGTGTCTACGTTCAAGTCCTGCCAGTACGGGATACCTACTGCCACAGCGTAGCAGATAGTTGCCACTTCACCACAAATTACCATAGAAATAACTGAAAAATCAATGGAAACAATTCGAAAAGCAGTTCGCATGCACAGCATCTAAAATGTAGACACAATTTGCAAGTATTACAAAGCAAACAATGGTTAGAAGTTAGACGTTCACATGTCTTACAATGTCAATCTATAACACAGGTGGTCCAATAATACAGGATCAATGTTTAGCAGTATAGACGCGTTTTGTTTTACTTTCATCTTGGTTTAAGCAACCACCTTCCCTAAATACCAACTAATTATCATAATAAGTGGCCGTTATAGAGAGGTTTTACTGTGGTCAGATCTTTTGTATCGGAAGTTTACGTCGCTTTAACAGTGTTTCAAGTCATATTGCGATACTCAACTAATTACAGATGAAATAAGACCCTGAGAATCTATAGTGCCTGGAACAAATTGCATTATTTCCTGCACGTGATATACCTGGGTGGAACCACCGACCCATGGCAAGGCAGCTAGAAGGCTTCCATAATTGAAAAATCCAAATTCCTTGACAAGGATTCGAACTACATGTATAGCTGTGAGAGGTTCAGTGTTGGTCAGTCGAAGACCTGAACCATTTGTTCACGGCTTCACCAGAAGAAGACATTGGAGCCGTTGATCTGGGTCTTAACTGTTTATTAGGTAGAAAGACGTATTTACGGAGTAACTGATAATATATATATATATATATATATATATATATATATATATATATATATATATATATATAATTGTGGGTACCTCATAAGATGTTCACTCAGATGTTAAACCAAAGTTTGGAGGCGTCTTTGAAACAGCTTGATTTATTCAATCTTCAATTTTGAATATTGACCAGTATAACCTTATTTGAAAATATGAAACAAATGTCTTCTGTATTAACATTTCGCAGTGTGTCCTGTGATATTTACTACTTGAAAAGAAAAGAAAAGGCTACAATTCCTCATTCCTATAAAATGAGACACATATGACTGGATTAGAGTATAGCATATCCAAATGTGCTAAACTGTTCAATATTTACGTACTGCTAACGACAATAGCTATCTGACAACGACAAAGACTATTCTCGTAAACAATATGGCTATGTTTACGCATGGATAGGTCATGAACTTAATAAGGCTGCAAGAAATATTAACGATACTGTTTGTGCTTTACAACATTTCAGTTTATTAACTAGTTCACTAATGTTCACAAGAGTAGTTTCTTGGTACAGAGACATCTGCCTATAGCGACTTAATATTGAATAAACATATCTAAAAGAGCAGTCAGGAGCTTAATAAAGGTCAATAAAATAGAACCCCACTTAATAGATAGACATGGGTGTCTTTGTAAGCAGGTGGTTGCTTAATGCAGGATAAAGTTCTACGTTTGTCCTGCATTAAGCTACCACATACCTATACCACCCATAATTGTACGTATTTTAGGTGGTAGTATTAGAGGGGTTGTACTGTATATTGCTGAATACTGGTCAAACGTTCTGCACATTTTCCGTCTTGTATTAAACTAGCACCAGTCTTATAAGCCCCAAATTAGACTATTTTGGCTTGTCATTGTAGACATATTTAACCCATTCCCTAATATTGACGCCTTTTGACGCCTCTGTAAAAGTTACTTTATGAAACCATTGTGATAAATAGAGCATTTTCTCCTGAGGAGCACATGCTCTATTTATCACAATGGTTTCAAAACAACACATTTCAAAAGAAATCCTTTTCTTTAGTTAATGCTCCTTTTCGGTAGATTTATTCAGAGAGGTTGGGTCTAGAAATAGCTTATGAAATAATAGGTTAACTGTAATTATTTTCTTCCTTCATATCGAATATTTGTGTCATGAACAATTAGTTATGACAATTTATGATTATTTCATTTTAGGACATTTGCCCTTGGTCTCATAACACAATCGCGGATAACAGTTAATTATATTTAGACCAAAATAAGTACGTATTGGTCCATATATCTTTTTGTTTTCTTTTCTACCTCACGTCTTCCATTTCATGTAAACAAAAATACCGTTTACAAAAACACCGTAAAAAGAAAGGTTAACATTTATATTAGATCTGTAAAAGCCGATTTGTTCTTGAATAATTACCTGAAGCTACTAGAACTTCGACGCGAGGCTATAATCACCCTATGTTATAAACAGTTAAAATATTATCTCATGAAAAATATATAATAAATAATGGTGTTAATAAACTAAACAACAGTAACAATATTATGAACCAGTATTACATGTATGAACAGTGGACGCCGTCTGATTTAGATCTGCTCCATTTGCTTAATCGTGAATGGCAGTTCTATGAGATAACGGGTTAAAATATCGGGAAATAGCGTTGAATCCATCATAGAAAATACGTTCACATATATGTCTTATCATATAGGTTACATAAGTTTTCATTTTTGTAGGTTTGGGAATGTCTAGTCACATAGTTGAGGTCACTTTCGACCCGGATTAGAAATGTTATTTTGAAAACAGTGTAGACCCAGGTTAGATCTCATTGGGGAGCCCACGGTTTGTCATTCAAACCCTCTAGCAAGTATAAGCTGAGTGAATGCTGTAGTTAAACGCTGGCGGATTTTCCATTTTGAAAATCGTGACTGAATAAGTTAACAAGAAGTATTGTCAAATACGATAAAGCAGTTGCTTCTACCTGATTTGTCCTGCATCTTGGCCATTCTTTTCACAGCTGCAACCGTTATAATTATCCGGGAAACCAAACTGACAACTGCTGCCGCTATCGCAAGACAGAATCCGGCGTGGTAAGTAGAGGACCCGCCCTCTTTGAACTTTACACTAAACAGGATCACCGTTACTACATGGACTACAACTGAAGAATAAAATATGGAACGGTATATAAGTACATTCGTATGAAATAATATATCCTCATAAAATTAGTTATAAATATTGTAAAGAGGGGTGTTGATGCAGTTTGTAAATATTTTAAAATAGGTTTGTAAACTATTTGAATGAGTGGCACGCATGTACTTTAATTTGCATACAGTATATACCCAGATCGGAGGGCTCGTAGAGCAACTACCTGAACAGGTATGCACTGCTTGTTTTTCAAAGTCATTTATCAAATTTCAGCAGTCATATAGTTGTGTGACACATGTTACATAGAAAGTCCTACGTGCTACTCTATGATTCCTATTTTATTCAAGTCGGTTTCACAATCTATAACATTATTATACCGAATAAGATTACCGATTCGTATGATGCCAATGTCACATGAGACGTGACATTGTATACATACTAAACTAGTAATATAACCTGACACACGATACACTATGCGACCCTATTTAGTGCTACAATTGTGTAACAATGTAACAGTACATAACATGTTAGTGCGACAATCTATGAAACAGTGATGTCCCATTACGAGGGATACGTTTGTTTACACTGAGTTCTGTGAATGGGGATGGAATAAGCGTAAGGTAAGGCGCCACTAAACCGGTTTAAACCAGAGTGACACTTTTCACTGCCCGTTAAGTCTGTACTTCTATCTTCCTCCTATTTTTTGTTTGCTATGCCTTTGTGCATCTCTTTTTGTATTTTGATAGGCTTGACATTTGCTGTTAGTTTCATTTATGGTACTGTTTGGGCGATTGTGCACTTATGTGGTGATTCCTGCATGACTCATGCATGTACTTATGTAACCAGTATTAAAGAACTATAAATGTATGTAGGCTGTAGATTCATACAGTAAAACCTCTCTATGATGGACACTATATTACTTCAAGTATTTTATGTTAAAGGCCGGCGGCTGCTAAAAGCAAGATGAAAGTAAAACAGAACGTTCCTAAAGGCCACCTGTCCTAAATACCAACAATACAACACAACTTAGTGTCCATTATAGAGAGGTTTTACTGTAGCTATATTACACGTACCTGATAAGAAACATATATGCCTCCACACAGACAGATCAACCATCTGTTTGTTGTGCATATGAAAATGAGTATTGCTGTAATAGCAAGCAAGACACAACTCGTGCCGGTCAGTAAAAGAGCTTTAACTGCTGTCAGGTAATTTCTGCCGCTACCTTTGACTGAAAATACACACAGAATAGCATTTTAAACATACACATAACACAACCAGTGCGCTTAGTGCATAGATTTAGTGAAAACCACTCAGAGACACCCAGACCTATTCCAATTGTTTGCATATACCAGTACACCTACGTTCCGAATTCAAAGTGTTAAGACCTTTTGTTTTTACAATAATGAAGGCAGCGCATGAATGCTAACGCGATTTACGATGCATGTCCAACATCAACCGCATCGCAACGCTTTAAGGGTATAATGCACTTAAGTGTATATGCATATTCACATGAGCGCCAGCACCGTCGAGTAAGGTCAGTAATATACATGTACCATATAATGTAAAACCTTATTCCTTAATCAAATATGAGTAATAAGTTCCTGAATTGTGAACCTAATTTAGCCAACCATTGCACAAAATTTAAACCATCGTGGCACTTTCGTTTACAATACTATTAGTAAATACTCATGATGAACGAACCATTATTTACTGAAGTATTCAGCTTTCTAGTGTCAGACTTGCACAAGTAGTTTTCGTGTGTTCAACAAAATGAAATAATCTCTTTTAGATAGAGATACTTGTATATGTCATATTAGAAATTGCGTATCAGGACATGCGTCGATTTTCCTAGGACAGATTGCCATCTCAATCTCTTCTAGGACAGATAGACTCTAATGCTAATACATCCCAAGGGCAATCGACGATTTTAGTTTTAGATATGTCGCGTTATGGGCTTCATTTAGGACGCATTTTCAGTCTCAGATATTTTTAATACAACACATTTCATAAACTATAATACAGCAACACATAATTACAGTTCTATAACATGACTGGCCCTATTCGTTTGTGAGTTGATACTGGCGTATGCCTCGGCCAAGTATCTTGCGGTCCCTAACTCCCATAATGCATTTTAGATCTAATCTGCCCAACTGATCTAATCTAGACTGACTCTCCAACTGATCTCGACTCAAACGCCCCGAATGTCCATATTTGACAGTATATATCCTTAAGCAAGGTGACAGACATTTCCTGTTTTTAGAGGAAGGTCTGATTCAATCTAACATATCAGGACAGTCGCTATAGCAATATACCCGGAAGCTATATAATTGTCAATCAGAGCAGGTCAATAAGTAACCTAACCAATTTCCTGGTTTATATCTTACTACTACCCTGTGCCTATATTATGTTTGGATCCAAACCAATATATTGGATCCAAATCAAGAGGTTAAAAGTCACTACGTGACAGATATGACACTTTAATTCTTCTAGGAAAATTCTACTAAAATAATTTATTATCAGGGTTATATATGCTACTTTAACTCTACAAAGAAAATCTATAATTCTTTTGGAAAAATATACTATTTTAAGATCACAAGTCTATATTTAAAACATGACAAACAACACATAATTGTGAATTGTTTTAAAAGAGGATCGCAGTCTGTCCTTGAAGAGATTGCGATCGCAATCTGTTCTAGGAGAACCGACGATTGTCCTGAATCGCAATTTCTATTGTGACATATATATAATAACCAAAACTTCTCATTATGTTTAAAAATGAGCATTGTTTAACTGTCAAATGATATCAAGTGCGTTAACAATCTAACTGTATATGTACGATAATGAAGAAAGTTACCGGATGATTTTGTGCCTGCCACGTTAAATGAGTAACGAAACAATCCATGATGTCCTGACACTGTGTCTACGTCCAAGTCCTACCAGTACGGGATACCTACTGCCACGGCAGCGAAGATAATTGCCACACTACGCCACATATGACCCCAGCAATAACTGGAAATTCGACAAGCACCTCTCATGCAGATATTACAGATGATAAGTAATGTAGCAATACACTAACTACAGTGAAACTGCAGTAGAACTCCTCTAATGCAGTCACTTAAAGAGTAATCATAGCTATATTAATACGCAGGTGGTTGCTCGATGCAGGACGAATGTAATGAAGAAAACCCCATTAGGTGCTAATAGCTTGAAAAGCTGATATCAAGGCAAATCTCGAGAAATATCTTTATGTTACTGCTTTTATAATGCTGGTCACGTGTAACATATTCACGGTGGCGCATTTTATACCCAGAGCTACCAATAAAGGTGCGTACTAAAATACTAAGACCCTAATTTCTCCACTAAAACCTATGTTATGTCCACTCTTTATAATCGTCTCAAGTGGTCACAACAAAGGGTTTGATCGATAAATAAAGAAGTCACTCTCGAAAATGTAACGCATATTTACTGGACCTCTATATAACACATGGTATATAAACTGAATTCTAGTTATGTGCAGCATAAACAGTCCCTATCTCCAATGTTGTTATGGTTACGGTCTTTAACACGTGCTTTATATATAAAATGTCATGTTTTATGTTTTTCAGTTTTTGTTACTCTTTTAGTATGACGCGAATACCATATTGCATTTAATTATACTTGCCTGATAAGACAGAACACACTGCTCCAAAGAAACCCGTCATCCATTCTATTCTTCTTTGAACACATAAACAGTATATTAGCTGCGATGCCCAAAAAGAGACAACATGCTCCAGTTATCAAAGTCCTCTGACTACTCTCAGATAATTCCTATCGCTCCCGGAGACTGCAAGACACATTAACTTGAAAATAAATTTAAATTTTAGTTAACCTTTCGCTAGTAGCGAGGCATATGTCATAACTGCAAACAGTTTGGATCTAGATGAAACACAGAGTAAAATGGGGACTGATCAAGATCTCCCTTTACCTCATAGACTATTTTTATATCGAATCTCTCTGAATAAATCTACCGAAAAGGAGAATTCGCTAGAGAAAAGGAATTTATTTAGAATTTTATAGTTTGAAACAACTGTGATGAATAGAGCATTTGCTCCTATAGGAGCAAATGCTCTATTAATCACAACGGTTTCATAAAGTGACTTTTACAGAGTCGTCAAAAGTCGTCAATATGAGGGAATTGCTTGCTATAGAGGTAATATTGGTATTATGACTATTGTACGTAAGCGTGAAAAAACTAACAGCTGAAGACGCCAAATGTTTGGCGCCAAATTTAAAAGTGTCGTCTGCAATAATAATGTCATATTAAATTCTAAACTTAATAAAAAAAAATATTAGAATAACATTTGTTTTTTAAAAAAGCCTGTATGCTTGAGCTAAACATATACAGAAAACAGTGAAGCCCAACGTCAGATACCACCTTGAAAAGGCTGAATCGGACCCGGGACTGCACTGTTTTTAATGGTGCCCAGAGACGACATTGGCGCCGAAAGAGTTAAAGGGTTAAAGGCCGAATAAACGTACGATAGTTAAGATAGTGGCCGGAGGTTTTCGTGTTTGACACAGTAATGCTGTAACGAAACAGTCCGTGGTGGCCTGTCACTGTGCCAGTGTCCAAGTCTTGCCAGTATGGGATGCCTAATGCCACTGCGGAGCAAATAATTGCAAGTACGCCAAATACTGCTGCAGCAGCGACTGAAAAGAAATAAGCCTGGTCAGATATACACAAAACATGCAGAAAGTCGCGACGAATGGACACATTATTGTTATACTTATAACATGGCAACAATAACACCCAAGTGGTATACATGTATGCCGACATGTTTATAGTAGAACCTTGGTCCATGCTTATAAAACTTTTAGTTGAGTCTGAGTTCATTCTCGAGTTTTTGATTGGTCAGATTTGAGCCTTAGGCTTAATCTGATCAATCAAAAGCTTGAGAACGAAACTATGACTCAACTAAAAGCTTTATAAGCATCGGCCCTGTTCTAAAGGGATATTCATTTATTGAACAAAGACGCCTTCAAAAGAAAATGGTTGCTTCATGCTCAATGTATAGCACAATCAATGCAGAAATATCCAAAAGGAGTGATTTTTTCTACATTAGTTTTGACCGGTGTCCAAATTTTTAAAAACTTCTGAGTCTGAGTCTGATATCATTCTCAAGCATCTGCTTGGTCAGATTCTGAGCATATTCAGAATCTGACCAATCAGATTATTGAGAAAGATCTCAAACTCAGGCGAAAACGTTTATAACCTCTGAACCTGTATTAATAATATGCCATATGCCTCACAAACCCATATTTCAATAATGATTCTTTTATTAAGACAAATTCTACTGTTGCGTACAATTGTGGACAGTGGTTAAGTACATGCACATTTGTTATATTTCTAGATAAACTACCGTAACACCTCTTTATAATGGCCACTAAATTACATAAATTATTTGTGTTCAAAGCGGGTTGCTGCTTAAAGCAAGATGAAAGTAAAACAGAACGCTCCAATAGGAGCATTCTGTTTTACTTTCACTTTGTTATAAGCATCCACCTGCCTCAAACATCAACTAATTAACACAATTTAGTGACCGTTATAGAGAGGTTTTATTGTAATAGATGATTTATACATATTTAGTATTAAGGCGATAACCTAGGTATGTGACACTCCGTAATCGGTTTGAAAAAAGATCTGAACAGAAGTGTTTCACAAAACTAGTTAGAGTCAAAGTACAGTATCTGTTTTATATATAATTTTATATAAATATAAATGCTATACTTGAATACACGTCAAGAAACTTTCATTGTTATTATAAAAACATGTAATTGCAACAATCTAGTGAAACTAACATATAGACTACGAGTAAAATAGACTATTGGTGCGCTTTCCAAATACCAAACTATGACGTATTTTCTCTCCAAAACTCTTCCATGAATTTGCATCATTTAGTAAATCAGCATTCTTCATTATGAAAACCGTCTATTGCTAGTTTGACTATTCCCAACAGGCTTGCATAAAAAATAAGTAAAATAACAGCAGATTGGAAATCTAAACATTAATACTGCAGAATAAGGTTGAGGATGCAATATATTCCCTTTGTCTATAAGAATACAAAGTGTGTGGAATCTGATTAACTGCCGAGCATATCTAAGCCAACTTTTAACATAAAAACCAATATAATTTGCTAATGCATGCCAAGTGTTAAGTATTTGTTTGTTATTCTGAATTAAGATGTGCTGATAGTCGATTTAGAGAAACAATTTACCGATTTGTCCGTAAGTATTTTCTGTCTTTCTGTCCCTTCTTGCAGCCTTGCCTTCAATAAACAATACAAGAATATAAACAAATCAATTTTAACTGATCTGTTAAACAATTGAGTGGTACATGTAATAAATATCATACTTGTATATACAGTAGAATCCGTCTGACTGGAATTATAATATTAAACGATTAAGGTCTTTATAGCCGGGTGGCGGCAAAATGCTTGGTGAAAGTCATGCCGAAAGCTCCTTTGGGAGCTTTCGACATGACTTTAAACCAGCATTAAGCTGCCACCTGTCTGAAAAACCGTCACTGAGTATAGTTTTAACGTCCTGTGTAGATGATTTTCTGCACTTGCACGCTATATTCCGTATTCAAACGCTTGGAGAATCTATAACGAATTGCAGAAAATAAAAGAAAATGAACTTAAATATTGTAAAAAATACGAAAGTTTCATCCCACCAAAAAGATGTCAATGTACACAACTTTTATATTTGCAGTTTGTAACCGATACAAGCACAAACATTTTTGTTATTAATGTTATCATTAATATCTATAATAACTACCACTTTGAAGTTGGTCAATTGTTTTCAAAAATGAGTATACGCTGACAAAGGTACTACAATGTTTTTCAGAAATGTCAAGCCCGTGTCGCTAGTTACATATTTCGGAATGTATTGTTGAGACGCAGTAAATAATGTAATACAAATGCTGAAAAAGGTATTTTAAATAACGTGTTTGTAACAAATGTAGTGGGTCAATTTATTAAAAAAATGAACATTTAAACCACAGATACATGCAGCCATGCATGTCCGTAAAATTGGCTACTTGTTCCTAGTTCCCAGTTCGACATTCAATGGAGTGTGAATGTTCAATAGAAAACAAGTAGCTAACTTCACATCGAGTTACTTATTCAATTATTCGCGTTATTCTGAACAAGGAACCGGAAATCAGTAGCTAACTTCACAACCAGGTACTTATTCAATTATTTTCGTTCTTTTGAATAACGAACCGGGAATAAGTAGCTAACGTCACACCCAGTTATTTATCCAAGTATTTTCGTTATTCTGAACAAGAAACCGGGAATAAGTAGCTAACTTCAAATCCAGTTACTTTTTCAATTATTTTCGTTATTTTCAATAACGGACCGGGAATAAGTAGCTAACTTCACACCCAGTTACATATTCAATTATGTTCGTTATCCTGAATAAAGGACCGGGAACAAGTAGCCAACTTCACATCCAGTTACTTATTCAATTATTTTCGTTATTCTGCATAACGAACCAGGAATAGGTAGCTAACCTCACATCCAGTTTCTTATTCAATTATTGTCGTTATTTTAAATAGGGAACCGGGAATAAGTAGCTAACTTCACACCAAGTTACTTATTCAATTATGTTTGTTATCCTGTATAACGAACCGGGAATAAGTAGCTAACTTCACACCTGGTTACTTATTCATTTATTTTCGTTATTTTCAACAATGAACCGGGAATAAGTAGCTAACTTCACATCTAGTTACTTATTTTAATATTTGCGTTATTCTGAACAAGCAACCGGGAATAAGAAATTAAATTCACACCCAGTTACTTATTCAAATATTTACGTTATTTTCAATAAGGAACCGGGAATAAGTAGCTAACTTCACACCCAGTTACTTATTCAATTATTTTCGTTATTCTGAACAAGGAACCGGGAATATGTAGCTAACTTCACACCCAGTTACTGATTTAATTATGTTCGTTATCCTGAATCACGAACCGGGAATAAGTAACCTAACACTCGGTTACTTATTCAATTATTTTCGATATTCTGAATAATTTTCAACAAGGAACCGGGAATAGGTAGATAACTTCACATCAAGTTACTTATTTTAATATTTGCGTTATTCTGAACAAGGAACCGGGAATAAGAAACTCACTTCACATCCAGTTACTTATTCAAATAATTTCGTTATTTTCAATAAGGAACCGGGAATAAGTAGCTAACTTCACACCCAGTTACTTATTCAATTATTTTCGTTATTCTGAACAAGGAGCCGGGAATAAGAAACTCACTTCACATCCAGTTACTTATTCAAAGAATATCGTTATTTTAGATAAGGAACCGGGAATAAGTAGCTAACTTAACAACCAGTTACTTAATCAACTATGTTCGTTATTCTGAATAACGAACCGGGAATAAGTTGCTAACTTCACATCCAGTTACTTATTCAATTATGTTCGTTATTCTGCATAACGAACCGGGAATAGGTAGCTAACTTCATATCCAGTTACTTATTCAAATAATTTCGTTTTTGTGAATAAGGAAACGGGAATAAGTGGCAAAATCTACATCCAGTTCTTTATTCAACTAATTTCGTTCTTTTGAATAACGAACCGGGAATAAGTAGTTAACTTTACATCCAGTTAATTATTCAATTGCTTTCATAATTTTGAATAACGAACCGGGAGTAAGTAGCTAACTTCACATCCAGTTACTTATTCAAATAATTTCGTTATTTTCAATAAGGAACCGGGAATAAGTAGCTAACTTCACATCCAGTTACTTATTCAATTATTTTCGTTATTCTGAACAAGGAACTGGGAATAAGTAGCTAACCTCACATCTAGTAAATTATTCAATTATTTTAGTTATTTTAAATAAGAAACCGGGAATAAGTGGTTAACTTAACACCCAGTTAGTTATTCAACTATGTTCGTTATTCTGAATAATGAACCGGGAATAAGTACCTACCTTCACACCCGGTTTCTTATTCAATTATGTTCGTTATTCTGCATAACGAACCAGGAAACAGTTGCTAACTTCACAACCAGTTACTTATTCAATTAATTTCTTTTTTTTTCAATAAAAGACCAGGAATAAGTAGCTAACTTCACATCCAGTTATTTATTCAAATATTTTCGTTTTTGTGAATAAGGGACCGGGAATAAGTGGCAAACTCTACATCCAGTTCCTCATTCAATTATTTTCGTTCTTTTGAATAACGAACCGGAAATAAGAAGTTAACTTCACATCCAGTTACTTATTCAATTGCTTTCGTTATTTTGAATAACGAACCGGGAGTAAGTAGCTAACTTCATATCCAGTTACTTATTTAATTATTTTGTTATTTTGAATAAGGAACCGGGAATAAGTAGCTAACTTCATACCCAGTTACTTATTAAATTATGTTCGTTATCCTGAATAACGAACCGGCAATAAGTAGCTAACTTCATATCCGGTTACTTATTCAATTATTTTCGATATTCTGAATAAGGAAACGGGAATAAATAGCTTACTTCACATCCAGTTACTTATTCAAATATTTACGTTACTTTCAATAAGGAACCGTGAATAAGTAGCTTACTTCACATCCTGTAACTTATTCAATTATTTGCCTTATTCTGAACACGGAACCGTGAATAAGTAGCTTACTTCACATCCAGTTACTTATTCAAATATTTTCGTTATTTTCAATAAGGCAAGTGGCTTAATGCAGTGTGAAAGTCAATCAGAATCATTAACAACTGCGTCTAAAGTGTAAACCAATATGAGAGGGCTAATCGAGGAACAATCTCATCAGGGTCTGCAATGTTTGTTATTGTACACTTTTCTCTACAAAACATCCCCCAACATTTAAGGAAATAATGACTTATTCATTTGAACCGAGTAACTGATATGGATCAAAACTGCTTGTCATTTTGACTATAGTTCTTGACGAACAAGGAATACGCAATATTGTTTCAGAATCGCATGAACACTCTACTGAACATGCAAAGTGTAAACGTTTACAATGCTTGGCACGAGTTTCCAATGTCCTTCTCCGGGTCTACACTGTTTGTCATGTAACACATTTCCTTCAAAACAATATCTGAGTATTTGCAGTAAGTTTGACTTGTTTGAATTTTGGAACAGTCAATTTTAAAAGTCAGTTTTAAAAGAGTTTGTCATTTACTCCATGACTATTCCGGTAAGACAACCTGCCATGATGAATATAATTTCAATTGCTTCATAATGGTACGTGATCACAAAACGTTTGGCTGTGAAAAAAAATCTACATGTATATTATTTCCTAAGCAACTCAGAGCAGACCCTATTCAGAAGTCTCCTACATTAGCCTCCAGATTAGAGTCTACATTGTTTGCACATGCTTAGCAGGGCGTATTTATGGAGAAATGGTTAAGGTCTTCATATTACAAGGTAAACCCCGGTACTGCGACCACCTTAAAGACGTATAAATCCAGATGCTAGGTGCATATGGTGGCTTAAAGTTTAATGAAGGACAAAAGTAATGCAGATGAGCTTTCTGCATTACTTTTGTCCTTCATTAAACACCCACCTGCTTATAAAGACGCCCATGTTTATTCATTAATAGATGATCGCAATTGAGGCGTTGTGTATTTCCTTTTAGATGACCTATAGGTCAACTGTACATGCTCAATAAATATATGTTATTATATGTTAAACAGTAGAAAATGTGCTAAGTGGGCATCCAAAAGATGACAGCTTAATGCATGTCAAACGTTATGCAGAAAGGTCCTATAGGAGCTTTCCGTATTACTCTGCCCTTTATTAAGAAACCACTTGATTTTAAATACTCCTGTGGTCAATAAATGAATGACCGCTTGAAGCAGATTTATTCGCACAATAAAACAGACCATTTAGGTAATTGTTGTGTGTTATACTAACGATAATTGAGAAAGTCGTCGGTGTTCTTTGTGCCTTTCACGGTTAAAAAGTAACGAAAGAGTCCATGGTGGCCTAACACTGTGCCTGTGTCCACATCTTGCCAGTATGGGATACCGATGGCCACAGCGGAACATATATTTGCCACTACGGCAAAAACGACCCCAGCAATGACTGAAAGAAAAATGGAACAAGCACTCCTCGCGTATGTCGTGCATTATGTGCTTAGATCAAAGTAACATGCTAAAAGTGCATGGTGTTTATTAACAGTACATATGGATCGATTTAGCCAGAGGAAATGATATAACGAAGCCCGCATCGAAGGCAAGGGCCAAGTGGTTCGGGGAACCTCCCCCGGGAAAAAATAGAAATTGAGATGATAGACTGTGGCATGTCTTGGATAATTATATCTATTTTGGACAACGTCTTGTCAACGTATACCCCTTTTCATTGGATGTTCAGGATGTTTCGGAAATTAGTATATTTTAGTGCCTAGTTTCACTTCTAATACACAATCCAACCTCGTCATCATCCACGAATTTGTAAGTTACGATATATAATATTTCATATGATTTTTGGATAATACTTAATAGTGTCTAAATTAACTGTATGGATCTCCCAGGATCTCTTGTCAGGCGGTGATAAGCTATAGAGGCGCGACCCAATCCCTCAATTGTTCAAATCGTGTACTAAGTAAAGAGAACCGTTAACGTCTAGGAATCTGATATCCTATTGAAGTTTGAATTTCTACATCAATTGATCTACTCCGGTAAGCGATGATCTACAGTTATATTACTTTTTAGCATGTATTAATCTGGATCTGTAGGATCTAAGTAATGCTAGATCTTATTACATTTAAATCTAAATGAAAGCAGGAGTAGATCTAGATCTTTGAAATAAGAGCTCAAAATGAAACAAAACACCGACATGTAAAAGTGTGCAATTGAACCTACATGTGACTTACAGTAAGATCTAGGCTGTCTAACTTTCTACGAATACATATCCACTTAGTTAAATATTCTGAAATCTTAGCTGTCAGTGTAGGAACTTATGTTCATAACGATTATCCGGTTAACTGTTGCCGATTTCGAAATGCCGATTAACCGGTTTCAAAATGCATAACCGGTTAATCGGGTTGGTTACTTACCTTAGTTTTGTCAATGTAGTGCTAAAGGTTACAACGGTCATAAACAGACTTTTAAATCTATTTTTTATCCTGAAAGTGGGAGATCCTTCGTAAGTAAAAGTAAATTGATGACTCGGTTTTGATGAGTCTGTTCATGAGTAGTAATAAAAAGTGCAACACTAATCACGCGCTCTAGCACCGGCATAAGAAGTATTCAAATTTCAACTAATAACATCAAAACTAATGATTCCGAAGGACCAGAAAATATAACAACACTGAGAATGAAGTACGGGACGACTTTTTACGGTCGCCTCACAATTAAGTAACACTTGCTGTTGTGAAGTAAATATATCCTAAAAGTGTTCAATAAACACGTATAATACAAAAAAGTATATGATTTTTTTTCAAAATTATTTTGTGTTGGTTGCTCTAGTAAGCACATCATACCAATCGAAGTTCATTGTTCAGAAATATTTCAAAAGAATTTTGATGGAAATACAAGCTTAACTTGATTATGATAAGACGTTATAATAATATTAAAATATATCATTAACAATTCTTTTTCAAGTTTGAAGTCGCGTTCGGTTTATGCATAACACAGGCTTGAACGCTTCCCGCAATATAGTATTTTGAGAAGGTATCTGAACTATACTGTATTCTCAGCTGATAGCTGTAATTCATGGCATAAATACATGTGCTTGCAGTTTGCCCCTTTTGGGCAAGGCACGATGGCATTACCGTTCGTAAAGATCAAGATCAAACATCGCGTAATGGGATGTCGGACCAGAATTCAAATTTTCACAAAAGAAAACTCGCTTATTTATATTTGACGTGAATGTTCCATGATAAACTCGGAAATTATACGTTTCCTCTTTCTGTATTGATTTATAACTGTCCTGTTCTTCTCATTTAGACAAAGCCTCTTGTATTAATATTCATAATAATTATATTCTCACGTATTCATGTATTGTGAACTGAGAGAAATAAAGTGAATTTGAATTTGAATTTGAACATCTGTTACCCTTCTTGTTGTCAGAAAGTTTGAAAACATATTAATCTTAGCACCCAGGTAATTAGTTTGTGCATAATTATATTGATGATATAACAAATGGTCCTAATTGCTCTTCCATCATATAGTAATATATGCAGACGCATTTTCGTTTCTTTGTGTTGTTTGTTTGTGTTGATGTACGTCTGTTTCTGCTCACTATGGACTAATTGGACGCCCAGGGAGGCATTTTCATACCTAGATTTACGGTGTTTGAATGATTGTATGAAAGAGCTCCGATTAACCGGTTAATCGCGGTTACTACTTCCGGTTAATTCAGCACTATAATGTAGTATAATGAACTTCAATATTATAATGATTAAAATATGCTGTCAAAGCATTGCTGTTTGATTACGTTTGCAAGATAATGACGTAAATTACAGGATGATGAGACTGTTCGCGTGACAATTATTGATTTAAGATGTCATAAATAAGAATATTAGATCTAAAACGTTTTCTATTATGACGCACCATGAACATTAAACATTGGTTTTCCAGAGATATGGTCTAGATTCTGTTCAGCTTATAATTTTATTCCTTGAATTTCAAAATAAATACAATGTAAGCAAAAAATTGCTCTTTGAAAATTTTGGCTTTCAAATATTTTATACACCCGTGCGTTTTGTGCGTTATGGGCGCTACGCCCTTGCTAAACTGCAGCCTAGGAGGATGTCTGGTCGCTGAAACGGTCACTGGAAATTTGTAACCGGTTAATCGGAACTATTTATCGCTATTTACCGGTTAATCACACACTCATTAAAACCTGGGTACACTGTAGAGCATTTGGAATCAGTTCTTATCAGTATACCCGTTGACCTAGTTAGAATGCATATACACCCTCTGTAGTATAGCTGTAGTATATCTCTGAAAAACACTTAGTAAATAGCCATTGATGAATAAATGCGTATGTATGCAAACTGGACTTTGGCTTGTTGATTAATGCCTTCACAAGTCTTAACATTAAAATATATAAGAAACATTACATGGTGTCAGAAGCTAACAAGTATTTGGATAACAACAATGGCCAAGAATATTCGATCACCTGATAGACTGCAGTTGGAAGGAAATTTGAAAGAGAATGTCCGAAAATTCAAACAGCAGTTTGATTTATATTTAACTGCTACAGGACTGGAAGAAAAGGAAGACGAAGTGAAATTGTCTACGTTGCTGACAATAGTTAGCCCGGAGGCATTGGTAATAAATAACACATTCCAGTAGAATGAAGAAGGGGTGCTGATGGAGACAATATTAAAGTTAGCAAGATGTTGGCAAAATACTGCAACCCAAGAAAAAAAATTGCCTATGAGAGACATGTTTTCAACAAGCTTGACCAGAAGGACGGAAAGCCAATTGATGCATATGTGACAAAATTACGCATTTTGGCAAGCTCCTGTGAAATCGGTGAGCTTAAAGACACACTGATTAGAGACAGAATTGTTTGCGGAGTAAAGCAATACAATGTACGACTGAGACTGCTACGTGAGAGTGAACTGGACTTGCAGAGAGTAATTGATATTTGCCGTGCAACAGAGGTCTCGGAGCAGCACGTTAAGTCCATATCAGTAGGCTTAGCAGAAACCATAGTAAACAGTGTTCAAAGGAAAAGTGGCATGAAACAAAAGACAAACAGTTCTGCAGAAAAGCAAAGAGACACAAAATTAGAATGTTCAAAGTGTGGTAAGAGACGTGAGCCGACAAAATGCCCTGCATTCGGAAAGACATGTTTCAAATGTAAGAGACATAATCACTTTGCAACAATATGCAAGAAAAGCAAAGTTCGCACATTAGAACCAGACTCAACCAGTGAAGACTCGGATTTCATGGGGATAATATATGATAGAGTACAGTTGTTGAAAGTGATTGGACAGTTGACTGTACTATTAACAACAGAACTATTCCAATTCTAGTTGATACTGGAGCTAGATGCAATGTGATTAGTGCTAAAGTACTAAAAAGGTTCAAAGTCAAAGCAACACTAGACAAATCCAGAAGAATGCTTAGGTCATTTAGTGGTCACTCAATGAAACCAATGGGATCAGTTACTCTTCAATGTCAATTTAACAACAGAATTAGCAATGTAAAATTTCAAGTCATTCATCAAAAAGCTAAAACAATATTGGGCAGTGAATCAATGGAACAATAGGGACTAGTGAAAAACCTGTTCAGGACTTACTTGAAAAGTATTCAGAAAATTTCAAGGGAATTGGGTGCTTACTTGGAAAACAAAAACTTCATGTTGATGAAACTGTAAAACCAGTTATCCATCAACCAAGAAAGTGCCTATTGCATTGAAAGGCAAGATCAGAAAAGAGTTATTGTGCATGGAGAAAGAAAATATAATTGTGCTAGAAACTGAACCAACAGACTGGGTGATGAGCATGGTTACTGCAGTCAATCAAGATGGCAAAATCAGAATATGCTAAGATCCCAAAGACTTTAACAAAGCTATAAAGAGACAGTATTACCCATTGAAAGCAGTCGAAGAGGTTGTTGCAAACATACCAGAGGCTCAATACTTATCGAAACTGGATGGTGTATCATCATTTTGGCATATAGAACTAGATGAGGAAAGTTCAAAACTTAGCACCTTCAACACACCATATAGATACCTGCGACTACCGTTTGGGGCTCATAATGCACCAGAAGTGATGCAACGGATTGTGTCACAAATAGTGGAAAATATTGAAAGCACAGAAGTCATCATGGATGATATCATAATATCGGGAAAAACTGTGGAAGAGCATGACAATCGCTTGGAAAAAGTACTCCAGAAGGCTTACGAGAATAATTTGAGATTCAAAAAGGAAAAATGTCTGTTTAGAAAAAACAGAGGTGCCATGTAAAGGTCACTTGTTGACAAATGATGTTGTCAAACCTGATACAGAAAAGGTGAAAGACGTGGCTAAAATAAAGGCACCAACAAGCAAAAACGAATTAATGACATTCCTAGGATTTATTCAATATCTGGCAAAATTCCTACCGAAACTGAGTGAAAAGCCAGAAAAAATCAGAATGCTGCTTAAAAAGGAAGTAGAATTCCAATGGAATCACGAACAACAGAGTTGTTTTGATGAGTTGAAGAAACTTGTGACAAATGCATCAGTGTTACAATACTTTGACAGTAAACGACCAATAACACTGACAGTGGACAGCAGTTCTAAAGCAGTAGGCGCAACACTAGTTCAGAATGGCAGACCAGTTGCATTCGCGTCTCAAGCATTAACAGAAACACAACCGCGATATACACACATTTAAAAGGAAACTTTGGCAGTCGTGTTTGGGGTCAGAAAATTCAGACAGTACATATTTGGTCAAAATATTACAGTGGAGTCTGATCACATACCACTTCAAACAATCTTCAAAAAGGGACTGCACTCAGACTTCAAAGAATGTTACATGAATTATCCGAATATTCGTTGAATGTCATCTACAAACCAGGAAAGACCATGTTTATGGCAGATACATTGTCAAGGAATTACAAGGAAAAGCAAACCGTGTCTTTGCAACTAGATGACTACAGAATTGCCGCCATAGAAAACTACGTGAGCATGTCACATGAGTTGTGTCAGCAAATCAAAAAAGAAACTGAAAATGACACAGATATGCAGATTCTCCAAAAGACGTTACAAGAAGGATGGCCAGGTCAGCGCAGTGAACTTCCAGTAGAAAGAAGAATGCATTGGAATTAAAGGGACAAAATCACTGTGATAGACAAAATGTTAATGAAAGGGTGTAATGTCATAATACCAAATATGGAAAAATAGTCAAACAGTGAGAGCCACACACGAAATGACACCGCACCAAAAACCATCTACCAAGAAACGGTAATGCTACAAGACAAAACATAACAGGACGCATATCAAGACGAAACACATTAAACATTAAGCATATTAAACAACAAAATTGACCGTAGGCTGAAAGCAGGAGTTCCGCCTTGGGACGGCCAGCAGCCAAAAAAAATAAAAAGGAAAAAAAAAGGCCACTGGGGACTAGGGGACTTAAACCTGGTTTACGGGTTCCCAACCTCGTCCTTATTCCACTTTCACCAAAGTCAAAATGTAAATAATATCCCCCTCCAGACAATTCCACAACATACACAACGATGTCTGCCAAAATGAAAATAATTTAGAAATAAACGTTAGAGGTAAACAAACGACGTCATCATTTAAATGACGTCATAATTTAAAAGTACGGGAAAACTATTTGAAACACTTCTACACCGACATTTAATAAAATACTGAGAAACAGAATGCTCAATTATGTACATGAGTCGCATCTAGGAATCGTAAAGTGCAAAGCAATGGCAAGGGAAAGCATGTTTTGGCCATCAATGAACAGTGCAATTGAAGACAAAATTGCAAAATGTGATATATGTGCCAAACACCAGTCGAAAAATCCAAAAACCAACGATATGCATGGACATTCCGGATTTGCCTTACAGAAAAATCAGTGTAGGTATATTCGAGATGAGAGGTCACCAGTATTTGATGTCTGCAGACTACTACTCGAAATGACCGTAAGTATCAATATATGACAATATGACAAGCATACATGTAATTGCTTATCTGAAGTCGCACATCTCCACATATGGAATACCAGAAGTGGTAATTACTGACAATGCAAGACAATTCACAGGTCTAGAATTTCGTGAATTTGCAGTAAAGTACGGGTTTGAACACTAAACCTCAAGTACGTATCATTACAAGTCGCATGGACAAGTAGAAAGGACCGTTTGGACGTTGAAAAATCTATTAAAAAAGCCAAAAGATCCGAATTTAGCATTGTTGAATACACAAATTGAGGATATAAAACTGTCACCAGCACAGATGATGATGGGTCGCAGACTAATTTACCAGTGGCAAGAAAATCCTTAAAAACAAAGGAATTGGGAGATGTACAGGACAAACTACGCACAAAGCAAAGTGTGTACAAAAAGCATTTTATCATGCAACATCACACATACAGTCGCTTCCTACTAGCACAATATTTTCCACGTCGAAGCTGTATTTTGTGAGGTACAGTTCATCTGACCTCAATCTACCGGAACTACTTTTCTTGACCCAATATTCTAAATATAGACATGGTTATTCTATATTCTTAAAATATCTTTCAATAAACATAGAACCCGGCCGATAATAACAACAAATAAAAATATCGCAAGGCATAATAATTTTATCAATAGTTCAAACTATTAAGAAAAATTGATAAAAAGGTCATATTAATTACATTTCTATATTTTCTGTGTAAATTATATAACTAAATCAGATGCAAGCACTAGACTGTATCTCAAACAAATCTGACGTCTGCTGTAAAATGTCATCCGTCCAGCATCCCGATTTCACTGTAGCTGATGAAAGTTTTTTTGATTTCACTGAGCGTTTTGATTTTGAAGAAGCTGACGAAACTGATGCATGGTTATCACAATTCATTGAAGAAAATGAAAAGGTAATACACCAGTTGGAAATTGGGCAATATGTAGTTATGGCCACAAACAGATCACCACAGCAGGCTGTTGTTTATGATCCTTCTCCAGAAACTGAAAATAATTAATTCAAAAACATGTCAGATGAAGAAATTCTTGCATTTTTGAAAGAAATGGAAAATAAGAACTCATTTAAGAAAACAATCAGAGAAGTAAACATTTTTCTTTTTTTGACATTTAAAGGTGAAATAAGACCATTGGAAAATATCCCACTCGATGAGCCGGACCAATTACTAGCAAATTTTGTATGTTCTGTGAGGAAACAAAATGGCCACGAGTATGAACCGTTTACACTTCGGCAAATTCTGGGTTCCATTGATAGAAAGTTGAAACGCCATAAATATGGAGTACAAATAATGAATGGCAAGGGTGATGCCTTCATTCTAACATGAGATACCTTAAAATGTAAACAAAGCTACTTGAAAAAAATGGGAAAGGGTAATAAGCCTAAAAGAGCTGCCTGTCTTACTGATACTGAGGTTGACATTTTATATGAAAATAGATTGCTGGGATGTGAGTCAGCTGAGTCTATGTTAAATAGCTTATGGCTAAACAATGCTGTTCTGTTCGGACTAAAAGGTATTGATGGACACATAAAATTACAATGGGGTGAAATTTCTATTAAGAACTCAGCAGATGGAAGTGAATTTCTAGAATTCAATGAGAGAATAACAAAAACAAGAAATGGCACTGCAAATGATATCAGAGACACTGTACCTCGAATGTATGCTAATCCTGCTGAACCATCAAGATGCCCAATCACACTTTATAAAAAGTATACCAGTCTTCGTCCAGAGGGATTCAGCAGCCCTGATGACCCCTTTTACCTAGCAACCATGACAGTGGCACATTCTGAAAATAAAGAAAATGACACATGGTTCAAACGACATAAACTGGCGAAAGAAAGCTGGGACGGCTAATGAAAACAATGGCTACGAAGGCAAATATAAACGTAAGCAAGAACCTGACAAATCACAGTTGCCGAAAACGGACGGTACAAAAGTTACGTGAAAGTAATATTGAAACAAGAGACATAATGCAAATAATTGGACATAAGAGTGAAAAATCAATTTCAAACTACAGTGACCTATCTGAAACAAGACAAAAAGAGCTTTCTTTTATATTACAAAACTCTAACAAATCTAGTTCAACTGCAGCAAATTCAGAATCAACACCAATGGCAGCATCAGGAAATTGTCCAGCAAATATTGAAGTAGTTTAATCTCAGACTTTTAACAACTGAGTTCAATGTTCTTTGGTGCAACTTTGAATATTCAAAATTTTACAGTTCAGCTAGCACATTCTTGAAATGAGAAAGACACTGACATTAATTCAAGAAATTTATTTTGGCCAAAACCAATTATTGGTTTTTATTGTATTTGGATTTCTTATTGGACATTTTATTATAACTGTCTTCTCAGAACCTAAGCTATTTTTTAACTGTTTGAGCTGTGTATTGCAATTATTTCCTTGTATTTTAACTATTTCTTTCTGTTTAATGTTAATACGTGCACATTAGAAAGTCTATATCCACATACTCAATCATTTGAGAGACAATAATGAGTACATTAATCAACTGCTCTATATTTTAGTGAAAATCAGCCCACTTGACTACATAAAGTACATGTTTTAAAATTATATTACCTGTATTTCTACACAGGCAGTTTGTTTATATTACATGTACCTAGCAAAAAGTAAACACTGAGCTCTACGCCTTACTATTGGCAAACAGAGCAGATCCTGATCAGACAGCTCCTAGAGCAACTGTTTTATCAAGGTCTACTCTGCTTGCCATGGTGTGCAAAGATGCATGCGTGACATAAAGGGTGAGACCTTTACATATTGAATATTCAAGTTAGCCTCCATCCCTTTTATCGAGTCTTAATAAATTGTTAATTAAAATAGAATATTACATGTTCATGTCATTTTTGTTTAATTTCTCATAATAACATGTCTACTTTCAGTTTAGACCAATTTTGTATCACTTGTATCGTGGATAAATCATATTGCACACTGTTGTTTTCACAGAGCAATCATAGTAACGTATGACAAACTAAGATCAATCTAATGCCTATTTGCTAACAACATAGACCACGATCACAGTTCCAACAGGATTTTTCTGATTTGGTTCTAGACTGTTTGCAAAAGACAACTTAACTAAAGCTCATGGGAGCCTACGGATTTCTGTAGAACAGTTAATAATCGATTATATTTCTGTATATTTTTACAACGGATTTCCAATTTTCTACTTGATCGGTGAAGAGTCGGTCACTCGGTGCTGGTGGCAAAATATTATGGATCCAAATCTGAATCGTAAGCCTAAAAATGTGGGTCTAGCTGTAAAGCGTATACTGTGTCAGTCTTTGAATCCCGGGTAATTATTTTGAAAAATTAAATACTAGTACAATTCTTTGTAAAAGGAAAAAAAATCAATTGTAGTATTATACTCACGTCAGAACTTCACGATTCGGCAGAAATGAACGACTCGCTGTTGTCACATGGCCATAAGTCCGAATACATTTAGCTCATCTTCCCAGATTGTCATGTTTATAACAGAATTATTTTGTGGTCAAGACTTCCGCAAATATATGCCAAAATACCATTCACAATATTGTCAAGTGCTGATAACTTTACTCTTTGAAATACTGGCCAAGACTGACCCTACCTATACAAGACTGACCAGTCTCTTGCAATGTCATGCATGAGTGAACTTCCCATGGTGTTATAGAGCAAACACGAACCACTGAGTAAAGGGGATAACCCTTTAACAACAACTAAACATTACCATCAAGCTAACCGCAGTAATCCCCCTTAAAATTCAACTTGTTCAATTCAATGACATTAAAGTGTCGTAGATACATGGACGTTTCTAAAATCGTCATAATTATGTTTTGATCATTCTTTAGAAGCATACAAGCATTCCATTTGACCTCCGATACATTTGTTAGAAGCATAGCGATAATATGTTCCTTGTGTTGATAGTTATATAAACGTAGGTATGTTTTAACCATACTTGTGAGAACTCTATTTATAAGCCTGTCTTATGCTGAATGTTGTATATGTGAATTTTTAATTTGAAAGGGCGTTTAAGTACATCGCTTACATTATTTACCCTGTCATAAATGTATAAACAGTTGAACTTCGATATCTCAAACTCGGATAACTCAAAATTCTGACCAATCAAAAGCTTGAGAAAGAACTTAGACTGAACTAAAAGGCTTTATAAAAAATGAACCTTGATTTATATATAATCCTATAAATAAACAAAGGGGCCTAACTTGCCAATGTCGCATCCGTGTTTACCTCTGCAAACAGTCTTGATCCAGATTAAACGCCGAGGGAAACGCTAAACTGGCTGTTGCAGTGGTTAACTTGTTTTTCTTCTTATTGAATAAAGGAGAGAAAATAAACAAGTGACTATTGTAGCAGATTTGTAGACCACACAAAAAGTTCAGGCGACAATATTTGGCAATAAAAATATTTACACTGTTCCTGACTTAAACGATCTAGATCATTCTTCGGTTGGTAAAGGTTTTTCATAAGTTAGCTTAAGATGTTTTATTTGAGTCTTTAAAACTTTGGAACTGCTAGCCGTCGTCCAAATTGTAGGCTCATTGTTATTATGGCTTGGCTTAAAAACAGACAAACTTAGTCAAAAGACTGTTTTTTTTATAAAAGTTTTATTTCTAAAATAAACTGACATGCATATGCTGTTTGGCTTGCTGGTAAGTACGCGGGTCAGCGACTTGGCTAGTCGGTCTCAGATTTGCTTAATCTAGATAGAGCAGAGTTTGAAACAGTCTGGGTGAAATAAAGGGCACTGTTGCTAAAATAGAAACAAGTTGTTTGATCAGAATATTTCTGTTTGAGGAGCAGGGTTCTAGGTCAAATTCATTGTGAATGAAATAGGGAAACAGTTTCCGGAGAAAATCTTTCATAATTAAACCATACTGTGACCAATTCCTATTTACAAAAAGCGTGCTTAAAACGATTAAGCTGAATACTTGGTGTTTGGACTTTCTGAACTGAAGGCACGATAACTTTCACATGTGAAGTAGTCTGCATCTAATTTGTAACAATGCCGGGCCATGTAATGTGCCTTTTTAGACAGCGCATACGTTATTGTATCATTAAACAGTGCAGCGTGATTTTGAAACAAATGACATTTGCCAGTGCAATCATTCGAGTCAGACACCATTTAACCCATTCCCTCATATTGACGACTTTTGACGACTTTGTAAAAATTACCCCTTGAAACCATTGTGATAAATAGAGTATTTGCTTCTATAGTAGCAAATGCTCTATTTATCACAGTGGTTTCAAAAACTACAAAATTCTAAATTTTTCCTTTTCTCTAGTTAATGCTCCTTTTCGGCAGATTTATTCAAAGAAGTTGGACATAAAAATAACTTTTGAGGGAATGGGTTAAGTCGGTGAGAATATCACAAAATACGTCATCCGATAATACGAGTCCTGAATTCAGTCATACGAAAGACGAGGTAAATTACAGTTCACCCGATGATTCGAAATTTTAGTGTAGCAGAGTAAAGACCTGGTTGGACAGATGGCTGGCTGCTGAAAGTAGAGTGGATGTCATGCAGAAAGCACCTGCATTAAGCTGCAACATGTCTTAAATATCGATAATTATACCTATTTGACAGTTTGTTTTGAAACAACGCCTCATTCAAATGGGAAACAATGATAGAGATGTTTTAGGATTAAGTCTATTACATACATCTTCACATTCTTGTCTTCACTTATTGCTCTCTTTTATTACTCAGTATGTTGCTGTAAAAAAACAATGCTTTCATTTTATAGGCAACTTTATATTATATTCAAGGTCCCGACGATAAATAAGGAAGAGCATGTGGTTGGAAAATAAGGGACACTACCATTTTACAATGTAATTACAGTTGAACTTCGATAACTCGAACTTTAAGGGACCGTACAAATTAGTTCGAGATAAGAGAAGTTCGAGTCATCTGATTTCTTATTTGAAAAACTTCTCAAGGCCACAGCGTAAAACAGATCTGAAGTAATGCTGAAAGCTCTTTTACTTAAGACCTGTATTAAGCTGTCATTTGTGTGTTCAAGTTATCTCGAAGTTCGAGTTAACCGAGTTCGAGATATTGAAGTTCAACTATACATATAGCACAGTACGTTGCTGTGTATTGCGCGTTAAACAGTTAATAATTGGATAATGAACATTCATCAAGTTAGGCCCCTTTGTTTATTTATAGGATTATATATAAATCAAGGTTCATTTTTTATAAAGCCTTTTAGTTCAGTCTAAGTTCTTTCTCAAGCTTTTGATTGGTCAGAATTTTGAGTTATCCGAGTTTGAGATATCGAAGTTCAACTGTATATACATTTATGACAGGGTAAATAATGTAAGCGATGTACTTAAACGCCCTTTCAAATTAAAAATTCACATATACAACATTCAGCACAAGACAGGCTTATAAATAGAGTTCTCACAAGTATGGTTAAAACATACCTACGTTTATATAACTATCAACACAAGGAACATATTATCGCTATGCTTCTAACAAATGTATCGGAGGTCAAATGGAATGCTTGTATGCTTCTAAAGAATGATCAAAACATAAGTATGACGATTTTAGAAACGTCCATGTATCTACGACACTTTAATGTCATTGAATTGAACAAGTTGAATTTTAAGGGGGCTTACTGCGGTTAGCTTGATGGTAATGTTTAGTTGTTGTTAAAGGGTTATCCCCTTTACTCAGTGGTTCGTGTTTGCTCTATAACACCATGGGAAGTTCACTCATGCATGACATTGCAAGAGACTGGTCAGTCTTGTATAGGTAGGGTCAGTCTTAGCCAGTATTTCAAAGAGTAAAGTTATTCTTTGGTTGGAAGTTGACGTGGCAGGTTCTTGTTTGGTAGAAAGTAAGTTTGCGTCCTATTTGTTAAAATGCAGAGTATCACTCTATAATATGGCAATAATTCAATCAAGGTTTATTTGTCAGTTTTCATGGGAAATGTATTTCTACTGTTTAAAATCCTTTGTTCAATATCAAGTTTGCTAAATTCCCTTCATAATGTCAAAATCAGTCTAATTAACCATATTACAATTATTCATACTCATACATTAAACTAATCCTATAATTTGCAGTTTAACCTCACATTGACGAGAGTGTGGAGAAATGGTGGCCAGAACAGCTATGTTCCCATAGAACTGGTGAGTGGTCGGAATTAATTGACAAATTAAACGAAACTTACCTGGAAGTTGAAGTCTGATGTTAATTTTGTTAGTCCCTATCTACCAGAATCACATGAGTGCGGAAATGCCATCACGTGACCAGAACCCTCAAATCTTTAGCGACAGGTATTAAATCCGACATGGAATTCGCTAAACATTGTAGAACCTGTTACTGGGAGGGCCAGCGAAATGTTTGGATGGGCATGTGATTCTGGTAGATAGGGACTAACAAAATTAACATCAAACTTCAACTTCCAGGTAAATGGAAAAGTAGTAAAGTCAAGCAGGCAAAGCCACATGCAAGACGCAGCCACCACCAAAACACCGATAGACAGCATGACACACACACACACACACACACACACACAAATCCACACACCCGAACGCACACACACACACGAAATGAACACAGAAAACACCAAAAGAGACACAAGAACCAGGGACAAACGTTCAACAAGATGAACAAACCACAAGCACAAAGACGCAAGGCAAACAAAAGGAAGGGTGACAAAGAGAGTACCGCCTTGGCACGGTCAGCAGCAAAAACACCACTGGGTTTTTAAACCGGTTTACGGACGTCCTAACCTCGCACTTCTCTCAAAGTCATCCTAGCTTTACAAATATTGTAAATAAAGGTATCCCCGTTGGACTTACCCACAACATAGACGACGGTGAAGAAAGGACAACATGTAAAACATAGCATAATAACTGTGACAATCCGTCAAATATGTACTCAATGACTTTGCTGAAGTCAGAGCACCTGCAGGTAAGCCGTTAAGGGCACGACAGGGAAAAATAATACATGAGTCTGGTAAGCTCCTCCTGTATCCAAGTTTAAGAGTATACCATCATAGAGTACTACCCTCGGCCTGTCATCGCGCAAGCAAAGAGGGAAGCGTAGCTACCGACTGTAAAAGGGTCGATAACCAAACATGCAGTGTGTTGCAATATAATAGGATCATAACCTTTCTCTTTAAATGTTTTAATGCGTTTTATAAACAAATCATGAAAATGGATATGACCCCGAATTTTCCTAAGTTTGTAGATAACATCCCCATAAAATTCTGGTTGAGAAATGCCTTGTCACAGTAACGTCCGTAGATTGCAATTATATTTACTAATGAGAGGTAAATTTCGATAATAAAATTTAGAAAAGGTTTTCCGAAGTTTGTGATATCTGTAACCTTGCTTAAGAAGTTTATCAGTCATAACTAAATTACGTGTGTTAAAATCTTCAAGCAAAGAACAGACTCGGGCAAACCTAAAAATGAAGCATTAATGTCAGATTGATTAACTTTGTTTAAAGACAGTTCTTTTGGGTAGATTTAAGAAACCATAGTATCAAAATAAGGATTATCTAAATTTAAAATATCGTCTAAATACCTTGAAGTTTTATTAAAAGCATTAACAATATCGGTCTGTGTATCACGTTTTAAGCTAAGCATAAAATCCCTCTAGAAGCAATACAAAAACAAATCTGCAACAAGAGGGGCACAATTTGTACCCATGGGTATACCAACAACTTGACGATATATGGTATCTCCATAACGCACAAATATATGATCTAAAAGAAAGGTAAGAGATCTACAAACATCAAGGCAAGTCCACATTGTGTAATGTTCAACTTCTGAATTCGAAAAGAATGAACGTTGAACATTACAAGCAATGAACATTTGTTTTCTCTGACAAAGGTTTTTTCTATTAATTTGATAAGTCTATCCTTTATAAGATGGTGAGGTAGAGTAGTATAGAGTGTAGAGAAATCATAAAAGCTCAGTAAAGAAATGTTATACTGTTCATTTTCAAGTTTTGTTAAAACATCATTTGAATTTTTTATGGACCAAAAAACATTAATACCAGAATTTGCATATATTTTATCACAGTAGCGTTTAACATGTTCTTTGATCGTAGTAAGACAGGACGTCAAAAGTATAGATAATTTAGTAGTGGTACAACAGCTAGAGTTGGCAATAAAACGCGACTTTTAAGGGTTTTTATGTAGTTTCGGAATCCAGTACAAAGTAGAAAGTGTATGTTGTTTTATGTTAGGACCAGACTTAAAATCATTGCACATTTTTACATGTTCCGAGACTATATCTTTTTCAGGTGTTTGAACTGTTATATAAGTTTTTGAATCAGTTAGCTCCTTCTTTAAAACATCAACATAATACAATCTTCAAATAATGATTACATTGTTTGATGCCTTGTCAGCAGGAACAAGAACATAATCTGAATGAAAATTAGAAATGTTTTTCTTCAAGTAGCGTAATGTAACTCTAGGTCGAGGTGGTAAAAGATGGTTATTTGATTTGTAAAAAGTTATTCGTGTATCAATAATATCGAAAATACATTTCTTCCAATCCGAAAGGGCATTAACATCAGCATGTTCTCGCAGAATTCTTGAATAGCTTCCGCAATATGAGTTCGACAAGCGTCAAAATCAATAAGGGAAGGTAATCTATATTTAGGTCCTTTAGTTAGGAGGGTCCTGAGACGTTTATCCTTAATGATATCAAAATTACCAGTAATGACATGACCAACTGGTTTATAGCAAAAGCTAGAAATGCTACAATCTCAAGAAATAGGGGTATTAACATCAATATTTAAGTCAGAGACAATTTTATTGTAGTTCAAAATAACATTTCTAATAGGTATATTATATTTATAACAGATGTTAGGTGATTCAGAGTTGATGAAATATTTGGGATTAGCATCGATTACATTCTTATCACGAAATATACTTTGAATATCAATAAAATCGATACCTTTATTTAGGAACTGAAGTTTCAGAAAATGTATTTTATGTTCAGATTCTTTATCAATACGTGGACGAAGAACATGCTGTGTGTAACTTTGTATAAGTGAGGCAGTATTAATTAACGGATATGTACGCATATAGATTTTATCAGCCTCTTCGTCTATTGACTTAAGATAGGAAAAGGGTAAAGACGATAAACAAGATAACATAGAATGTTTACCGGTTTGTTTTAGAATAGTATGTAAATCATGAATAGACATATTACGACGTAATTTACGCTTAATATTACCATTTCTACGTCTGCCATGTGATCTACTTTTACGTTTTCGAATAGAAAATATAGAGAAAATATCGATACTTGGATCTTTAGAAATGTTGCCGCTTTGGAAAATGTTATCATTAAGGCCTAAAGGAAAAGGTGTTTGTAATTTCTTTATCCAGTCTAGCTCTGTGATAAAACGAGCTTTAGATTTTTAACTACCAGTAGTTTTAGAATCATAATAAATTTGTTCTACTGGTTGAACCGAAACATATTTGAAAGAATGTCCTGTATGACGAAAATGCTGGTAAAGAAAATTGCGTACTTTTTTGATCCGGCAACTGTGTTCACGAAACCTATTTTTTAAAGAACGTCCTGTCTGACCTACATATTGAATGCCACAACGTGGCGCATTTCATGTAAGAACTTATATAATATTAGATGAGTTTCAGTCTAAATCAGAATTAATCTTCACACTAAACACTCTACCATGAACAAGATATTTAATTGTTGATCTAGTAGAAATTAAATTGCAACACATACACCTCTTACTATTGCACTTAGTAATTATTGGATACACCCTATGTCTTTTGTTCAAATAATGTGAATTTAGATGGACTTTACCATAACGAATGATAGATTGCTTTAAAGGAGACAAAACGATTTTAGGTCCATTATGAAAAATTCTACTAATAGCCGAAGAGGGAACACGAAAAGATGAAGCAGAAGACAATTTTAGAGGTTTAATACAAACTGACGGCTTTAGTGATTGGAAATTAGCCAGGTTATAAGGAATCTGAACGGAAGACACAGAGTGTAAGTTTAAGTTAATAACGTTTCGTTTTATTTGTCAATTTTGTTAGCCCTATCTACCAATCAGAATCACCATGAGTGTTTTGAGTAAATGATTAGCGAATTTCAGCCAATTATTATGTCAGCTTACTGTTATCTTAACGTCTGGCGAAGGTAAGAAAAAAGTACATCTCATTACTGAATGTATATACATGCTATACTATACAAAACGTAAATATCAATTGGCGTTATGAAATTGAAACTGTGCATATTACTGTATTTGATATCAGATGTGTCACCACATTTTGTTAATTTGTACATGTACTCAACATACATGTTGCAAAATCTGAATTGTTTGTGACGTTTCGTTTGTAAAATTTTCTAAATGAACAATCAGACTGCCACCCCGCAGTCCGTAACTGAGTATCAATAGGAATTTTACAGGCGGGTGTACTGGTAGAAGCACTCCTGGTACTATGTGGCTTAAGTATAGTCATGTCTATACCAGCCTCAATCAGGAGTTTTTTAATCCACTTTTCTATTGTTCCCTTAGTAACACGTTGATGGGGTTTATTATAACTGATAAACAGTTGTTTCTCACTGTCACGTAAGTTTCTTGTTTCTTCCAAGTATTCTGTTAATGTATTCACAACACAAAGTCGTTTATCTGGGGCAGACTGTTGAATAAACAGTTCGGAAAGGTGTGTTCCAGGTTTACTGGTTTTTATCCTAATTTTGGCATATGTAGTACAACGTTCAATGTTTTGAATATTAATGCAATGTAGTGTCTGGGTTCTTTGACCTGTAGTTAATGCAAGTAACGTAGTTAGTTTGAAAGTTAACTGTTTCAAACTTAACTTATTCTCAGTAGAGCTCATTTCCACAATGTAACGTAAAACAACACTGACGTCCCATGTACAATTGTACCTTGGTAACGCCGGTTTTTTATTGAACACTCCTTTCAATAACTGTTTAATCAGTACATTGTTGCAAACTTAAACACTCTTTATAATATTAACAACACTCGATATTGTAGATTTGGCCGTATTAATTCCACTATACCCAAAACCGTTATTGTACAAGTCCGTTAAAATGAGATAATAGGTGCTATAGTGGGACTAAATGGATCAGTCTCCCTTGCACTGCATAATTGAAGCCACTTGTTGAGGTATGTCCCATATTGACGTTTGGTACCCTCTCTCCAGGATGAGAGGATGAGATTGGCAGAGTCTGCTGATAAGCCTTTGTCAAGGAGATTTTCCCTGAGACTCTGAAAACTGCCAAAGACATTGTCTTCAACCGTTGCTTCGTCCCCTTTGGATGCCAAAGGGACTCGTTCACAGATGGGAGTACCCGCGGTTGATCTGCTACCATTCGCAGGAGCCGAGGAAACCAAGGTTGTGTTGAAAATAGAGGCACTAGTATTACTGCTTGGGCCTCGTCTCGTTCCAGTTTCCAAGAATGTTTCCAAACACCCAATTAAGTGAAAACGCATTTACTGCCAAAGCCTCTGCATCAGGTGTATACGAAACATATGGTTTGATACGAAAATTGTATGTTGAAGCAAACATGTCGATGTTGCAGGACCTTCATGATCTCACAAACTATGTTTGCATTGACCGACCATTCCATATCGTCATTTAACTTTTGCCTGCTTAAGGCATCAGCCATTGTATTTAACTTTCCCGGAATGTGATATACCGTGAGCCATAAACGACGATCAAAACACCAAATCCACATTTCCTTGACTAGCCTGTTTAATTTCGGTATTCTGCATCCCATTTTTGTTACATATTTGATTGCGGTAGTATTGTCAAGAAATAGCTAGACATGCATATTATATCGATCAGCACAAAAATGTTGAATGGCAAGGAATGCGGCCTTTAACTCTAACCAATTTATATGTTGTCCACGATCAGACTCACTCCAAATACCACTAAATTGCATATTCTGAGTCACCTCATGAGCCTCATAACCAATTAAACTGCTGTCCGATTCAATAACCATTTGAAGTTTAGGTAAAACTATAGGCTTGAATGATGTTGCAACATTAGCAATCCACCAGGTAATACACTCCCTATTTTCTGAGGAAATTACCATTCTCCCATCGCAGTTTCCCTTTCGTCTTTTCAATTCCAAATACTTTTGTATTTCAAGAGATTTGTAATAGGGGCATATTGCACCTCCGGCTCACTGGATATCATTTTCCCTGTAAGTCTTGCAAATTCTCTAATAGTTACATAAGCTTTCTGGAGCATACTGTTACATTCCTGAATAATATTTAGTTTTTTTCTTTTCTGTTAATCGAACGGTCATATCCAATGCGTTTAATAAGAACCCAACAGATTCAATACACTGAGTTGGTATGAATATGGATTTAACTGGGTGAACAGTAATGTCAAGGTTATCCACCAACATTGCAGTTTTGTCTAGATTGAGTTGACATTACTAAAAGAGTCACCCGATAACAAGGCGTCATCAATATTGGCACAGTTAGAGTAACCCTCTTTTCGTAATGTGCTTCATAATTTTAGTAAATATGCGGGGTGCACTGGACAACCCGTTTGGTAAACATGTAAACTCATAAATATGATTTTTCCATGTAAAACGTAAGTATTGTCTATATTCTTCTTTTATAGGAATACTAAAATATGCATCTTAAAATTAAATTTTAGTAAAAAAGCAACCTTCCGTTACTAATTGCAATGCAGACCTAAGCGTCTCCATCTTAAAGTGCTTTTTTGAAATGTGTTCATTAAGCCTGATTAAATTCAAAATAAGTCTGTAAGAACAATCTGATTTTGGTCTGATAAATATATTAGACAATATTTGGTCTGAATGATAAGTAACAGTGTCTATTACACCTTTAGTCTGTAACTTAGTTAACAGCTCATCAATGAAAAACTTATTTCTTTCCTCTCACATTCGTCACATGGGTTTGAATCAAATTCTAGTTGATATCCAAACTTAATCATATCCAAAAGAAACTTGTCATTAGTTAGTTTAGCCCAATTTGCATGGTGTAAAGAAACCTTTCCAGCACGAAAACTCTCTGGTGTACTAACTAAGCACGTACTTACATTCACATTTTCTAAGATTTGTGTTGAGTTGGAAACTTTTTCTGGCCCTGACCGCCCTTCTTTGGAGCTGGCCTGTGGTGATTGTGTGCAGCTCGGTACGTCAGGGCCCTTTTCCCCCAAAAAATCCCGATTTGAAAAAGATGCAATTCTGTAAGAAGCCTGGTCTTTTGGACCCCCCTTGAGATTCGGCTTCTGATGCTGACGTGGATAATCCATCGGCACAACACTAAGACTCTTTCCCAGTTTTTTGGTGTCATCGATTTCCTTGACTCGTTTCTCGAGTTCCTTGTCGTCACCAAACAAGTGTGTTGGGGAGGAAACAGCTTCCGACTCGTTGCAAAGAGCTGCATACTTATTTGAAATCGCGGGCATCAACAGTCGACGTCTATGGTCCGAGAAATCTCGATGAGCGTATGTCATAAGATTGAATGCATCTAATGACAAGTCGAACAGTTCTTCGGCGTCTTCCGAGTCCATGTGTAACGTTTTATTCATGATATGGATAATTGGAATCATTCCTTTCGTGACAAATGTTTGTGTTCTCTGCATTCCTTTATCCATTTGTGTAATTTCTTTGCCTGTTTGCGTGCTAGTCCACAAGAGATTATTCACTTTCGGGACCTCTAAATTTACACATTTTCTGGCCGATTGTATTTGGCTAACATGTCTTGAACTGTTTGAGACTTATGATCAACTGGTTCTCCCAAGCCTTTATTCACAACTGACGTAACCACGTCATGAACTGCTGTCCCGAATTCCTCATGTTTCGAAAACTGCATTTCCATGGCCTTTAACTTATTTAATTTGGTGTCACAATCAGCTGAGTTTTGATTTCGTTTCTGCCGTTTAGTCGCCGGTTCATTATCCGAATCAGATACCTCCGAAGACACAATCTCATATTGGCTGCCTTGATCTTCAGAGTACTCGCTGGCAATTGAAAGGGTGCGGTCTTTTGAAATGTCATTGACCGCCTATGTAAGCTTATCCAAATGCTGCTGCTGCTTAACGTATAACTCTTTAGTTTCCTTTAACTGTTCTAGCAATAACAACGTAACGTTGTCTGCCGAGGGCGCAGCCATATTGGTTATCGGGTCCGACGAGAATCCCGCGATACCGTAACCTGGCAACTGCGTGCTCCCGAGATTAGCACTTATGTCATTTACTACACTGCTGGGATTACACGCCACAGCATCGGCTGTGGTACTTAACACTGACCTCACGCCTGTTCCAGTACAAAGCGGTAAATTTCCACTGTCTGTATTGTGTAATGGCTTATCAGCCGCACGTGTACAGGTGGCCGGGGAAAGCCAAGCAAACACTCGAAAAAGTCCCAATCTGGACTGGCTAGACACCGATATGTCTTTTAAATCGGCAGAGACTCCAGGCGCCGGTGAAGACTGCAAACCCTGAAGAGACTCTTTATCTCCAGAATTAAGTTCATTATTGTTAACCTGAATCTGGGATGTTGTGGTAAAGTCTACTCTGTCCGCCAGTATCCGAACAAAGAATTCAACACAGGGTGAACAGATATTCCAGTAAATTCCTTCGAAATCAGATATTGCCGCAACGAATGTTTACGTCCATTACAACTATATTATTCCAATTAACTGCGTAGTCCTAAAATGTCACTATTTCTTAGTTAAATAATCTAAAATATTTAAAAAATTATAACTTATAGCAAAAGGGTATGGTCAGTTTGAAATGAAAGTATTTATTGAATGACCATTGTTGTACCTTTATATGATTACATGTACGTGTATGCCCAATATTGTGAATTTGTAATTAAATGCTTCTTTATGTTTATGGCTAGATCTTAGGCTTTGCATAACCTGCAAATAGCCATGTTGTGCTAAATTAAAGATAAGCTGAGTCATCGCTCTGTCTAAATCAAACGTCCAAACCCGGAAAACCCCCTCAAGTTACAATTGCACTGATACATGAACATTACCCAATGTATTCAGACACAAAGGCACCCCAGTGAACCAGTTTGTACAGCAAAACGCGAGTCTCGGTTCATTTTTGTTACTTCAAATAAGCCTATCGTAGTAGCAACTAGTGGATATCATGATCAAACGGTTCCGTTTGATCAAGATATGAACTAGTTACTTAAGTTAAACCTCGCTAAGCCGGACGTTAGATTGAGTATAAATATTGGTCTTGGAGACATGTGACACCTTAATGCAAGATGAAAGTCATACAGAAAGCTCCTCTAGGAGCGTTCTGTATGACACTCACCCTGCATTAAGCAGAATCCTGCCAAAAAGGATCTACATTCTTCCATTCATACTTTCAGAGGTTTAGAGGGGTTTTACTGTATGTTATTACTAACACATAACGATAAACACATATGTATTCTGATAAAATGAATTAATTGTTTTCAAAATACTTTTTCAGAGTTATTTGCTTCATATATACGCGATCGCGATCGAATACATAGCAGACCCAAATTCAACTGCAACTATAAGAGTTGCCTGATCTGGATCCGTTCTGTTTGCTATTCAAATAAAATAGATATGATTTTACATTTCTTGTCATGGGCTAAATTTGTGTTCGTACGCCCATATAAGAATTCATCGAACTAAAATTGACGATATCGTTTTTTATGTAAAACATATTAATCAACATTGTAGGCCCAGATCAGAGGGGTCGTAGGATAACCTATTGATTAGGGTCCGCAATGTGTGGTATTCAAATCGTCTCACAAGTTTAATCTTCTCACAAGGTTAAATTTTACATACTGAATGGAATCTACAGTTCAACATAGGTCATTATACATTGAAAATTAAACCATCTGCTCCCACGATCCCATATATGGGACGTAGGCACACAGTGTAGACTCTGATCAGACGACGCATAATGCGGCGTCTGATCAGAGACTACACTGTTTGCTGATAAGAAATTCAATATAAAACAAAAATGAAAAATTAGACCAGACACCCCTTAGATAAAAAATAGACTAATCCAATATATAAGCATGGAAAAATTCACTGGGAGCAAATTGGTTTACCTATTCAATTATGCGACCCTATAAATAGGATGCAGAATACAATTCAGACAAATGTGCCTTAATCAACCTAAGTATTCAGACACCTACTACTCCTATTCGGCAGCTTGAAAAGCTACATGTTTCCATTTGACAACTGTGTGAATCCTTTATACTAGACGGATACGTAAGAAAACGATATAGACTAGAGATACATCTGCATTTTCACACCAGACCATTTACTGTGACAACTAAAGAATGGTCATAGTATAAAGTTTGGTGGAGAAATAATTAAGCTATTCTTGAAAATGTTTAAATGTATGCACTTTATCTGGATGTCAGTACACCCTCATCAAACTGCTCCTTCCGTAGACGTTTGATTTCGGTATGCGTTTTTTGCTTAGGTTTTAAGGGTAATTAGGGTAACAGAACTGTCCAACAATAAAAAAAACCCGGGTTTTTTTCATCGCGGCGACCATTACGGATCTATACTGTTTATACAATCGCAAGGTATCTTTTCGTGATGACTATTACATAATTCGGCTCGTGTGTCTCTATCAAGTACAAAAATGAGTCATGCAGGAAACACCACATTCAGAACAAACACTCGCCCGAACAGCAACACAAGGAAACAGCAAATGTACATAAGTAGAAAAAACAACATACAAAAGGAGGAAGATGGAAGTACCGCCTTGGAACGGTCAGTGACAAAAGTCACCGGGGGGTTAAACCGGTTTATGGGCGCCCAACCTCACACTTATTCCACCCCCATCCTAAAAGACAAACAGTGTAAATAAACGTATCCCCTCTCCGACTAATCTACAACAACCGCGACGGCAAATACAGTGGTAAAGTGCATGTATAACACAAAAGCATTTAATTGAACATACTGTATCCACCTATCGCTAGTGTACTCAATGATTGAGCTGCAAACAGAGTAACTGTAGAAAAGTAATAAAGGGTACGACAAAAATTAAATAGTACAGACATCCGACGTTCTCCTTCCATTTCTGGATTTAAAAGGTCGCCTTCATAGAGTACTAATTGAAAAGTAGTAAAGTCAAGCAGGCAAAGCCACATACAAGACGCAACCACCACCAAAACACCGATAGACAGCATGATACACACACACACACAACCGCATTACCAAACGCACACACACAAACACACACGAAATGAACACAGAAAACACCAAAATACACACAAGAACTAGGGACAAACGTTCCACACATGAACAAACCACAAGCACAAAGACGCAAGGCAAACAAAAGGAAGGGTGACAAAGAGAGTACCGCCTTGGCACGGTCAGCAGCAAAAACACCACTGGGGGTTTAAACCGGTTTACGGACGTCCTAACCTCACACTTCTCTCAAAGTCACCCTAGCTTTACAAATATTGTAAATAAAGTTATCCCCGCTGGACTTACCCACAACATAGACGACGGTGAACACAGGACAACATGTAAAACATAGCATAATAACTGTGACAATCCGTCAAATATGTACTCAATAACTTTGCTGAAGTCTGAGCACCTGCAGGTAAGCCGTTAAGGGCACGACAGGGAAAAAATAATACATGAGTCTGGTAAGCTCCTCCTGTATCCAAGTTTAAGAGTATACCATCATAGAGTACTACCCTCGGCCTGTCATCGCGCAAGCAAAGAGGGAAGCGTAGCTACCGACTGTAAAAGGGTCGATAACCAAACATGCAGTGTGTTGCAATATAAAAGTATCATATCCTTTCTTTTTAAATGTTTTAATGCGTTTTATAAACAAATCATGAAAATGGATATGACCCCGAATTTTTCTAAGTTTGTAGATAACATCCCCATAAAATTCTGGTTGAGAAATGCCTTGTCGCAGTAACGTCCGTAGATTGCAATTATATTTACTAATGAGAGGTAAATTCCGATAATAAAATTTAGAAAAGGTTTTCCGAAGTTTGTGATATCTGTAACCTTGCTTAAGAAGTTTATCAGTTATAACTAAATTACGTCTGTTAAAATCTTCAAGCAAAGAACAGGCTCGGGCAAACCTAATTAGTTGAGAAATATAAACACCATAAGATGTAGAACGTGGCACATCCCCATCTAGAAAAGGATAATTAACAATTTTAAAATTAAAATCTTCTCTTTTATCGTATACTTTGGACGAAACTTTATCATTTGTAATTGAAAGATTCAAATCTAAAAATGAAGCATTAATGTCAGATTGATTAGCTTTGTTTACAGACAGTTCTTTTGGGTAGATTGAAGAAACCATGGTATCAAAATAAGGATTATCTAAATTCAAAATATCGTCTAAATACCTTGAAGTTTTATTAAAAGCATTAACAATATCGGTCTGTGTATCAGGTTTTAAGCTAAGCATAAAATCCCTCTCGTAGCAATACAAAAACAAATCTGCAACAAGAGGGGCACAATTTGTTCCCATGGGTATACCAACAACTAGACGATATATGGTATCTCCATAACGCACAAATATATTATCTAAAAGAAAGGTAAGAGATCTACAAACATCAAGGCAAGTCCACATTGTATAATGTTCAACTTCTGAATTTGAAAAGAATGAACGTTGAACATTACAAGCAATGAACATTTTGTTTTCTCTGGCAAAGGTTTTTTCTATTAATTTAATAAGTCTATCCTTTATAATATGGTGAGGTAGAGTAGTATAGAGTGTAGAGAAATCATAAGAGCTCAGTAAAGAAATGTTATACTGTTCATTTTCAAGTTTTGTTAAAACATCATTTGAATTTTTTATGGACCAAAAAACATTAATACCAGAATTTTCATATATTTTATCACAGTAGCGTTTAACATGTTCTTTGATCGTAGTAAGACAGGACGTCAAAAGTATAGATAATTTAGTAGTGGTACAACAGCTAGAGTTGGCAATAAAACGCGACTTATAAGGGTTTTTATGTAGTTTCGGAATCCAGTACAAAGTAGAAAGTTTATGTTGTTTTATGTTAGGACCAGACTTAATATCATTGCACATTTTTACATGTTCCGAGACTATATCTTTTTCAGGTGTTTGAACTGTTATATAAGTTTTTGAATCAGTTAGCTCCTTCTTTTAAACATCAACATAATACAATCTTCAAATAATGATTACATTTTTGATGCCTTGTCAGCAGGATCAAGAACATAATCTGAATGAAAATTAGAAATGTTTTTCTTCAAGTAGCGAAATGTAACTCTAGGTCGAGGTGGTAAAAGATGGTTATTTGATTTGTAAAAAGTTATTCGTGTATCAATAATATCGAAAATACATTTCTTCCAATCCGAAAGGGCATTCACATCAGCATTTTCTCGCAGAATTCTTGAATAGCTTCCGCAATATGAGTTCGACAAGCGTCAAAATCAATAAGGGAAGGTAATCTGTATGTAGGTCCTTTAGTTAGGAGGGTCCTGAGACGTTTATCCTTAATGATATCAAAATTACCAGTAATGACATGACCAACTGGTTTATAGCAAAAGCTAGAAATGCTACAATCTCAAGAAATAGGGGTATTAACATCAATATTTAAGTCAGAGACAATTTTATTGTAGTTCAAAATAACATTTCTAATAGGTTTATTATATTTATAACAGATGATAGGTGATTCAGAGTTGATGAAATATTTGGGATTAGCATCGATTACATTCTTATCACGAAATATACTTTGAATATCAATAAAATCGATACCTTTATTTAGGAACTGAAGTTTCAGAAAATGTCTTTTATGTTCAGATTCTTTATCAATACGTGGACGAAGAACATGCTGTGTGTAACTTTGTATAAGTGAGGCAGTATTAATTAACGGATCTGTACGCATATAGATTTTATCAGCCTCTTCGTCTATTGACTTAAGATAGGAAAAGGGTAAAGACGATAAACAAGATAACATAGAATGTTTACCAATTTGTTTTAGAATAGTATGTAAATCATGAATAGACATATTACGACGTAATTTACGCTTAATATTACCATTTCTACGTCTGCCATGTACTAAACCTTTCTTGTCGGCGTACATGTAAAGAGGCCTGCGTGATTGCAAACTGTAAAAGGGTTCACAACCAAACATGCAGTATGTTGTAGTACTACAGGATCATATCCCTTTTTAATTAATTGTTTTATATATTTGATGAACAAAGTGATAAAATGGGTATGTCCAATAATTTTACGAAGTTTGTAAATCACATCACAATAAAGTTCTGGATGTGAAATACCGTGTCGCAGAAGCACCTTGAGATTACATTTGTACTTGTCAATAAGCGAGAGATTTCGATAGTAAAATAAAGTTTTTCTTAGTTTATGGTATCTATATCCTTGTTTAAACAGTTTTTCAGTTAAAATGAGATTTCGACTGTTAAAATCGTCAATAGATGAACAAGCTCTAGCAAAACGAATAAGTTGAGATATATAAACCCCGTAAGATGGAGCACGGGGAACATCCCCGTCAAGATGAGGAAAATTTACAACACTAAAATCAAAATCATCTCTTTTGTCATATATTTTAGAAGAAATCATTCCATTATTAATTTTAAGGTCTAGGTCAAGAAACGCTGCATAATTGTCGGACGGGTTAGCTTTATTCAATTTGAGTTCTTTAGGATAAATTGTAGGAATCAGAGCATCGAAGAAAGGGTTATATAAGTTAAAAATATCATCCAAATATCGACAGGTTTCGTTGAAGGCTTTTGTAACATCTTCTTGTGATTGAGGATTCAAACTCAACATAAAATCTCTCTCATAGCAGTACAAAAACAAATCTGCGATAAGTGGTGCACAATTCTTACCCATAGGAAAACCAATTACCTGACGGTATATAGCATTCCCATAACGTACAAATATGTTATCCAAAAGAAAGGTTAGTGCTTCGCAAACTTCTGAGCAAGTCCAATTGGTGTAATATTTCATTTGCTCGTCAGTAAAGAAAGCTTTTTCAGCATTACATGCCAAGAATGATGTTTTTCTCGGGCAAATACTTTCTGGATCAAGTTAGTAAGCTTATCCTAAATTAAAATATGAGGAAAAGTTGTGTACAGAGTAGAAAAATCGTACGTGCTTAGAGTGGATGCAAGATACCTTTTGTTCTTAAGTTTGTTTAAGACTTCTGAAGAGTTCTTAATAGACCAGAAGAGATTTATTCCAGAATTTATTCCGTCTTATCACAGTAGAATTTACATGTTCCTTTACCTTCGTTAAACAAGAAGTCAAAAGTATAGACACTTTAGTAGTTGTACATGAACTAGAAATTGCAATGAAACGCGCTTTATATGGTTTTTTATGTAGTTTTGGTAACCAATACATTGTAGGAAGTTTATGTTGTGTAATTTTAATATGGGTTCCAAATTGTTCACACTTTTTGACATGGTCTGAAATGATGGTCTTTTCGTCAGTGGTAACTGAACTGTATGACTTGGTATTAATAATTTCCTGCTTCAAGACATCGATATAATGTAATCGTCAAATAATAATCACATTATTTGATGCCTTATCAGCAGGAACAAAAACGTATTTTGAATGGAAATCCTGTAAACCCTTTTCAAGATGTCTAAAAGAAGTTCTAGGTTTAGGTGGAAGAAGGTGTTTATTAGAGCTGTAAAAGGAAATGCGTTTATCAATTATATCAAAAAGTAGTTTTTTCCAACAAGAAAGGACATTAGACTCAACATGTTCTCTTCGACACCATTTAATACTAAAATCTGAACTCGACAAGCGTTAAAATCTATCAAGGATGGTATTCTATATTTGGGAACTTTATTCAAAAGAGATCGTAGACGTTTATCTTTAATTATCTCAAAATTACCAGTAATCACATGACCAGTCGGAGAATAGCAAAATTTTGAGGTGGCGCAATCTCAATTATCAGGAATATTATCATTAATATTAAGGTCGGCCACAATTTTATTATAGTTGAAAATTGTATTTCTGATTGGTTTGTTATATTTGTAGCAGATGATAGGTGGTTCTGTATCTTTAAAGTATTTAGGAATAGTGTCAATTACATTTTTGTCTCCAAAAATACTTTGGAGGTAAATAAAATCAATACCTTTATTAATAAAAAGAATGTTCAAGAAGGATCTTTGGTGTTCAGATGATTTGTCGATGTGCGGTCTGAGAGCATGTAGAGTAAAGCTTTGTATCAAACTAGCCGTTTCTATGAGAGGATCTGATCGAAAAATAATTTTATCGGCTTGCTCGTCAATTTCTTTTAATGAACATATAGATAAGGAGGAAAGTCTACCTTTGTGATCGAGCAGTGTTACTGGTTCCATTTAGGTTTGTTTGCATCGAAGATGGTCTCACTAATTACAATTAGTTGTGTTTGTATCGGACGCAGTCGCATTGATTCCATGTGGATGTGCTTGCATCGAACAGCGTCTCACTGATTCAATGTAAGAGCTTTTGCAGAGAAAATATGTATGACTCTTTCCTCCATAAAGATGCAAGTAGATCATTAAAGAAGTTCATGTAGATGCTAACCAGAGTCTGCTCTGTTTTATAAAATGATATAATGATGATTCCACATTTTCCACAATGGCTCCAAATTCCCATCTTCATAATATTATACTATTATAAAAAATAGTCAATTGCTATTCAAAAACATATTTAAGACATGAATCTCCGTTAGGTTAAGGGACTTATTCATGTTCTTATATTGTTCGTTTGGTATACTTGCTATCCATTCCTAAACCTGATGTCCAGCTATCATATGCGCCGTCATGTTTTGCTTCTTGCGCATATAACATCATATGCAGTCTCACTTGTTTGACCCAATGAAACCTCCGAAAATATATATGAGTAAATAATTTGAATGTTCTGATAATGTGAATTTGCAAAAGAGAAAGTGTGTGATCATTCACTTCCTCGTACACTTTGTATGCAATGCATAAGTTTGTGTTATCATTCATGTATCGGGTCTCATTTGTGTGCGCTCGCCAGGTTTGTGTGATCATATACGTTATCGCTTTTCCCTTTTTGTGTGCTCACTATATATGTTCGTTTGATCATAGACGTTTTCGCTTTTCCCTTTGTGTGTGCTCGCTATCTTTGTATGATCATACACATTTAGGCTCTCGTCGTGTCCTAAAGTCATGTTTCTCGTGTTCACGTGTGTATCAATGTTGTCGACAGAGAAATACGCATACAGCTCCGTGTCGAGGTTAGTTGATTTCTGTTGATAATGCCTCCTTTGCCTTGATACTGCAGTTAACTTTCGGGGTGGTATAAGTCATTGTTCAAGCTCCTTGTTCGACATCGACTATGCAGGACTAAGTTATAAAGATTGCATACAGATTATTGTTGATACATCGAGTATATACTTGAATTTGGCCTCGGACTCACGACTCATGCATAGTTTATTGGTTCCTAGCTTCTAACGTAAAGTATTGAGTCCACAGCCTGATAACGCATACGTGTATGTAGCTACCACACGTCCTAACCCTTTCCCCATTAAGCTATACTTAGACGATACCTCCATTGAAAAGGAGTATCGTCAATAAAAGCCCGATTATACGAACTAAAATACGTATCAGTATCGATCTTTAAGACAGGTGGCAGTCTAATGCAGGGTAAAAGTCACGCAGAAAGCTCATCTAGGAGAATTTAGTTATGATTTTCACCCTGCATTAAGCAACCACCTTGATACAAAGACATACATTCTTCACTACTAACAGTTTTAGGATAGGGTGTTTCGATCCTAAATACCGGTATCGGTACTATGTGTGTATATAAAGTAATCATAGTGTCCTTTGTACACCGTGAATATGTATGAAAACAATACGTTGTTCCGTAAAATATGCAAGTCCCGTAAAATATACAAGTCCGCGATAGTACTCATGCGCAGAAATATCGGTCAGTTCCGGTGTAAAATCTTCAAGCCAACCATTTCCGGTAAAACTAATAAATAAATAAATCTACAGTTTATCAATTTAGCTATTTTATGTAAACAACGAAGAAGCACATTTATTTATGAATTCTTATGATAACAAAGTTTCTAATTATGTGATTGTTGTAGTCTGGCAAGGGATAGTGTTAAAACCAAAAGTAGCACTATATCGACTGAGTGCTGTACACATGTGGGCTAAGACATGGAAATGCCCGGAAATGTAAATACTGAATAATAATCATCATTTCTGTCTAGACAGAATTTCCTTAATTAAGATAGTTGTATTTTATACAGATAAAACTATACAACAGCACCCATATCATAATAACAGCACCAGAACCAGAACCCCTATAGATACAATATAACCACTAAAAATATTTATGCTATAGAGATACCTTGCCCAACTTTTATTTCAATTTTGATTTTTTCAGAGATATTTTAACAAAGTAGCATAAGTCCTGATGACAGTTAATAAAGGCTTAGAAAAACAATTGCAACAATAAAAATATGAACATGCAACAAAAAGTATAGTCTACTATCTAGAACGGTGGCCAGATTAAAGTCAGTGTGAGAAAAACTTTTCAGGATTCAAGAAGAAATGTGTGAAAGACTATCCATGCTATTAAGCTTTTACTGACTTAGATTAGGTGCGAATACATTAATAAAGATGCAATCAATGCATTCGTTGCAATGCCATGTATAGTCCCATTCAATAAAATTTATATGTAATTGAATTAACACATTTTCAAACAATTGCAAACAGAATAGACCCAGCTCAACAACTATTGGCTATATGAGCTGCCTGATTGGGTCTGCTCTGTTAGCTAATGGAATTTGATAGATCGGGGTGTACTTTCGTAAATGGCTACACAGTTCGATATTAATTCCTCTGTCAACCACATAAAACAATTAGACTGCCAATTACTTTAATCCAATTAAAGGTTGATGAAAACCTTTATAATTACACCATTGTACAGGTTCAAAAGCATTAACATGCACAACTAGTATCAATAATCATGTGCCATAATAATAAATGAACAAACTTATATAATTTATTCATTTTGACAGGTTTGTTAAAGTGATAATCTGATTTGGGTCTACCTTGTTTGTAAGTTAAGATAAGGAATTAGAAAAAGGGAAAGGGTTGTGATAATTAAACAATATGTGCTAATATTACATTATCTTTGGTTAATGAATCTTTATTAACTGTCACTAAGCAAACTGGGTAGAGTCAGATCATATAGCTTTAAATTTGACTTGGGTGGGTCTACACTGTTTGAACTAAACATTGAATCTCCCCGTATATGATCTACAATGTTTACCTTTACAAGGTGACCCGGGCCGGGCCAAGTTAAGGTCAGTGTTCCCGTTTACGTCGTAATCATATCTAAATACGCACCAAAAATCGTTGGAACGCAAAATAGTCAAGTACGTTGCGGCCATGGGACGCAATATCAATGATCGAAATTTTACCGATTTAAATGAATCCAGGTAAATTAACAACTGATACTCGTTCTTACATTAATCCGGATCAATAAACAAAGAGAATCTCGCTCCGTTTTCTTGACATTTTTCCGAAATTGCAACGCATCTATTAATATCGAGTCCTGGGTTATTCCAGGTACGTAGGAGGGCATCTGCATTAACTGGTTACGATTTCCACCCTAATGTCAGCATCTGAAATTATGTAATTCTATGAGAACCATTATGTCGCGTAGTAATGACATTTGGGTGCTGAAAAAAGATGGCGTCTGCTAGTAAAAAGTTGAACACACCAGGAACTTTAAAGCGTTATGGGTGCAAGATCGTTAGTTTAAAGACTTGTAATTAAGTAAATGACGTTAGCCCTGAAACCAATAGAATTACCATGTGATGCTTTGTATACACTGAAAATGAAGTGAAAACCACTGTTACGTACCAGCGGATACAGTGACGCTCAGCTCACTCAAACAATGCTCATCGTCATGCACTTCAAATCAAAACATCAAGAACTACCTTATTATACAGTGCTTATAACACTTATCTTTTTATGTTAAATGATACATCATTGTAAGTATTAAATAGTTTTCACCCTTTACATTTTATGGTGCAAACAATCTCCATTAAAAAAGCAGAAGTGAACTCATCTTGGGACGCAACTTTTGCAGACGCCCTGCAGACTCGGTAAAATTCAATCCTAATGAGAACAATTTGACAAATCAGGCTTAGGTGTGTGCTAATTACATTACTTAATTTTATAAACTGTCACTGAGCAAACAGGGTAGATCCAGATACAGCTGTAGTTTTGATTTGCGTCTGCATTGTTTGTAAGTTGAAATAAGGAATTAGTAAAAGGGAAAGGTTTGTGGTCATACAACGTTTGCTTGTTTTATATACAATATGTGCTAGTAAAACATTATATAGAGGATAATTGTTATTTTCAGTGGAAGATCGAAATTTATTTTATCGAGTGAACATCAGATCCTGAGACGGTATAATTTCACAAATGGCATATATTACTGTATGGTGTTCACGAGAAATAGCAGTACATTTTTTTTGAAAACACTTTACAGCTGTAAATACCATAAAGTGTAATTGCGATAGAGATATTAGGGCTGGTGTTAAACCATAATTTTTGTCGTACCCTTATTACTTTTCTACAGTTACCCTATTTGCAGCTCGATCATTGAGTACACTAGCGATATGTGGATACAGTTTGTTCACTTAAATGTTTTCGTTTTACATGCACTTTACCACTGTACTTGCCATCGCGGTTGTTGTAGATTAGTCTGAGAGGGGATACGTTTATTTACACTATTTGTCCTTTAGGGGGAACGGAATAAGTGTGAGGTTAGACGCCCATAAATCCGGTTTAACCCCCCCCCCCGGTGACTTTTGTCACTGACCGTTCCAAGGCGGTACTTCTATCTTACCCTATTGTATGTTTGTTTTGTCTTTGTGCGTTATTTAATGTTTTAATAGTTATGCACATTTGCTGTTTTCTTGTGTTGCTGTTCGGGCGACTGTTTGTTCTGTATGTGGTGTTTCCTGCATGACTCATTTTTGTATACTACATATACTTTTTTGCATATACTAGAATCGCCCTGCTGTTGGGCCGCTAGTGCAGCCTGTCTGTCCGTCCACATTTGAACATGGACCAATTCCATAACAAAAGTCTAAATTAGTTGAGTTTAAGGCAGAGTCTGGGGTTGGAGAGACTTCAGTTTAAAGCCATTTGCATAGCCAAAGTTTAGCAAATTTCTACCCAGATCCAGTTTTTCCAACCTTGGTCTAAGTATCCTTGAAAGGGAACTTATCTGTGCGACACATCGAAGCAAGCACATTATAGTCAATAACCAAAGTACAAAAATGAGTCATGCAGGAAACACCACATACAGAACAAACACTCGCCCGAACAGCAACACAAGGAAACAGCAAATGTACATAGGTAGAAAAAACAACAAGAGACGCAAGCTAGCTACATTGCACAATTGTGCATAAGTATGAAAGATGATTATGTTTAAAAATGGGAAATATAATTTCACAACTTGACAAGAAACTTAACTCTTGCGACTCACTGATCCACATAAAGGTCATATTGACTACAAAATGATTAGAAAAATGTGCGAGCTACAGTAAAGGTACTCTGGGAGAGTTTCAAGAGCGACACGGCTATACATATCCACAGAACTGTATAGGAGTCATATAGTTGCATGAAAGAATCAGAAAGGAAGCCAAGAAACAGACTACAACAAATTAGTTCAGAGTACAGCGAATAACAAACCTAAATATACTTAGCAAGCTGGTATATAAACTCATTTCACAATACTTTGCTGCACTAACAACCCATGTGATGATGATTCTGAAGAAGTACCTGTCCTTCTAAATTTGTATTTGCATGTACTTATTTATCTATCCAAAGAGTATAGACAGGAGAACGTCTGAAAACCCGAACTTCAACATCTCTTTAGCTGCCATTGCAAGCATAAAACACAAGTAAAAATATATGAACCATTTTGTAATTATGCAGCCATTTACCGCTTAATTCGTTTTTTACACTGTTTGAATATTCATTAATAATATTTTAATTTTATTCTAATTTGTTTTTCGCATGATTTTTCTGGATTTGTAATCTTTCACTGGCAAATAAAGTAGACCCAAATCAGAAGGGTTCTGTATGAGCCGTCTGGTCTGGGTATATTCCATTGATAAAGAAGGAAATACCATTGCCATAATGCATTACGAGCAGCGTAGAACCGGATCAACCACTTGGCTAAAATGTAATGCCCCATCAATGTCTTTTTTTTGCAATTAAAGTTAACCCTGTATATACCCTGTTCATAAACCGCGTCGGCTGGGCTGGATCTACGCTGTTTGCAAAGCCGTTTGGTTGATTTTCACACAGCAGCGCTTATTGCGCGGGAGCCTGAAGGCCCCGCGCTTTATATGGAACGCTAGTAGTGAAATGTCACTGGTAGGAGGGAAGATGTATCAAGAATTGCGAGTGATTTTTAATTTGTCTTTATGATTATAAGAACATTATGTATGGAATAGAACAATTTTATATAGTTGGAAACAAGTCGGCATACTTTTTTTCAGTATAGAATTGTTTGTATTTTGGAAATGAAAATATTAGAAATTTGTTTCTCCTAGGGCAGGGCTAACAAAAATAATTTACCGCAGCAAAAGGATCATCAGTGATAACAGCCGACGAAATGACTAAGATGTTACGAAACTGACAACTTTCGCATTCGGGACAATAAGCTTATGGCAACCACTAAATCAGGGGCGGGGCTTAATTAGTAAAGATAGTTTGATGGAAAATCAACTTAATTGGCGGTTTCTAAAGGCAAGGAAATGAAGAGCGTTTATTGGTTACTATGGCAATCTGACTGAAATTGCTACTTTTTAATAATAATAATAATAATAATAATAAAGTATACACAACATGGCAATTTAATACAAAATTATGCAAAACTATATGTACAATGCAACTATGAAATTCATCCATCTGAAATGTAAGCGATCCATGGGTAAGATCGTGATGGCCGACTCTGTAATCCAGAAAACGATAAAACATTCATTACGGAAAATAGTGTCCGAACTTAAGACCTGCAGTAAGCTGTGCACTTGAGAAAATGTTCAGATTAGAAATCGGATATATTTGTGCATATGCGATTGTAAAATATCAGCTTATAAATGTTCATGATGTCTTTATTTCTTACATGAATATTTAACAAGGTGGGGGATAAGGTGGCTATTGTGCGACTAGAAGGGTTATTGTAAAACTAGGACGTTTCAATGATCCTTTATAGTGAAATGGAAGAAAAAATGGACCACGACAAATTGTACAGTAAAGCAATCCCAGATCAGACGCCACCTTTTTCTAGGCGGTGTCTGATCAGGGACTTCACTTTTTGTCTCAGATATATTTCTATGTATCTGCTTTATTCCTTTGCAATTTGCGTATATCACATTCCCTTAGTTTACCATATGATTTAACAAAATTGGATTGCAGACGACAATTATAAATTTGGCACGGAAAGGGTTAAAGGTGCCTACAACAAGTCAAGCCAGGCTAGGTCGCGGTTTCTTACTTGATGTAGATTAACACTATAATTAAACCTTTACTCCATGACTATTCGTACAATATATAATTACATAATGAATATTAATTGGACTCATTGTTATGATACATGTAGCACATGGACACAATAATTCTTCACCATGGCAGAAACTATATAATCATATCTATAATATACAATAAGCAAACAGAGCAGGCCCTTTAGGAGCCGTCTGATCTCGGTCTACTGGGTCTACTTTGTTTGCAAAGGCGTAGAAAGGCTTATTTATGAAGTGAAGGGTTACACATGTTGAACAAACGTTTCGATGACGGATCTTATTAATAAAACCGTTTTAAACCGGGAAAAGAATATGTTTAAATACAGGCGACTGTTTAATGCAGTACAACAGGGATACACAATGATCGTTTATTAACCCTTTCCCTTTTCTGTGTTTATTCCAAATGTTCATACCGCCTGAATATTCATAGAATTTTTTCCTGTCTAAAGAAGTGTGTCTGTCAAGTGCAGTAACTTCTTACTTACATGAGCATTAAAAATGGCAATCGTTCTTAATCTGGGTATAATGCTGTTATCTATTGTAAAGAATATCGGGTCGTCTTTTCTCATCGACCGTCGGTTTTCCCGCATATTTTACGTTCTCGACAATGCTGGTTGTTAACGAAGATTGCGGAAAGCGGTTTAACCCGAGACAATAATGTCCTTTGCAAACAGTGTCAACCCTGATGAGAGGGCTTTTCTAGGATCCCTCTCATCGCGGTCTGCAGTCATTCTTATGTTACAGTTTGTTTTCTTTAGAAAACTCCATAAAAAACACCACAAACTTGGCCTGTTTGAATTTCGGAATGGTCCATTTAAAACCTCAACGTTTAATGTGTGTGTATGGGGGGGGGGGGGTAAAACTGTTTACCTGGTAGAGTTTCAAAACCTTCATGTGTACATCCTGTGCTACTGACTGTCATGCTCTTGTGTCCCCACCCCAAAACGTGTGCTGAAACTTAATTGACTGGTATCCCTACATATATCTATTTCACACTTGACGTGGAAGCACTTTATTTGGCAAATGAAGCCATATAGAGCATTGTTTTGTCTATACCACTAACCTGCACAGTATGACATGCCTTTTTTCTCTATTTGTTTCATATTGCTTTTTGTCATTCCTGGGAAAAGATGTTTTACCGCCTGTTGTCAAAAGTGACCTTCGCCTTGTTGGTATATAACAGGGTGTGTGTGTGTGGGGGGGAGTTCATAGAAGCAAACATGGGGTAGGGTATTTTCATTGTGGGGAGGAGTGAAGATAGTTGAGCTTATAATGAGCTGATCCAGTCGGATATGGCCTGGTCTTGTCTAACTATGTCGGTCCGTAAAACTTTTGCAATCGATTTGGACCCAGACTCGGCGTTTTATCAGGACCGATGCTTATTGTTAGCGACACTGTTTTATGCCTCCAGCGTTGCTTTGGTGACATATAGTAATTAAACTGTCCGTGTGTGTATCCGTATACAGCTTGTCCATAGCAGACTCGTATATACTGCATTACCTTGTGTAGTCATATCAAATTTGATGTGTGAGTACATCGTGTCCAGATAACTCTGTCTTTAGAAAGATGTTACACAGGCCTGTAACTTCACACACCAGTTCTATAATATACTATGAACAATCAATCAAACACAAGGAACTTGTGTATACCTCTCATATAGTACATATATTTGAAATATTATGGTGAAATGCAGCAATTGTTTATTGCATACAAAATGATATCACATACAGTAATCAAAAATAAACTCACCGTACTAAATGAATCCATATATATCCTATAAACACAATATCACACTAGTTCACCGATCACTAAGATAATCCATTAAAACACATAATAAAACACAACACAAAACACACGCATTGTGTATACACACAACAATCCTCCAGTCCGGCTATATCCATGTCTATGTCCGTAGATGTGGTAATCACAAACACGTTCTTCTCTCACGATATGTCTTTACGTATACGTTTGTGCACAATTAACAGTTTGGATCCATATGTCCGTTGGGGCCCATCCAGGATTCCTTACGTAGGTCTTCAATACCGGTTATCGGGGTTCAAAGTCTCTCCAGAGCTCAAAAGCTCAAAATATTTCAGTGTAAATAGTACACGCCACAGAAATATGGTGTCCTGTATTGTGCAGTCAGTACTCAAAAGTCACCTCTTGATGCTTATAATAATCGTGTGTCCTCAATTTCAACGTTGGGTGCCATTGTCGGGGTTTGACTATATATGTGTTTGGTTCAGGAATGTATTTAGGAGCTACACCAATGTCTGTATCATATATCTGATTTAATTCCTCGGTAATCATAATAATCATATGATCATCTGAAATAAAAATAACAATAATAAGAATACACACAAATTAATACATAAATACAATGATAAACATACACATTGTACAATAATGATTAAAGTACGTGTTTCGCATAGCGATAAACACTCGACTTAGTACAAATTACAAAAATATGTTTAAATAACGAAAAGGTACACTTACTAGAGTGTATGAAACCTCAAAAGTGTCATTATCTATAAAATGTTAGAATATATCAATCGAGAATATAATTACCTGTATAAATATTGAATCTATCCAGAGTTTATCATATCAAGCAAAATAAATATGGCGACTATTTGTATTTTTCAAAAGTTCCGCTGCCAATCACGTGATGTCCGGTTAGTATAAAATGTTAGTTTGAGTTATGTCCCTTCAACAGTATTAAACATGCGGATAAATGGATCTAGAAAATTAACACAATACTGCTAGTAAATTTATTTATTTCGATAACTCTGTAGTTTTCACCCTATGACATACACCCCTCTTTTCGAAAATGTCGTCCTCGACATTTAAAAGAAAATTATCAAAGACCGAGGCAGAAATTTATTAATTACACATAGGGAAAATACCATCTAGTAAACAAATAAACATACAAACAAACACGTGGACATTACACAGACGAACGACATATATGTCACTGACGTAGACACTAAAAGGACGATATTAGCAGTCATGTAACTATCACTCATTACGACAGCTAATATATGAACGAAAGAATGAATAACGGAGCAGTATGTCAATGTCACATTATTATGACATGGTCCAGTATAAGATATGCAATGGTAATCTTCAAGATTTCTCATGCTTTCAGAACGTATCCAGGAACCAAAATTGTCCTCAGATATGAAAATTTAACATCTTACAAATACTGAAAATCAATATACAAAATGACAATATCAATTTCGCATTAAGTACACAAAATGCTCACAAATACATATAGTGCTTGAATTAAAACAATCACTGTTCAAAACAAATGTATGAAAACATATCTCTGTCATCTGTTAGTTAAATGTATATTTCATACGTATTCATATACAATGTACCGTGATATGTTGCATGTATATGAACGTGAGATTGCATTGTATGTATAATGAGGTTGTAGGACTATTATTGGTAAGTATGTGACACACCGATGAAAAGTCAATATCACAAAACTCCAATAAACACTATTTACAGTCTCAAATGCAAAATCTGTTTATGATTTATAAAATTCCGGAGGTTTCCTTTTGCGCTGGGGACGTGAATGCTTACGCTGATCAACGTCATTGTCGCGTCTGCGTGCAGGAATAACATATTTCTGCACAGTTGGCTCATCAGACAAATTGTCTGTGAGACCAACCTTCTTGCGACCTAATGGCAACAACAAATTACGGTGAAGTGCGCGAGTCTTTCTGGCATGTGGACAGCTCTTCTTCACCTCATATACAGGGATATCTGGATTTGGTTGTGCCAATACTATGTATGGGGTTTCCTCCCATTTGTCAGCGAGTTTCTGCTTCCCTCGTAAACTAACATTCCTGACAAGGACAAGGTCACCGATCTCCAATTTGCTGGCCTTATCTCTGATATTGTATCTGGCATTATCTTGATCTGTTTTCTTTTCTATGGAGTCTTTGGCTTTTTGATATGCTGATGTTTATCTATCTCTTAATTTCCTGACGTATTCATGTTCGGAACGGTTGTTGTCAGATGAATTAATTCCAAGCAAGGCATCTATAGCAAGTTTTGGGTGACGACCAAACATCAAAAAGTAAGGTGAATATCCAGTGGTCTTATGAATGGTAACGTTATATGCATGGACGAGTGGCGAGATGTGATATTTCCAATCTGTCTTTTCATATGTTTCCAAAGTTCCAAGCATTTTTAAAAGTGTAGAGTTGAATCTTTCAACCTGGCCATTTCCCATAGAATGATATGGTGTTGTATGAGTCTTATCAATGCCAGCCAGACTACAAAGGTCTTTCATTAGATCGGACTCAAAGTTTGGTCCCTGATCAGAATGGATTCTGGAAGGAAATCCATAATGAGTGACAAAGTTGTCAAATAAAACTTTGGGTGTTGTCTTTGCCAACTGGTTCTTCGTCGGGTAGGCTTAAGCGTATCTTGTAAAGTGGTCTGTTACAACCAATATGTTCTCAAAGCCACCTTTCGATCTCTCTAGACTTAGAAAATCCAAACAAAGTATCTCCATCGGAGCGGAAGATTTAATATTGCACAAAGAAGCAGTTGATTGAAGAGATTTCCACCGTATGCAGCGTATGCAGTTCCTTACTTTTTCCTGGATCCATGCATCCATACCTGGCCAGAAGAAACGTTGTTTGAAGAGGGACGTAGTCCTATCTCTTCCTTGATGACCAAGATCATCATGCAAGGATCTGAAAATGTCATCCCGGAGATTATATGGAAGTACATTTTGTAGGTAGTTCTCTCCATCCAATTTTCCATGGTGATAAACTACTCCATCTTTCAAATCGAGGCGTTCCCAAGCTCTGAGGTATTTCAGTATATCAGTCTTGGAAGAGACCCGCTGAGCAGTCGGTCTAGTTCCAGCTTTCAAGTGATGAATCACTTCTGAAATAACCTCATCTTTGGCTTGAGCTTTTCTCCACTCTTTTGAAGTAAGAGCCTCCTTCTGAATGATTTCATCCGGAATTTCATCGACTGATTCTGCATCAAGTAAGTATTGTGGATCAGTAGTACTGAATACTAAAGGAGATTGTTGATGATCCACTGAAGCTGCACAAGTAAGGACTTTAATCACTGTTTCTTGTATTGTATTTGTATCAGGTTCACTCGAAGTTTGATTTTCCATTTCAGGTATATCACAGGTAAGTATTTGTTCTTTTTCCTTTACAGATTCGATATCAGAAGAATTTTGATTTTCCCGTCTTGAAAGACCGTCAGCATATGCATTGCTCACGCCACTTCTATATTTAATGGTATAATCATAGCTGCTTAAGGTTGCTAACCAGTGATGTCCTGTTGCGTCTAATTTAGCTGTTGTTTGTACGTATGTAAGAGGGTTGTTATCCGTCCAAACTTCGAACTTACATCCATAGAGGTAGTCATTAAATTTCTCGGTGACTGCCAACTTTAACGCTTAAAATTCGAGTTTGTGTGTCGGATAATTCTTTTCTGCTGGCTTCAAACTTCTGCTAGCATACGCTATCACCCGATCGCTGCCACCTTGGCGCTGATATAGAACAGCTTCAAGTCCTGTTCCTGATGCATCTGTATGCACTTTAAATGGCAACTGATAGTTAGCGTAAGCTAGAATAGGAGGGTGTATACGTTTTTCTATGATGTTATCAAATGCTTCTTGTTGTTTTGGTCCCCAAGTGAATGGTGTCTCCTTCTTATTTGATTTCTTTTTCTTTTGTTTGGTTGAGTGACCGACTAACAAATCATTAAGTGGTCTAACTAACTGTGCATATCCTTTGATGAATCTCCTGTAATATCCTGTAAATCCTAAAAACTTTCTTACATCTTTGGTTGTTTTTGGTAATGGCCAATGTTTAACGGCTTCCAACTTTTCAGAATCTGTTCCGATTCCGTTTCAGATACAACATGTCCAAGATAAATGACTTCCGGTTTAAAAAATTCACATTTTGATGCTTTCAACTTCAGATTATGTTCTTCCAGCGGTTCAAAGACAGAATTGAGACGTTCTATGTGTTCATCAAAGGTTTTCGAGAAAATGATGATATCGTCTAGGTAGATTAGACATTCTCTAAGGTTGAGCTCTCCCATACACATTTCCATCAACCTCTGAAAAGTCGCAGGGGCATTCGTTAATCCAAAAGTCATACGTTTGGCTTCGTAAAATCCTAATGGTCCAACAGAAAAAGCTGTTTTGGCCTTATCCTCTTCTTTAACAGAAACCTGCCAATATCCTGAACGTAAGTCAAGTTTGTGAAGTATTTTGATCCTGCTAGTAGATGAAGTGTATTTTCTATTTTTGGAATGGTGTAAGCGTCTCTAATAGTTCTTTGGTTGAGTTTCCTGTAGTCAATGCAAAATTTGATGGTGCCGTCCTTCTTTCTTACAATTACAACATTTGAAGAATATGGACTATTTGACTCTCGTATAGCTCCACATGCAATCATGTCTTTTAGATGTTCTCTGACTTCCTCAAATAATCCAGGTGGAATATGACGTTGAGACTCTTTAAAAGGTTTTTCATCAGAAAGATGTATTTCATGTTCCACTAGGTTTGTATTTCCCAAATCAGTAGGTCCTGTAGAAACTATATGCTGCCACCTGTTTAAAAATGAATGAACTGTCTTCTTTTGCTCATCAGACAATTTGGTATCTTCAAGATCAACTTTAATATTATGTTCTTTTGTTTCGACGGTTTGGTGCTTTATTCCTGCAGACATATCTGAATCTTCTTCAACAAAAGCATCTCAGAGAATTTTAACTTCTTTTAATTCGCACAAGTCAGCTCTTGCAGGTATATAAATGGGTTTTGAAGAAAGGTTAAACACCCTGACTGGAACTCTTGCAGTATTTCCTGGTTTGTTCAAAGTAACCACTCTTGGGCAGATGTTGACTTTCGTAGAGCAATGACACTCTTCACTCGTTTCTGTTACACAGACATCAACAGATTTGAGTTTTCTAACAAAACCAGTTACTGTTCTAACTTCGTTAGGCTGAAGTTTTATCCTACGGGTGGATTTTACAATTCTAACATTGTCAACTAATGAACTGAATGCTGTACTCCACTCTTCGGGTATTTCTTGCCTATCATCCTCAGCTATTTCTGATTTGCACATCCTAATTAAATTGGTTCCTATGATAGCTGGTTCAGATTTGTTGCTTCTTGAATCTGGTATTACCAAAATTGGAAGGTTAAAAGATTTACTGCTTAAAAACGGAACTGTTATCTGTGCTTCAATGTATCCTACATATGGAACTGTTTGACCATTCGATGCTATCAATTTTAAATTCAATTCTCCTAATGAGTGTAATGGTGGTTTGTTGTCCAAGCTTTGATAAAAAGATTCTGAAATGGTTGTGACCATAGATCCAGTGTCTATAACTCCTTTTGTTTTCTTTCCTTCAATAAAAAGTTCACCAGTATTGTTGCTGCCGATTATGTTCTGGATGAATGTTTTCTTTGGGCGATTCACTTCACTGTCCCTGGTTTGCCCTTCAACAGAGACAGTCAGTGGTTTGACTTCTCAGTTGACCTGTCATACGATTTCTTTTGCTGGTATCCCTTAGAACTGTAGTCGTTCTGGTGTTGTTTCCGTTCTCTATTTTCATAGTGTCTGTATTTCCAGTTCCCATTCCTATTTTGTGTTTGTTCATTTCTGTGATCTCCTTCCGGTTCATGTTTGTCTTCTCTTTTATCTGATCTATTTTGTCTACCATCTCTACGTGAAACACTTTTATCTCTTCCCCATTCTTTGTAGTTTTCATTTGTTCCTCCTTAAAACCTTTCTCTTCTCTCATAACAATCATCTCTTCTGTCACCTCTGTAACCTGTGTTTGCACTGCCTTCTCTCTTATAATGTCTCCAATCTCTATCGTCATATCCCCTGTCATTCCTATTCCGAAACCTATCTTGTCTTTCACCATTGTCTTCTCTCCTATTATATCTTCTGTTTTCTTCACTCCTTCTATCATTTCTCCATCTATTCCTTGGTCTTCCTCTTTGGTAATTATCTCCCCATCTTTCATTTGGTCTCTCATATCTACTGCTGTTTCTTTCTTGATCATCTCTGTTTGCTCTTTTCAATTCCTTCTCTATTCTCTCCATTCTATCAACCAATTCATTTAAAGTTGATGATTCGTCATGTTCTTGCTTCCTTTTGTCAGAACTATCACTGTCAAAACTCAATTCCCTTTCTTCTATTTCTTTCACAGTTCTTCAAATGTGTCACATCTTTCAAATATTATTCTGGTCTTTAATTTCAATTTCTCGTCATAAAGGTACTTCCAAAATCTCTTTTTCAACATCTCATTCTTCTGTTCTTTGCCTATCTGTCCTTTGTTTTCAGCCTTTTGAACTATATTTTCTAGTCGAACTCCCCATTCTGCAACACTTTCACCTTTCATCTGTTTATTTCTGTAGAATTCAGATAAGTGAGATTCTCCCGATCTTCTATCCCCATAGATATTTTCCAATTTGTTTAAGATGTCTCTTGTTGATGCGTTATGTGGAATTGTTGGTAGAACTCTTCTGACGTTTCCAGTTGCATTTACTATTGAATTTCTCACTGCGTGTAATAGAGCCTCTTTAGCGTATATGTCTGACTCAAGCATTACCCCTACTTCAATTTTCCATTGCTCAAATGCTTCCTCTGTCAACTTTGGAAGTTTCGGATATTTCATCTGTGTACGTTCCTCTGTTATATCAGCTCTTCTACTTTTCCTGTTTGATCTGGCTTCATATCTATGTATGGTTTCCTTAGTTCTTTTGTGATGACTTTCTGGTTGCTCCCTTTCAGAGTCAGTGTCTGAGAAACCCATACTATCAAGTGTATCCTCGCATGACTTTAGTCTTTCTCTTAACTGATGTTCTTCCTCCTTCAGTTGCAAAAGTTTGTCTCTTTTTTCTTTTTGTCGTTTCTTATATTCCTCAAACAACCGTTTCTCTCTTTCTCTTTGTTCCTGCTTCTTTTTCCTCATATGCAACTCCTCCTGTAAGACCTTCTGTTTCAATTTCATTTTCTCTATTCTGTTGGCTGTGTGTTCTATTTCGTCGTCAGTCTCATATCCTATTTCTCTCTGTGCATTTTTACTACTATCCACAACTTCTACTTTCTTCTCTCTCAGTTTCAACTGTTCTAACCTATACTTCCGGTTTTCTATCTCCTCATCAGTATCTATGTGACTGAATCTTCATAGCTTCTCTTTGCATTCACTATATGCTCAGTATCTCTTTCTTTGTATTGTTCTTCCTTATGCATTCTATCAAATCTATCATCGATCCAATCCATTGTTCTATATAAAGATGTATCAATCCCATGCTGGACATGATGTAAACTAGTTCTTTCAGGGATGACCGTCTCTTTGAATGGCGGTTTCAAGTTATTCGTTGGATTAAAATCATATATGAACGACTTACCAAGCCTATCTACTTCTCCGGCGTCGTCACGGTATGTTACCCTTGTACTTTCATGAGGTCTCCAATCAACTTCATGAGTTATATTATCTGACAAAGACCTTTGCATTTCCTTTTCTTTCCAACTGTTTCTTTTCTCGATCTCTCCACGTGCAATTCCAGTATCTGGATTGAATTCCCGTTCAAAAGTCTCCATATCTCCATCCGACTGCTCATATATCTTCTGTATGCTTTCTCTAGCATGGCGAGTTTGCTGTCTGAAGACTTCATCTTCAATACTGTCTTTATCATCTTTTTCCTCCTCTATCTTCCTTCTACATATAATAGTCGCCATATTTATTTTGCTTGATATCATAAACTCTGGATAGTTTCAATATTTATACAGGTAATTATATTCTCGATTGATATATTCTAACATTTTATAGATAATGACACTTTTGAGGTTTCATATATTCTAGTAAGTGTACCTTTTCGTTATTTAAACATATTTTTGTAATTTGTACTAAGTCGAGTGTTTATCGCTATGCGAAACCCGTACTTTAATCATTATTGTACAATGTGTATGTTTATCATTGTATTTATGTATTAATTTGTGTGTATTCTTATTATTGTTATTTTTATTTCAGATGATCATATGATTATTATGATTACCGAGGAATTAAATCAGATATATGATACAGACATTGGTGTAGCTCCTCAATACATTCCTGAACCAAACACATCTATATTCAAACCCCGACAATGGCGCCCAACGTTGAAATTCAGGACACACAATTATTATAAGCATCAAGAGGTGACTTTTGAGTACTGACTACACAGTACAGGACACTATATTTCTGTGGCGTGTACTATTTACACTGAAAGATTTTGAGTTTTTGAGCTCTGGAGAGACTTTAAACCCCGATAACCGGTATTGAAGACCTACGTAAGGAATCCTTGATGGGCCTCAACGGACATATGGATCCAAACTGTTAATTGTGCACAAACGTATACGTAAAGACATATCGCGAAAGAAGAACGTGTTTGTGATTATCACCTCTACGGACATAGACATGGATATAGCCGGACTGGAGGATTGTTGTGTGTATACACAATGAGTGTGTTTTGTGTTGTGTTTTATATTGTGTTTTAATGGATTATCTTAGTGATCAGTGAAATAGTGTGATATTGTGTTTATAGGATATATATGGATTAATTTAGTACGATGATTACTGTATGTGATATCATTTTGTATGCAATAAAAAATTGCTGCATTTCACCATTATATTTCAAATATATGTACTATATGAGAGGTATATACAAGTTCCTTGTGTTTGATTGATTGTTCATAGTATATTATAGAACTGGTGTGTGAAGTTACAGGCCTGGGTAACATCTTTCTAAAGACAGAGTTATCTGTGTTCAGAAAGTTGTTATTATTGTAGTTTCTATCAGAATTGTCATTTACACTGTATACTTTGTATGTGTTTCGTTAGACCCGTATTAGTCTGTCCATTGTTATATTGCTATACTTTATTTTTGACATTTATTTTCTTCTTTTGAATTTTGTTTGTAATCTATTTTGGATTTTTTTCAAACAGTACCCCTCCTATTTATCGAGAGAGCTGAGAATACTATTGTACTGACCGATAATTGTACCCCATTGTACAGGTAAATCTTTATAGCGCAGTGGGTAGCGCGTTGGCTTAGTAAACCAAGGTTCGCTGGTTCGACCCTCGCTGGAAGCTAATAATTTTTTATTTGAATTTTTTTTCGACATAGGTTTTTTTTCTTCTCGTTACGTCAACATTGATTTGGAACAGATACATAAGGTTTTCTAAAGTTAATTATTGTTCTTATTTTGATTATTTTTTGACAGAGAATCTTAAATTGTGTTTAGTTTAATCTAGCTTCAAGTCAATACATATTTTCTATCACGGATGTCCATTTGTATGCATGCTTTAGTTAGAATATGTAACAATTACTAACAAAAGTCTCAGGTAAACAATGTAGACTTCGGCGTATAGTCGAGAGTTGTGTGATTTATACTTTGTGGAAATAGAATAGATCTGTAACCACACAGTTGTCACTAGTTTTACAAAAGTGTTGTAAAATGGATTTTTTAATGCGTACAGTAATAACTGTGTATATATATCGATAATTTTGTTTTCAGTTTATTGAAAATTATCGATAAAGCTATACTGCTACATTGTAATAGAACAGTACTGGTGTAAAATGGTATATGCGTATACGGCGTGATAGCTCGGTGGGTAGCGTGATAGACTCGCGTACTGAAGGTCTTCGGTTCGATTCTCAGGCTAGCCTCTCGTGTTTTTTTTTCTCGCGCGGTTTATTTTTTTTTTCTTGTCTACGGAAACTTCTACAAGACAGCAATTACAGCTTATGTGAAAGTAACGGGACTATTTCAGGAATACGGATGGGAAGAAGTGTTTTATCGTGCAGTGTAATAAATGTGTATATTTTGAAGTGATATAGTGAATGCATACAGATACATATTTCACAGCACATATATGCACAATACAATAACAGAAGATTATTTTCCAAACGAACACTCACGTATATACCGCATTGATACCAAACTGATCATACAGATATTTGCAAATCCCTTCATTAGTGGAAATAATTGGTGTAGTGTTACCTCATAGTGCAGTGTTTATCCCAATGGTTCTTGTGTTTATGAGTGTCGCTGTATCTACAGGAAATTAGCCAGTTATTGTGATCACATTAACAGATATGGCTCGTCATATCTCCGAAAGAGATTTAAGGAGACTGGAAAGAGAGAGGAGGATAGAAGAAAGAGTGGCGGAAATGGAAATCGACAGAGATCGAGGAATATCTGCAGAAGAAAGACGCCCTATGAATATACAAGAAGGTAGAGAAGAGTTAATTAGGTTGAGGAGAGAAATGAAGGAGAGAAAAAGACAAGAGGATTTAGAGAAGCAAATGCATGAGGAATATGCAAAGCGACAGGATGAGGAAAGAATACAGTATGAAGCAGAAAAGAGAACACAAAGAGAAATGCGTCAGTTTGAGGATGTTATGAGGAGAGAGCAGGACTATGATATAGATGACAGGAGGCGATCAGTCAATCGAAGTTATGACGAAAGGAGAAATGAGGGGCATTTACATATAGATTGGAAAGCAGGAGTGGATCAAAGAAATGAACCTGCGAGAACAAATCGTCATGCAAATATTGATGATTGTAGCCCCGATAGGAGATCATATAAAGGACCAGCAAAGAAACAAGACAGATTAACAGCAAGAGAAATCAGTCTGGAGAGGAGTAAGGATAAAGAAACGAGAACAGAGATTGGCACTGTTGACTGTAGAAGCAAGACCCAGATGAGACAGCGCCTGCAGGAGCTGTCTCACCAGGGTCTGCACTATTTACAAGTTGATTGTGCAACCAGTGCACTCCACAGCAGTGATCGCACGTCGAAATACATGTACACAGTGAAGATATATGTAATTATACAACAGGGCATGGGTAAAGAAGGAGAACTGTATTTTAAAATTCAGCAAGCGAAGGGTTAACGCTTTCGCTGCCAAGCTCTGTGGTCTGCTAACTTTGTCCTCAGCTATAAATTTTCATTTTTTTTATTTTCTTCATTTTTGTTTAAAAAAAACATAGTAACAGTAACAAACAGTTTGGATTTCCTGATGAGACGCCGAGTCTGGATCCAAACTGTTTGCATAGGTAATCACAGACCCGGCATTGGCAGCGAATTGGTTAATTTAGTTATTCGCGTAATTCTGCCCTTCACCCATGCAATAGACTGTCCCACAATCTCACCCTTTTTATTCGATTTGCCTGTTTTTTCTGTCCTAGTTCAAGTGAAATGAGTCGGTGTCGCACAGAAGTAGTTTAATGACAGCCTATCAATTGTTCAGTTGTTTTTATGCATGTTAAACATTTTAAGGGTGAGCTTTAGTTTTTATACCGCTCATTGCTCATGGATAGATATATTTGTATCAAATTTATCCCTCTTATATCTTGGATCTAGATGAGACTCCGAGTACCACGGCGTCTCATCAGGATCAACACTGTTTGACACTCGGTCTATATTTTCTGAAAAGCGTATTTCATGATACTCCATCAGTTGTTCCCCATAAGATTGAATGAATATTAAGTAGCCAAAGTCGCACCATATCCAATTTTTAGGAGACTTATATTTACCTCATGTCAGTTTATTGTAAATGACCCCTGTACGGATATTTTGAAAGTCCTTGTTTATGCTTAACCCTCTAAAACATGGAAACACATGCACTGTCGGTTGCAAACAGTTTAGTCCCAGATCAAAGAAACCCTCTGATCAGGGTCTAAACTATTTGTCATTCATTATCCTCTAGCAAATTCAAGTTTTTCCGACTGAACGGACTCCATAGTAAAACAATGATGGGCCATTCCAATCTTATAACCTGGGGTTGAAAGTGTTAACTTAATCAGATAGGTATTAACTATTAACTCCATGGATATTCGTGTAACAAATGATTACGATATATCTTTATTAGATTATTTGATATAATAACACATGAATACAGGAATATTTGGTCAAGGCAAAAACTAGAATTATCTCTATGATATAAGTAAAGAAAGCTGACACTGATCAGGCGGCTCCTATATGAGCTGGGTCTACCCTGCAAAGGCGTAGGAAAGCGTATTTATGGAGTTTATTAGATATCAATCTCAAGTTTGTTTCTAGCTCGACTATTCGAAGAATAGTGGAGCTATCCTACTAGCCCCGGCGTCGGCGTCGGCGTCCGCATCGGTGTCACACCTTGGTTAAGGTTTTTCTTAAAGTCCACTCTTTGCCTCTATCCTTTGAAATAAAGCTTTGAAACTTTGAACATTTGTTTACCATCACAAACTGAATCTGTAGACAAGCGTACATAACTCGTCAAGCATTTTGACAGAATGGCTCTTTTTAACTTAGAACTTTTGGTTAAGGTTTTTGTTAAAGTCCATTTGTTGACTCTAAACTTTGCAATAACGCTTTGAAAGGTTTTTGGTAAAGTCCACTTATTTACATAACCCTTTGAAATAAAGCTTTGAATCTTGAAACACTTGTTCATCATCACATGCTTCATCTGTAGGCAAGAGTACAGTACTCTGTCAAACATTTTAACAGAAATGATTGCCCTTTTTACTTAAGTTTTTCTCTTTCATTAATAAGTTCAAAGAGATCCTACATCCTGAATACTTTTAAATATATTTTATTGAGACTTTGATTGCTTGCTTCTAGTATCATTGGACACTATTTCAGTCTACTATCAAGCATTTTACACTAACAATTCTGAGAATAGTCGAGCGCGCTGTCCTGTGACAGCTATTGTTCATCAGATTAGTGCAACATATCGATCAAGAACTATATGCCATTTGTTTTTAACCAGTTCCTCCATAAACATGTTTTTCTACGCCTCTGTAAAAATACCTGTTGAAACCATTGTGATAAATAGAGCGTTTGCTCCTATAGGAGTAAATGCTCTATTTATCATAATGGTTTCAAACTACAAAATTCTAAAATTATCTTTTTCTCTAGTAAATGCACCTTTTTGGTAGATTTATTCAAAGAGATTGGGTCTTAAATAGCCTATGAGGTAATGGGTTAAAGAGACAACTTTACAGTACTAACACTAGGATATACTGACTGCACCATAACGAAACTGCACTTTTAAGACACCTTAAATATTGACACGTTTATTTTGCCCCCTGTGTCATTCATGTGTGAAACTATTTGCATTGACCTTTTAAAATTTGCCATGAAAGTTTCAAACATTTTAATTCCAAATGAGGCCATTTTGGGCAGTGTTAAGTTGGCACGAGTTCGCAGTTCGCCGTTCGTTATTCGAATAGTAAACTGCGAACTATTTCGAAGTTCGTTATTCGCATACGAATAACGAAATAGTTCGCAATTTGACTTGCGAATAACGAAATGGTCGTTAAAAGCTATAATTAGCGGTAATTTCATGTTTTGGTAAACACTGTAGGATTGTCTTTGAGTCATTACCATTTGCCTCGGCAATAACTGGCTTAATTCATAGTTTAACCCTTTCAGTGTCAGCACTGGCGTCTGTTGCAAACAGTTTTCATAGCAGTTGAAGCGGGGGAGGGGGGGGGGTTAATACAGGCATTAAATTAATTAATATTCATGATTTGTATAGTCTTATTTGAATATTCATGCAGCACGGTTAAGCCTTTCCCTCATATAAACATGTTTGCACGCATTTGCAACCAAAGTAAACCAAGAGTAGACGGCTCCTATAAGAGCCGTCTGATCAGGGTCTGCTCTGTTTGCTAGTGGAATTTGCAAGATCTATTTATTTTCATTCTACAATGAGTACAATGTTCTATATTTTATTTAAGCTATTTTGTCCATGGATATTAAGCAGGTACAATAAAACCTCTCTATAACGGCCACTAAGTTGTGTTAATTAGTTGGTATTTAGGGCAGGTGGCAACTTAAAGCAAGGTGAAAGTAAAACAGAACGCTCCTACATGCCTTTAACCCAAAATACTTGATGTAATTTAGTGGCCGTTATAGAGAGGGTTTACTGTATTGGAATTTGGAATAAATATAGAACAGGAAAATGAACATTATAAGATTTGTTACTCTCCCAATTTGACCTGAGACCTGAGACTCAATTAACCGTCGGCATAATTATCGGGATTGTTCGTTTAACACTGTGACAAAAATAGCAAAATTGAAACCAGTAATAATCTTGTTCCACGAGGATTATATTCTTAATGGCGCATTGTCGTTCTATATTATCAAGTATGTTGATTGATTATGCATTTACATTTTATTATTTATTATAGTGTCGCATATAAAATTTACAAATATTATACACAGTCGAGCTTTTATACACGGCCGTCCAGCGGCCTATGAGACACTCCATACACTTGTACATGTAGTTGCTTGAGAAAATGCAGAAAGTGCAGACCAGGAGCTGGTTGCGTGCCGAAAGTTCGTCTTTCAGACCCGATATACACCTTCTGCAATGCCATTGGTAATTCCATTATTATTAAAACGTGTGTCTTATCATGTAGTAGTATATCACAATTATGATTTATGAATACCTTCGTAAATTTATCCGAAGATTACCGACGATAATACATGGAATATGCATGAGTCTCGGTTCATATTGGCAGAGTTATATCATAACATGTATGTGATAATTATGCTTTACGTAACAAATTTGAACAGTGTCATCTTAAGTGTTGAGGTAATCCTGTACCCCATATAAACGACCTATGACATGTTTAGAACTTATCTCATCAGGGTCTATACTGTTTACTTACGGGATAGGTCAGTTCTGTAGTTGATGTCGCAGACAAAGCTTGCATTGTAAACCCTTAATGTATACGCAATCTGACTTAACCCATTCCCTCATATTGACGCCTTTTGACGCATTTGCAAATGCTCTATTTATCACAATGGTTCCACAAAGTGACTTTGACAGATTCGTCAATATCAGGGAATGACTTAAACGAACCATTAGCAAACGTCGGCGAATTCGTGATAATCTTCGTAAACGGTATGGATCTACATGAGACGTCACGTGGCCCAAACTGTATGTCACTGTATGTCATCCTTATCATGTTACTGGCAGAATTCGTTCGGTTTAGTCATACCACGACGTCCGTCTAATTGCCGGTAGATGAACATATTACATCGGTAAATTCATACTTCATAAATTTATATTTATAGTTGTTCTCAATATCATTTATTTAGCGTTATAACTGTCAACACATACCGCCTGCCTGGTGATAGCTATTACGCAAGATATAATAAATTAAGACGCGATAAACTTTGTGTACAATTTACCTGTCAAAATTCACGTGATGTACTAAATCCCTTCGACCGCTTTTCTGCAGCGAGTTACAGTGTAGAGTTAGAAGAAGAAACACGAGTTTAGGCCATGCTAGATTTCAAGTACTCAGGATATCCTGACCAAATTAATTTACCTTCATATAGTTACTTTTACATTTGGACTTGTTATTTTATTGTTTGTGGATTGCCACTGTTATACTATATACGAACTGGAATTCCAGACGGACACTTAATAAATTTATACAAATACTATCGGAGCAGTTTTCCATCTGCTGACTCCAACTCAACAACTTACAAACATTCTTCAACTATTCTCCAAAGTTCTAGTATTCTACAAACGTTTTCTGCAGTGTTTATCCTTTTCCCTGTTCTGTGTTTATTCCAACTTTTAATACCTACTGAATATTCATTGACAAAATAGGTATATTGAAATATGCAAGGAGGAATAGTGTAGCCTTTTAAAAACTAAAGAAACAGGTCTATCAAATTTCATAAACAAACAGAGCAGACCCTGGTCAGACGGCTCCCCTAGGAGCCGTCTGATCTGGGTCTACTCTGCTTGCAAATGCGTAAACACACGTTTATATGAGGGAATAGGGTTAACATCTGAGCTGTACTATAAACACTCCAGGGCTTCTTCTGTGCACGGAACAAATTCGTAAGGAAAATATGCGTTTAATTTAGAAGCAGACGATAACTGCAGACGACACTTTCGTTCTGTTCTGTTCTGTTTAGTGTAGTTGAATTAAATAGGACCTAACCGTTAGCCTGCTTGAAAATAGAAACAATAGCTGCCTAAAGTGTGATCTACAAATTGCGTTTGTTAACCCATTTGTTCCAACGATACCATATATGGGACATAAGCAAACAGTGTAGACTCTGATCAGACGCCGCATAATGAGGCGTCTGATCGTCCTACACTGTTTGCTGATAGGAATTTCAACATAAGACAAAACGAGAAATGAAATCCCTTAGATCAATCATGGACAAATCCAATATATAAAAATGGAATAATCCACTGGGTGCAAATGGGTTAATCTCGATTCGTCAAAACGGTTAGACCACCAAACACTTAGCATTATATCGATGTCTTGAAGCAGGAAATTATTAATACCAAGTCATACATTTCAGTTACTATTGACGAAAAGACCATCGTTTCAGACCATGTCAAAAGTGTGAACAACTTGGAACCGATATTAAAAGTACACAGCATAAATAAAAAAGTAGTAAAGTCAAGCAGGAAAAGCCACACACAAAATACCACCATCACAAAAACACCTACATAAAGCATAGCAATTTATACTCCATTGGATGTACAATTCCTGCAAGAGGATAAACTTCCTACAATGTATTGGTTACCAAAACTACATAAAAACCATATAAAGCGCGTTTCATTGCAAATTCTAGTTCATGCACAACTACTACATTGTCTATACTTTTGACTTCTTGTTTAACGAAGGTAAAGGAACATGTCAAAGTCTACTGTGATAAAACTTATACAAATTCTGGATTAAATCTCTTCTGGTCTATCAAGAACTCTTCAGAAGTCTTAAACAAACTTAAGAACAAAAGGTATCTTGCATCCACTGTAAGCACGTACGATTTTTCTACTCTGTACACAACTCTTCCTCATATTTTAATTAAGGATAAGCTTACTAACTTAATCCAGAAAGTATTTGGCCGGGAAAACATCATTCCTGGCATGTAATGCTGAAAAAACTTTCTTTACTGACGAGAAAATGAAATATTACTTAATTGGACGTGCTCAGAAGTTTGCGAATCACTAACCTTTCTTTTCAATAACATATTTGTACGTTATAGGAATGCTATATACCGTCAGATAATTGGTATTCCTATGGGTACGGATTGTACACGACTTGTCGCAGATTTGTTTTTGTACTGCTATGAGAGAGATTTCATGTTGCGTTTGAATCCTCAATCACAAGATGTTATAAAAGCCTTCAATGAAACTTGTCGATATTTGGATGATATTTTTAACTTAAATAACACTTTCTTTGATGCTCTGATTCCTAAAATTTATCCTAAAGAACTCAAATTGAATAAAGCTAACCCGTCCGACAATTATGCAGCGTTTCTTAATCTAGACCTTAAACTTGATAATGGAATGAATTCTTCTAAAATATATGACAAAAGAGATGATTTTGATTTTAATACACATGTATTGTAAATTTTCCTCATCTTGACGGGGACGTTCCCTTGCTCCATCTTACGGGGTTAATATATCTCAACTTATTCGTTTTGCTAGAGCCTGTTCATCTATTGACGATTTTAACAGTCGAAATCTCATATTAACTGAAAAACTGTTTAAGCAAGGATATAGATACTAAGGATATAGATACTATAAATTAAGAAAAGCTTTCACTAAATTTTACTATCGAAATCTCTCGCTTATCGGCAAGTAACAATGTAATTTCAAGGCGCTTCTGCAACACGGTATTTCACATCCTGAATTTTATTGTGATGTGATTTACAAACTTCGTAAAATTATTGGACATACCCATTTTCTCACTTTGTTCATCAAATATGTTAAAAAACATTTTCTCACTTTGTTCATCAAATATGTTAAAAATATCATTAAAAAGGGATATGATCCTGTAGTACTACAACATACTGCATGTTTGGTTGTCAACCCTTTTACAGTTGGCAATCACGCTGGCCTCTTTGCATGTACCCCGACAAGAAAGGTTTAGTACTCTATGAAGGCGACCTCTTAAATCCAGAAACGGAAGGAGAACGTGGGATATCTGTACTATTTCGTTTTTGTCGTACCCTTTATTACTTTTCTACAGTTACTCTGTTTGCAGCTCAATCATTGAGGACACTAGCGATAGGTGGGTACAGTTTGTTCACTTAAATGTTTTCGTTATACATGCACTTTACCACTGTATTTGCAATCGTGGATGTTGTAGATTAGTCGGAGAGGGGATACGTTTATTTACACTGTATGTCTTTTTGGGTGGGGATGGAATAAGTGTGAGGTTGGGCGCCCATAAATCCGGTTTAACCCCCAGTGACTCTTGTCACTGACCGTTCCAAGACGGTACTTCCATCGTCCCCCTGTTGTATGTTTGCATGACTCATTTTTATACTTTTAGATCCTGAAGAAACTCCGAGTTACTCGGCATCTCATTTGGATCTAAGCTATTAACCCTTTCCCTGTTCTATGTTTATTCCTAATTTCAATACCTACTGATTTTTCATGGACACATTAGTAACTGTACATGATGTTTTATAATGATACATAAATACAGGAAAAAAACCGTAGACTCCTACCTGTACCATGCTTATAAAACTTTTAGCTGAGTCTGTGTTCGTTCTTAAGTTTTTGATTGGTCAGATTTGAGACTTTGGCTCTATCTGACCAATCAAAAGCTTGATAACTTAACTCTGACCAATCAAGAACGAACTCAGACTCAACTAAAACGCTTTATAAGCATGGACCCTGATCAGGTACTTCTCGGTTTGCAAAGACATAGAAAGGCGGATATATGAAATAAATGGTTAACTGGAAACATTTAAAGCAACATCAAAGGCTTTTGTAGATATATTTTAATATGTTGCGTTTAACATATTAATGATTAAACCAGACTGAACTACAAGCTCGCATACACTTAGAGATAAACTACAAGGCTAACTATATACCCTCCTAATAGTATTTTCAGTTTATAAACAGTTTTTCATTTTCAGCATTAAATGCAATTCTCATAATTGACATTAAAATGATTATTACTACTGACAACGTTACTGCAGAGCAATGTTAAGAATAAAGAAACACCGACCATCTTAAATTAACTGTATTGTCGACTAGTGGGCTTATTTTAGTATGCTTCAAGTTTTAGAGTGGACACCGATCCAATTCGTTTATCACACACTATATGAATGCCACACAGTTGGAACCCTGGTGATACGCAGAGTTACTCGACATCTCACAAGGATATAAACTGTTTGAATATGATATGAGTCCATCTTCATGATACTGAATTGGTTAATAAATTCTGGCAGTTAAAATGTTCTAAATATCATGTACACATCTGCAGTTGAACTTCTATATCTCGAACTCGGATAACTCGAATTTCGTGATAACTCAAACAAAAAGTACAGTCTTTTAAAAGGTTACAATACAGTATTGCTCTAAAATGTATCACTACGCGTATCTAGAAACACGTGTGACAGCTTAATGCAGTTCTAAAGTAATGCTGAAAGTTGCTTTAGGAGCTTTCAGCATTACATTACACCTGCATTTAGCTATGAACTTGAGAAATTGTTCAGATAAGATATCGGATAACTTGAACTTCTGTTATTGGGACCTAATTTGTATAGTCCCTTGAAGATCGAGATATCGAAGTTCAACTGTAACAACTGTTTCATTTGAAACAATTATGACCATTAATACCGATTTTTATGAATATTGAACTCCTTTTATACCAGAAAATGTGTTAAAGAAATGAACTCGCACCTGGTGGTTTCACCACAAATTTATGGGGAATTGAAAATGCCATTCGTAATTTTAGAAACAATCAATGAAAAAAATCGAAAGCGGAATTTAGCTGAATAGAATTCCATACAAATTCACAATCTATCCATGTCAGTGCAATGGTGTCGTTTGTATATCAGGAGTAATATACATAATTATATAAATTATTGAAAAGTATATCTCAGGTACAGTTCCAGTATATATGATTATATAATACATATACATCTGCTGCACGAGTTGCAGAACAGCCGGTATGGCTTCATTAAGCCGCCTCAATGTCATCAAGGTCGACGCAGTCACAGTCTTTGACCACTTCAACCTGCAATAAATAAGAGTATCCATTTGCAAAATAAGCTAACGAATTGTGGTTACTCATACGGAAGAGAATGCCTTTTATGTAATTATTATATCATGATAAATTACGTGTTAAAAGTTACTTAACCCATACCATCATAGGCTATTTTTAGACCCAACCTCTTTCAATGAATCTGTCGAAAAAGAGCATTTACTAAAGAAAAAGAAAATGTTAGAATTGTGTAGTATTGAAACCATTGTGATAAATAGAGCATTTGTTCCTATGGAGCAAAATTGATATTAATTCTCTATTTATCACAATGGTTTCAAGAAGTGACTATTACAGAGGCATAGAAATGTGTATTTATGTAGGAAATGGTTAACCCATTCTTTCATAGGCAATTGTAGACCCAAACTATTTTGAATAAATCTACTGTTTATAATAAACAAGGAAAATAGAATGTTGACCATTGTGATAAAACAGAATTGTGACCAATGTAATCAATGTGATAAATATAGCATTTGCTGCAGTTCAGTAAATGTCATACGAGTATTTATCACAGTGGTTTCAAGAAGGCGTCAAAAGGCGGCAATATGTGGTAATATTAAAACTGTTTGCAAATGTCCTTCATCAAAGAACCGTTTTCATAAATTATAATTTACATCGATTTTTATGACCGAAATATTTTCGTCGTATCTAGTGGTGACATCACATGTTGTATGACGCAAAGGCATTTCCCCGTCCAATTAAGTTATGTTAACACTACATCGAGTTAGAACATAGCCTTCCTCTTTTAGCCAATCAAACTGCCTTTTGCATCCATTAAGTACATCACTTAATCATTAAGAGTTTTGTTTATTTCGACCTCGCGTGGTGTCTGGACGCGCTGTCATAACTCCGACTCCTCGTGTGACTTGTAGTAAACACTGCCGTATTTGGCGATCTTACAACCGGAACTAATTGTTAACTCTCACGGAGACCGGCTCAAAATTGCAGTCGGCGTTTCGTATAAGGCATAGAAGCCATAGTTCTAAACGAGGCCCTGATTCGAGATCTAAACTGTTTAACGTTCCATTACATAAATACTTGAATTGCTCTGATTTAATATTTTGACCACTAATGACCTTTTTCAAAGATTATCATGATAATCTTTGAAAAAGGCCCTTAGTGGTCGAAATATTAGATCAGAGCTATTGAAGTATTTACCGTATATATCCTGTTAATTCCCTTTTTGGAATATTTTCTTCATTGCGTTCCGTTACAGACTAAACTTGAGCAAAAAGGACATATTATTCGGTGTTTTACCCTTTACTTCATATAAATACATTTGTACGCGTATTTACGTTTTTGCAAACAGCAAACCATGACCATACAATCCTGTTTGATCAGGGTCTACTCTGTTTGCTTGAATAATTTCATAATTCTGATCTTATTCTGTCTGTCATGATCTTGTTTAACACGCCTGTATAAAACATTCAGGTAATTTAAATCCATATTCTAACTTAGAACATAACCTACATTTTCAGCCAATCAAACTGCCTTTTGCATCCATTAAGTACATCACTTAATCATTAAGAGTTTTGTTTATTTCGACCTCGTGTGGTGTCTGCACGCGCTGTCATAACCCCGACTACTCGTGTGACTAGTAGTAAACACTGCCGTATTTGGCGATCTTACAACCGGAACTCATTATTACCTTCACGGAGACCGGCTCGAAATTGCAGTCGGCGTTTCTTATAAGGCAAAGAAACCATAGAAATGAGACCCTTATTCGAGATCTAAACTGTTTAACGTTCCATTACATAAATACTTGACTAGCTCTGGTTTAATATTTCGACCACTCATGAACTGTTTCGAAGATTATCATGATAATCTTTGAAAAAGGTCCTTAGTGGTCGAAATATTAGATCAGAGCTATTGAAGTATTTACCGTATATACATCATATTAATTCACTTTTTGGAATATTTTCTTCATTGCGTTCCGTTACAGACGAAACGTGAGCAAAAAGGACGTATTATTCTGTGTTTTACCTTTTACTTCATATATATACATTTGTACGCGTATTTACGTTTTTGCAAACAGCAGACCATGACCAGACAATCCTGTTTGATCAGGGTCTACTCTGTTTGCTTGAATAATTTTATAATTCTCATCTTATACTGTCTGTCATGGTCTTGTTTAACACGCCTGTATAAAACATCCAGGTAATTCAAATCCATCTTCTAACAAAGATTCGAAATCCCCGATGTCAAAATCGCCAGCCTTTTTGTACTGAGTTTTTTAAGGAATGAAAATCAGTGATGTCACATTTGGCGCATAAAGTACTGTGGGCGCGCGATGTTTGTTTATTTGAACCGTGGGTAAGATTAATGCCGTGATCCAATCAAAATATAGGTTATGTTCTAAGTCCGTTAGAACATATTAAGTGAAATCTTAGTGGCTAAGAAGGGGCGCGCTCGCTTTCGCTCGCTCCGCCCCTTCTTAACCACTAAGATTCCACTTAATATGTTCTAACTATAACAAAGATTCTAAATCATCGATGTCAAAATCGCTTTGAAAAGCTTTGACGTCATATTTGGCGCATAAGGTACTGTGGGCGCGCGATGTTTGTTTATTTGGACCCCGGGTTACGATTAATGCAGTGAGCCAATCAAAATATAGGTTATGTTCTAAGTCCGTTAGAACATATTAAGTGAAATCTTAGTGGTTAAGAAGGGATGCGCTCGCTTTCGCTCGCTCCTCCCCTTCTTAACCACTAAGATTTCACTTAATATGTTCTAACTATAACTTAATTCGTTTTAGCCATTGTATTATTATATTGGTAAATTCATATTTAAAGTTGTTCGCCAGATCTAGTGTAATAGCTGTCAACACACACCGCCTTCCGTGTGATAGCTATTAGGCAAGGTTTAATCCATTAAGACGCAATAAGAATCGGAATTAGCTTGCTAATATCAGAACCGTTGTGTATAATTTACCTGTCCAAAGTCACTTATCCCCTTCCGTGTCACAATGACGAGTTTGTGATATCATATACAAACAGTTTGGATCCAGAGGAGACGCGGCGTCTCATTAGGATCCAAACTGTTTGACACTTTGTTTACTGTTAAATAAAGAAAATTGAAAAAAATGCACACACTTTTACCCTAAAAATAAACGAAACTAAGCCAAGCAGACGACAATGCTGGCATCGAAAGGGTTAATGTACTAAATCCCTTTGGCCCGCTTTCTGCAGAGTGTTACAGTTTAGAGTAAGACAAGGAACACGTGTTTAGGCCATGCTAGATTTCTAGTACTCAGGATATCCTCACCAAATTATTTTTTACATATGGACTTGTTTCCTTACCTTTGTGGATTGCCACTGTTATACTATACGAACTGGAATTCCAGCTGAATAAACATACAAACATTAGCTGTTACGTTAAATCTGAGAACAACCGTAAATATAAATAAAGAAGTATGAATTTACCAATGCAACAGTATAATACCTGAATTGTCATTGTTTGACTTCTGTCACTCTGGTTGAAGAGCTCTACTTGGACCGCCGCTGTCTCAACTGGGCGA